>CM046954.1:132262441-132991222 GCA_025698515.1 Gossypium sturtianum
TTTATCAATGGACTCATTATCATTAGAAATGTCACTATTACTCTAAGTGGCTACCATGACTTTCTTCTTTTCCTTTTGCTTCTTCCTCAAAGGACAATCATATTTGTTGTACCCCGACTTCTCACAAATGTAGCAAACTACTTTCTTTTCTTAAAGTCTCTTGCATTTTTCCATTTTCATGAACCTTTTGAAATTCTTAGTAAGTATGAACACCTTTTCACTATCCTCACCCTTATCATCATCATCATCATTTTATTTTCGGGTGAGGACTTAGAGCAACCCCTACTTGTCTTGGTTTTTCTTTTCTTGTTTCAATTTCATTTCATAAGTGAGGAGTGAACCTATGAGCTCATCTAGACCCTTATATTCCTCAATAATGGTCACTTTAGCTTCCCAATCCTTTGGTAAGCTATTGAACAAATTTTTTTACCATTTCCTTGTTTGAATAAGCATTCCCATGTGCCTTCAAACCATTGATTATATTAATGAATCTATCGAACATTTCTTTGATGCTCTCTCCCAACTTTATCTTAAAAAGCTTATAGTCAAATGTGAGTAGACTAATCTTGGATTCCTTGAATTGGCTTGTTCCTTCATGAGTGGTGGTAAGCTTGTCCCAAATCTCCTTGACACTTTGACATAGGGATACTTTATTGTACTTATTAGGCCCTAATGTACAAAAGGGAGTGTACATGACTTTACATTGATTTGAGCCTTTTTCTTATCACCTTCTTCCTATTAATCTTCATCATCGAGCACCTTCAACTCTCCATTTAAGATTATCCTCCATACATAGTATTCATTGGCTTAAACAAAGACCTCCTATAACAACCCATTTTTAGAGGTGTCAAAAATAGTAATTTTGGAACCACAAATAAGAAGTGTGAGTCCTTAAATATTATTTATTTAATATTTATGAAGTAGTTTAAATGTCGTATTAAGATTTGATTCGGTAATTTTGAAGTTTGGATAGTTAATTAAGGAAAAAGGACTAAATCGTAAAAGACATAAAACTTCATCACTAGTGATTAATATTAGCTAAAATGTATAATTAAAGTTTGTTTAAGGATTTATAAGGCAATTGGACTATTTTTATTAATGTGGGACGGTTAGTGGAAATTTTCTTACATTTTATACATTAATTTTAATGTTAAAATAATTATAATAAGTAAAAACATAATATATATATATATATATATATATATATATATATCATCTTCCTTATTTGAGTTTTCCACTGAAAAACAAAGCAAAAACCTCCATTAAAGGAGCTTGAAGGTTCAGTGACTTTGTGGGTGTGTGCATGTAAGTGATTCCTGTACCCATTTTTAGTAATTTTTATGTTTCCAGATCGTTGTAGCTTAGTCTAGCTAACCCAGGGAATTTTTCATAAAAATGTTAAAGATTGTGAAACTTACCATTAATGAATCTTAGTTGTTATTGATTAATGGTCCATACTCTAGCTTACCCAGGGACTAATATGAAAATATGTATAGTCTAGCATGAAAATTCTATAAAATTTTAGTACTTGAACGCTGATTATGGATGAAGTTATAATCAGTTTTGTGTATATGGGTTTAAATGTGAAAGTTATACTATTTTCGGCTTTAAGGACTAAATTGTGATAAATGGAAAACTTGAGGAATTATTGTATAAAGGAAATTGAACTATGGTATGACTTCTATATGCTTTTAAATGTTAATTGAAATATTTAATTGAGTCAAATTATGCTTTAGATAAATAATTTCAACAATCGGAGGACGTACTTGGAATAGGGAAAATTGCCGACTAGTCCCTCTTAGCTAAAATGCTACAGTTTTTTTAGGTAAGTTCATACAATATAATTATATTGTCAATGCTAATATATTATATTTGATTTGGTAATAGTGATTTTTGGTGACTGTGAATTGTGTTATAATGTGAGATAAATCCCGATGAAATTAGTAAATGTTTCCTATATGAGGTTACGAGTTATTGCCCATAGGTTCTGAGCTCCAACATGTGTTGCGGACTCGAGAATTCAAGTATATTAAGCCCTGGCCAGGCTATTTTTTGTGTAGGTTCGACTCTAACGGGTGACCAGGCACTATTATTCGATTCATGTAGGTTTAACCCTAACGGGTAACCAGGCACTATGATTCATTATTAGTGTAGGTTTAACCCAAACGGGTTACTAGACACTATTACTTTCACCTGTGTACGAAATTCTTTTACAAAGTTTCATCGGGTAATACTGTGATTGGAAATGAGCTGATATGCCATTGAATGTTGGCAAAGTAATGTATAATATTTGGATACAAGATATAAGTTGATTTGAAAAGAAAATGTGAGTAATTGAGGTTATATTTGTGATTGAGCTCAAAACCTTATATATTAATGATGTTCTTTGAATCTTGATAGGTATAATTGTATTACATAATGATTTTGTATGTGATAAGAAATTAAGGTAAGTAATTGTTATAATGTATAAGCTTGCTAAGCATTTTGAATACTTACTCGTGTTATTACTTTTTTGTAGATTTTGGACGTCGAAACATGTCGATCGGATCAGCGAGAAGCTCACACCTACGGTCTCTTGATTCGGTAGACTTTTGATGTTTCATTTTGGTTACTTGTGGCATGCACATAGGTTGGATTAACTTATATAAGATAGTGTGAACTTTGATGTAAAAGCCTTGTATATAAGCTTATGGTTGTGATTTGATATTTGATGTTTGGTAAATGTCAAGTTTGGTATATTTTGAATGGCATTATGCATATGTTTAAATGGTGGCATGAAATGGTTATAGACTTTGGTTTGTGATAAGTAAATGTTATATTTAGCATTGTTGAAGTTGTAAATTGAAATGGTTAAAATATAATCGGTTGTTGATTTGAGTTTATAGAATTGCTGGTGCCAATGAGGGTATATTGGTTGTATGTTTAAATGATTATGTGAATTAGTGATTTGACTATGAAATATGTATGTTTTGGTGTAGGACTGAATGACATAAATTGGCACTGTAGGTCACTTTGCTTGAATGGTATAAAACTTGTACAAATAGGTCATTTATGCTGCATATAGGCTACCACACAACCGTGTGTCACATATGGGTGGTTGACATGGCCATGTGTGTTACACGTTCAGGTCGGTTTTTGGTTCACACGGTCACTGTTAGTTACACGGTCTTGCGACATGGCCGTGTGACCTTAGATTACATGACATCAGTTTGTTACACGGTTTGGGGACACGACTGTGTTATAGCACCACCTGGCTACGCCACACGATCATGTGACCACTGTTTTAAATTTTTACCTATTTTTTTGTAAATGTTTCAAAATGGTCCTGATTTGGTTCCGAACCAGCTTAAGAGTTTTTGTAAGCTCAATTGAGACTCAATTTTGTTTGTAATGCATGTTAAACATAGACTTAGCTTGTATTTATTGATTTAATGAAAATTATTGAGTAAATTGCATATGAATGTTCCTGCTTATTGTTGTAGCATCTTATAGCTCGGGTCTGACGACTAGACCGGGTATGGGGTGTTACACCTCTATCCTTATCTTCTAATATGAATAACACTCTCCATTGAAGTAAGAAGGTCTCACAACAGGTTGACCTTCACCCAAGCTAGTTGAGCTAAAATCTTGTGCCATTATCAAACTTAGTATTTTTGCATTGGATCACCTCTCTTAATGGTGAAACCTTTGATGGAGAACTAGCTCTGATACTAATTTTTAGGCCCAAAAATACAAAAGAGGTGAATTGGTATTTTAAAAATCTCTACAAGATTTTTTAAATAAAAAGAAAATGTAACAGTCTAAATTTGACCCTAATCGGAACAGTAGTTTCAGGACCATGAATCCGAGTCCAATAAATTTTAAAATATTATATTCTGTGTTATTTATATGTGAATTAATATGTGTGAAAGTTTCGTAGAAAAATTTTATCGTTTAAGTGCTTAATTTGATAAAAAGGTTTTAATCGAGAAAATCGTAAAAGTTGCATGCTAAAGTGAAATGTACTAATTTGATTGTGGCTTTTTAACTGGATGTCCTAAAGGGACAATTAGCCCATAAACCATGATAGGAAACGGCAATGGGCCACGCCAACTTCATGGTATATGTTAGTTTAATTTTTTAAAATAAGGTTATGTTAGTATATTATAAATAATGTTAATATATGTCAAATAAAACATAAAATAATGCCACTATCATCTTCATTCTCTCATGGCCGATTATTAGCTAAAGAAAAGGGGTAAGGAAAGCTTTGAATTTGGCAAGTTAGGAAGCTTGATTAAGGTATGGTCGGTTTTAGTTTTTGATAATTTTTACGTTTTGAGATCGTTGCTTCAGTATATTACCCGACCCATGCTTAAATTTTTGAAAATTGTATGTATATAGGATTCGGCCATTAACATGCTTAAATGGTTTTGATATTTGATGGTTTTAGATTAAATATATGTTAAAGATTTACAAGTTTTGTATTGAAATTTTTGGTGATTTGGAGTAAATAGGGCTAAATTGAGAAAATAAATTTGTGAGGGGTTAAAATGCAAAATAAATGAAATGCATGGACTTATATGGCTATGTGGAAGATTCGGCCTAGCTATAGTGTTGGGAGATTTTGCATATTTTGTGTTTTGTGTAAATAGGACAAATTTGTAAAAAATGGGAAACATTAGGGGCAAAATGGTAATTTGTCTATTTAAGTGTTTTTGGATTAAATTGAGATGAAATGTACTTGAATGGGCTAAATTTTAATGTGTTTAGATCAAGAACAAAGAAAGACGGAATTAGACCGGGGAAAGACAAAGGTTCTCGAATAGCCAATTTACACGGTCTATCGACAACCGAGGTAAGTGCTTGAGTCTAAGTACATGAAAGAGTTAATTACAAATATAGTCATTGATATTAATTGATTTATTTGAGCATTTAAATTGAGGATAGCCGAATGTTAAAGTTCACTATTGGACTTAATGTGATTTGAATTTGAAATGGAAACTTGTATGTATAAGATCGTTAAGTGATTGTGGTTTAAGTACATGAATCGATATTAATGTGATGTTAATATGGTGAATTGATGAATTATATTTGTGTTATTCGGGCTTTTAGCCTAGCAGCCCTGTCTGCCGGTGTGTTATTCGGGCTTTTAGCCTAGCGGGCCTTGTCTTGGGTGTGTTATTCGGGCTTTTAGCCTAGCGGGCCACGTCTTGCGGTGAAACGATTCGGGCTTAATGCCTAGCGAGTTTATTACGGTGATTAATTTGGACCTTGAGTCCGATGAGGCCAAGTCTTGGTGAATGTAATCTAAGCTCGAGAATATTTACAAATCGATTTATGCACATGTCAAGAAATTTCAGCTTTGAAACGTATTAATTCGACAGAGAGGTAAGTAGTTCATTTTCGTGCTACTCAAGAAAATAACGAACGAATACCTGAAGAAGTGGAAGTTAATTACCTTGATGAATGTTATATATATATAGATATATATATATGTGTGTTATAGATATGTTCGAATAGAGGATGAAAGATTATGTCATACCACTTGGTTGTGAAAAATAGATGTGATGTATATGTTCATGGGAGTAGAATCGAGTATCTGCGGATGTGATAATTATGTATGTTCGAAGTTTAAGTATGTGATGATGAGATCAATGATATTATGTTAAATGAAGTAATGAGAGTTGGTATAAGTAATTATAAATTAAAATTTCATGTTTAATACTATGAATTTATGTATTTTATGCTTGATACTAAGTATTTTTAACACTTGAGACTTACTAAGCTAGTAAGCTTACTCGATTTCTTTTGTTTAATTGTTTGTTTATAGATCTACAGTTAGCTACAAGCTCGAGAGGATCGTCAAGAAAGTCATCCACACTATCGCCTCTTTTTGGTATTTTAAATCTTGGTTTTGATTTGAAGGCATGTATAGGTTAGATTAAGTTTTGAAACATATGATGTTTGATCTTGTATATAAATATAGCCTTACGAAAATGGCTATTTCTTTTGGTTAAGTATCATTTCTATAATTTGGATTTCATAGCTTGTTCATAATGTTAATTGATGTTTTAAATTCGGTAATGGTCTATATCACATGTGGAAGGTGCTAAATTGGTATATATATGTATATTAGGTGATGGTTTTAGTAAACTTAGTCTTGGTTTTGGTTTATATGTGAATCATGTTTGCCATGTTTATGATACGTGCATGATCGCGATTAAGGTGAATTTATGTGTAATTGTTTATTACGTTTCACTAATGATATTTGAGTAAGACATGTGTTACGGCCTTATGATAAATAGCATATGCTTGATATGTTTAGTAAGAATTAAATAATGCTATGTTTAAGAGATTTGGATATGTGATATTTATACTTTTATAATGAGACATATATATGTGATAGTTGGCTATATAGATCTAATTATTAATGGTAAGAAATGAATATGTTTCTTGATTGGTTAGTTACGAATCCAAATGAAAGGTGAAATAGTATATTCGGCCAAGAGGTAATATTAATATGTTGGTATATGTAATTGATTATTAAATGGTATAATGGTTCAATTGATTTAATATGCATATGTATTATAGTAATATATATATATGAAATTCAGCTTATGTTATATGAATTTTGATTGATATAGTAATGATTGCATTGCTTGTGCTTAAATTCAGTTGAAGGTCTATTTCGGAATTGAGCTTAGTTTGGTAATGCCTCATAACCCTAATCCGGCGACAGATACGGGTTAGGGGTGTTACATTTTATTGGTATCAGAGCTTACGGTTTAGTCGATTCTAGGACTACCGTAGCGCGTGTGAGTCTAGCTATACATGCATTTATCATATATTGATAGTGTGGTGACTTCGACATTACGAAGCTGTGTTTTATATAGTAAATGGACACCGATCACGAAAGAGCCGTAGCGGATGATGTAGAGAGTGTAGTGCCCGACCGCACACGGATCGTCTGCCGATGAGAGACTCGACGATTTTCGGGTAGCCACGAGGGGAGGCTAAACAAGCCTTCTATCGGATGATGAGCGAGTGGTTTACCCCGGTTTATTCAAACTAACCCGCTGTACACCAACCTCCACCCTCGAATAATTCAACTCCGATACCTTCAAGACCTCAGATGATAGATCCGATGAGATCTAGTAGGCCTCGATTGATAAAATCGGGGAAATTTGGGGCGAAGAATTCGGGGCCAACGATGATGATGACGCAGAGCGGTGAAATGTGGCTTGATAACACTATTCGGGTAATTGATGAGCTATCTTGTACTCTAGATGAATGCACGAAGTGTGCTATATCTTTTGCCGGGACACCTTTGCATATCACCGTGGAATACACTAGTATCGATGAGTTAGAAAGAAAAAGTGACGTGGGATTTCTTTCAAAGCATGAATTCGCAAGAAATATATCGATCAAAGATTCGTTGATAAAAGCGAAAAGAATTTCTTGAACTAAAGCAGGGCAAATGACCGTGGATGAATATGAGTGAAAATTTGTCGATTGAGTCGATATGCTCGGGAATGTGTATCAACCTGAAGCCATTATGTGCAAAAGGTTCAAGACGGTTTGAATGAAGATTTAAAGTTGCTTGTTGGCATTCTTGAAATCAAAGAGTTTGTGACACTAGTCGAGCGAGCTTGCAAAAGTCAAGAGCTCGGGAAGGAGAAAAGAAAGGTCGAGGCGAAGCTAGAGACACTCGTAAGAGATCGTCGGGTAAGAATTTCCATTCCACATCTAAGAAGTTCGAGATGACTTGGTGACATAAAGCTACTTGATTTACCTAGACGTGATCGACCTCCGGTGGCTCTCGAGCTACCTCGATGGCGGTGTTGGTAACGTTCCACGAGAATCGAGTTGAATGCAAGCACCGCCGTGGGAAATGGCATTCGGGAGTTGTAGATTCCATGATCGGTCTTGTTTTAAATGCGGATCGTCGAGATCATTTTATTAGAGAATGTCCGATGTTAGTTGAAGCGAATACGATTCGAACATTAAGTCGAGCAACACGTCGGTAGCGAGGCAAAGCCACCCAGACATTCAAGCAATGTAGGTGGTAGTCAGAGAGGAATGAATAACACTGTAGTTCGATCTGAGGCTAGAGCTCCAGCTAGAGCTTATGCCACACGAGCCAGAGAGGATGCCTCCTCCCCCGATGTCATTACCGGTACTTTCACCCTTTATGATACTACTGTGATTGCATTGATTGATCCTGGTTCGACTCATTCATGTGTGTGTGAAACTATAGTATTCGGTTAGACTCTGCCAGTTGAGTCTACTGAGTTTGTGATTCGTGTGTCCAACCCTTTGGGTAGATGTGTGCTTGTTAATAAAGTGTGTAAAAGTTGCCCGTTGATGATTCGAGATTTTTGCTTCCTAGCCGATTTAATGTTGTTGCCCTTCGACGAGTTCGATATAATTTTGGGAATGGACTGGTTAACTTCACATGACGCAGTGGTGAATTGCAAAAGAAAGGTAATTGATTTGAGATGTCGAGCGGGAGATCATCGTAATTGAATCTAGTGATTTAAGTGGGTTTCCCTCTGATAATATCTTCGATGTTAGCCGGAAATATGTGAGAAAAGGGTGTGAAGCTTATTTGGCGTATGTCTTTGGATAATAAAGTGTCTCGAAAAGCATATTGAATCATGCAGGTTGTGTGTGAATACCCGGATGTGTTTCTGAAGAACTAGGGCTTACCACCATCGATACGAGAGAGATTGAGTTCGGCATTGAATTAGTACCAGAAACGACTCCATTTCGATAGCTCCGTATCGGATGGCACCTACGGAGTTAAAAAGAGTTGAAAAGCGATTGCAAGAATTGTGAGATAGGGGCTTTATGCGACCGAGCTTCTCTCCTTAGGGTGCACCGGTTTTATTTGTGAAAAAGAAATATGGGACCATGCGAATGTGTATCGACTATCGGCAACTAAATAAGGTAACTATAAAGAATAAGTACCCTTTACCTCAGATTGATGACTTGTTTGATCGGCTAAAAGGGGCTTGATATTTTCGAAGATAGATTTGAGATCGAAGCTATTATCGATTCGCAGTCGAGATACGGATGTGCCAAAGAGCGCATTCGGACGAGAGGTACGGACATTTTGAGTTCTCGGTTATGCCTTTTGGACTCACTAATGCACCACTTTGTTTTTATGGATCTAATGAATCGAGTTTTGAGACGAGTTTTGGATCGGTTTGTAGTAGTGTTTGTAGATGATATCTTGATCTATTCCAAAAATGAAACCGAGCATGCCGAGCATTTGAGATTAGTACTACAAACTTTGAGAGATCAACGATTGTATGCGAAGTTTAGTAAGTGTGAGTTACGGATGAAAAGGTCGACTTTTTGGGACATGTTGTTTCAAAGATCAGTATTCGAGTCGATCCGAACAAAATTTTGGCTATACTTGATTGGAAGCCACCGAGGAATGTTTTCGAGATTCAAGTATTCAGGGCTTGTGGGCTACTACAGACGGTTTGTGTGAAGGTTTTTACGTGATAGCTACACCTTTGACAAAGCTACTCTAGAAAGATGTCAAGTTTGAGTGGTCGGAAAAGTGTCGAGAAAAGTTTCGAGCGGTTGAAAGCCCTTTGACCGAAGCTCAAGTGTTAGCTCACTGAATCGGGTAAAGAATTTGTTGTATATTCGATGCTTCCTTAAGTGGTTTGGGCTGTGTATTGATGCAAGAAGGCGAGTAGTAGCCTACGCATCGAGACAATTGAAGCCGCATGAAAGAAATTACCCGACGCATGATTTGGAGCTTGCGACCATTGTGTTCGTGCCTTTGAAGATTTGGCGTCATTACTTATTCGACGAAATACCATGTTTACTCGGATCATAAAAGTCTGAAGTATTTGATGACTCAAAAGACCTAAATTTAAGACAACGCGGTGGTTGGAATTGTTGAAAGACTATGAATTGGTGATTGACTACCATCGGGAAAAGCTAACGTTGTTGCGGATACGTTAAGTCGAAAACCATTGTTTGCTCTTTCGTGCAATGAGCAGCAGATAGCTATATGCGGTGATGGTTCGATCATAGCCGAGTTACAAGCAAGACCGATGTTTATTCAGCAAATTTGTGATGCACAGAAAGTTGACAAAGATTTGATTACTAGTCGAATTCGGTGTGAAAAGGTGCGAATCGATTTTTGATTGATGCAAATGATTTGTTTGAATTTTAAAAGCCGAATGTGTATTCCGAAGAACTCAGATTTGATACAGATGATTCTGAGTGAGGCCCATAGTGGTCGACTATCGATACATCCGGGTAGCACAAAAATGTATAACGATTTGAAACAGATCTATTGGTCGCCGGGCATGAAACGGGATATATCTGAATTTGTTTCGAAATGCTTAGTTTGTCAGCAAGTAAAAGCTGAGCATCAAGTACCATCCGGACTACTTCAACCAATCATGATACCTGAATGGAAATGGGATAGAATTACAATGGATTTTGTATCCGGTCTTCCTATGACACCAAGTAAGAAAGATGCCGTATGGGTTATCGTTGATAGACTGACTAAATCAGCTCATTTTGTACCAGTACGTACAGACTATTCACTTGATAAACTTGCTGAATTGTATGTATCGCAGATTGTAAGGTTGCATGGTGTACCGAGTTCCATTGTTTCAGACAGAGACCCGAGATTCACATCGCGGTTTTGGAAGAAATTGCAAGATGCTTTAGGTACTAAACTTCATTTTAGTCTGACCTTTCATCCGCATGATGCAGGCGGTCGATCTGAGCGAACTATTCGATACTTGAGGACGGGTTGAGATGTTGCGTTCTCGAGTTTGAAGGTGCGTGGGAACGATACCTACCTTTGATTGAATTTGCTTACAATAATAGCTTTCAATCTAGTATCAAAATGGCACCTTATGAAGCCTTATGCAGGCGAAAATGTCGAACACCATTATATTGGGTGAGCTCGGCGAGAATAAGATACACGGGGTTGATTTGATTAAAGAAACCGAACAAAAAGTGGTTGTGATCGAAATACTTTGAAAGTCGCCTCGGGCCAGAAAAAAGTCTTATCTTGACTTAAAGCGTAAAGATATTGAATTTCAAATCGGAGATCGAGTATTCTTGAAAGTTTCTCCGTGGAAAAAGGTACTCGATTTGGTCGGAAAGGCAAACTTAGTCCGAGATTCATCGGACCTTATGAAATCACCGAACGTATTGGGCACATTGCTTATAGGTTGAAGTTGCCCTCGAGTTAGAAAAGATACATGAGCGTATTTCATGTTTCGATGCTTCGTAAGTCTGAGATCAGATCCGTCTCATGTGATCACACCATCGAGAGATTGAAATCGATCCGATTTGACATATGATGAAGAACCGATCCGTATCTTAACCCGGAAATGAAAGAGTTAAGAAACAAAAGGATTCCATTAGTGAAAGTACTATGGAATCGGCACGGAATTGAAGAGGCTACGTAGGAGCCTGAGGTTTCAATGAGGCAACAATATCCGACTTTGTTTAACGGTAATATTTTCGGGGACGAAAATCCTTAAGGGGGGGAGAGTTGTAACAGTCTAAATTTGACCCTAATCGGAACGGTGGTTTCGGGACCATGAATCCGAGTCCAATAAATTTTAAAATATTATATTCTGTGTTATTTATATGTGAATTAATATGTGTGAAAGTTTCGTAGAAAAATTTTATCGTTTAAGTGCTTAATTTGATAAAAAGGTTTTAATCGAGAAAATCGTAAAAGTTGCATGCTAAAGTGAAATGTACTAATTTGATTGTGGCTTTTTAGCTGGATGTCCTAAAGGGACAATTAGCCCATAAACCATGATAGGAAACGGCAATGGGCCACGCCAACTTCATGGTATATGTTAGTTTAATTTTTTAAAATAAGGTTATGTTAGTATATTATAAATAATGTTAATATATGTCAAATAAAACATAAAATAATGCCACTATCATCTTCATTCTCTCATGGCCGATTATTAGCTAAAGAAAAGGGGTAAGGAAAGCTTTGAATTTCGGCAAGTTAGGAAGCTTGATTAAGGTATGGTCGGTTTTTAGTTTTTGATAATTTTTACGTTTTTGAGATCGTTGCTTCGTATATTACCCGACCCATGCTTAAATTTTTGAAAATTGTATGTATATAGGATTCGACCATTAACATGCTTAAATGGTTTTGATATTTGATGGTTTTAGATTAAATATATGTTAAAGATTTACAAGTTTTGTATTGAAATTTTTGGTGATTTGGAGTAAATAGGGCTAAATTGAGAAAATAAATTTGTGAGGGGTTAAAATGCAAAATAAATGAAATGCATGGACTTATATGCCTATGTGGAAGATTCGGCCTAGCTATAGTGTTGGGAGATTTTGCATATTTTGTGTTTTGTGTAAATAGGACAAATTTGTAAAAAATGGGAAACATTAGGGGCAAAATGGTAATTTGTCTATTTAAGTGTTTTTGGATTAAATTGAGATGAAATGTACTTGAATGGGCTAAATTTTAATGTGTTTAGATCAAGAACAAAGAAAAACGGAATTGGACCGGGGAAAGACAAAGGTTCTCGAATAGCCGATTTACACGGTCTATCGACAACCGAGGTAAGTTCTTGAGTCTAAGTACATGAAAGAGTTAATTAAAAATATATTCATTGATATTAATTGATTTATTTGAGCATTTAAATTGAGGATAGCCGAATGTTAAAGTTCACTATTGGACTTAATGTGATTTGAATTTGAAATGGAAACTTGTATGTATAAGATACGTTAAGTGATTGTGGTTTAAGTACATGAATCGATATTAATGTGATGTTAATATGGTGAATTGATGAATTATATTTGTGTTATTCGGGCTTTTAGCCTAGCGTGCCCCGTGTGGGGTGTGTTATTCGGGCTTTTAGCCCAGCGTGCCTTGTGCTTAGGTGTGTTATTCGGCTTTTAGCCTAGCGGTGCCACGTCTTTGGTGAAACGATTCGGGCTTAATGCCTAGCGGGTTTATTACCGGTGATTAATTTCGGACCTTGAGTCCAGCAGGCCAAGTGCCGGTGAATGTATTCTAAGCTCAGAATATTTGCAAATCGATTTATGCACATGTCAAGAAATTTCAGCTTTGAAACGTATTAATTCGACAGAGAGGTAAGTAGTTCATTTTCGTGCTACTCAAGAAAATAACGAACGAATACTGAAGAAGTGGAAGTTAATTACCTTGATGAATGTTATATATATATAGATATATATATATGTGTGTGTTATAGATATGTTCGAATAGAGGATGAAAGATTATGTCATACCACTTGGTTGTGAAAAATAGATGTGATGTATATGTTCATGGGAGTAGAATCGAGTATCTGCGGATGTGATAATTATGTATGTTCGAAGTTTAAGTATGTGATGATGAGATCAATGATATTATGTTAAATGAAGTAATGAGAGTTGGTATAAGTAATTATAAATTAAAATTTCATGTTTAATACTATGAATTTATGTATTTTATGCTTGATACTAAGTATTTTTAACACTTGAGACTTACTAAGCTAGTAAGCTTACTCGATTTCTTTTGTTTAATTGTTTGTTTATAGATTGCAGTTAGCTACAAGCTCGAGAGGATCGTCAAGAAAGTCATCCACACTATCGCCTCTTTTTGGTATTTTAAATCTTGGTTTTGATTTGAAGGCATGTATAGGTTAGATTAAGTTTTGAAACATATGATGTTTGATCTTGTATATAAATATAGCCTTACGAAAATGGCTATTTCTTTTGGTTAAGTATCATTTCTATAATTTGGATTTCATAGCTTGTTCATAATGTTAATTGATGTTTTAAATTCGGTAATGGTCTATATCACATGTGGAAGGTGCTAAATTGGTATATATATGTATATTAGGTGATGGTTTTAGTAAACTTAGTCTTGGTTTTGGTTTATATGTGAATCATGTTTGCCATGTTTATGATACGTGCATGATCGCGATTAAGGTGAATTTATGTGTAATTGTTTATTACGTTTCACTAATGATATTTGAGTAAGACATGTGTTACGGCCTTATGATAAATAGCATATGCTTGATATGTTTAGTAAGAATTAAATAATGCTATGTTTAAGAGATTTGGATATGTGATATTTATACTTTTATAATGAGACATATATATGTGATAGTTGGCTATATAGATCTAATTATTAATGGTAAGAAATGAATATGTTTCTTGATTGGTTAGTTACGAATCCAAATGAAAGGTGAAATAGTATATTCGGCCAAGAGGTAATATTAATATGTTGGTATATGTAATTGATTATTAAATGGTATAATAGTTCAATTGATTTAATATGCATATGTATTATAGTAATATATATATATGAAATTCAGCTTATGTTATATGAATTTTGATTGATACCCGATATATGTTATAATTTGACATAAGTTGAAATATGGTTCAAATTTATATATATATATATATATATATATATATATGTGCCATGAAAATTTTAAATTATGTGATTCAGACATTGGTGTGTATTAAGTATTGGTAATAAAACTCGTTATACATTTAATTTAAATTTTTAAATAGATTGTAATGTTATATAATATAGTAATGATTGCATTGCTTGTGCTTAAATTCAGTTGAAGGTCTATTTCGGAATTGAGCTTAGTTTGGTAATGCCTCATAACCCTAATCCGGCGACGGATACGGGTTAGGGGTGTTACAGAAAATGAAAGAAAATTTGGACAATTCAATTTATAGTGGTTTGGCCTTAATTTCCTACCTCCACTATGTTGGTATAACTCAATCAATGATTTTCTAATTCACTATACTTGAATTTTTACCTTTCAAGGAAAATGTATAACCTTTATATTACCATCTTTTTTACAAGGCTAGCATAACAACTTCCCCCTAGCTTTTATGGCTAAGCGAGAACCCTCTAGCTTTTACAAGGCACAACTAGCAACCCTTCTTATCCTCATAAGATTTTATACCTCACAAACCTTAAGTGTACTCTTTACAAAAAAGAGAAGATGAAAAAATTAACAATGAACTTCTAGTAGGTGTTCGTTTGTGTAACACCCCAAACCCGGCCTAGACGTTATGGCCGAATCTGGCGATGTCACATGATAGTGCTTTAGAAAACGTAATTACAATAAAGCTATTTTCGATATCTTAGGTTACCGTAAAAAACGTGTCGTTTATTTATTCATTATCCATTTTCAAACATTATACATTGCGGAAGCTTTTAAAATAATTTGCGAATGTGTTTATTTGATAAAACATTTGGTTATTTTGAAAACTCGCGTCTTGTCCTACTGCTAGCAGTTATAAAACAAAAAAAAAATCCCTAAAGGCCATATTACATAAAACTCCCCAAATATAATCAAAGCCATAAATAAAAGTAAAAAGCGTAAAGGTCCAGAACCGTGATCACCGCCGAGTCCTCCATTGCATGCCGATCCGCTCTCTGCTGGGGATTTCTGAGCAGATTAAGCGAGAAAAGGGTGAGTTTTCGCAAACTCGTGTGTAATCCCCACGTAAAACATGCACACAGTAATATCAGAAAAAAGACATAAACTCACAGTTCGGGTCTAAGCCCATTACAGAAATGGTGTGGGCCTTAGCCCACTCAGATACAAAATCAGATATATTCTAGGGCCTAAGCCCATTTCAGACATAATATGCAGATCAGAACAGAATAGCAGAATCCTACCCACCAGCCTCTACACACCAACTTCGTCCAACCCTACACACCATGTGGGGATAAAATCAACCCACCCATCCCTACACACCATGCTATACCAAATGCGGCACATAATCAGAAGTTTGCAGCTGAGTTGCCAGATAACAGGCTTAAGAGCCTTTCAGATACTTTCTCCAGTAAAACATCAACCCACCCCGATGCAATGCAACATACATAAAATGTCATGCTATTATGCAAATATAGTTCACACATTCAGATATCAGAATTCATGCTCAGTACAAAAATCAGAACGTCAAGTCACATAATTAGGGGTCTAGCTAAAGCTTACCGACCCTACAATAGGTCCACAGTCGACTAGGGCGTCCCGTGCAACCGTACAGAACTTCTCAGAAAAATAGGCTCACACGCCCATGTGGCCTGCCGCCCAAATTGGCCTTGGCGGTGTGGATCAGACGGCCTGGCCCAGTATCCCACACCACTGTGTGGTTCACCCGTGTGGGCCCACACGGCCCAATTGGTTGAGCCCGTGTGTTGCACACGGCCTTGCTCGGCTATCACACAGCCGTGTCACTTGCGTACGACCTAGCTCGTCAATCACACGGTCGTGTGGTGACTTACAGTCTTGCACATGGCCTACCACACCTGGTTTGATTTCGACGCGTAAGCACTCCTGAGCACTCCAAAACCTATATTCGACAATTGAAAGCCCAATTTCAGTCACTTAATCCAAGTTGTTATAAACAAGAAATTCCCAAACCTACCAACAACCTTACCTTAACGAGCAACACTGATCTCTCGCTGTAAAAAACCTGAAAAGCAGCCCGCAGCTCCTTGATTGTCCCCTAATCAGAAAACAACCTCTTAATACCCCATTACCTCATTCAAAACGAAACAAAATGTACCTCTAGACTTACCGAATACACACTAAACGTAGAGACGAGCAATATCAATGGGAAAGAGGCAAAATTAGAGTTTGGAGAACAAAGAAATAGTGAAGAAAACGACAATAAAGGAATTTGGCTACAACAAAAAGAAAAATGGCAGAAAAAATGGAGAGGAGGCGTCAGGAAGATGACAGTTTTGGGAAAGAATTGAATTCCTTAATTCTCTCCATCAAACTCCCCACTAAATCCACCACTCAGAATCCTACTCCATCTCAAACTCTCCCACGGCATAAGCAGCAAAATAAATCCCTTGTTTGCACAGAGACTCGAACTCCAGACCTCCAGCTTATTTACACTCCACCTAACCACCAGACCAGTAGGCCCATTCTGTCATGTTCTTACAAATAAATACTTATAAGCCTACTAACCAAAAGTAAGGCTTTATTCCATAAAAACCCAAAATATGCCCAAGCAAAGGCTTGAACTTGAGACCTCACACACAAACCCAGAACACATAACCACTGAAGCAGATGGACATTGTGTCACAAAAATTTGAAAAGCCAAAATTAAAGAAAAATCGGGGCGTTACAACTCTACCCCCTAAAAGAAAATTTCGTCCTCAAATTTTTACCTGGTCAGAAAAGGTGAGGGTACTGCTGACGTATCGAATCCTCCGGCTCCCAAGTGGCCTCTTTCATGCTGTGATTCTGCCATAGTGCTTTCGCTAAAGGGATAGACTTCCTTCGCAGCACTTTAATGTCGCGATCTAGGATCTGGACCAGCTTCTCCTCAAACATCAGATTTGGTCTAACCTCTATCTCCTCAACAGGAACAACATGCGTGGGATCAGAGCGGTAGTGTCCCAACATTGAGATGTGGAACACATCATGAATGCGATCCAACTCCGGAGGAAGTTCCAACTGATATGTGACTGGCCCCACTCGTTTCAGAATACGGTACAGCCCAATAAACCAAGGGCTCAGCTTACTCTTACGACCGAACCTCAAGACCTTCTTCCATGGTGAGACCTTGAGAAAGACTAAGTCCCCCACAAAAAACTTAATATCTTTTCTCTTCAGATTATCATAGGACTTCTGCCTATCAGATGCCGCTTTCAGTCGATCTCGTATCAATCAGACCTTATCTTCAGTTTTAGAAACCAATTCCGGACCCATAACACGTCGCTCACCCAACTCAGTCTAACATACGGGAGTACGACACTTACGGTCATACAGGGCCTCGTAAAGTGCTATCTGGATGCTAGAATGATAGCTGTTGTTATAAGCGAACTCTGTCAATGGCAAGTACTCCTCCCAACTCCCTCGGAAATCTATAACACAGCTCCTCAACATGTCCTCAAGTACTTGAATCACCCTCTCTGATTGACCATCTGTCTGAGGATGGAAAGCAGTACTGAAGTCCAACTTCAAACCCAGTGCCTCGTGCAACTTCTTCTAGAATCGAGACGTGAAGCGAGGATCCCTATCAGAGATGATTGAGACAGGAACCCCATGCAGTCTCACTATTTCCGATATGTATAGCCTAGCCAGTTTCTGGAGAGAAAAGTCCGTCCTGACCGGAATGAAATGAGCGGACTTGGTCAATCGATCCACGATGGCCTAGACAGAATCCTCCTTAGTGGGTGTTAAAGGCAACCCACTAATGAAGTCCATCGTTACTCGTTCCCATTTCCACATCAGAATCTTTACCGGCTGCAGAAACTCCGAAGGCAACTGATGCTCAGCCTTAACCTGCTGACAAGTCAGACAACAAGCAACGAAGTCAATAACCTCACGCTTCAACCCTGGCCACCAGTATAGCTCTCGTAAATCTCGGTACATTTTATTCCCGTCAGGATGTATAGCGTATGGGCTGTTATGCACTTCCCTCAAAATTGACTGTCTCAAATCTTCATCATTCGGTACACAGATCCGACCGCGAAAACAAAGTACCCCGTCACTGTTAATCCCATAATCAGTAGAATCATCAGTCTTAGCCTGACGGAATCACAACTCAAGAGACTTATCCCCATATGTTTATTTCTAATCTGATCAATCCATACAGGCTTAACCTGAAGTTTCGCTAACAGACTCCCATCGTTGAATAAACTGAGTTGAGCGAACATCGCTCTCAGATCAGTCATAACCTTACGGCTCAAAGCATCTGCCACCACATTAGCCTTACCAGGGTGGTACTAGATGGTGCAGTCATAATCCTTAAGCAGTTCAACCCATCTACGCTGCCTAAGGTTTAACTCCTTCTGAGTAAAGAGATACTTGAGGCTTTTGTGATCAGTGTAGATAGTACACTTTTCACCGTACAGATAGTGCCTCTAGATTTTCAGAGCGAAAATTACAACTGCCAACTCTAAATCATGCATAGGATAGTTAGCCTCATGCATCTTGAGCTGACGTGACGCATAAGCTACCACCTTACCGTCCTGCATCAGTACGTAACCCAGACCCACATGCGACGTATCACTGTATACAACAAAATCCTTCCCAGATTTAGGCTGTATCAGAACCGGAGCCTGCGTCAAAACAGATTTGAGTTCTCGAAGCTCTCTTGTTGCTTATTAGTCTAGACAAAGGGAACTCCCTTACGCAGAAACTTGGTCAATGGCGCTGCGATAAAAAAGAACCCTTCTATGAAGCGTCGATAATAACCCGCCAGCCCTAGAAAGCTTCGGATTTTGGACACATTCTTCGGCTGTTTCCACTCCAACAAAGTCTCAATCTTACGAGGATCTACCCGAATCCCCTCCGCAGAGACCACATGCCCCAGAAAGGTTACTTCTCGGAGCCAGAATTCACACTTACTGAACTTTGCGTACAACTGTTTCTCACGCAAAGTTTGTAATACCAACCGGAGATGCTCATCGTGCTCGTCCTCAGTCTTCGAATACACCAGAATGTCGTCAATAAAGACTACCAAAAACTGATCCAGATAGGGCTGGAACACTAGGTTCATCAGATCCATAAAAGCTGCTGGTGCATTCGTCAGTCCAAATGGTATCACTAGGAACTCGTAATGACCGTAGCGAGTCCTAAATGTCGTTTTATGTACGTCATCCTCTTTAACCTTCAATTGGTGATATCCTGATCGTAGATCAATCTTGGAGAACACAGAATCCCCTCTGAACTAATCGAATAGATCATCTATCCTCGGCAGTGGGTACTTGTTCTTGATTGTTAGCTTGTTCAACTGCCGGTAATCGATGCACGTCTGCATTGTTCCATCTTTCTTCTTCACAAACAACACTGATGCTCTCCACGGAGACACACTGGGATGGATGAACCCACGATCTAATAATTCTTGAATTTGAGCCTTAAGCTCTGTAAGCTCCTTCGGTGCCATTCGGTAGGGCGCAATAGACACCGGAGCTGTACCCGAGATGAGCTCAATCCCAAATTTTACTTCTCGACTCGGAGGCAGACCCGATAGTTCCTTAGGAAAAAATCCAGAAAGTCCATTACGGTCCTGATGTCCTTAACTGAAGAGTCCCCAGAATCAGAAACACTGATGTAGGCCAAGAATTCCTTACATCTCTTTTGTACCAATTTTTCTGCCACCAACGCAGAAATCACATTAGTCAAGTAGTCTCGACGTTCCCCAAACATCACTGCTTCGTTGTCCTCATCAGTTTTCAAAACCACCCTTTTTGTCGCACAGTCCAAACTCACCATGTGCTTGACCAGCCAGTCCATTCCTAGAATCAAATCGAACTCCCTAAATGGAAGCTTCATCAGATTAGCTAGAAATATTATCCCTTGAACCTCCAACGGGACGTCTCTAACAATTTACTCACTCAGATAGACTGTCCCAATGGACTCGCAACGGTTACCTCACTCGAAGTACTCTCAACCAGAATCCCCAAAGTTTCAGACACAGAGCTAGCTACGTAAGAGTGTATAAAGCCTATGTCTATCAATGCCAAGTATGGTACATCAAAAATTAAAAACGTACCCGTGATGACGTCCGGAGCATCACTATCTTCTCGGCAACGTACAGCATAAACCAGTGCAGGTTGCCTCGCCTCAGTCGGTCCCGCACCTCTCCCGGTGCTCTCTATCCTTGGCCTATGCCATTACCACCCCTGGCCTATTTTCGGCCCCTAGGTGGTCTCTTTGAGCTACTCTCTGCCGTAGACAAAGACCAAGATACCGTAGCTTGCACCTGATCAGTTCTCAACGGACAATCTCGAACACGGTGCTCAGTCAACCCACATCTCAAACATGCCCCAGTCGTCCTCCAACACTCGCCCAGATGGCGTCTATCACAGTGCTAACAAAGTGCCACCCCAGTAGGTGCAACAGGAGGTCCAACTCTCACTGGCCCATCCGATCTGGCCTTTTTCTTAGGCCTCATCACAGAACTCGAAGGCTCCGATTCCCTCTTATTCTTTTCTTTCTCTTGGTTTTGGCGCTCAGCCCGCTTAACCTCCTCAGCGATCTTCACCTTCTCCACTAAAGTAGAAAAATCACGCTTCCTCTGCGGAGCTATCAGAACCCGTAAGCTGTCCCTGAGTCCATCCTCAAAATAGACGCAACGCTCATACTCGGTCCCCACCATGCCCCGGGCATACCGGTTTAATCTCAGGAACTTGGCCTCATACTCGACCACCGAACGGTCTCCCTGGGTGAGATTAAGGAACTCATGCCTCTTAGCGTCAATGTAACTGGCTCCCACATACTTGCTCTGGAAAGCCATCTTAAAATAGTCCCAAGTCAATCGGTAGGGCTGGGTGCCCTCCTTAACCGTCAGCCACCATTGGTAAGCTTCGTCGCGAAGCAGAGAGACAGCCCCCTTAAGTTTCTGCTCCGCGGTAAAATCCAGATCATCCATAATTCTTTCCGTGGCCTCTATCCAATATTCGGCCACGTTAGGGGCGAATCCACTGATACCTCTGAATAACTCCGCTCCATTCGACCGGAGTCGTTCCATAACCGAACCACGGCCCTCAGATCCAGTGTTGGGCCCAACGACCCTCTCTAAAATCCGTAGCATGGCTCGGGATAGTACGTCATCCCCAGCCTCATGATCATGAGACCCGATCTCTGTAGCAGGTGAGATCGGCGTCTCGTTCGTATCCGGATTAGGCAGATTCTCAGAAGCTGAGGACCCAGCTCGAGCCCCCATACAGCCTCTACCACGGCCTCTAGTTCCCCGTCTGCGGATATCTCGTGCACTCATCGTAGTTTCAGAATTTATCTGTATTAACAATTTTATGCATTAGTTACAGTTCTAATATTTGTTAACTGATGTTTTATGCAAAATAGTATCAGAAGTTCAAAGTTCGTTATCGCGAATCGCAGTTTTATTACAATTTTCGCCACATACGCTTTTGATTTACACTACCTAAAGTGTTTCGAGACAAAGATACTACCTAAGGCTGTTTCAAGCATATAAGTAGTATTTTCAGACAAATTTAAACAGAATTCAGAACACTTACAGGATCGGCGTCGGAGACTCGGTGTACTACATATTCATTTTAAAAATATTCTGAATCACTTGAAAATCGTTTCTTTAAAACCAAATTTTAAAACCCAAATCCACAGCCGAGTTTTGTAACCTGACTCTAATACCACTAAATGTAACACTCCAAACCCGGCCTAGACATTATGGCCGAATCTAGCGATGTCACATGATAGTGCTTTAGAAAACGTAATTACAATAAAGTCATTTTCGATATCTTAGGTTACCGTAAAAAAACATGTCGTTTATTTATTCATTATCCATTTTCAAACATTATACGTTGCGGAAGCTTTTAAAATAATTTGCGAATGTGTGTATTTGATAAAACATTTGGTTATTTTGAAAACTCGCGTCTTGTCCTACTGCTAGCAGTTATAAAAACAAAAATCCCAAATTTAAACAAAAATCCGTAAAGGCCATATTACATAAAACTCCCCGAATATAATCAAAGCCATAAATAAAAGTAAAAACCGTAAAGGTCTAGAACCGTGGTCACCGCCGAGTCTTACGCCGCACCGATCCATCTATTGCTGGGGATTTCCTGAACAGATTAAACAGAAAAGGGTGAGTTTTCGCAAACTCAGTGTGTAATCCCCACAGAAAACATGCACATAGTAATATTAGAAAATAGACATAAACTCACAGTTCGGGTCTAAGCCCATTACAGAAACGGTGTGGGCCTTAGCCCACTCAGATACAAAATCAGATATATTCTAGGGCCTTAGCCCATTTCAGACATAACATGCAGATCAGAATAGAATAGCAGAATCCTACCCACCAGCCTCTACACGCCAACTCCGTCCAACCCTACACACCATGTAGGGATAAAATCAACCCACCCATCTCTACACACCATGCTGTACCGAATGCGGCATATAATCAGAAGTTTGCAGCTAGGCTGCCAGATAACAAGCTTAAGAGCCTTTCAGATACTTCCTCCAGTAAAACATCAACCCACCCCGATGCAATACAACATACATAAAATGTCATGCTATTATGCAAATAAAGTTCACACATTCAGATATCAGAATTCATGCTCAGTACAAAAATTAGAATGTCAAGTCACATAATTAGGGGTCTAGGTAAAGCTTACCGACCCTACAATAGGTCCACAGTTGACTAGGGCGACCCGTGCAACGTTACAGGAACTTCTCAGAAAAATGGGCTTACACGCCCGTGTGGCCCACACGGCCTAATTAGTCGAGCTCGTGTGTTGCACACGGCCTTGCCCGGCCATCACACGGCCGTGTCACTCGTGCACGGCCTGGCTCGTCGATCACACGGCCGTGTGGTGACTTACAGTCTTGCACATGGCCTACCACACGGGCGACCACACGCCTGTGTGGCGTCGACAGAGAGGTTTTCGGCTTTCGCTGAAACCTTATTTTCTGTATTTTCGGGTACACACCTGGTTCGATTTCGACGCGTAAGCACTCCCGAGCACTCCAAAACCTATATTCGACAATTGAAAGCCCAATTTCAGTCACTTAATCCAAGTTATTATGAACAGGAAATTCCCGAACTTACCAACAACCTTACCTTAACGAGCAACACTAATCTCTCGCTGCTAAAAACCCAAAAAGCAGCCCGCAACTCCTTGATTGTCCCCTAATCAGAAAACAACCTCTTAATACCCCATTACCTCATTCAAAACGAAACAAAACGTACCTCTAGACTTACCGAATACATACTAAACGTAGAGACGAGCAATATCATTAGGAAAGAGGCAAAATTGGAGTTTGGAGAATAAAGAAATAGTGAAAAAATGGCAGTAAGGGAATTTGGCTACAGCAAAAAGAAAAACGGCAGAAAAAGTGAAGAGGTGTCAGGAAGATGACAGTTTTGGGAAAGAACTGAATTCCTTAATTCTCTCCATCAAACTCCCCACTAAATCCACCACTCAGAATCCTACTCCATCTCAAACTCTCTCACGGCATAAGCAGCAAAATAAATCCCTTGTTTGCACAGAGACTCGAACTCCAGACCTCCAGCTTATTTACACTCCACCTAACCATCAGACCAGCAGGCCCATTCTGTCATGTTCTTACAAATAAATACTTATAAGCCTACTAACCAAAAGTAAGGCTTTATTCCATAAAAACCCAAAATTTGCCCAAGCAAAGGCTTGAACTTAAGACCTCACACACACACCCAGAACACATAACCACTGAAGAAGATAGACATTGTGTCACAAAAATTTCAAAAGCCGAAATTAAAGAAAAATTGGGGCGTTACAGTTTCCAAATTGAAGCTCTAAGAAAAGATATGAGAGTAAAAGAAGATTTTACAATAAGCTCTTAATAAATATGTACAAGGGAAATGAAGAAAAAGAATCATTTCTCTTGAACTTTTTGTTTGGATGTTGCTATCTTTTTTCTTGATGTGTCCTTGAAGAGTATTTATATCAAGGAACAAGTTTGTGAATGTTTATGGTCGTCGGTGATGAATTATAGTAATTACAAGCATAAATTCGAGCTTAAAAATTACCCCTGCAAGTATGTCTAGAGACTCGAGTAAAAATAATCGTTATATAAGCACTGGTAGGTTATGCCTTGAGACATAAATGCCATGTTTCGAGACATACATGCCAATGTCTCTAGACATGCAACCCCTGAAGTAAAATTTTGCATTCAAAAGTAAATTTTGCATTCAAAAGTTCATGTCTTGAGACTTGACTACCAAAGTGCCACAAAAACATTTTAAATACCTTAGAACACATTGGTATTGACTCAAAAACACTTGGTATGGATGAAACACATTTAAAACATGTTATTGTGTATTTTTTTCAAGTATTTGAAAATGTTTGATAAAATTTTTAACCATATTTTCACCACATGACTTAGGAAATATAATATATAAATATTATCTTAAATGTTTTTATATAAAAAACTTGAGGCATTAAAGCTAACTTAAATGAATAAAAGAAGAGAAAAGATAAGAACTATCTCATCTCCCTCCCCCAAAATCGGCACCATCAAAGGAGAAGATGGAGATTTTTCCTCTTTGCTATTTTGTCTTCTTTCTTCAATCTCATTCAAATTTCACACACCTATCTTGATCCCCTCACTAAAATCAACTAGGAAACATTCCTTTGATCTTGATTTCCATAATAATATTTTCCATCAACCTAGGTTTTCAATGGATTAACTAGAGAAAACTTGGGTTAGTGAAAGAAAGCTTCAAGATAGGTAAAAGTGATACTCTCATCGTCCTTGTTTCTATTTGAAGTTTTTATGTGTGATAATATGTGAGCATTATTTGATGAGAAATATGTTAATATTTATGTGAAGAAAAAAAATGGAAAAAGGGGGTCCAAGCAAAGAAAAGGAAAGTTATGGATATTGATAAGTTATGTCAATACGAGAAAGTATAGAACAGTGAAAAATAGAAAGTTGTTGACAATAGTTTTGCACACAATAATATTGTTGCGATACTAACAGAAAAGGGGGATCTTGAATAAATTTGTCAAGAAATATAGACATGGAATAGATAGGCCAAAATGGAAAGACACAATTCAAGTAGAATAAAATTCGTGAAGTTTCTAGACTAGTAGTCCAAGCACCTAAAGGTATAAAGCCAGTGGAGTACAAATGAGTAATTTTGTGACAATGAAATAAGAAAATAAAGTTTTTTTCTAAAGTCCTGATAATGTTTATGAAAAGATATTCTTTTCGGGTGAATGCAATAACCTTTAGATATCTTATTAGTCTAGCAATTCATGAAGAATTTGACATGTGTCTAATGCTGTCATTACAATTTTTATATAAATAACTATATAGTGGAAGTTTATACTAAAATCTTTAAAGGATTTAGAATGTTAGAAGCATATAGAAATTCCCAGGAAATTGTTCAATATGTTTGCATAAACATTTATATGTACTGAAATGATTTAAACATATAAATTTGACTTAATGAATAGTAATAGAAGGAAGATTATATAATATCCAACATGTGCACATATAGAAGGATTGTGATAAAAGTTTGTTACAATTATTGTTGAAACTCTTAAAGAAATCAAAATACATTTCCCCAAAATTCTTTCTCACTCGTGACTTCTAGAAAAATGATGATATAAACGTTTATCAAACTCATTCAAGTGATCATTTAAAAAGTTAATATTCAAGATTAAATATGTACAATGTGAGATATAATGCGATGTTGTCATGGGGGAGTAAATACGTGTTGTACTCTTTTTCCCTTAATCGAGGTTTTATCCCACTAGGTTTTCCTGGTAAGCTTTTTAACGAGGTAACATGTTATGTGTATTTTATATGCCTAATCTTTTTCCTTCACTAAGAATTTTTTTTCCCTACAAGGCTTTTATCTTGGGTAAATGACCAATATATACCGATTTTTAAAAAAAAATTACAGAAAAGGGCCGAAAAAATAATTATTTACCGGAAAGGGCCATTTCCTCCGAAAATGCGTCCATGTTAGCGCGTTTTTAGGGGATGAATCAGAAAAGCGCGTCCACGAGGGAGCGCTTTGTGCCACATCAGCGAAAAACACGTCTTTGAGGGCGCGCTTTGCTGATGTGGAAAAAGTGCTCCCTCGTGGACGGGCTTTGCCCCTGCAACGGTCAAATTTTTTTTTGACCGTTGGGCCTCCAACGGTCAAAAAAAAAAACTATAAAAACCCCCTACCCTTTTATTTTTTTCACACAAAAGTCCTTACTCATTTTTCTCTCAACTTTCTCTCAAATTTCTCTCAAATTCCTTTAAACTTCCTCTCAAATTTCACAATAGTCCTTTAATATTTACAAAAAAGCCCTTTTTTAAATTTTTTGAAATATATTTTTTTTGATAAATTTTAAAATATTCGATCGTATTAGCAATGGCTAGAGAATTAATTCGTTTCGACAATAAACACATTTCCGTCGATCAAATGACAATGGTAAGTTTTAATTTTAATTTTTCAATACTATTTAATATTTTTTAGGTTTATGCAATTTTAATTAAATTTTATTTTATAATTTTTTAAACAGTCTGTAGATCGGGTGTTGCAATGCTATATTCGCAATATGTCTGGTCCGCCATCGCCGTTGATCGATAATTACCTGCAAGAAGCGGGTTTTTGGCATGTGGCCACTATAGGCCGGGGTTCAAATTGGACCCAAAGTTAATCAGTGCGTTGATAGAGAGGTGGAGACCCGAGACACACACTTTCCATCTTCCATGCGGAGAGTGTACTATCACTCTGGAAGACGTGCATTTGCAATTAGGATTGTCGGTGGATGGGTACGTAGTCACCTGGTCCGCAACTTCTAGCGATTGGGCCGCCGTATGCTACGAGCTTTTGGGTGCTATTTCGGATAACATTTACGGTGGTCGGATCGAGATGGGCTGGTTACGAGACACATTCCCGGAGCCGGATAATAATTCGACCGAAATAGAAAGAATACGGTATGCTCGGGCATACATTCTTGAGATGATTGGAGGCTATCTGATGCCGGACTTGTCACGAAATCTCGTACATCTTATATGGCTACTGAAACTCGTTGATTTTAGAGCAGCCAGTGAATTGAGTTGGGGGTCTGCCATGCTAGCAAAATTGTATCAGGAGATGTGCGGGGCGACGTGGCCGAATAAAGCGAAAATCGGAGGTTGCCTATCATTACTGCAATTGTGGGCACGATTTCGATTTCCATTTTTACGTCTTCGAGTCGACCACCCATATACATTCCCACTCATAACGAGGTAAATTTAATATTAGATTTTACAATTATTACGTAGATTTAAAATATAATTGTATGCTAAAAAAATATTTAATTAAGTGAAACCATTCGGCGAGTTATGTTGGAATACCTATATCGCTTGAAGATATACGGCTTCTTTTAGAGCAATGGTCGGAAGCACAAGTAAGTATTAAATAAAAAATATTTTTGTAATAAAATAGTCGTTTCGTATTTCATATTTAGTATTTAGTATTTAGTATTTGGTATTTAGTATTTAGTATTTAATATTTAGTATATAACTAATATTTTTATCATGTTAATATAGTTTGAATGGACACCATATGAGGATCCCTCAATTCGGGCAGTAATTCCGGATGAGTTCTTTCAAAATCTGAACATTTGGCATGTAAAGGTCACATTGATCAACTATTCGATCGTGGAGATGCACCAGTCAGATCGGGTTCTGCGTCAATTTGGATTCCGACAACCGATTCTCGTGGCACCTGAGGTGCTCGATGATGAGCGCAAAGTCGACTTACGGCAGTTGCATACGGATTGGCCAAGATTTTGGTCAGCGTATATCGAATTGTGGGAGAACCGGTATGATTATATACCTACTCGGGAACCGATCATCGTTCCTGAGTTAGCGTGCGTGCCGAAATACATGCCATGGTTTCGGATCCATGGCAAGCCGTATTTATTGTTGGAAGAGGAGAGGCGACGGCAACTTCTAGAACAAAGGGAACGACGAGGCCCTTTAAATCCAAGGAGAAGGGGTGATGAGGCGGGACCATCAACAGCGTCGACACAGTCACCGGGCCCATCAACAGTGCCCACACAGTCACTGGGTCAAACACTTCAGCCGACGATAGCCACATCACAGCCTTTTCAGATTATGCCAGGTGCGTACCCTAGCCCTTATATGTATCCTAACCCTTATATGTTTCCTTTTCCCAGTCCCATGGCAGGTTGGAATGCATGGCCCGGTTCGAGTCCGTTCCCGACTATTCCGACTAGCCAGCCGATCTTGAGGCCGCCGTCGCATGAGGGATCGCACGAGACGCCATCAGGGAGCTCTTCTTTTTAACAGTCTCCTTCGCCTTACGGATTCAGACACCTCCGCCATGGTTTATGCAAACACCTCCCCAGTCATTATTTTATCAAGGTGGGTCATCCTCGCAACACCCACAACTAGACCCCCTGCCGGAGGAACCCGAATCCCCGCCTGAGGTTCCACAATCCCCGCCGGAAGCTAGAAAAAGGAGGAATCCAGCGCGTAACCATCGACCACCCCCATGTGGCACTGATTCCGACCGGCACCAACATTGATTCCGACCGCCATTTTTTTATTTTTTATTGTAATTTATTTTTTATATCTTTAATAAAATAAAAGTTGTTTTTTTTTTATTTTTTTATTGTAATTTATTTTTATATCTTTAATAAAATAAAAGTTATTGTTTTTTATTTTTATTTGTAATTTAATTTTTTTATCCTTAATAAAATAAAAGTTGTTTTTTTTATTGTAATTTATTTTTTATATCTTTAATAAAATAAAAGTTATTGTTTTTTATTTTTATTTGTAATTTAATTTTTATCTTTAATAAAATAAAAGTTGTTTTTTATTTTTTTATTGTAATTTAATTTTTATATCTTTAATAAAATAAAAGTTATTTTTATTTTTTATTGTAATTTAATTTTTATATCTTTAATAAAATAAAAGTTGTTTTTTATTTTTTATTGTAATTTATTTTTTATATCTTTAATAAAATAAAAGTTGTTGTTTATTTTTTTATGTAATTTATTATTTTTTTCTTTTATAAATTGAAAGTTGTTTTTTAATATCCTAATTGTAATTTAATTTTTATATATTTAATAAAATAAAAAACACATGCTACTAGTTTTAACCCCATTTATATCCTCGAGACATAACTTTTCATTCTTCCAATCTATCATTCTTTTCCTTCTACAAAAGTTCACCATTTTCATCAAGAAATTAAAAGAATTTTCATAGCCACCAAGAGACAAAAATGATAAGGAGACTATCAACTATTCCGATTTGGACACGAGCGAGATGTATGGCCTGGGTTCCTACACCATCCGCATAACTTCCGTTGGTTGGCCGTTTCTCGGATATCCATATTGTTGCGTATTCTAGTCGAGCAAGGTTGACCTTTTGGTTTGCGCCGCAACTCTCTATCCGGTAACAGCTTATATGGAGCAAGCGATACAGACGACCACTTACGTTCATCTGGGACTGGTGGGAATACGTGTCTCCACACGTTGTACATGTTTTCTATTTTATACACTTCGTCGACATAGCTCATGGGATCCAGACGAAGATTCTGACAAGCCGCAAGTACATGAGCGCATGGGTAACGAAGTGCATCAAATATCCCACAGTCGCAGGTCCTATTTGTCAAGTGTACACGATATTGCCCGCCAACAATACCTTGGTTCGGTCTGTCAAACTCTGTCACACGAAACCATAGGTTGTCGCGATCGTGACACACTGTGTGCATGCTGTTGGCCCGTGCCTTCCCATTGTTAATTTCTCGCAAGACCTTCGGGCACAATACATGGCCTCCTTGCATTTGGCTTTTATAACTTGCTGCTCGCTTCGGAAATAGTGCCGCTAAATGAAAATATGTCTCTCGCACAACCGATGTTATCGGCAAATGACGCGTTCCTTTTAGAACAGAATTTATGCATTCGGCCAGGTTTGAAGTCATATGACCATATCGTAGGCCACCGTCGTATGCTTGTGTCCATTGTTCGAAAGGAATATTGCGAGGATAGTTTGCGCCTTCTTCGTTAACTGAGTGCAAACTCGCCAACATTTCGTGAAAACGGTCCTTATTGATCTCGTACCCTACTAATATAAGTTGATAGCGAATATTACATATCACTCTTCAATTAAGAATAAATTGAATATTACAAACGAAATTATATTAATAGATATTACATACCCATATTGGTTACTTGCCGCCGTTGACTTGTAGATCGATGTTGCCCGTGGTAGTTGGACGCAACATGTCTTAGGCAATATCGATGGTGTGTGCGATGCCACAGGCTTTCCTGTCGCTCTATTGCGGCTAGTATTCCAGGGCCCCGATCCGATATAATGCATATATCAGGTTGGGGGCAGACATGCCTCCTTAACCTAGATAGAAAGAAATCACAGTCATCAGCTGACTCTCTCGGTGTTATTACAAACGCAATTGGAAGGATTCTCCCACTGCCATCCTGTGCCACAGCTAGCAATAGCCGATGCGTATATCTACCATACATAAAGGTACCATCAGTTTGTACCAATGGCTTGTAGTATAGAAATGCGTCTCGGCATTTCTTAAATTTCCAGAATAGACGCTTGAACACTTGGCATCCACGGAGCAATCGATCGTTGTAGTACACCGTTCCGCTTCAAAGTCCGTTATCTTTGCTCAGGACATATCTCTCCAAAGACCTAACACCACTGCCACACTTCATTATATGAAGTGTCCCACCGACCATGCAACTTTTCCAATGCCTTCTGCTTGGCTATCCAAGTCTTCCGGTAAGAGAGCGTGTACCCCAATTGGCTACGAATATTGCCAATTAAGGCTGACACTGTAGTCTTGGGATCCGCATTCACCGTCGGCATTATTAAGTCAGCCAACATCTCTGAATCCATCTTTGGATGATCTTGTGAAACACCTGTCAATGAAGTACGTTAAATAATGCAACATTACGTAATATCAGTATTATTCAAAAACCTTGAACACTTAGTGATACTGTACCGGCAAGACATGTATATGGACCTTTGTACTTTTTAATCTCCCACAAGCCTGTCCTTTTCCTCAACGAGGCCATGATTTTCCATGAACTTGTACCGTCTTGCACTGCATACTTGGCATCTTACTTATCGAGTTTGGATTTAACCACGTTGTTGTTAACCCCGTTCTTGATGCTATATTGTTTCAATGCACCAAGAAAACTATCCTTGTTGGAAAACTCTTTACCAACTTCTAATTCGCCCGAATCCAACGACGAACTTGTACGGTCACGCCTTCTGTGTGGTAGTTCAGGAAACTCCAATGCATCGTCTTGAGATAGATCGACATTATGCATGTGGGCTAGAGGCGAGTACGCCCTGAATCGCGGATCTTCTTCTTCTTCTTCATCTGAACCGCCTTCAACATCTTTAGGTACGGTTGGAACATGCTCCGGTTCAGAAAATAATGCAACTTCTGCACCATCGGGGCCGGGCTCTCGAGGTGGATCCACATTGGACTCATCATCCGACCCACCATCATCTGCAACGAACGAGGGCCCCTCGCCGGTGGATGTCGTGGGGAGTACATTGTCCCTTCTTAAACAACTTTTGTAACGTTCTCAATCATATGTGGATTGCCAACCACTAGAAGTTGATAATGTTCCCCAATACGTATTTCTAGCATCGAACGTTGAAGGAAGGATATGCATGTCCCATCCACCAACCGAGTGTCGTGCAGGGGTTGTGTTTTCCATACTACCACCAAACACGGGCACTTTCGTATTCTGCCTCCCACTAACAGAGTGTCGGCTTGGGGTCGTGTATTCCCCTCGAACATCAGTAGATGTTGAAGTCGAAGGAAGATCACTTGGCGATGAAAATTGAACATATACCTCAAGATAGGGTGATCCACTGGCAAGATGAGTCTCCACCATTGCCTCCAAGCTCCGAGGACCTTTGATGTCGAATGAGTCATATCTCACGGGATCAACCGAAGCGCAAAATCTATACTTAATAGACTGAACTTTCATTGGCGTTGTTCCGAAGATTTTATGCCTAATTCTTTTGCGAAGTTCTGTCAAATCTATGTTCCGGTTAAAACTCAGTCGCGCTGTGTTCTCCGATAAAAAACACCATTTTCGGTGTCACAAACCTCACCATCGTAGTAAATAACAGCATTAATACGTTCACTCATCTTCAGTTTCTATTTTACTTTTGCCTCAATTTCTGTTATACAACCTGAGAATGAAATTTGGCTGATTTATAGTCTAAGGATTGCCAGAGACTACTGTAGCAAAAGAGCGTCTATGTGGGAGTTTTTTTCAGTACTCTTGCTGATAGTAAATCCTGCTTGAAGCGTTTTGGTCACTATTAGTTCAGAAACGTCTTCTCAAAATTATCATGCCGAGAGACATCAGAGCAAAAGAGCGCCCACGTGGGAGCTTTTTCATAGACTTTGCCGACAAAGTGCATCCGCTTGAAGCGTTTTGGTTACTATTAGTTCGAAACATCTTCTCAAAATTATCATGCGAGAGACTATCAGAGCAAAAGAGCGCCCACGTGGGAGCTTTTTCAAGACTTTTGCCGACGATTGCATCTGCTTGAAGCGTTTTGGTCACTATTTGTTCAGAAACGTCTTCTCAATATTATCTTGCCAGATACTACTATAAAAAAATTTCAAATAATTATTATTTTGCTTATATATTTTTCCCAAAACCCTAAACTTAAAATTATTCTAATTAATTAACCCTAAAATCTAGTATATTAATTTTCCCCTAAAAACCCTAAACCCTAAGACCCTAAAAATCCCTAAACCGTAGCCCTAAAACCCTAAAAACTCATACCCTAACACTAAAAACAATGAAAAGCCCATCGGGGAAGGGCAAAAGCGCGCCCACGAGGGAGCGCTTTTGCCACATCAACAAAACGCGCCTCAAGGACGCGTTTTTTTTGATGATGTGGCACAAAACGCTCCTCGTGGACGCGCTTTTCTGATTCATCCCCTGAAAACGCGCTGACATGGACGCGTTTTCGGGGGAAATGGCCATTTCCGGTAAATAATTATTTTTTCGGCCCTTTTCCGTAATTTTTAAAAAAAATACGTATATATTGGTCATTTACCCTTTTATCTTTGTAAGGTTTTAACAATGCACATTATCTACTAATGGACATCCAAGAGGGAGTGTTATAAATATTTTATTATTAAGTTTATATCCATCAAAATCAAGATAAATTTAATGTACTCTAGAGCTCCAATGTTCATTAGAAGTAGAGTTTTATTTCGTTTATACTTTCTATATCTATAAATATAGACTTTGAAAAAACATTGTAAATATCCCTATTGATCAATAAAATTCAAAGTTCTCTTGCTTCTTTTATTTCTTTTGTTCTTTGTTCTCTTTATTATTTATTTCATAACAAATTTAGTTTTATTTGATTTTTTTTGGTGTTTTCTTAATACTCCAAACTCAAAAATGAGAAGAAAATTTGAATAGTAAAATATAGAAAAATAATATATAACCTAAAATAAAATTATAATATATAACCTAAAATAAAAATTTTTTTAAAAAAAAGAGAGAGTATACAAACAAAAACTGAGCCAATTTTGGACTTGAACCCAATAAAGAAAGGGGTCTAGTGACTAACCTAATATTAGAACCCAATTGGCATCCATATATCGTTTCAATTTAAGACATTGATTTGAGACACGAAAATGACCCAAACAAAATCGGGATAAACATGTTTTTTTTGGGGATACAATTTATTATAGTATTATGCTAAAAAATTGTTATTTGTAAATATAACAATTATTTTATTATTTATTAGTAGTTTATATAATTTTCATAATTATAGTTTTGAAGTTGACTATTGTATTGTTAATCATTTAATCTTTAGATTACACGAGTGTAAATAAGAAGCAGGCAGTGGTCTTGCCTAAAAAATGTTTAGATATACATTTTTAGTCCCTTTAAAATTTATGAAATTATAAATAGTATAATGTTAAAATTTTATTTTGCCCCCGCCTAATTTATGATTCATCTTTGGTCCTCTTAAAGAAAATTTCTAACTTTGTTCTTGTTGGCTTGTATAATATTTTTAATAAGGATCTTTTTTTTATACAAGGCCTATAACTATCTATAACCCCTCTCCAACCATTAAATATGAGTATAAACACACTTCTACTCGCTCGAATCGACGTCCTTTTACATTGACAACAAAATTCGATACCAACTAAGTTAAGACTCAATTCGCTTTTAATATGAATTTTTAAATATGCTATATAAGCTTAGTTGTGAATTAGCCTACTAAATATTATAATTTAAAACTTAACTATTAAATAATAGTTTCATACTAAATATGATTATATTCTTAAACGCGTAATTTTTCTTAACCATTTATATTAATAGCTTATATAAAATTTAAAAAAATTATTTTATTATTACTTTATTATGTATTCAAAATTTTCTTGTAGCATTTTAAAAATTTAAAATTTAATGGCTTGATGATAAGTTAATTTACTATATTTTCAATTAAGGTAGTGGTAGAAAAATTATCTAGTAATTGAATTTGGGTGTAATTGTTAGTAATTACAAAGGATGGCATGTTTAGGTAACCATTATAATTGTTAGATCCTATTGAATTGGGTGTAATTGGAGCACCCAATTATATTTTTCAATTCTTAAGGAGAGAGTGAGAACTTGAGTAAATACGTGAGTAATTACACCCAAGTCTAATTACCTTATAACTTTTTAGACACTCATACATGATTTAATTTTAAAAAATTATTTTTATACAACTTTAAGTTATAAAAATTATATTATAAGCATGAACACGTATGAATGTTTGGAATGGTTATAGCAATTTTTTAAATCATATTATAAATCCTAAAAGAATATATTATAAAAATAATTTATGTGTATTTTATAACATTATAACAAAAAATTTATATTATTTAAATTCTAAAAAAAATTCTAAAGTTATGATAAAAATTAAATTATAAAAAAATAAATTACGTGTTATAAAAGTGTTATAATATACTTATTTATACAAAGTTATAACCAAAAAGTATGAACACAACTTATTTGTGTCCATGCTATATATTATAAATAAAAAAATACTTATTTATAAAAAAAATGTTATAATTTTTTGTCATAACTTATTTATAAAAAATAACTCTCTAAAGTTATGAATAAAACTTATATTATTTAAAAAAAGTATAATAGAAGATATTGGACACTTTATAATTTTTTTTATAAAGGTTATATATTATAAATTTAATAATAATTTAAACTTAATCCGCGTATTATAAAAAGGTTATAATCTAGTATAACTTTTTTTTTTCAAATTAAGTTTATGTAAATTTTTATAATCAAAGCTACTAATTGTTTGCACCGCGAATCCAAGATTATGTGATAGATGCTAGTTAGGAAAATACAAAAGATTTTCTTATACGATATCATGGAGTATGATACCATTTAAGAGAATGGAGTCAAACACAAACACTAAAGACGACTCTCGCAAACTCTTTAATTTGAAACATTCAAAACTTCAAAACGTAGTTGAGAGGACATTTATATTAAAAAAAATTCTCTTATTAATAATACCACCTTAGTATAGTATAGTATCAATTAGTTGGGCCAAACAATTCTCTTCCGTATACAGAGGTGAGACAATTGAAGGATTTAAATCCTCTTATGGGGATCAACGGACAGGGGGTTGGAATTTTATTAACATTGATGGTGCTGTCAAATTGGAATCAGGGAGTGCAGCAGTTGGGGGAATTATGCGTGATGAGAACGGTGATTGGGGCTTTGGATACAATCGGTTCCTAGGAAAATGCTCGATTTTTGACACAGAACTCTGGGGCATTTTAGATGACCTAAAGATTATCCAACGAAGAGGCCATGACAAGGTGATTATCCAATTGGACAGTTTGAGGTTGTTAAAGCCATACATGAAAGCTTTTTGAAGACTTCAAATTTTGCCCTCATCAGAAGAATCCACCGTATTTTGTCTCAAGAAGATCAGTGAATATTAAGATACATTCCTATGGAGCACAATAAAAGCGCAGATTGCTTAGCTAAATTGGCCTTTGCAGAAAAGGAGAACTTGCAAGTGTTTGAGACCCCTCAACGGGAAGCGTTAGAATTTCTTGAAACCGATAGGGAAAGAAGTATTTGTATCCCTTAGTATTTTTCTATGTAATTTAGTATAGCAATGTTTTTTATTCAAAAAAAAAAAAAAAAACCAATGTTACATAGTTTATAATTTCATTCTTGGGTCGAATTGAGATGATCTATATTTTGATGAGTATATATGGAAGAAGGAGATCTTGACAGTTATAATGATACATATTTAGATTCAAATGATGAAGAACTTGGTCAGGGACTAACGGATGCTAATAATGAGTATATGTTAATTGTTAAAGAGGGAATAATACAACAAACATGAAATGATAGAGAAATCAGATAAAATTGTATATGCTTATTTTTCTTATGACTACTTTTTTGGACTAACATATTACATATTACATATGATTATTTGATTTTTAATTTTTTCAGTTTTAAAAAAATATCATATTGAAAATTTTTTTATAGTAACTAATATTTTTTAAAAATATAAATTATGTAACAATGTAATTACAATTTATACTGCTAAATACGACATAGAAAATTGTGATGTAATAACACTCTCTTAACCAAACACATCTAGGGAATTACAATTTTTTTGTAATTCCAATTCCAAGAAAATATAATTATTACCCTAATAATTACACTTTCATCATATTACTCTATATTGTCCAAACAGATTCTAAGATAATACAATTTATTTTATATATTAAATTCATTTAAATTTTAAAATAATAAAAATATGCATTTTACATATATATTATATATACTTGTGTTTTTACATTATATTTAATAATAGTTGAACTCAAATACTTTAATTATTTGAATATACTCACAAACATAGCAAATGAAAAACTGAATACTTCTTAAATTTAATCATTCATGCACCCAATAAAAGCACATTTAATTCACTTCACTTGGTAGGTACTTGATTTGACTCCATATTTTTGAGGAATGATTTTAGGCATTTAAAATTTAGGATATAAATATATATTGTTTATTGATTTTGATTTTAAAATTCATAAGTATGATTAAATAATAGTATTAATCTCATTAGATAGTTGATAATTGAGATATTCATCATTTTAAGTATGACTTGAATTCGAGTCGTATAAGTCATGTTTATTGCAACTTTAACTTACTTTTGTAATTAAAAAAATTATAGCATTAATTTTTACAATAACAGGTATTATCTGCTAAAGTTGTTGGTGATGGTTTTTTCTTTTGTCAGAATTGGTGAGGACTCTCGTTTTACATTGAGTAAGCGTTCCATTTACTTGAAATCTTGAGGCAAAAATAGTCCTATCATCTTTTTATCCTCCTTTAATATTGTAATAATATAAAAAGGGATTTATCACGTATAAATTCTAGGTTAAATTTTGCTAATTTAGTTTTATATTTTAATTCAATTAGTTTTAATATTTTTATTTTTTGAATTTGTCAATTTTAGTTTTTATATTTTTTCAAAATTTAAAATTTTAGTCTTATCCCAGTAATTAAATTTATTTGGTTAAATTCAATTATTAATTTTGTACTATGCGCACCATTGTAGATTTAGTCTATATTATCCAATTGAATCATTTTAAGTCCTTATACTTTTTGAATTTTAAAGTTTCAATCTTGATACAAATGACAATCGTTAATTTATTAATTGAATTTTTAGTGAGTAATATGTGGAAATAACAAGTTAACATGACATTGTGCATATGATGATATGTATGCTGCATTAGATTTTAGAAATAATAGAATTTAACTTAATGAATTGAATCATCATATGTTGAGGACTGGAATTTTAAAATTTAAAAAGTACAAAGACTAAAAATATCAAATTAAAGTATAAAGATTAAAATGATAACAAACACTCCAGGATGAAAAATACTAAAAAGAAAGCAAATAAAAGAGGAATAGTGGGTGTCATGCTCATAATAAAAGTAAAGAAGACAATTGGGCGGGGCAATACTTTTTCCATCTTCATTTATTATTAATACTGCTATTATGGGAGAAATTTATGGGACGACACGTTGAAAGAGAGAGAGAGAGAAGTAGCTTATTTTGCCCCAATGCATCCAGCGTCCCCTCTGCAACGCCATGTGCTGTCCTTTGTAACTCCATTTTTTCCTACTATCCAACAACTGTATTTTATTTATTTACTTATTTATTGTTTCTTTCTACTTCCTCATCTCCAACTGTTCTGATAACTTCTTCTTATATTTAATAAATACCAAAATACTAAAATTTTTGGCATATTTAATATATGTATCTATTCTGCTCTTACTAAAAATATTGATGTATATTTTATAAATTTTATGTTAACATGATTGATAGGGAAAAATTAGACATGCTAATAATGGATATAAATTCCTTAATATATATTATGGAAGCATGAGTCAACTACCAATCTCATTTATAGAATTTTAAATTTTTCTTTGAATGGATATACTAAAATTAAAATTTGACTTCATACAATAAGTTGCGTGAGTAGTTATTCCAACAACACATAATTTAATAGATTTATATTTATTGGTATAAAGAGTGAGTGATGTCATTTATTAAAAATATAGTTAAATATTGAATTTTAAACTGTTTATATTTATTTTTAATAAATTGTTAATTTAATGTTGGTTTATATAAATTTATAGACTGATAATAATAATAATTATTATTATTATAATAAAAAAACGATGTCTTCTATCTGTGGAATCGAGAATTCTGATGCAAACTTGGTGGAAGAATTGATTCCAAAAAAGGATCGATTCAGAGATAAAGATGACAATACGCGCAGTGATATGATGATTGATCAGTCTATGGATCAACCATTATCTTGGAGGGATAAACTTATTGGCCATTCTTCCAAATCTGACGTTAATGAATAGGATGAAAAGGAAGAGTTTGATATATTGGAAGGGGATATTCAGAAATCCTTTGTGAATGGAGTGCCGTCTATGTCTTTCTCTGACAGGATTCATAAAATTCTTATTCAAGGTATGGATAACACAGTTGTTTTAAAGCTTTTGGGGCGTAGCATTGGGTTTTCGATTTTGCAGAATAAAATTTATAGTCTGTGGAAACCATCAGCACCTCTTCACATGATGAACATCGAAAATGGATACTTCCTAGTCAAATTCCAGAACAAGTTAGATTGTGAGAAGGCTCTCTCTGAAGGTCCTTGGACCATATTTGGTCAATACTGTGCAACCCTGGACGATGGATTTTGATCCTTCCCAAGCTTATCCGAATGTGGTTATGGCGTGGATTAGATTTCCTAATCTACCTGGATATCTTTATAAACATAAAATTTTGGCTGAGATCGGAGGGATGGTTGGTAAAGTTGTCAAGCTAGATTTGAACACTGACAGTAGGGTGAGAGGTCGCTTTGCTCGTATGGCAGTCTATATTGATCTGGAGAAGCCTTTAGGGTCTCAAATTTTGATCAATGGGCGTGTTCAAAGGGTGGAGTACGAAGCACTTCCGACCATCTGTTTTCAATGTGGGAGGTATGGTCACGTGGAAGATAATTGCCAGTTCAAGAATACTGGAGTCAATATGGAAAAGGATACAGCTCCGTCGGAAAAGCCACCGAAAGAACATAACATGGCTGAGGAGCGACAGGAGGAGGAAAGAGGAAATTACGGGCCTTGGATGGTCGTTGAAAGAAGATCAAGGCAGAAATTTAGGGAAGTGCAGACTACACATGGAAATATAGATAGGGAGAACGAAGGCTCTCGGTTTAGGGCCCTGAATATTAGCAGTTCAAATCAAGAATTAAATGAAAGAGATTTTACAGCTACAAGACGCAATAAAGGGAAGGATATTATAACAAAAAATCAATCAAATAAGGAAAAAGTGGATACTGGCAACGGTTGGCAGCTGATGGAATCAAAAAACAAAGGGAAGGCCAAAATGTTGGGCCCTAAAAATAAGTTGGGTCCGGTCATAAAGGGTTCTGAAAATATGGGGCAGAGTGTTGTGGCCAATCCGAAATTTTGGGGTTTGGGAATTGACATTCGGTCAATGGATTAGGCCCGTCCTTTGTTGGACAAGTCAGGGCAGAGATTAATGGCCCAAAATTTGTTGGTCGGAGATTCAAGCAGTAATGGCACTTCGGCGGTGATAGGAGTTGTGAATGGGCAAGAAATTGGGGATTTTACTTCTCTTAATGATATGGAATCGGTGAATCTTACCTCTCCAGCCAGTTCCATGGAAGTTAATTCGACTAATGAAGCTGCTGTGGAGGTGGGCGGACTCGACTCCAATAGGCATTCGGCGGTGGTCTTTTTGGAAGGAAATAATAACAGCAACACCTATAATCAATCAAAGGATGATCAGGTCTTGAATCAAAAGCTGGAGTCTGGCTGTGGGAGTGGCGTGAAAGCTAGAAGCAGGGGTTTCACGAAATTTTTTTTAAATAAAATTCATGTTAATAGCAGAAGCCGATTCAAGTCTATTGGAAACCATAGAGTGATGCTAAAGGATTCTATGGTGCATTTGGCGGATAGTATTTCAACCTTAGTAAGGGAAAAACCTGTTTTAAATGGAGTTCATGGAGACGATGAGCAGCAGAGAGGAGAGGGTCTCCCTGGACAGTAAGAATGGGTTTTTATTACTGCTTGTTTTTGTTTTAATAATTGATTTTTGAGTTTTTAGTCTTACAAGTTTTATTATTATTTTATTATTTTATATTTAATATGAATTCCAACTTGAAGATTTTTACTTGGAATTGCCAAGGGTGTGCGAGCAGGAATTTTATCCGCATTTTTCGTGAGTATAATGTGGAGCATCATCCTGACATTGTTTGCTTATTAGAACCGAGAGTGAGTTGTAAAAAAGAAAATTTTATTATTGATCAATTAGGTTTTAATTTTTCTCACCGTGTTAAAACTGTTGGTTTTTCAGGTGGTATTTGGGTGGGTTGGAAAGATTCAGTGAGGATTCAAATCCTCAAAAATCACCCTCAGTTTATTCTTCTCCGGGTTAATGACCATATTCCTGATAACTCTTTTGTTATTTCCTTTGCTTATGACAGTCCAGATAGGTCTAAACGAAAGCTCCTTTGGGATGGACTTAAATCTGCAATGCCTCTTCAATTGATACCTTGGTTATTAATGGGGGATTTCAATGCCATCCTTTCTCCTGATGATAAGCGAAGTCCTTGCACTGTGGGTAAGAGATGTGGTTTATTTGGTAACTTTGTTGACTCTTGTGATTTACAGGATTTGGGTTTTTGCGGTCATTCCTTCACTTGGCAGAGAGGTGGTACTTGTGTCAGGCTTGATCGAGCTCTTGCGAATGATGCTTGGATGACATCTTTTCCACAGTGTTTAGTCACACACCTTCCACGCATTAAATTTGATCATCGGCCACTTCTGCTGTCTACAAGACCGGATTTAAATTTGGCAAAAGGTAGACCGTTCAGATTTTTAGCTGGTTGGATGAAGCATAATAATTTTTCTACCTTTGTCAAATAAAGGTGGAATTTTAAAGGAAATATGGCAAACTCTTTGATTACCTTTACCTCTTACGTCAAAGATTGGAATAAAGACGTCTATGGATTTTTGGGTTCCTGCAAACGTCAACTTATGAGAGCTCTTAATAACACTCAAAAGACCTTAGACCGTTCCAACTCAAGTTTTCTAGCTAGAAAAGAGATGGATATTCGGGATGAGTTGGAAAACATTCTTAATCATGAAGATTTACTTTGTAGGCAAAAGGCTCGGTGTGATTGGCTTCATTTGGGGGAAAGAAACACTAAATTTTTTCATAGTCGTACGATCAAGAGAAGGAAGTTTAATCGTATTACTGGCTTACGCATTAGTAATAGGGAGTGGTGTTATAATCAGGAAGTTTTACAAACCAAAGCAGTGGGATTCTTTGAAAAACTCTATGGTAAAGTGCCTCAGACCTTGGGAGACTTACCCAATATTAATTATTCCCGCTTGACAGCCTTAGAGATTTCCTTTCTGGAGGAGGTAATTACAAATGAAGAGATTAAACAGGCTTTATTTGATATGGCACATTAAAAGCTCCCGACAGTGATGGCTTTCATGCTCTCTTCTTCTAGAGCCAGTGGGATATTTTTGGTAATGATATTTGTAACTAGGTGAAAGGAATTTTCACTGGAAATCTGATTGAGCAGGATTTGAATAATACTCTGATCGTCTTAATTCCTAAAAAGGAATGTCTTGATGATTTTAGCCAGTTTCGTCCTATAATTAGTCTGTGTTCTATTTTGTATAAATTGGTTATAAAAGTTATTACTAACCGTTTTAAGTTAGTTTTTCCTAATCTTATCTCACAGGAATAGGCTGGGTTCATAGCTGGTCGAAACATATCTGATAATATCATTCTAGCTTAGGAAGTCATCCATTTGATGCATTGCAAACAGAGAGGGAAGAATTGGATGGCTACCAGTTGGATCTGGAGAAAGCCTATGATAGAGTCAGTTGGGACTTCATAAGTGCTTCATTAACAGCTATTGGGATACCTGAGTTTATCCGAAAAGTGATCATGTCAGCCATATATTTCTCTTCTATGCAAATTCTTTGGAATGGCGTGCCTACCCAGAAGTTTAAGCCAGCTAGAGGAATCCGTCAAGGGTGTCCTTTATCACCTTATCTATTTGTGTTGTGCATGGATTAGCTAGGGAACCTCATTAGGTCGAATATTGATACTGAAAGGTGGGAACCTATTCAGCTTTCAAGAACAGGTCATGTAATTTCCCATCTTTTCTTTGCCGATGACCTGGTGATTTTTTGTAAACCTCAATTTGATCAAGCTCGTTTATTGAAGGACATACTAAATAGGTTTTGTGAGATTTCGGGCCATAAAATTAGTACTAGGAAAAGTAATATCCACTTTTCTAAAGGTACTAATAATGATGTTTGTAACCAGATTGTTCACCTGTTCGGTTTTCAGGAAGTTCAGAATCTTGGAAACTACTTAGGTGTTCCTCTTCTGCATAATAGGGTTACTAAAAGTACCCTTAGTTTTGTGATTGATAAGGTAAGGCGTAAGCTTTACAATTGGGATGCGAGGAAGTTATCCATAGCAGAGAAAATCACATTGGCCTAATCCGTTCTTCTTCCAATTCCTACTTACTTTATGCAGTCTATGTAGATTCTGAAGGGCGTATGTGCTGAGATTGAAAGATTGGTTAGACAGTTTATTTGGGGAAGTGATAATGGACATCCTAAAATGTCATTAGTTGGTTGGGATTCCATTTTTCAACCAAGGTCTCGTGGTGGGCTTGGTTTTCGACATTTGAGTGATCAAAACATGTCTTTCCTCATGAAGATTGGATTCAGATTAGTCTCGAAGAGTAATGTCTTATGGGTTCGCGTCCTTCGGGATAAGTATAGGTGGAAAGAAAAAATCCTTGAGTCTATTAATAGGAGTCAATGCTCGCATTTATGGAGGTCCGTTGCTAAGATCTGGCCAATTCTCCGAGAAAACTTAGCTTAGGCTATTGGAGATGGTGCAAGCGTTAGGTGTTGGAAGGACTCTTGGATCTCAGGTATGAGTCCTCTAATCTCAAAAATTCCATCTTCTTTTAACCTTGATTTGGATTGTCTTGTCAGGGATTTGGTCAACTCTGATGGAAGCTGGAACTTGGATTTATTTCGTATCTGGTTGTCTGAGGAGGTGATCAATAGGATTATAAGTATTCCTTCTCCCCATCCAGACGCATGAGCAGATAATGTGATATGGGGTCGTTCGACTTCAGGAGCTTTCTCGATTCGTAGTGCTTTCTAGACCTTAAAAGAAGACACTTGGAAATCTAGGGACGAGAATTGGAAATTTAGGGACGAGAATTGGAAATCTATTTGGAAGTATCAGGGTCCACAGAGAGTGAGATTTTTTCTTTGGCTTGCTTTTCAGCAAAGACTTCTTACAAATTCAGAGCGCACGAGGAGGGGGATTGGTCAAAGTAACTCTTGCACTATATGTGGGTATGAGTTCGAGGATATGATCCACGTTCTGCATGATTGCCCGGTAGCAAAGGATGTGTGGATGCCTGTGCTTCCAAATCAACTAAAACAAAGGTTCTTTTCTGACTCTTTCCAGGTTTGGATTTCTTCTAATCTTTGTTGTCAAGTGCGATTGCAGGATAGCGGAGTTACTTGGTCGTGCCTCTTTGGATTAATGGCTTGGCGAATCTAGAAAAATAAGAACCTTTTTATCTTTCAGAACATTTTATGGTCGTCAATGGAAGTGGTGAAAGTCTCTACTAGCTGGGCTCATCAATTCGAATTATACCGTGGTGGTTACAAGAATAACGCCTCCTTTTTGAACCACGCGAATATATCCACGAGTACTTGGATACTTCTGTCCACTGATGGTGCAATGAAGAGAGATTCTGGAAATTGTAACACCCTTTACCCGTATTCGTCGCCGAAATAAGGTACGAGGCATTACCAGAGTTTACAGAACCATTTTTTATTAAACTGAGTCAATTTACTATTCATATTCTGAACGTAATTATAATGTCCCTCTATTGGGCTCTCAAAGCCCAAAACATACATTAGAAATGATTCGGGACTAAATTGGGATCATAGGGAATTTTCCGCATAATCCCAGAATTTTTTTCTCTATTACAGGGGTCACACGCCCATGTGCTATAGGGACACGCCCGTGTGGTTTAGGCCGTGTGACCAACACACCCATGTGACTTACCTCGCTCCAGGCCGTGTGGCTTCACACGCCCGTGTCCCTAGGTCGTGTAACTCTTTGACTTGCAACTCATGAACAAATTGATCTCACATAGCCAAGGTACACGTCCGTGTTGCTAGGCCGTGTGGTTAATTTTTATTTTCGAATTAGGTGCAGGATTCACACAGCCGTATCACACGCCCGTGTATCCAGGCCGTGCACCTCACACGGGCAAGACACACGCCCGTGTGGGAGCCCGTGTGCTCGATCCTGGGCATTCTATTTTGCAATTTCTGGATACAGGGGATACACGGCCTTGACACACGCCCATGTACTAGACCGTGTGTCACACATGGCCTAGACACACGCCCGTGTGTCTACCCGTGTGGACAAAAACAAGGCTAAACCCAAGCCTCATTTCTCACCCAATTTGTCTTTTACTTACATCAACATTTAAATATGTTCAAGATTCAATTTATATGGTTAAATATCTAAATTTATCAATCAACTATTCATATACATATATAGACATATTCATAAATTTTTATAGCATTCTTAACCATCATCTTCATCCCTATACTTATACCATCTCATCATTTGTTCATTTTAAACCCATATCAAACATTATAAAATCATAATTATATGTAACTCAAAACTTACTAAATACAAGCCATACTAATGGCTAGTTACAGTTAGATCATTTATAAGCCAACATTAACTAATCAACCTATACATGCCATTATAACCATAATTCATTTACCATACATACCAAAATAGGCCGATGGATAGTGTGAGTGATCTCCGTCGAGCTTCTGAAAAATCATTCATTTAAATTTAATATAAACATACAAGGCATATTCAATCATCTTGATCACGAGCCCTAACACATAACCTCATCACCCTTGTTAGTCGTACACTTCATATAAATACCAAGAAACATGTATGGGCTCAATTCTCATTAAATTTCTCATATATATAGACAATTTCACATTATGTAATCATATAACATATAGCAACCATATTTTTGTATTTTAAATACATTTTCATAACAACTTGTCTTAATTTCATACTATTTTATATTTGAGCTTTACTCATCAAAGCATTTGAAATATCATCTTTATGCAAATAGTACACATGAGGTACATAATTCCATAATTATGAATGAACATATTTATCAAACATATTCCATGTTCATATATCATAGTCTCATGTCTCCATATATCAATAACCATCAATTTTTATATTTCAGATAAATACTTGTAACCATACATAAGTACGCAATTCGCTATTTCTTCTTGTCAATCACAATTTCAAATGACAAATTCTTGTGAATACGCTCACCAATTTTATAATTCTATGTATTTACTATTTTCCATATTTATCCCGTTGAATTCCTCGAAATTTCGATGGATTTCCTGTAGTACACTCATGGTGTACAATCTCATTAACAGTCAATTCGTACACACACACACACACACACACACACACACACACACACACACACACATACATATATATATATATATAAGTCCTTTTCAGAGAGCACACTCCCGCGAACCTCACTTCTTACAGCAGGATTACCAGTCCAGGCTAAATCCCCTGTAAGAGAGCACACTCCCGCAAACCTCATTTCTTACAGCGAGATTACAAGTCCAGGCTAAATCCCCTGTACCATATGCTCAAAGAGTATTGTCGGGATTACCAATCCAGGCTAAATCTCCTGCAATGACAAATACTCTATAGAGCTTTGTGCGGATTACGACCAAAGCTAAATCCGGACTCACATTTACTTTGGATTACCCGTCGGGCTAAATCCATTTCACACATATTCTTCGGGAGGGCTTATATCAAGATCACCCGTCCGGGCTAGATCTTTTTTACCGTCAAATCCTTTTAAGTGATCCATCGAATTCCATTCTATTCAACCGGGATTTATTTCCCTTTTTATTGAATATTATCAACATTTCATCAATAATCATACATTGAGCATTCAAATCACATTTTCATCACATAAACATACATTTCAAACATTTAAGAATACAATTCAAGTTACACAAACTTACAATTCGATTTTTATACCATAACGATAATCTTAATTTCATAATAAATATTTGAAATAAAACATTATATCATTTCTAATTCAATGTTTATCGATTATAATCGGGCATGTGATCAATTTATACACAAGTCATTCATATATTTTCCTCCTCCTCCTCCTCTCCATTCCACATCCTTAATGCATATATCACGCTTATAAGTAACGTTATCTATAATTTCACTATTTACTTATATGTATATTCAAAGCTGTCCATCCGTGTCATAGTCACTAAATCATTTTTATCTTGAGATACAGAACTCCAAATTAAGATCCGTTTGATTTTTTTGAAACTAGATTCATATATCCTTCTACCATAAAAATTTCAGAATTTATAGTTTAGCCAATTAGTACATTAAAATCTTAAAATTTATCCCTGTTATGCTGTTTGACAGCTTTGACCTTTGCTTACTAAAAATTATTTAACTCTTAACACAGAATTTGTATGATATTCCCGTTTGTTTCTCTTGAAAATAGACTCATTAAGAACTTAAAAATATAAATTTAAGCCCCTAATTATTTTTCTCCAATTTTTTATGATTTTCCAAAGTCAGAACAGGGAAACCCGAAATTATTCTGACCTTGTCTCACAAAATTTATTATATCTCATGATTTACAATTCCATTGCTTACACCGTTTCTTCAATGAGAAACTAGACTCAATAAGATTTAATTTCATATTTTATTCATCCTATGATTTGATTCCCATAATTTTTGGTGATTTTTCAAAGTTAGACTACTGCTGCTGTCCAAAACTGTTTTAGTGCAAAATGTTGATTACCATTTTTCCCCTAAACTTTTAATACATGACAATTTCGTCCCTAGGCTCGGAAAATGAAATTATTGCAATTTAATCCTTATTCCAAGCCTAATTATTCTCATACATACCAATCACAGCCCATGAATTCCATGAAATTTCAGAATTTTCCATAAATTCAACACTTTTCAATTTAACCCCTAAAACATGTTTTCATCCAAAATTCTTTAATAAAACACATTTAAACATCTATTAACATCTAAATATCATCAAATAACAAAAATCATATGAAATTATCAATGGTAACTTCCAAAATTTTCAAAAAAATCAAAAACTAATAGAATACTAAGTTGGACCTAATTGTAAAAGTCCAAAAATATAAAAATTTCAAGGAAAAAGCAAGAATTGAACTTACTTGAAGCTAAAATATGAAAGACCAGCTCAAAACCCTCTTCCATGGCTGTTTTTGACGGTTGAAGAAGAAATGGCCTAGAAATCATTAAAATCAACTTTGGCCATGAAACTTTTGTTAAAATTCCAATTTTGTCCTTTTCACATAAAAATCTTTGATTTTTTCACGCTATGACGCCTCAGCCATTTTAAAATGGTTCATTTTCCCTTTTAGTCCTTCCTTATTTAATGGTTAAGCTATTTAATCACTTTAGCAAGTTTTGCACCTTTTCAATTTAGTCTTTTTTATCTAATTGACTACCGAAACGTTAAAATTTTCTAACGAAATTTTAATACTACCTTATTGACACTCTGTAAATATTCATAAAAATATTATTGGCTCGGTTTATAACACCGAGATCTCAATACCTCTTTTTTTCAATTCCTTAACCAAATAAATCTTTATAAAACACAATTTACTATTTCAAAAATCTTTTAAAAGCTATATTTGGCTCGTAAATATTAAATAATATAATTTACGAGTTCATTTTCCGGATTTGGTGGTCTCGATCACTATTTCCTACATCGCTGAAATTTGGGCTATTACAGTAATGTTGCTTCCGGAGGAGTGGTACGAGACAGCGAAGGAAATTGGATTATGGGATTCAGTCGCTATTTAGGTGTCTGCTCACCATTTGAGGCCGAAGTTTGGGGAATCCTTGATGGGATTCTCTTGTTACTTAGTAAAGGATACAGACAGATCATAATTCAAACAGATAGCCTTGAAGTAGTCCAAGCCTTGAATGATAAAGGAATGGAGGAGACAGGGATTACTATGCTTCGCAGTACCCAACGTATCATGAAATCGGTAGGACATTGGAGGATACTCCACATATCGAGAGAACAAAATTTGGTGGCAGATCGCCTTGCCAAACTCAGTCTGAACTGGAAATCAACCTTATAGATCTTCGACGAAGCTCCTAAGGAAATCTTAGATTTGTTACAAAAAGATAAAGTTAATGGTACTTTTATGTAATTGATGTTATACATATTTTTTTACCAATAATAATAATAATAATAATAATAATTTAACTTTTTGGTGGGTCACCCGTACCAAACATCATCTAAAACTTTGTTTGATTGTAATAACTTCTTTTATTTATTACTTTTTTGCTTTTTAACGTATACGTAGTTAATCTAGAATAGTATGGTATTAAAAGGAAAAAAAAAAAAAAAAACCTTAATCCACACATCAACTACTTTAGTCTTTAAAATTCTTTTTAGTTCACTTTGGTTTCTAACTTTTATCACGTTTTCAGTTTAGTTCTTTGGACGTTAAAAATTAATTATTAAGATATCTCGCTGATCATATATTATTATGTGTCATATGATGATATTATAGCGACACAATTATTTAAATAACCTTAAAAAATCTTTAAATATGAAAAATTTACAAAAGCTTTACAAAAAATATAAAAAATTGCAAATAGAAAAAAATAGAAAAAAATTATAAAATATATAAAAATTTACTAATTTTATTAAAAATATAATATATTTTTAAATTTTATAAATCAAATTTACTAGAGCTTGAACATAGGATCATTGTCTTTTGGAAGGATACCATCTATGATAATTGTTTTATAATATAATCTATTGAAATTTATAATTGGTACATCTTTTTAGGTGATAAATTTTGATAAGTTTTTTAAATTATTTAAAGGTTAAATTTTGCTAGTAGTTGTGAAAGTTGTGGATTTAGTCCCTATACTTTTCAAATTGATTTTAGCCCCTCTACTTTTTGGATCTTGAAATTCTACTCCTAACCCAAGCAGTAACAATTAAATTTGTTTTGTTAAATTCAATTACTAGTCTTGTACTATGCTTATAATTGTAGATTTAATACATATTTTCCCATTGGATCATTTTAAGTCCCTATACTTTTTGAATTTTGAAATTCCAATCTTCACATAAATGGCATTTGTCATTCATTAACTGGATTTTTAGTGAGTAATACGTGGAAATAATAAGTTGACATTGCATTGCTCATATGATAATATGTTTGCCGCATCCTATTTTGGAAATAGCATAACTTAATAAATTTAATAGTTATTGTTTGGTGAGGAATGAAATTTTAAAATTTGAAAAGTATATGGATTAAAAACCAAATTAAAGTATAAGGACTAAATCTACAATTTTTATAAATTACAAGGACTAATGGCAGAATTAACCTTATTTGAATAATAAAAAACAAAGCTATTTCAATTAAATAATAATTTTAATTATTTCAAATATTTTTTACTATCTAAAGACAAATTATTTGTCTCTAGACCAATATCTTAAGAACTATTGTGAGTGTTTGACCATTCTAAAGAGCTTTAGTACAAAATAAAAAGAGGAAGTGCACAAAAATGGATGAAGGAAGCTTACTCCAGACATTAAATAGGGAGCCAAGTTAAATAAATATGTTGTTAGTAGCATTGGTAAAGTATTAAAAATTTATGTATTTTAAAATTTAAATATTTGATATAAGAATTTATTCAAAATTTATTCAAAATTTTTAAAATAAAATTTTAAATAAAATGATGTATTACAATATGTGATTTTTAAATCAAATTTTTAATATTTTAAATGCGATTAGCGAATGTATACTTTAGTATAAGATATAACAATTTTTACTATTTTTAATTTTTTAAAAATAATTTTTACAATCCTTTACAATTTCTAATCAGATTTATGATTTTTTTACAATATTTTTCAATTTCTAATAGTTTTTTATAGTTTAGATATTTTTAAATATTTTTTTTACAATTTTTATAAAATTCTAACATATTTTTATTTTTTTTAAAAGAGTATACGTTTTATTTTAAAATTTTTTATATTTTAAAAAGATCTTTTACAAATTTTTTTGGATGGTGATACCATTGTGATGTCTGCGTATGACACATGTCAATTCATGATTAGTTGATTATCTCAACCGATTTTTTAACGTTCAAAGAATTGAACCGTAAATGTCTGATAACGTTAGGAATTAAAATGAAAGTGTTTGATAACATTAGGGACTGAAGTGGACAAAATAATTTTAAAGTCCAATATGTGAAAAACGATTTACTTCAATAACTAAAGTGTGTATTTAAAAAATCATGGAAATTATTATAAAAAAAGTAATTAAAGCCGTACCTTTTTCAATCGGAAATCATGAATGTTTCAGTTTTCAAAACATATTACTTTGTTTTATTTTTAGCAAAAGTATCATAAGAGTCTTTGCACTATATTTTAGTTTACATTTTGGTCCATTTAATGAAATAATAGGCAAAATGAGTTCATCCAAATCCTATTGAGATGACTCATGACACATTATAGTACCACTCTATTTAAGCTTAAGGCACCATGTTTACCTTAATTTAGCTTTATAAATAACATCCAATAGTAATGCATATTCAATCAAGTAGCATTTAAGAAAAAATATTAGTAAAAAATGGAGATTGTTATTAATAAGTTAGAATTATATAAAAATAATAGACCATTAAAGTAATTGTTCTTCGAAGAGGCAATATAGAATCATATTTGAACAACAATGACATCGGAGAGAAATGATAGATTATTTTAATTGATAATAATATAATATAATATTATGATTTTTTTTAAATTTCCGCAAGTTGTTTATATTGTGTGAAGCACTCTTAAAATCGTTTCTTCTTTTTATCTATCTACTATTTGTTTGGTGTAAATAAAAAGTATTTTGTGACTTTATTTTGAAAATAAAGTCAAATTTCATAAATTATTTTGTAATCATTATTGTTTAATGTGTTTATTAATTTAGTATAAATATTTTTTTGTATTCATAAACTATTATTATAATTATTGCATGTTACTTTACCTATATATTTTTTCAAATTAATACTATAGTTTATTATAAGGAAAATAATTAAAATCAAAGGCGAATCGAAGGGGTAAGAGCGGCCTTGGCCCCTTTTCAAATGGGCTAATTTCTCTTTTTAATACTTTTAAAAATTTTATCATTCAATTTAAAAGTTTTTTTATACAATATTTATATTTTGACCTCCCAAGAACTTTGAATTTTATTTCGATCCCTATACGAAAAATTCTGATTTTACCCATGATTAAAAGTACATTATTTAAAAAATAATTAAAAATTAAATGCATAAATTTCCCATTATATTAAAAATTAGTATATATTAAAAAAGCATGAGTCATCTACCAATCTAATTTATAATTTTTTAAAAAAAAAATCAATTAATGAGTATAACAGTAAAATTAAAAATTTGACTCGAGAGCGTGACTAGTTATTTAAAAAAACCTATAATTTAATAAATTTACATTATAATGACTTATACGATGCCATTTACTAATAAATGTAATTAGAAACTATTTTTAATACAGTGTTAATTTAATGTTGGTATATATACACTTAAGATATATCACAAACAAAACATAATTTAAATTTTTGGGTGGCCACCTGTACCAAACATCATCTAAAACTTTGTTTGATTGCGGTTACTTTTTGTTTTTAATGTATCTGGTAATCAAGGTATCATATTATATTAAAAGAATAGCAAGGCTCAAATCACAAGCCACTTTGATTCATTGTTTTAAAGGTAGACCTTTTCATTTTTGGCGGGATGGGTGAAACACTCGAATTTTGATGAGTTTGTAAAGGAAAAGTGGAATTTTAATGGTGTTATGTCCTCTACACTTTCAAATTTTACAAGTCAACTTAGAGATTGGAATAAGAAGGTTTATGGACACATTAGGACATGTAAAAAATGATTGGTTTAGAAACTAAAAAATATTTAGAAAGGCCTTGACTATGCCTATTCAGATTTTCTTTTTCAGGCAGAATTGGAAGTTTAGGAGGAGTTGGAAAATGTCTTATATCATGAAGAAATGCTTTGGAAACAGAAGGCTTGGTGTGACTAGCTTTTCTTGGGAGACAAGAATACTAAGTTTTTTCATCGACGCACACTCTAAAGAAGAAAGAAGAATCGGATCACAACTTTAAAAAATGAGGCAGGAGAATGGACTTTTGATTAGGAAGATCTCTGCCATGAGGCAACTAGTTTTTTTTTTTCAAAAGTTGTATGGTGAAGATCCGAGCCCAATGAGAGGTCTCCCTCAAAATTTGCTTCCACAGCTGAAGGATGACGAGTTCCAGTTTTTGAGTAATTCGATTTCTGACGAAGAAATAAAGACTGCCATGTTCAATATGAGACCTTTAAAAGCTCTCGGTAGCGATGGGTTCCATTTTCTTTTCTTTTAGAGCCAATGGGATCGTGTTGGGGGTTTCAACTTGTGGCTGGGTTAAAAGGGTCTTTACAGGAGAGGAAATTGATCTGGATTTAAATAATTCCTTAATTGTACTCATCTCTAAAGTGCAAAATCTTGAGAATTTCTCTCAGTTTTGCCTTATCAACTTATGTTCAGTTCTCTATAATCTGGTTATGAAGATCATCGCTAATCATTTCAATGTGATTTTCCCAAGAATTATTGGACAAAAATAGACTAGGTTTATTGCAGGAAGTAGTTCTACATATAACATCATAATTGTGCAGAAAATGATCCACTCCATGAAAATTAAACAGAAGAACAAGAATTGGTTGGCTGTTAAAATAGATCTTGAAAATGCCTATGATCGAGTGCGATAGGATTTCATTAATGCAACTCTTCAAGCCACAGGTATTCCTAACTTTCTTCATAATGTTATCATGTCTGCTATCATTAAATCTACCATACAAATCTTGTGGAATGAAACTTCGACACAGAAATTTAGACTAGCTTGATGTGTTCGGTAGGGGTGTCCACTGTTCCCTTATCTTTTCATCTTGTGTATGGAATGGTTGGGGTATAATATTCATTCGGCTATTAGCTTTGGATGTTGGAATCTGATCTGTCTATCTCGCTTCGGTCCTTCCCTCTCTCATCTTTTCTTTGATGATGATTTGATCAGTTTTGGGCATGCAGAGGAAAGCCAAGCTAGGATGCTTAAAAGGGTGTTGGATAACTTCTGTGATTTTTCTGGGAGTTACTGACAACTTAAGGGAGAGCTTGTGTTCTATTCTTGGCTTTTGTAGAGTACAAAATGTGGGGAGCTATTTGAGAGTCCCTCTTTTTCATGATAAAGTTACAAATAGTACCTTGCGGTTTGTTGTGGAGAAGGTTCGTAGTAAACTGCAGAGTTAGGATGCTAAGTCTTTATCTTTTGCTGGTAGGGAAACTCTGGCTTAGTCAGTTTTGTTGGCAATCCCTAGTTATTTCATGCAGTCAATGATGATTCCAAAGAGGGCTTTGTGAGGAAATTGAGTGAATGCTTAGACAATTTGTTTGGGGATCTTCAAATAGTGGAAAAAAGGTGCCTCTAGTTAGTTGGGAAAATATTTGCCAACCGAGGGAACATGGCGGTCTTGGATTCCAAAAATTGCAAGAACATAATATGTCATTCATGATGAAGTTAGGATTCAATCTTGTGTAGGATTCTAAGGCTCTTTGGATTCAGGTTCATCGAGCCAAGTATGGGGTTTCTAGGGGGTTGCCCGAGATAATATCCTGTGGTAGATGTTCTTCTTGTGGAGAGCTATTGCGAAAGCTTGGCCGCTTATATGAAAGAACTTGCTTTGGTCAGTGAGGGATGGGAGATCTATCAGATACTGACATGACCCTTGGGTGCTGAATATTGGTCCTCTTGTTAATTGGATTCTCGGTCACTTCAGTGTAGATTTGGATTGCTTGTTAAGTAATATGGTTACAGATGATGGTAATTGGAAACTTGATCTTTTTCAGCTTTGGCTACCAGAGGAGGTGATCAACAGGATAGTAGGGACCCCCACCCCACTCAGCAGCAGGGAATGATAGAATTATTTTGGGGGGGCACTTCGATGGGGTCCTTTTCTGTTAAGAATGCATATCGAAATCTTCGGAGGAGTTTTTGGAATCCGAAGGAGGCGATGTGACGAATACCTTGGAAATTTCAAGGACCTCAATGAGTTCGTTTATTTCTTTGGCTTGTTTTCAAGCAGCGACTATTAACTAATATGGAAAGAGTCCGAAGGGGTCTTGGACATAATACAACCTGTGGCGTTTGTGGGCATAATTATGAGGATGTGTTACATGCTATTAGAGATTGTCCAGCAGTGCAGAGTGTTTGGAACTATTTAATTCCTATTGAAAGGAATGACAACTTTTACTGTGGGAATTACAACTTTTAGAATCGTGGGGATAATTATGTGGGGGATGTTGACTGGAAATTGTAACATCTCATTTTTCAGTTGTGTCAGAAATAGTGGTTTTGGAACCACAACTCCGACATGTCAGTCTGTAAGTATTAATTATTTAATATTTATAAGGTCATTAATGTCGTATTAAAATTTGGTTATAAAATTTTATCGTTTAGATAGTTAATTAATTAGAAAGGATCAAATTGTAAAATAGATAAAAGTTAGTCATCGTAGATTTTAAATAGTCAAGGGACCAAAATGGTGATTAAACCATGGTCAAAAAGTCTAAGCGGTGGTGGACATGATTGACCCAATAGCTTTTGGGTTATTTGCTTATTATGTCCTAATTAGTTTAGGGTTAAATTGAAACTAAGCTTGTTTTGTTAATTTTAAAATAATTGAAGGACTAATTGTGAAATTAAACCTTCCTTAAATGGTAATTAGACCTTAGGTAATTATGGTGGACATTAATGGACATGTTTTAGTGAATTATTAAGCTAAAATTTAAAAGGTTAAAATAGTAATTAGTAAATAATAAGTAAAAATTAAAGATGTAAACTATCATCTTTTATTCATCTTGCCAAAACCGAAACCACCATGGTTTTGGGAGAGTAAGCTTTAGTCTAGCTAGGGTTTCCTATTAGGTATGTGTTTGATGCCCGTTTTTAGTAATTTTTATGTTTTTGAGCTCGTATTAGCTTAATCTAGCTAACCCGAGGACTAATTTGTAAAATTTTCAAATGTTTTGAATTATTCCATTGATGAGTTTGAGTTATTTATGAAGTTTTATGAAGGATTATTGAGCTTTGTTGTTAGTTAGGACTATTTTGTAAAGTAGTTTTTGATGATTTTAATGTTAAAGGACTAAATTGTTCAAAGTAATAAATTACGAGGATTTGATGAGAAATAAAAGAAAATAGGAGCTGTAGAGAAGCCCTTGTATATTCGGCCAAGCTTGAATATGAATAAAAAATGGTTAATTTGCATGTTTTGGGCTTAGGGACTAAATTGCATAAAAGTAAAACATTGAGGATAATTTTGTAAAAATGTCAAAAAGGACTTAAGTGCATAAAATGAGCTGATTTGGCTGTTGGATTTTATTTAATTGAATGAAATTATTATTTTAGATTAATAACGAGTTGAAAATCGCGGAACAGAGAAAATTTTGAAATAGTCCCTATACATTGTCGTGCTATAGTTTAGTCAAGTAAGTTCATTCGGTTTAATTTTAAATAAATTTAAATGTGTATTAGATGAATTAACTTGTTTGGTTGAATATTACAATGATGTCATGTATATGATGATTGAATTAAGGGATCGTTATAGGATTGATCATTAATGAAATGTTCCAAGCCGATGAATGTAGGATAAAGTACGATTGACATGCCAATAAGTTATATTGTGCATGGTACGGGGTTGATATGAGTAGTGGAGATGATTTTTGTAGATTCTTTGTTCACTGGATATGCCGAGGTCCTGCATTTTTTTGCGGAGTTATGTGGTATATTACAGAAGTATTTGGTGTGCTGGATGGTTTAGCTCATACGAGCATCTGGTATTCTAGATGGTTAACCATGTACTCGCATCTATTTATCGTTCATCGGGCTATGTTTAATGATCTTTGATAGTAATTGAAATGTGGAACTGCTTGTACTTTTGGGCATTACTATAACATCCCAAAAATGGGGGTTAGTAGAATCGGGTTTGTGAATCAAGAGAGAATGGTTAAGCCATAATTTTTGAGATCATCTATGCATTTTTATGAAATAAATGAGGTATTGGTTTGTTGATTAAGTGTTAGTGAAACGTTTCTTGAAACCCAAGTTCAAATCCCTTCTCTCACATCATTTTTATTATTTTGCAAATTTTGCCTTAAACCGTAGTATGTGAAATGCCTTGTTTTTTAAATAAATATTGCAAAAGTATTTCAATAATGAGGAAAAAGGCTAATGGTTAAAAGAAATATGAGAAAGCATGGAAATTAAATGAGGTCCCAAGTTCAAGTCCTTTTCCTTGCAAAATAATTAAATTTTTTAAAATCTCTTATTTTTTTAATGTGCGTGCCATCCATACCCTTGAACCCTAAGTATAAATACAACTTTTTATTGTATTTTTCAGCCTTTAATTCAATTTTTCCTACCTTAGCTGTTCATCCTCTTCCTCTCATCTTTTCTCTTCAATTTTCTTTCTTTCTCCCATGGTTGTTGTCTCCTACACCTCCCTTTTTACCATCTCTTTTTTCTTCTTTTTGTATCAAGATTGTGCACCATCTCCTTTACTCTATTGCTACCATTTATCCTCATCCAAATCAGCCCCAAATCTGAAATCTTGAACCCTAAGATCGATCCCGAACATTGCTAAGAAAGTGCCATTGTCGTTTCTCTCAATTAGCTTGGGTAAGATCTCTTTTCTCTTCAATTTCTTGATTAATCTTGTCAATTAAAAACAAAAATTTTTAGATATAGAATTTTGGGGATTTTAAATGATTTCAAAGGTATTTTTCCAGATTTGAATGAAACCTCAAATTTTTTTAAAATTCAGTCCCAATTTTGGCCACTATGGGTGGTGGTGTGTAACACCTCAAACCTGGCCTGGACGTTATGGCCGAATTTGACAGTGTCACATGGAATCAAATTTGAAAGCGAAAGTGTCAAGTTAAAGCCATTTCTGTATATTATCTTCTATTAATCTCTCGTTGGTTTCAAAATCCTTTATCGTTAATTTGACTCGTTTCAAAACATATTCTATGGCAGAAGCTTTTAAAACCGTGAGATTTAAAGAAAACGTTCGCGTTTAGAAAAACTTTGTTTTAAAGGAAACCGAGTTTTCATTGCAGTTCAAAAGTTCATGAAAACAGTTAAAGACCAAAGTAAGGTAAATAGTCCCAAAAGTCCACATTACATCAAAATACACCAAAATAAAAGGAATTAAAAATCGTAAATGGAATTAAACCGCTCAGTAGGCATGTGGTCACCGTAGAGTCCTCCGCCGCACTGATCCGTCTAAGCCTGGGGATTACCTATACATATAAAATAGAAAGGGGTGAGTTTACGTAAACTCATTGTGTAATCCCCACAGATGACATGCATACAGTCAAACATCAGATTATCAGTCAAATGCAGTTTGGGCCTAAGCCCATTTCAGTTTCAATATCAGATATGCATTAGGGCCTAAGCCCATTTTAGTTTCAGTAGTAGTTCGGACCTTAGCCCATTTCAGTTTCAGTATCAGATATGCATTAGGGCCTAAGCCCATCACAGTAACAGAATCAGATATACATCAATTAGTAACCAGAGTCCTACCCAACCAGCCTCTACACACCATCTCCGTCCATCCCTACACTCCATGTGGGTTTCAAAACACCCACCCATCCCAACACTCCAAGTAGTACCGAATGCGGCACATAATCAGTAAATTGCAGCGGAGCTGCCAGATAATAGGCTTAAGAGCCTTTCAGTACACTTCCTCCAAATATCAATATCCCAACCTAATGCAATGCAACATACAGTATATGACATGCTAATACATGAATATTAGTTATACATACAGTTTAGTATTCATTCATATAATCATCATACATACAGTACACGTATTTAAGGGTCTAAGTAGTGCTTAACGACCCAACAGTAGGTTCACAGTCGACTTAGGCGACCCGTGCAACCTTAGAACACATTTCAGTTAAATGGGCTCACACGCCCATGTGGCCTGCCCGTGTGGGCCCACACGTCCATGTGGCCTACACGCCCAGATTGGCCTTGGCCCGTGTGTCGCACACGGCCTGCCTGGCCATCACACGGCCATGTCTTGCGTGCATGGCCTAGCCTCGTCGATTATACGCCCGTGTTAGGGCACACGGCCTACCACACTGGCGACCACACGCCCGCGTGGCGTTGACAGTGGGGTTTTCAGCTTTCGCCAAAACCCTATTTTTTAGGTTTTCGGGTACACACACCTAGTTCGTTTTCACAGCTAACGCAACCCTGAAACCTTCAAAACCTAGAAATCGACATTCCAGAGCCCGAATTATTAGCATTTACAAAATCACAATCGAACTTAATTCTCAATCGAAGCCTTATACCATTAATCAACGCGTACGAAAACTTACTGTTGTCAACCAGCACCCCAAACACTTGAATCGTTGCAGGAATCCCAGCCAAATCTTTCACTTCGCCTAAATCGAAAACAACATAAGAGACCCCTCATCAAACACTTAACCAAGAGCATCAAGATTAAATAGAATAGGACTTACCGAGCAAAATCAGCAGAAAATTACGCCAAAAGGGGAATGAATTGAAATCGAAAAGGAAAGGGGAAGAAAGAAACTCAAAAGAAAACGGATTGGGGAAGATGGGAGCACAGAAACGTAACAAAACGAAAAGCGATTTTTGGGAAAATAAAATAAAAATAAAAATAAAAATGAAAATAAACTTTGATATCCCCCAACTCCCAAGTACTCAGGTTTCCTGCTAAAACTGAAACTCTATAAGCCAACGGCGCAAAAATATTAACAATCCCGCTTGTGCCAGGGTTCGAAAACAAGACCTCCAGTAAACCCACACTCAACTTAACCACTAGACCAGCAGGACCATTCTGATATGTTTCTACAATCATCTCCATATAAGCCACTGAACAAGTAAAAGGCTTAAGTAAGAAAAATTCCAAAATTTGCTAAATGCAAGGCTTGAACTTGAGACCTCACACGCACACACCCAGAACACATAAACACTAAGCATATACACATTTATGTCACATTTCACAAAAGCTGAAATAAAAATTTTGGGGCGTTACAACTCTACCCCCTAAAAGAAAATTTCGGCCTCAAAATTTACCTGATCAGAACAGGTGAGGATACTGCTAACGCATGGCATCCTCAGGCTCCCACGTTGCCTCCTTAGTGCTATGATTCCGTCACAGCACCTTCACTAATGGGATAGACTTCTTCCGAAGAACTTTTACCTCATGATCTAGAATCTGAACCGGCTCCTCCTCGAAAGTTAAATCTGGCCTAAACTTAATCTCCTCAACAGGGACAATATGAGTAGGATCAGAGCTGTAACGCTTCAAAATCGAGACGTGGAATACGCCATGAATACGGTCTAGCTCTGGAGGTAACTCCAACTGATAAGCAACCAGTCCCACTCGCTTCAGAATTTGGTAAGGCCCAATAAACCTAGGACTCAACTTGCCCTTGCGACCGAACCTTAGAACCTTCTTCCATGGTGAGACCTTAAGAAACACGAAGTCCCCCACCGAATACTCAATCTCACGTCTCTTCAGATCAACATAAGACTTCTCGTCCGTCAGAAGCCACCTTCAGACGATCCCTAATCAATCGAAGCTTATCCTCAGTCTCGAAAACTAACTCAGGATCCAAAACTCGACGTTCGCCTAGCTCAGTCTAACATAAAGGAGTACAACACTTACAACCATACAAAGCCTCGTAAGGTGCCATCTGAATACTCGAATGGAAGCTGTTATTGTAGGCGAACTCGGCTAATGGCAGAAAATCCTCCCAACTGCCTCGAAAATTGATAACACAGCTCCTCAACATATCCTCCAGTATCTGAATCACCCTCTCAGATTGACCATCGGTCTGAGGATGGAACACAATACTGAAGTCCAATCTCGAACCCAGAGCCCCATGTAACTTTTTCCAGAATCGAGAAGTAAAACGAGGATCCTTGTTAGAAATGATCGACACTGGAACCCCATGCAGTCTCACTATCTCAAAAATGTACAACTTCGCTAGCTTCTGCAGTAAAAATCAATTCAGACCGGAATGAAGTGTGCGGACTTGGTCAATCGATCCACGATGACCCAGACAAAATCCTTCTTAGTGGGTGTCAAGGGCAACCCACTAACGAAGTCAATCGTTACTCACTCCCACTTCCATAGCAAAATCTTAATCGGCTGCAGTCAACACGAAGGTAACTGATGCTCAGCCTTAACCTGCTGACATGTCAAACATCGTGCCACAAAATCAATAACTTTTCGTTTGAATCTCGGGCACTAGTATAGTTCTCGAAGATCTCGGTACATCTTATTCCTACCAGGATGCATAGTATAAGGGCTACTATGCGCCTCCCTCAAAATCGACTATCTCAGATCCACATCATTCGGCACACAGATCCGTCCTCGAAAACACAACACACCATCACTGTTTAACCCAAAGTCGGCAGTACTACCACTCTCAATCTGTCGAAACCTCAAGCTCAGAGACTCATCCCCTAACTGCTAATCCCGAATCTGCTCAATCCAAGTCGACTTAACTTGCAACTCGGCCAACAAACTCCCATCATCAAACAAACTAAGATGAGCAAACATCACCCTCAGATCAGTCATCGCCCTACGCCTCAACACATCGGCCACCATATTGGCCTTGCCAGGATGGTACTCAATGGTACAGTCGTAATCCTTAAGCAGCTCAACCCATCTACTTTGCCTAAGATTCAGCTCCTTCTGAGTAAGGAGGTACCTGAGGCTCTTGTGATCAGTGTAGATGACACACTTCTCACCATACAGATAGTGCCTCCAGATTTTCAGAGAGAAGACTATGGCAGCTAATTCTAAATCATGGGTCGAATAGTTTACCTCATGCGTCTTGAGCTGACGAGACGCATATGCCATAACCTTTCCATCCTGCATCAGAACACAACCCAAGCCCACATGTGATGCATCACTATACACTACAAACTCCTTGCCAGATTCAGGCTGTATCAGAACAGAAGCCTGAGTTAGAACAGACTTGAGCTTCTCAAAGCTCTCTTGCTGTGCATCAGTCCAGAAGAAATGGACACCCTTACGCAGAAGCTTAGTTAAGGGTGCTGCAATCAGTGAGAAACCTTCCACAAACCGCCGATAATAAGATGCCAAACCAAAAAAAACTACGGACCTCTGACACATTCTTAGGCTGTTTCCAATCCAGTACAGCCTTAATCTTTCGAGGATCAACTCAAATCCCCTCAACAGACACTACGTGCCCCAAAAAAGTGACTTCACGAAGCCAGAACTTACACTTACTGAATTTAGAGTAGAGTTGCTTCTCACGCAGAACCTGAAGTACAAATCTAAGATGATCATCATGCTCATCTTCAGTATTATAATATACCACAATGTCGTCGATAAATACTACAACGAACTAATCTAAATAGGATTGAAACACACGGTTCATCAGATCCGTAAGTACGGCTGGTGCATTCGTCAACCCAAAAGGCATAACTAGGAACTTGTAATGCCAATAACGAGTCCTAAAAGCAGTCTTATGAATATCCACATCCTTAACTCTGAGCTGGTGATGCCCAGAACGAAGATCTATCTTAGAAAATACCGAATCCCCTCAAAACTGATCAAATAAGTCGTTGATCCTCGGAAGTGGATACTTATTCTTAATAGTCAGCTTGTTTAGCTACCGATAATCAATACATATCCTCATGGTCCCATCATTTTTCTTAACAAACAGGACAGGTGCTCCCCACCGAGACACACTCGGACGGATGAAACCACTATCCAACAACTCTTAAAGTTGAGCCTTACGCTACACAAGCTCCTTCGGTGCCATTCGATAGGAGGCGATAGACATCGGAGCTGTACCAGGAAGAAGCTCAATCCCAAATTCCACTTCTCGATTCGGAGGTAAACCCGGTAGCTCATCAGAAAAGACGTCTGAAAAATCCCTTACCGTTCTAGTGTTCGTTATAGTAGAGTCCCAAGAAACAGAAACACTAACATAGGCCAAGAACGCCTCACACCCCTTACGAACCAGTTTCTCAGCCACCAGTGCATAGATCACATTAGCCAAATAATCCCGACGTTCTCCAATCATGACTATCTCATTATCCTCCTCGGTTCTCAAGATGACCTTCTTCATCGCACAGTCCAGACGGACACGGTTCTTGACCAACCAGTCCATACCTAGAATCAGGTCAAACTCCTCAAATGGAAGCTCCATCAGATTAGCCAAAAATACCGATACTTGAACCTCTAGTGGAATATCTCTATACAGTTTGCTCACCTGAATAGATTGCCCCAATAGACTCAGTACGGTGACCTCACTCGTAGTGCTCTCAACTGATAACCCTAGATTTTCAGAAACAGAACAAGCTATGTAGGAATGAGTAGATCCTATATCTATTAGAGAAAGATATGGTATATCAAAACTAAGGAACGTACCAGTAATGACATCAAGAGCATCCTGGTCCTCGCGGCGACGAGCATCATAAACAAGGGCAGGCTGTCTCACCTCAATCTGGCCAGCACCTCTGCCTGGTGCTCTCTGTCTACGGCCAATACTGTTACCACCTGATAAACCGAAATAGTAACATATTTTAATCCCATATTTAGTATGCGTTTGGATGAATTATCCCTTATATTATGTAATTTGGTGCTCCTAATCCTTTCTTTTCATGATATATACTCAAGAAAGCACCAGGGGATGAAAAAAACACAAAATGGGCTTAAAACGAGACAAATGTGCCAAAGAAGAAATCGACACAGCCTAGACTAAAGCCCACACGGCCGTGCCTCCTCAAATATACTAGAACACGGCCACAACCACGATTTACATGGCCGTGTCCTAATTAGAAGTCTGAACACGGCCTGGCCACGATTCACATGAGCGTGTGCCATGGTCGTGCCTCTGCCGTAGAGAAGAGCAATTTCATTCAGGAAAGGATACTTAGGGGCAAAGAAACCTATTTCAAAAGCCTATAAATACACCCTAAGTATGACCTAAAGGGGGGGCCCAAAGCCATCGTTTAGGGGCGTCTTGCTAGGCCAGAGAAGGCAGATTTGTGGGGATTAACTCAAGGATAACCAGTTGATCCATCTCTAGAAGCCGGAGTTCTACTCAAGACGGAGGATCGCCTCTTCAATTCCTTCAGAGGGTTTTAAGGATTTCTTATGTTTTGTTTTATCTTTTCTTCTGAGATATTTTTCTTTACTATTATGAACTAAACCCCTCAGATACTTGAGGGGGATGAAACCTAGATGAATCTTGTTATTGTTTTCTGAACTATATGATAAATACTTGATTTGTTCTTAATTATGTGTGCTTAATTCTTGTGTTGATATTTCACGGATATTAATTCAAGTCGAATGTGCTTAGGTGGTGGAGCAAAAAGTCCCTGCTTAAGAGTAGATCTAGCATAATTAAGCGGAGTTGATCGCACGCCTAGAGATAGGGTGACGAGATTTTGCCAGATTAGAGTGAAACCTAATATGGGATGTCCATAGATCGATTTACTGCTATTCTAGGGGGTTATTATTCGAGAAAGAGATTTTCGTTAATTAACCTAGGGTTAGACATTATTCGCCTCGAGAGAGGGTTTAATATAAGTTAGGGAGTCCTACGGATCAAGTCAAGTGAATACATCGTCTGGTTCAGTGTTAGATAACAAGTGAAGTCTAGGTGGATTCTTCCTTGGGTGCCGTCTTAATCAACAGAGTTTTTCCCAAGTTATTCTGTAACACCCCTAACCCGTATCCGTCGCCGGATTAGGGTTACGAGGTCTTACCATGACAATTACCAAGTCCATACACTCCATCCAACTAACACTTGATAAATTCATATCATTTCATGCTATCACAAATGAATATATATATGTATATTCTATCGTGTCTTAATATAACAACTTGCATTATAAAATCACATGGTCATTTAAAAAAAAAAAAAAACAACGACTACATAAGTATATAATATTTAGACATTTATTCACCTATAACATGCACACAAACAAAAATCTAATAGTCACTTACATATTTAATCAAATAAAATTCTTAAAGCATTCCATATATATATAAATATATACGTAATATTTATAAATACCAAATTAGCACATACCATTTTTGAAATCAATCCATGTACAAATGTTTTCATGTACATTTTATTATTATAAACATATATTTACGCAACAAACGGTTGCACATATAGACTGTGAAATATTAAACATACATGAACGTCTATTAAACCAATATACCTTATCAATTCATTATCTTAGCCCAAAATGCCTTAAACCACAAAATCAAACCATACTTATCAAATATATATGTACCATGGCCGAATATAGGCTAAAATAACTTACTACTCATCAACATTAACATGGCATCTTTAATAATCCAAATAGACCAAATTAATTTACAACCCAAAGAACATCATCTCAACTATATCCACCTCATTCGAACCAAATCAAAATGAATGCAAAACATATCAATATATCATACTTATCCCAAATGCATCACATCTAGATATAATAGGCATATTATTTGACCATATTCCATACATGATTAAACCATGGCCAAATTTCACATCCCTTAATATCATAATCAATCCATTATATCAAGAACATAGGAGTTAAAATTAATCAAAAGAGATAGCCATTTTTGCAAGGCTATTCATATATATACAAGGCCGAAAGTCATTAATCTAAACCTTAGTCTAACCTATACATGCCTTCGGTTCAAAACTAAGATTAAATACCACAAGGGGAGATAGTGTGGTTGACTTTTCCGACGATCCTCAGATGCCCGTAGCTTGATGGAAAATCTATAAAACAGAACAAAGAGCACACACGAAATAAGCTCACTAGCTTAGTAAGTCTTAAGCATTTACGAAACAACAGTCAAATATTCCAACATTTAGCACACATACATATATAAATATACCTGTAAATTCAAGTAATTTAACAAATAATAATTTCAATATGGTCGAACAGCCGTCTAGGTAACTTATCATCTATTATTCCCTCATTGAAGGTGTACAACCCTTCCAGCACTTTAAGCCTTAAGTATTCGCATATTACCTTATTAACAAGTATAACATATATCACAAGTATATATATACAGATATGCATTTTCAATAACTTTCACTTTTGACATTTTTACCTTTGACCGAATCTCAAAGATATCACCAAGCTTATATTCAATATACATATCACACTTATTAAAGAATAATTCAAATACACATATCATAAAGACTCATTATCAAAAACTTTAACCATTCTACCACTTATGTAATTTGAAAGGAAAGATAATCACATACCTTGTTCCTTACATCCATAAACCTTTATATTTACCCGAGCATTTTGTTTATTTAAGTATTTACATCCCACCTTGTAAAGGATTTATAACACATCACAGGCATTAAGCTCGCTAGGCAATAAGCTCGATATACATCACAAGCACAAGGCCCGCTAGGCTCATAGCCCGATTACATCAGGCACAAGGCCCGCTAGGCATTTAGCCCGATAAATAACACCAACCACGTAAGCCCGCTAGGCTTAAAGCCCGATATAGATATGATCATTAATTCAACACTCATTTCATAACATCAACAATGCAAACAACTCATATAGATCATATTACCTTCACATACCAACCAAAACATATTTATACACTTTTCGTTTTACAAAGTAAATTCAATTCAATACCATACTTCTACATTCGGCTATTATCTATAATTATAATTTAAAATATTCAAGTTTCATTATTCATCATAGTCGTAAATAAATTTTTAACGTATATTTGCTTAAGGACTTACCCCGGTTGTCGATAGACCGTGTAAATCGGCTATTCGAGAACCTTCGTCTTTCCCCGATCCAATTCCGCTTTTCTTTGCTCTTGATCTAAAACACATTAAATTCAGCTCATTCAAGTACATTTCAATTCAATTTTGTCCCAAATCACATAATTAGACAAATTACCATATTACCCCTAATATTTCACTACCTTGCAATTTAGTCCTATTTTGCATAACACACAAAATACATCAAATTAGCTAATACTATACAAGGGCCGAATGTTCCTAGGGACTTTAAAAGCCCTAACATTTCATTTATTTTGCAATTAAGTCCCTCTAAAATTTCATTTTTACAAATTAGCCCTAAATACAAAATTTTCACCAAAATTCCTAATACAAAATTTGTAAATCTTTAACATATCATTTATCTCAAATCATAAATCACCAAAAATCACAAGAACCTAGCAATGGCCGAATCTCATACATGCTCATTTTCAAAAATTCTAACATGGGTCAACTCTGATTCAAGCAACGATCTCAAAAACGTAAAATTTATCAAAAACTAACTAAAAACTCACCTTGAATTTTAGCTTCAAAGTGCCGAAATTTCAAAGAACCAAAAGCTTATTTCTTCCTCCACATTCGGCCATGGATGAGTGAAAAGATGATGGCTTTCTTTTCTTGGTTATTTTAACATATAATAAATAAATACCAATTTACTAAACTAACCTTATAATTAAAAATAACTAAACATTTTAACTTAAGGACAAACTTGTCCATGGTCAACCACTAACATCTAAAATGGGTTATTTACCCATTATATACTTCATATTATAAAGCCATGATCAATTAAGCACATTTCACTTTAGTCTACCACTTTTTCACTTTACGCGATTAGGTCCTTTTTAACAAATTAAGCACTCAAACGATAAAAATTTTCTACGAAACTTTCACACACATTAATTCACATATAAAAGACTCAAAATATAATATTAAAATATTTCTCGGACTCGGATTCGTGGTCCCGAAACCACCGTTCCGATTAAGGTCAAATTCGATGCATTACAACTCTCCCCCTCTTTTAGGATTTTCGTCCCGAAAATCTTACCGTTAAAAACAAAGTCGAGATATTGTTGTCTCATTAAATCCTCAGGCTCCCACGTAGCCTCTTCAACTCCGTGACGATTCCATAGTATCTTCACTAATGGAATTCTCTTGTTTCTCAACTCTTTTATTTCCCGAGCTAAGATACGGATCGGTTCTTCATCATATGTCATATCGGGTCGGATTTCAATCTCAGATGGAGCAATCACATGTGACGGATCTGATCTATATCTACGAAGCATCAAAACGTGAAATACATCATGTATCTTTTCTAACTGAGAGGGCAACTTCAATCTATAAGCAACCTGCCCAATACGTTCGATGATTTCATACGGTCCGATAAATCTCGGACTCAATTTGCCTTCCGACCAAATCGGAGTACTTTCTTCCACGGAGAAACTTTTAAGAATACACGATCTCCGACACGAAATTCAATGTCTTTACGTTTCAGATCGGCATAGGACTTTTGACGATCCGGCGGCTTTCAAATTGCCTCTAATAATAGCTACCTACTGCTCGTCTCTTTAATCAAATCAACCCGTGTATCTTATTCTCGCCGAGCTCATCCGAAGATAACGGTGTTCGACATTTTCGCCGCATACAAGGCTTCATAAGGCGCCATTTTAATACTAGATTGAAAGCTATTATTGTAAGCAAATTCAATCAAAGGTAGGTATCGTTCCCACGCACCTTCAAATTCGAGAACACAACATCTCAACATGTCCTCAAGTATACGAATAGTTCGCTCGGTGATCGACTGGCCTGTCATCATGCGGATGAAAGGTTGTACTAAAATGAAGTTTAGTGCCTAAAGCATCTTGCAACTTCTTCCAAAACCGTGATGTGAATCTCGGGTCTGCATCTGAAACAATGGAACTCGGTACACCATGCAATCTCAAAATCGTGTGATACGTACAATTCGGCAAGTTTATCGAGTGAAAAGTGCATTTAACGGCACAAAATGAGTCGTTTCTAGTCGATCTATCAACTATAACCTGCACGACATCTTTCCTATTCGGTGTCATAGGAGACCGGATACAAAATCCATTGTAATTCTATCCCATTTCCATTCGGGTATCATGATTGGTGAAGTAGTCCGGATGGCATTTGATGCTCACTTTTTACTGGCGACAAATTAAGCATTTGAAACAAATTCGGATATATCCCGTTTCATGCCGTGCCACCAATAGAATTGTTTCAAATCGTTATACATTTTTGTGCTACCCGGATGTATCGATGATCGACCACTATGGGCCTCACTCAGAATCATCGTATCAAATCGAGTTCTTGGAACACACATTCGGCTTTTAAAATTCAAGCGATCATTTGCATCAATCGAAAATCGATTCGCACCTTTTTCACACCGAATTCGACTAGTAATCAAATCTTTGTCAACTTTCTGTGCATCACAAATTTCTTTGAATAAACATCGGTCTTGCTTGTAACTCGGCTATGATCGAACCATCACGCACATAGCTATCTGCGCGTTCATTGCACGAAGAGCAAACAATGATTTTCGACTTAACGATCTCGCAACAACGTTAGCTTTTCCGGATGGTAGTCAATCACCAATTCATAGTCTTTCAACAATTCCAACCACTGCGTTGTCTTAAATTCAGGTCTCTTTTGAGTCATCAAATACTTGAGACTTTTATGATCCGAGTAAACATGGCATTTTCGCCAAATAAGTAATGACGCCAAATCTTGGTCATGAACACAATGGTCGCAAGCTCCAAATCATGCGTCGGGTAATTTCTTTCATGCGGCTTCAATTGTCTTGATGCGTAGGCTACTACTCGCCTTCCCGCATCAATACGCAGCCCCAAACCATTTAAGGAAGCATCAGAATACACAACAAATTCCTTACTCGACTCAGGCTGAGCTAACACTGGAGCTTCCGTGAAAAGGGCTTTCAATTGATCGAAACTCTTCTGACAATTTTCCGACCACTTGAACTTTACATCTTTTTGTAGTAGCTTTGTCAAAGGTGTAGCTATTACAGAAAAACATTTCACAAACCGTCTGTAGTAGCCCGCAAGTCCCAGAAAACTTTGAATCTCAAAAACATTCTTCGATGGCTTCCAATCAAGTATAGCCGAAATTTTGTTCGGATCGACTCGAATACCTGATGCTGAAACAACATGTCCCAAAAAGCTGACCTCTTTCATCCAGAACTCACACTTACTAAACTTCGCGTACAACTGTTGATCTCTCAAAGTTCGTAGCACTAATCTCAAATGCTCGGCATGCTCGGTCTCATTTTTAGAATAGATCAGTATATCATCAATAAACACTACTACAAACCGATCCAAAAACTGTCTGAAAACTCGATTCATTAGATCCATAAAAACAGCAGGTGCATTAGTGAGTCCAAAAGGCATAACCAGAAACTCAAAATGTCTGTACCTCGTTCGAATGCGTCTTTGGTACACAGATGTATCTCGACTCATAATCGATAATAGCTTGATCTCAAATCTATCTTCGAAAATACTGAAGCCCCTTTTAGCTGATCAAACAAGTCATCAATCCGAGGTAACGGGTATTTATTCTTTATAGTTACCTTATTTAGTTGCCGATAGTCGATACACATTCGCATGGTCCCATTTTTTTCTTTTCACAAATAAAACCGGTGCACCCAAGGAGAGAAGCTCGGTGCGTGCAAAGCCCCTATCATCAATTCTTGCAATCTGCGCTTTCAACTCTTTTAACTCCGTGAGGTGCCATCCGATACGGAGCTATTGAAATCGGAGTCGTTCCCGGTACTAATTCAATGCCAAACTCAATCTCTCGTACTGGTGGTAAGCCCGGTAGTTCTTCAGGAAACACATCTGGGTATTCACACACAACCGGTATAGATTCAATATGCTTTTCAGACACTTTATTATCCAGTACATACGCCAAATAAGCTTCACACCCTTTTCTCACATTTTTTCGGGCTAACATCGAAGATATTACTGTAGGAAACCCACTTAAATCACTGGATTCAATTCTGATAATCTCCCCGTTCTGACATCTCAAATCAATTAGCTTTCTTTTGCAATTCACCACTGCATCATGTGAAGTTAACCAGTCCATTCCCAAAATTATATCGAACTCATCGAAGGGCAGCAACATTAAATCGGCTGGAAAGCAAGAATCCCGAATCATCAATGGGCAACCTTTACACACTTTATTAACAAGCACACATCTACCCAAAGGGTTGGACACACGAATCACAAACTCAGTAGACTCAACTGGCAGAGTCTTACCGAATACTAGAGTTTCACACACATATGAATGAGTCGAACCAGGATCAATCAATGCAATCACAGTAGTATCATAAAGGGTGAAAGTACGGTAATGACATCGGGAGGAAGCATCCTCTCGGCTCGTGTGGCATAAGCTCTAGCCGAGCTCTAGCCTCGAGATCGAACTACGGTGTTCTTCGTTCCTCTCGACTACCACCTACATTGCTTGAATGTCGGGTGGCCGCCTCGCTACCGATGTGTTGCTCGACTTAATGTTTTGAAGCGTATTCGCTCAACTAACATCGGACATTCTCTAATAAAATGATCCGTCGATCCGCATTTAAAGCAAGACCGATCATGGAATCTACAACCCGGAATGCCATTTCCCACGTGCTTGCATTCAACTCGATTCGTGGAACGTTACCAACACCGCCATCGAGGTAGCTCGGGAGCCCACCGGAGGTCGATCACGTCTAGGTAAATCAAGTAGCTTTATGTCGATGAAGTCATCTCTCGAACTTCTTAGATGTGGAATGGAAATTCTTACCCGACGATCTCTTACGAGTGTCTCTAGCTTGATCTCGACCTTTCTTTTTTCTCCTTCCCGAGCTCTTCACTTTGCAAGCTCGCTCGACTAGTGTCACAAACTCTTTGATTTCAAGAATGCCAACAAGCAACTTTAAATCTTCATTCAAACCGTCTTGAACCTTTTGCACATAATGGCTTGGTTGATACACATTCCCGAGCATAACGGCTCAATCGACAAATTTTCGCTCATATTCATCCACGGTCATTTGCCCCCTGTTTTAGTTCAAGAAATTATTTTCGTTTTTGATCAACGAATCTTTGATCGATATATTTCTTGCGAAATTCATGCTTTGAAAGAAATCCCCGCGTCACTTTTTCTTTCGGAACTCATCGATACTAGTGTATTCCACCGTGTGATATGCGAGTGTCCCAAGTAAAGATATAGCACACTTCAGGCATTCATCCGGAGTACAAGATAGCTCATCAAGTATCCGAATAGTGTTATCAAGCCACATTTCACTCGCTCTGCGTCATCATCATCGTTATTCTGAATTTTCGGCCCCAAATTTCTGATTTTATCAATCGGAGGCCTACTAGATCTCATCGGATCTATCATCGGGGGTGCTGAAGGTATCGGAGTTGAATTATTCGGGGGTGGAGGTTGGTGTACAGCCGGGTTAGTCTGAATAAACTGGGTAAACCACTCGTTCATCATCTGATAGAAGGCTTGTTTAGCCTCCCCCTCGTGGCTACCCGAAACTGGTCGAGAGTCTACCGGCACTGATTCGTGTGCACGGTCAGGCACTACACTCTCTACATCATCCGCTACGGCTCTTTCAGGATCAGTGTCCATTTACTATATAAAACACAGTTCAAAATGTCAGAAGTCACCACACTATCAATATATGATAAAGGCATGTATAGTTAGACTCACACGCGCTACGGTAGTCCTATAACCGACTAAACCGTAAGCTCTGATACCAATCAAATGTAACACCCCTAACCCGTATCCGTCGCCGGATTAGGGTTACGAGGTCTTACCATGACAATTACCAAGTCCATACACTCCATCCAACTAACACTTGATAAATTCATATCATTTCATGCTATCACAAATGAATATATATATGTATATTCTATCAGGTCTTAATATAACAACTTGCATTATAAAATCACATGGTCATTTAAAAAAAAAAAAAACAACGACTACATAAGTATATAATATTTAGACATTTATTCACCTATAACATGCACACAAACAAAAATCTAATAGTCACTTACATATTTAATCAAATAAAATTCTTAAAGCATTCCATATATATATAAATATATACGTAATATTTATAAATACCAAATTAGCACATACCATTTTTGAAATCAATCCATGTACAAATGTTTTCATGTACATTTTATTATTATAAACATATATTTACGCAACAAACGGTTGCACATATAGACTGTGAAATATTAAACATACATGAACGTCTATTAAACCAATATACCTTATCAATTCATTATCTTAGCCCAAAATGCCTTAAACCACAAAATCAAACCATACTTATCAAATATATATGTACCATGGCCGAATATAGGCTAAAATAACTTACTACTCATCAACATTAACATGGCATCTTTAATAATCCAAATAGACCAAATTAATTTACAACCCAAAGAACATCATCTCAACTATATCCACCTCATTCGAACAAATCAAAATGAATGCAAAACATATCAATATATCATACTTATCCCAAATGCATCACATCTAGATATAATAGGCATATTATTTGACCATATTCCATACATGATTAAACCACGGCCAAATTTCACATCCCTTAATATCATAATCAATCCATTATATCAAGAACATAGGAATTAAACTTAATCAAAAGAGATAGCCAATTTTGCAAGGCTATTCATATATATACAAGGCCGAAAGTCATTAATCTAAACCTTAGTCTAACCTATACATGCCTTGGTTCAAAACTAAGATTAAATACCACAAGGGAGATAGTGTGGTTGACTTTTCCGACGATCCTCGGATGCCCGTAGCTTGATGGAAAATCTATAAAGCAGTAACAAAGAGCACACACGAAATAAGCTCACTAGCTTAGTAAGTCTTAAGCATTTACTGAAACAACGATCAAATATTCCAACATTTAGCACACATACATATATAAATATACCTGTAAATTCAAGTAATTTAACAAATAATAATTTCAATATGGTCGAACAGCCGTCTAGGTAACTTATCATCTATTATTCCCTCATTGAAGGTGTACAACCCTTCCAGCACTTTAAGCCTTAAGTATTCGCATATTACCTTATTAACAAGTATAACATATATCACAAGTATATATATACAGATATGCATTTTCAATAACTTTCACTTTTGACATTTTTACCTTTGACCGAATCTCAAAGATATCACCAAGCTTATATTCAATATACATATCACACTTATTAAAGAATAATTCAAATACACATATCATAAAGACTCATTATCAAAAAATTTAACCATTCTACCACTTATGTAATTTGAAAGGAAAGATAATCACATACCTTGTTCCTTGCATCCATAAACCTTTATATTTACCCGAGCATTTTGTTTATTTAAGTATTTACATCCCACCTTGTAAAGGATTTATAACACATCAGGCATTAAGCACGCTAGGCAATAAGCCCGATATACATCACCAGGCACAAGGCCCGCTAGGCTCATAGCCCGAATTACATCATCAAGCACAAGGGTCGCTAGGCATTTAGCCCGATAAATAACACCAAAGACTTAAGCTCCGCTAGGCTTAAAGCCCGATATAGATATGATCATTAATTCAACACTCATTTCATAACATCAACAATGCAAACAACTCATATAGATCATATTACCTTCACATACCAACCAAAACATATTTATACACTTTTCGTTTTACAAAGTAAATTCAATTCAATACCATACTTCTACATTCGGCTATTATCTATAATTATACTTTAAAATATTCAAGTTTCATTATTCATCATAGTCGTAAATAAATTTTTAACGTATATTTGCTTAAGGACTTACCCCGGTTGTCGATAGACCGTGTAAATCGGCTATTCGAGAACCTTCGACTTTCCCCTATCCAATTCCGCTTTTCTTTGCTCTTGATCTAAAACACATTAAATTCAGCTCATTCAAGTACATTTCAATTCAATTTTGTCCCAAATCACATAATTAGACAAATTACCATATTACCCCTAATATTTCACTACCTTGCAATTTAGTCCTATTTTGCATAACACACAAAATACATCAAATTAGCTAATACTATACAAGGGCCGAATGTTCCTAGGGACTTTACAAGCCCTCACATTTCATTTATTTTGCAATTAAGTCCCTCTAAAATTTCATTTTTACAAATTAGCCCTAAATACAAAATTTTCACCAAAATTCCTAATACAAAATTTGTAAATCTTTAACGTATCATTTATCTCAAATCATAAATCACCAAAATTCACAAGAACCTAGCAATGGCCGAATCTCATACATGCTCATTTTCAAAAATTCTAACATGGGTCAACTACAGTTCGAAGCAACGATCTCAAAAACGTAAAATTTATCAAAAACTAACTAAAAACTCACCTTGAATTTTAGCTTCAAAGTGCCAAAATTTCAAAGAACCAAAAGCTTATTTCTTCCTCCACATTCGGCCATGGATGAGTGAAAAGATGATGGCTTTCTTTTCTTGGTTATTTTAACATATAATAAATAAATACCAATTTACTAAACTAACCTTATAATTAAAAATAACTAAAAATTTTAACTTAAGGACAAACTTGTCCATGGCCGGCCACTAACATCTAAAATGGGTTATTTACCCATTATATACTTCATATTATAAATCCATGATCAATTAAGCACATTTCACTTTAGTCTACCACTTTTTCACTTTACGCGATTAGGTCCTTTTTAATAAATTAAGCACTCAAACGATAAAAATTTTCTACGAAACTTTCACACACATTAATTCACATATAAAAGACTCAAAATATAATATTAAAATATTTCTCGGACTCGGATTCGTGGTCCCGAAACCACCGTTCCGATTAAGGTCAAATTCGGTCTGGTACATATTCTACCAATTTCATTCTTCTTTGTCTTAGAATTTTTAGTTTAATAGTTAATTAATTTAGACTAGATAAACAACTTCACTTATTTTAGGCTAAATAATAGAAAGAAAGTTAGTATTAGTACTTTTAGTTCCTTTGGGTTCGATAATTCGGTCTTGCCTAAACTATACTACTGTTCGATAGGTGCACTTGCCTCAATCGTTGTCATAGTTAGTTTCCAGGTTCGATCATTCTCTTTATAAATTTTAAAACTCTGAATTCACAGTGATCACCACCCCTAGCCTGACCATGGCCCCGGTGGTCTTTGAACTACCCTCCGTGGTCAGGCAAAGACTGCGAACTCGAAGCTTGCACCTAATCGGCCCTCAACGGACACTTCAGAATGCAGTGCTCTAACGACCCACACCTCAAACATGCCCCAGTCTACCTCCAACGCTCGCCCTGATGGCGTCTACCACAATCTCCACACAGCTGCAAACCAGTAGGAGCAACAGGGGGCCCATATCTAATCGGCCCATCAGTCATGCCTTTTTTCTTAGGCCTCTGTACCGAACTCAAGGGCTCTGAATCCCTCTTGTTCTTACCCCTCTCACGGTCTCTGTTTTAGGCGCTCAGCGCGCTTAACATCCTTGGTTATCTTCGCTTTCTCTACAAGTACCACAAACTCTCGCTCTCTCTGTGGAGTAATTAACACCCTCAAATTATCCCTCAGCCCGTCCTCAAATCGGACACACCTCTCATACTCATCGGCCACCTTGCCTCGAGCATAGCGACTCAACCTAAAAAATTTGACCTCATACACGACCACCGATCGGTCTCTCTGAGTGAGGTTCAGAAACTCACATCTCCTAGTACCAACATAACTAGCTCCCACATACTTCCCTTGGAAGCCAGACTTAAAGAACTCCCAAGACAGACTATCGGGCTGAGTGCCCTCCTTAACGATCAGCCACCACTGATAGGCCTCATCACGAAGCAATGAGACTGAACCCTTCAATTTCTGCTCAGGGGTACAGTCTAAATCATCCATTATCCTCTCAATCGCCTCCATCCAGTACTCAGCCACATTAGGGGCGACTCCAGTAACACCCCTAAAAAGTTTAGCTCCATTGGACCAGAGTCGTTCTGTAACCGACCCTCGGTCCCAGACCCAGTATTGGGCCCAACTGTAACATCCCGATTTAGGGCCTAGTCAGAATAGTTGTGCGAGACCATAAATCTGAGGTATATGTATGAGTTTTGAGATTTATGCTAAGTTTTCATGTTAGTGTGAAAGTTTCATGAAGCAATTTTTGTTAAATTATGGTTGAATGGTCCAAAAGGACTAAATTGCAAAAGTTGAAAAATGTGAGATTCTAGAAGCTATTTGTATGAAATAGCTTTGGATTATCAATTAGAGGTCCTTAAATAGTAAATTTCCCAAATTCTAATTTTTGGACAAAAATGGGCATGAGTGGATGAAATTGAAAAAGTTTGACAAAGGGGCATTTTGGTCATTTGTCAATTAAGTGATTAAAAAGAGAAAAAGATGAAAAAATTTCATTCATCTTCTTCTCCAAGCTATCGAAAATTTCAAGAAGCCATTGTTAGGGCTCTTCAATTTTTCAAGCTTGCTAGTAAGTGCATCTAAGCCCCGTTTTTGATATTCTTCGTATTTTTGAAGTCATAGTAACATGAGTAAGCTATTTTTAGCTATATGTTGAGCTAGGATTGATGTTTAAAAATGTACCCATGTATGAAATGCATGTATTTTGATGTTTTATGGAATATTATGAAAGCTTGATGTAGTAGAAACATCTTTTGCTTAGTGAATTTCATGAAAAATGCATGTAGGGACTAGTTTGTGAAAGTCTTGAGATTGGTCATACATGAATGATTTAGTGAGAATTGATGATTTCTTTAGTTGAGGTTATGAATCGGCTAAGCATGAAATGGTAGAAAGTTGAATGAAAATCACTTTACGAGTCTTGGGGCAAAAGTGTAAATATGAGAAAGTTTAGGGGCAAAATGGTAATTTTGCTAAAGTATGAGATAACGGTCAATTTAGTCAATGTGTGTATTGAATGAGTTGATTTATCATTTTAGATCAAGAAAGACGAAGCCCGGATAGAAACCGAGGCAAGAGCAAAGTAGTGGACTAAATTGCACACCTCCATACTTTTGAGTATCAAGATAAGTTTACGTATAAACGATGCATTTATGCGTATGCATTGTTAATTCTAGCTAGTGTGTAGCATGATTGAGAACCTATTCGATTCTAGTGGAATGAATGAGATAGTAGTTGTGAATGGATGAATGTATTACAAAGTAGACATGTGAATTTGTAGTGATGATGCTTGATGGTGGGCTAAGTGCGATACCACCTTGATACTTAACAATGATGGGCTGTGTGCGATGCTATTGTTAAGCATATTATTTAGTGAGCTATGTGCGGAATCACTATAATTATCCTTGGTGGTAGGCTATGTGCGATACTACCTTATGATCTAATTGTGGTGGGCTAAGTGCGAAACCACCGAGTAATTCAGCTGTGTGGATGTATTATTGAGAAATAATGATGTGTTGTATTTTGAGTAAATGTGATATTGAGTGCAGGGGTGCATGACAATGATTATGAGTATGTGACTCATGATGTGTTGGAGATGTGGTAAGGGATAGAAAGAGTAAGCATAGTGGTGGATGTGAATTACATATGTTAGTATAATGCTAATTATTGTTTAACTTATACTAGAATGCTTAAATTATTTATGTGTAAACTTACTAAGCTCAAAGCTTACTCCTTTCTTTTCCCTTGTCTTATAGAGAAAAAGGATTGAATCGTGATACACGGATTAATAGGGAGATCCCCCACACTATCAGCTCACTCTGGTACATTGGACTTAATGTTTTGTATATGGCATGTATAGAGGCTAGACAAGTTAGTGAGTTTTGTTGTAATGGCTAAGATGTGTTGGCCTTTAGATGGATAATCTATTTTGTATAATGCCATGGTTGATGGCTAACTTATTATGTGAAAAGATGTAGTTATCCATGTAAGATTATGTTACAATATGAGTTGATTGTGGATGAGTTGAATGTATACATGTTGTATGAGTTAGAAGGGTGAGAAGAGCTTAGCAAATAGCTTTGTTCTTGTTCATGTGGACAGACACATGGGCATGTGTCTAGGTCATGTGTGACACACAGCCAGCCCACGGGCGTGTGACTTGGCCGTGTCACTTTGGCAGATTCGAGTGTTATAGGACACGGGCTAGCCACATGGGCGTGTGTCTAGGCTTTAGGCCGTGTAAAGTAGTCAGTGTTCACCACGGGTGGAGAGGACGGGCGTGTGCCCTAGCCGTGGGACTTTGGAAGGATGCTTGAGTTTTGTACACGGTTTGTGGACATGGGCGTGTGTGACTACACACGAGTGTGTATCATCTTACACGGGCGTGTGGCCCTATTGGGATGGAAAAATTTAAATTCGTAAGATTTTTTAAAATGGTCTCGAGAGCCCTCGTGTGTATGAATGAGGCCTCGTAAGTCGATAATAAGGTTGTTGTGGTGACTTAAGGAGAGTAGTCACGTTGAGCCTAAGTGGCGATCAAGTGGTTTTACTCTGGTAATGCCTCAGACCTGGTTCCGGTGTAGAATACGGGTAAGGGGTGTTACATTTAGTGGTATCAGAGCTATGGTTTAGTCGGTTCTAGGACTACCGTAGCAGGTGTAACGGTGTAGCTATACATGCCATAAGTGTACAATGATAGTGTGGTGGTTTCTGATGATTTTAAACCTTGTGTTATATAGTATATGGATCTCGATCAATCGATTGCTGATGAAGCAACTAGTAATGCATCGGCTCCTGTGCAACGAACCGCGCCTGTTGAGAGTGGACGGTTAGGGGTCAAGGGGAAGAGGATCGGGAAGCTTTTCTCCAGATGATGAGTAATTAGTACTCGAATTATGTTCGAGCGAACCCTAATGCTCAACCTCCTCCACCTCCTCCTATACCTCAGCCAATTCCAGTGGCTCCTCAAGGTATTGATGTAGTGAGGATATCGAAACCCCCGGTGGATAAGATTAGGAAACACGGGGCTGAGGAGTTTAGAGCTAAGGTAGATGATGACCCCGAGAGGGTAGAGTTCTGGCTAGAGAACTCAATTAGAGTATTCGATGAACTCTCTTGTACACCTGAAGAGAACCTGAAGTGTGTCGTATCTTTGTTGAGGGGCTCGGCATACCATTGGTAGAAGACGTTGACGTCAGTGGTCCCGAAAGAGCGGGTGACGTGAGACTTCTTTCTGGAAGAGTTCCGAAAGAATTATATAAGTCAGCGGTTTCATGACCAGAAACGGAAGAAATTCCTTGAGTTGAAGCAAGGAAGAATGTCAGTAGCAGAATATGAGCGCGAATTTGTTAGGCTTAGCAAGTACGCGCAAGAATGTGTGTCGACAGAGACCGTTTTGTGTAAAAGGTTCGAAAACGGACTGAATGAGGATATCAAGACTCGGTGTACCACATTCTCAGTTAAATCATTTCAAATCATTTGAAAACCAATTCTTTAAAAACCAAATTTTAGAACCCAAAATCCACAGTCGATTTTTGTAACCTGGCTCTGATACCACTAAATGTAACACTCCAAGCCCGGCCTAAACGTTATGGCCAAATTTGGCAGTGTCACTTGGAATCAAATTTGAAAGCGAAAGTGTCAAGTTAAAACCGTTTCCGTTTATTATCTTTTATTAATCTCTCATTGGTTTCAAAATCCTTTTATCGTTAATTTGGCTTGTTTCAAAACATATTCTATAGCGGAAGCTTTTAAAACCGTGAGATTTAAAGAAAATGTCCGCGTTTAGAAAAACATTGTTTTAAAGGAAACTGAGTTTTTGTTGCAGTTCAAAAGTTCATGAGAAACAGTTAAAGACCAAAGTAAGGTAAATAGTCCCAAAAGTCCACATTACATCAAAATACACCAAAATAAAAGGAATTAAAAATCGTAAATGGAATTAAACTGCTCAGTAGGCATGTGGTCACCGTAGAGTCCTCTGTCGCACCGATCCGTCTAAGTCTGATGATTACCTGTACAGATAAAACAGAAAGGGGTGAGTTTACGTAAACTCAGTGTATAATCCCCACAGAAGTCATGCATCTGACCAAACATCGATTATCGGTCAAATGCGATGCGGGCCTAAGCCCATTTTGGGCCGGTAGCAATTCGGACCTTAGCCCATTTCAGTTTCAGTATCAGTTATACATACAGTTCAGTATTCATTCATATAATCATCATACATACAATACACGCATTTAAGGGTCTAAGTAGTGCTTACCGACCCAACAGGAGGTTCACAGTCAAATTGGGCGACCCGTGTAACCTTAGGACACATTTCAGTTAAATGGGCTCACACGCCCATGTGGCCTGCCCGTGTAGGCCCACACACCCGTGTGGCCCACACGCTCAGATTGGCCTTGGCCCGTGTGGATCACACGGCTGGGCCCAAATTCCTACACGCCCGTGTGGACTACTCGCATGGGCCCACACGCGCAGATTGGCCTTGGCCCGTGTGTCGTACACAGCCTACCTGGCCATCACACGACTGAGTCTTGCGCGCTTGGCCTGGCCTCGTCAATCACACTCCCGTGTTAGGAAACACGGCCTACCACACGGGCGACTACACGTCCGTGTGGCGTCGACAGTGGGGTTTTTGGCTTTCGTCAAAATCCCATTTTCTACGTTTTCGGGTGCACACACCTGGTTGATTTTCACAGCTAACACAACCCCGAGACCTCCAAAACCTAGAAATCAACATTTCAGAGCCCGACTTATTAACTTTTACAAAATCACAACCGAACTTAATTCTCAATAGAAGCCTTATACCATTAATCAACTCGTGCGAAAACTTACCGTTGTCAATCAGCACCCTAAACACTTGAATCATTGCGGGAATCCTAGCAAAATCTTGCCCTTCGCCTAAATCGAAAACAACATAAGTGACTCCTCATCAAACACTTAACCAAGAGCATCAAGATTAAATAGAATAGGACTTACCAAGCGAAATCAGCAGGAAATTGCGCCAAAAGGGAAATGAATTTAAATCGAAAAGGAAAAGGGGAAGAAAGAAACTCAAAAGAAAACAGATTGGGAAAGATGGGAGCACAGAAATGTAATAAAAAGAAAAGAGATTTTTGGGAAAATAAAATAAAAATAAGAATGAATATAAACTTTGATATCCCCCAACTCCCCACTACTTAGGTTTCCTGCTAAAATTGAAACTCTATAAGCCAACGGCGCAAAAATATTAACAATCCCGCTTGTGCCAGGGTTCGAACACAAGACCTCCAGCAAACCCACACTCAACTTAACCACTAGACCAGCAGGCCCATTCTGATATGTTTCTACAATTATCTCCATATAAGCCTACTGAACAAGTAAAATGCTTAAGTCAAAAAAATTCCAAAATTTGCTAAATGCAAGGCTTGAACTTGGGACCTTTCACACACACCCAGAACACATAACCACTGAAGCATATACACATTTATGTCACATTTCACAAAATCCAAAATAGAAATTTTGGGGCGTTACATGGTGCGTGCGCCTCTGTGCAAGAAAAGGGGCTATTTTGTTTCTTGGGTCTTGCCCATATTTTTCCAGCATTAAATTGTGTTCTTGAACCCTCCTAATCAGCCTTTAATCACATGTTAATTAGGGAGAGACGTTCTTGATCAATTAGCCAATCGGATCCCACAAATCATTAAGCGTAAGTGCAATTAAGGATAACTAGTTTGTTATTTCGACATAGTTGTTGGGTAAAGGTTATGAATTGATTAAATGAAGGAATTTAATCATTAATTAGCTACTTATTTTCCAGTATATTATTTAATTAGGTGCTGACCCAAATGCCCCAAATCATCTGTAAAGGCGAAGAACGATTGTATGTACGGTTCACATCGATACAATGTAAGAAATCTAACTGGTTTGGATTTATAAAATAGTTATAATTTCATCGATTGTTTTGAACTCATAAGTGGGTGTTTAGGGGATGGTTTAATGTTAAATTGATTGAATTTTATACTAAATTTTGGTTTAGGTTCGTTTAAGGAATTATTAAGGAAAATTGGAAGATTCGCTATTGTGCTGCGAGGAATCAAAAAATAAGGTGTGGGTCCTAAACTCATAAAATTGTTTGAAAAATATTAAATATCATTTATATTTGATAAATTATCTCGCTGATTGGATTGACTTAATGGCCAAATTATTGATTTTTTGAGTGGTCGAACTAGGTATGTTTCGAGCCTTAAAAGATTGACATGTTCGCAAAATTAATATGTTGAGATATTAAGCTTATGTATGATTTAAACGCATGAGATATTTTTTATATTGTGTACTGAAAAGGGTGCTATTTATACACAATGAAAATTCGTAATGTATGTGAAATTGAATGATATTGACTGATACCAACACAATGTTAATTTGAAAGATTGGAACATCGTTTCCATTTACTGAAAGTATGTAATTATTGAGGACATGCTGAGCATGTCAAATGAATGTGAAAAGTATTAAGATATGATTATGTATAAGATTGTGTGACATATTACATATGCATTAGGTTGGGATTTTTTAGTTGATGGAGGAGTTCCGTGGGGTACCAACGTCATATTAAGTTCGCATTATTCGTAGTCAGTGCACTGCACTTGGAGTATTAAGGGGAAAGGTGAATTATCGCATTTTTACTCGCAGCTTGTCTAAATTTTTACTGACAGAATTTTTTTTCATATTGTTATCGGTAGTTTTAGCTAAACGGGCTTAAGCCCATAATGTTTTAGAGTTTGGATGACGGGTTCTAGGGAACTCATGGTGTGTAGCGGATGGTATGGGTAGGAACCTTTTTCCATTGCATCATGTGCACAACATATTTGAATGTTATTAATTTATGATACGTATTGTATTTTGTTGTATTGAATGGTATAGAAATTAATGATTGTTACTCGAATGAATGATGATCCATGCTCATCGATAGCACTAGAAAGAACATAGGTTTCCCCCCTTACATATTGGTTAAATTGTTCCCATTTAGTTATCGTTAGCATACATTTTAGCATTTTTAGTTTAGTAAATTGCATTTTATAACTTAGTGAATCCTAGCCTATTTTATCCTTAATTTTGCTATCTTTTTGCATTAATGTCACTGCATAAGTGAATTTTAGATTGCGTCCAGAATTGTCACCGCACCTAACAACTGTCCGGATAAGAATTAAAATTGAGTGAGTTGTCCAGTCTGGTATAACCAACCTGTACATATAAGGACAAAATAATTTTGAGGAAAGGACACCTGTATTGTTGGAGGAGGACATAAAAGGTGGATGTGAGAAGAAAAAGAGAGTTTTTCTTTTTTTTCCAGATCATCATCTTCATCATCCGATCTTGAAGCTTGCGGCCATGGTAGCTTAAGCCTCTCACGGGTGAGCCGACGTAAAAACCAGATGCAGACTAGCTTCTGGCGAGAAGACCTAAGTGCAAGACAAGAGGGAATAGAGAGATTCAGTCGAGTTGTCTAGGAATAGTATTCTCCACTCGATTCTTTCTTATTTCTTTATGAATGCAGGTGATTATTTTATGTTTTCTGTTTGTATGTAAGTACACATGAATTCTTGATTAAATGTTATCTTATTCAATCTTGCTTTTATTGTTTAATCTTGGGGTTTGAATGTTTTTTAACACGGAAGTGTTATTGCAGTCACTAAGACTGGAAAGTGCAGTGACAGTTTGATCCAACAAGCATTACAACAGAAGTTGAGTGAGGATTAGAGGAATTTAGTCCACTTGTTCTTAATAGTGCCGTATTTCCATAATCGGAAGTTAAGGTTAGTATGCATTTTTAAGTCTCGGATTAAATAGAGGAGTGACACTGAGTAAGATATACATTGAACTTTATTGCTTCGACAATCACCTATCTTTTTATACCTTGTGAGCACTTAGTATTCTACTGAAGATTCATGTTGGGGATCCCAGTTTATCATTATCATAATTTATTTTATTGTTTTTAAGTTATTACATCAACAACTATTCTCACATTTTTTCTCGTTTCCATCTAGTTGTTACACCGACATTAATAGACAAAAGACTACCATCCCTGTGGGATCGATATCCGACAAACTCACATCTGCCTACTATACTTGCATCGACAGTGCATGCTTGCACATTATTACTGTGACGTTAAACAGCCTATCACTCATACACCGTTTGACATCGATATTGATAATGGCCATGTAATGATATGAAATTCCCATAATGGTTCTGTGTTCTTCTCTTAATGCTAATATGTTTTATTGTATTTGATATTTATGTCCGTTTAAATAATTGTTCGACTCACACTGATCTTTTCATAAGCTCACCCCAATAGAATTTAACTTTTCAGGAAAACCTCGAAATTAGGACTGGACTCGGCATTTGGAGAATATTCTTAATAAGTAGTATTAAGTCTTTATTGGTTTTGGTTTGTAATTTTTAATTATTTCTGGTCTGTGGCTTAGTAACTTTTCTTCTGGGATTTTTCATGCATGGATTACTCAAGCATAATAACCGGATAATGCATGATATCGAGCTTAAGTAAAATTTGATATTGCTCCCTTGTTTTCGCTGCATTGCAAAGGAACCATTTTCTAAAAACAAATCGGTAAGGCAACTAAGATTCCAAAATGACTTGAAAAATGGTTTTTCCAGTGCATTAGTTTAACATCGATTTTTTTTTTAAAGAAGAGCGACAAGAAAACGATTTTTCTAAAACAACACTACAACAATAAACCATGTTTCTCAAAGGGCTTCCCATAATCATAAACCATGTTTCCTCAATCTAGCTATGTACACATGTAAACATGAAATTCATTGAAATATTTTTCATTTACTACTACCAAGAATATACAATATCATTTAAGCACATAATAAATTGTAATTCAAAGAATTCGTAGCCCGTTGAACTAAGTAATTTGACTCAGATACTTAGGTAACTACACCACACCAGAGGCATCATAGATGCGTAACAGGGACCGAAGTGAAAATAGAGGTACAAATGTGCAATCAGAAGTACCATAGTGCAAACAAAGACAACAAAGCGTATACAGAGGCACTGTGCAAATAGAGGCACCGAAGTGCAATCCCGTAAAAGTGCGTATACTAACCCTATTGGCATGCCAATCATATTATAAGCGTTTACTATGTTCAACCGGGCATTATACGTAAATTCGTTACCTTTATACATATTTATCATTCAGAAGCACTTCATCATTTTCGTACACATACTATAAATCAATATATTCGTGTCGATAATGTGCAATCACAAGAATTACTACCACCAATTTTTTTTAATTCTCTTATGTACTTTATGCAACATTCAATAATATATAGGTAACTAATAAAATTCCACATATATATACAACGAACTAGAAAACAATGATATAATTATAAGAAACATATATCTACTTATCAAAACATTATGAACTTTCCCCTTTCCTCAGTTATTGTCTTTTTGATTCGGTTCTTGATCTACATAGTAGTTAAATTAAATTTATGAAATTTACATACATTTCAAACTCAATTCAATGCATGAGACCTTTAAGTTTTCATTATTTACATATTTTCCCTAAACTTTTACATTTATCACAAATTAGTCCCTAAACTCGAAATTTCAAATTTACCAAAATTCCACAACTTCCCCTGCTAACTGAATTTCATCCTATACTAGAACCGTCCACAATTATCAATAATTTACAAAAATTCCCTAAAAATTTAAATATTTTATTAATTAAACCCTTTGACCAAAACTATCAAAAATTACTTAATAAACTAATTCAAACCAACAACTAATAGCTCAATTTCATCATTTAACACACAAAAAAAAACAAGAATTCATAAATGGCACAATCCAAAATCTTTAACAGTTTCAAAAACGAATGTACGGGTTAGCTGGACCTAGTTGCAAGGATCTATAAAAAAAAACAATTACAAGAAACGGATTGGAAAATCACTTACATGCAAAGAAAATATGATGGTCGAACCTACCACCTTCAATGGTGTTTTCCTCCTTTTCAATTTCGGTCAAGACTCACCAAAGAAGATGACATTTTACTTTTGTTTTAATATACTAACTTATTTTTATTAAATTACCAAATTACCCTTTAAATATTCACACATTTTCATCCTATTTTATGCTTTAATCGTCCATGCAAATTAAAAGTGGCATAATTACATTATAAAACCTCCCACCTTTACTAATTAATTCCTCTAACCACATAATTCAATAATAAATGAGTTTTTACATTTATTACAATTTAGCCATTTTTACTCAATTAACTAACTAAACATTAAAATTTCTTCACCAAAATTTAATACGACTCTATTGTAACTCCATAAACATTAATTAAATAATAAAATGTGACATCACATATCAAATTTTTGGTTTCGAAACCACCATTTCTGACGCCATTGAAAAAATGGGATATTAAAACTCTTTCTCTTAAAGAAATTTTCATCTTCGAAATTCTTATTAGGGAAAAGGTTTGGATATTGGAATTTCATAATTTCTTCCATTTCTGTCGGAGCTTATTCTACTCCATGTCGTCGCCACAAAAACTTTAACTAATGACACAGATTTATTTCTCAACTATTTTACTTCCCGAGTGATAAATCGTAATATATACATATTTTAATCCCACATTTAGTGTATTTTTGGATGATTTATCCTTTGAGTTGTGGAATTTGATGCTCCTAATCCTTTAATTTTAGGTTTTATAGTTAGGGAAGCATAGGAGGATGAAAAGAACGAGAAACGGGCTAAAAACAGACCAAATGGGCCAAAGTAGGAAATCAACACGGCCTGGACCCCAGCCACACGGTCGTGCCCCTTTAGTAGGCTCGACCACGGCCTGGATTTGATTTACACGGGCGTGTTGCACGGGCGTGTCCCTACCGTGACAAAGAGGAATTTCACTCGGAATAGGGTACTTAGAGGCAAAGAAAGATATTCCAAAAGCCTATATAAACACCCTAAAGGCCAACCTTGAGGAGGGCGTCCAGCTAGGCCAAGGAGCCAAGCCAGAGAGGTCAGAATTGTGGGATTTACTCGAAGAAAGCCAGTTGATTCATCTCAAGAAGCCGAAATCATACTCAAGACGGAGGATCTCTCCTTCAATTCCTTCAAGGGATTTTAGGGTTTTCTTATGTTTTGTTTTATATTTTCTTCTGAGATGTATTCTTTTATGATTATGAACTAAACCCTTTAGATACCTGAGGGGGATGAAACCTAAGATGGATCTTGTTATTGTTTTCTGAACTATATGATAAATACTTGATTTGTTCTTAACTATGTGTTCTTAATTCTTGTTTTGATATTTCAGGATATTGATTCAAGTATTGATGTGCTTAGGCAGTGGAGGAATATTCCCTGTTTAAGAGTAGATCTAGCATAGTTAAGCGGAGTTGATCGCAACCCTAGAGATAGGATGACGAAAATCTACCGGATTAGGGTCAAACCTAATATGGGAGTCCATAGATCGAGTTAATGCAATCCTAGGGGTTTTAATTAGAAAAAGATTTCAATTAATCAACCTAGGGTTAGACATTAGTAGCCTCGAGAGAGGTATTAATATAAATTAGAATCCTACGGATCAAGTCAAGTGATAAATAAATGCAGTTTGAGTTAAATAACAAGTGAAGTCTAGGTGGATTCTTCCTTGGGTATCGTCTTAATCAATTAGTTTTTCCTACAAGTATTTTCCCCAATTCATTCTCTATGTCTTAGCGTTTTTAGCTTAGTAGTTAGTTAATTTTAGAATTAACAACAAATCCCTTAATCCTTAGGCTAAATAATAAAAAGAAAGTCAGTATTAGTACTTTTGGTTCCTTTGGGTTTGACAATCCGATCTTGCCACTAAGCTATACTACTGATCGATAGGTGCACTTGCCTCAATCGTGGCGATAGTTAGTTCCTAGGGTAGATCATTCATTATATAAATATTAAGACTCTCGACACACGATCAAGTTTTTGGTGCCGTTGCCAGGGAACTAAAATATTAAGAACACTCAATTTTTATTACTTTAGCCATTTTTATTTTTGCGATTTACTTTTATTTTGTTTTTAACTTTGCTAATTTTTCTTCTTTTATTTGTTCCTTGCAGTTACCCCTAGTTTATGATTAGAAGGAACCCGACAGGACCCTTAATTTAAGATAGTGATATTGAAGGTACCGTTCGTAAAAATCGTAGAGAAATAAGGCGAAGCTTAAATTTCATAGAAGAAGAGCAAGAAGACGAAACCAATACTACCGAAGAGATGGCTGAAAATAATCCGCAACCTCCAGAGGTGGCCGAAAATCATGCTCCTCGAACTATGTATGATTATGCTAAACCTAATAAAACAGGAACTGAGTCAAGTATTGTTAGACCTGCTATTGCTGCAAATAATTTTGAACTGAAACCTAACACTATACAAATGATACATCAATTTGTTCAGTTTGATGGTTTGCAGGATGAAGATCCAAATAATCACTTGGAAAATTTCCTAGAATTTTGTGATACTTTCAAAATAAATGACGTTTCTGATGATGCCATCCGTCTTCGGTTATTTCCCTTTTCTTTGAGGAATAAAGCCAAACAGTGGTTGAATTCTCTTCCACGAGGGTCAATCACTACATGGGATCAAATGACCGAAAAATTCTTGTTAAAATATTTTCCACCGGCCAAAACGGCCAAGTTGAGGAATGATATCTCTTCTTTTGTACAGATGGATCTAGAAACACTATATGATGCATGGGAGTGATACAAGGATTTGTTGAGAAGGTGCCCTCACCATGGGCTACCTTTGTGGCTTCAGGTTCAAACATTCTACAACGAGGTGAAACCTTCAACGAGACAGTTGATCAATTCAGCCGCCGGCAAAACCCTGAATAACAAAACTCCTGAAGCGGCCTACGAGTTTATGGAGGAGATGTCACTGAATAATTATTAGTGACAAGTTACAAGGACAAGACCAACAAAAGCAGCCGGTGTTTTCAACCTCGACACAGTAACCATGCTATCAAATCAGGTAGAGATGTTAAACAAAAAGATTGATGGTTTGTGTTCTTCGCAGGTACATCCGGTAATGCAGTGCGAAACAAGTGGAGGTGTGGCGAATCCTAAGTACCCACCCTACGGACATGGCATGGAAAACGAACAGATGAACTTTATGGGTAACAATTGTAGACCCCAAAATAACCCTTATAGTAATACTTATAATCCAGGTTGGAGGAACCACCTCAATTTCTCATGGGGTGGTCAAGGAAATCAGAGACAACAACCCCCTCCAAACTTCCAACAACAGCCCTACCCATAGGAAAAGAAGCAGAACCTTGAGGAGATGCTGACAAAATTCATAACGGTGTCAGAAACACGTTTCCAAAACACCGAGACAACACTTAAAAATCAACAAGCATCGGTTCAAGGGATTGAGAACCAGTTAGAGAAACTTGCTAAGCTGATCTCCGAACGACCGCAAGGAACCCTACCAAGCAACACTGAGACTAACCCAAAGAAGCAAATTCAAGCCATAACAACTCATGATAGTGTAGGGTTAGATGAGCCTAATTTAAGGCAAGATAATGTGGTAGAGGAAGGTAAGGTTGAGGTGAACCATGACAAACTAAAATCGGTAATTAAAGAGTACCAACCTCGTATACCATACCCTGATGCGATGAAGAAAGACAACACAGACGAACAATTCAGTAAATTTCTTAAACTTTTAAAGAAATTACATATTAACTTACCGTTCCTTGAAGCTCTTTCGTAGATGCCATATTCAAGGAAATTTTTGAAAGAGCTTTTGACAAACAAGCGGAAGCTAGACGAGGAGTCGCATGTGGAACTAAATGCAGTGTGCTCAGCAATGTTACAAAATAGACTACCATGAAAATTAAAAGATCCAGGGAGTTTTACAATTCTATGCTTAATTGGCAGTTTATCTTTTGACAATGCTTTAGCTGATTTAGGGGCAAGTATAAATGTTATGCCTTATAAAATGTTTAAAAAGCTAGGTCTAGGGAAACCCAAAAAAACTAGGATGAGCATTCAATTAGCTGATAAAACTATTAAAATTCCTAGGGGTATAATTGAAGATGTACTCGTGAAAATTGATAAATTCGTATTCGCAGTAGACTTTTTCGTTTTTGACATGGATGAGGACAACACGATCCCTTTAATTTTAGGAAGACCCTTTTTAGCAACTGCTAGAACTAAAATTGATGTTGGTACAGGTGAACTCATACTCTATGTAGGTAATGAATCGATCAGTCTTCAGGCTCTCGACTCGGCTAGGACATCAAGTAATCAAGGTGAGAAAATTAATTTTATTAATGACCATTCAGTTAAACCTTCTTTTCAGGAAGCACCACAGAACCACACAACTGAGCCAGATCCTAGACATCATGACAACAAAGAAGTAATTCATGAGGATCGAAGGCTTCATATTGATGAACTAGATGAGTGGAAAACACATTTCAAGGAGAAACTAGGAACACACGCAGCAAAATCGAGGGAACCCCCAAACGAGCTTAAAGGAACAATGAATCACTTCAAAATAGGAGATAAGGTATTGTTGGAGGAGAAAGACCCTCGATTCGCTATCTCAGACCTTAAAACAAATGAAGAAATCCCTTTTGTGGTACACAATGTCTTCCCATACGGAACAGTTGAAGTAACTCACTCTGAATTTGACACTTTTAAGGTAAACGCTACTCGACTCAAACTTTATCATGATAGTAGAACTGATAGCATGAGAGAGGATGTTCAAATCTTCAAACCACCCTGATTATGTGAATGAGAGGTACGTCTAGCTTAGGACTTTAAACAAGCGCTTCTCGGGAGGCAACCCGAGCACTAACCCCCTTTATTTTCATATCTTTGATTTTTTAGTACCTAACTAAAGACTAACCAAAGTAAATAAAGCATAGGTTTCCGTGCCACACAGCCTTGCACACGGGCGTGGCCGTGGACGTGTGGGCATCACAGATTTACACACTGGCATGGAAGAGGTCATACGAGCCAAGGACGAAAAATCCTCAGATCACGGACAACTATAAATTGCCACGGCCGTGCGATATGGCCGTCGCCGACACTGAGGAAGTCACATGGGTATGAGACACGCCCGTGCTTTGAGGCCGTGGCCGACACTGAGAAAGAAACATGGGCGTGGAAACCTCTACACAGGCGTGGAAGAAATGAACGAGCCATCACACGGCCGTGCGATACGGCCGTGTGACCGAACACGCCCACAACACACGGGCGTGGGCAGCACCAGGTCCTTGTTTCTTATTTAAGACCCTCCTTCTTCTCATATTCTCCCCAAATCCTTCTTCCACCAACTCCCAGCCACCATCCCCTTTCCCTTCTCACTATCCTCTCCCTTCATTTTCCCCTTCCCCTTCCCCTCATTCCTTTTCTTTTACCATCCTCACCACCATCCCCATGCCGAAGAAGCGAAAGGACCATAGCACAGTCTCCCCGTACGACACAGAGCCACATAAGTTCATGCCGGCCGCTTTATTTACTCTCCAAGCCAAGGACATTCGAGTCCATTTATTTTACCTATGTCTTTTCTCTTCTCTTTTATTTTCCTTCTCTTTATCTTCCTTGTCCTTAAATACATATTTAGTATACTTTGAATTATTCTTCTCATTTCCTGGCTATTTCTTCACAAGTTACCCAATTTCTTCATCTAGCGCAGTGGTTGTTGGCGACCACCATACCACCAATGGAGACGCCTCCTCCAACTTATCTTTCACCTCCGAGTCAAGTTTCCACACTTCCAACTCAAGGAACCCATCCAAAATTCAGGAAGTTTCACTTCTCTCCCTATCTTTTGATTTTCTGTATCTATATCTATCTTTGTACATTGAGGGCAATGTACATCTTAAGTGTGGGGGGTGAATCTTAAAAGTGCCTAACTTTTTGCATTATTCTCAAATCCCTAAATTATGTCTTGTTTGTAAGTAATTTCTCGTGTTACTATTAGAATAAAATTTCCTTTGATTTATGATTTTCATTGATATGTTTTGGGTTAAGTCATAGTTAATTATGCAGTGATGATTTAAACTTTAGGAAACTAGAGAATCAAGCATGATGAGTTTATTTTCATAACTGAAAAAGTTGTTAGGTTGTTTACCTGAATCTAATGATTACCTTGAAATTTGAAATTTACAAGGTTAATATCAAAAGCCCATAATTTTTGTGAGATCTTGAGCCTTTTAGAGCATACATTCTTTCCGTGCTCACTTTATTGATTATGAGTGTGTCGACATTGATTTGTTATTCTAGAACTTGCTTCTATTATACATGTCGAGACCACACATTTGATTTGATATACTAAGATGATGAAAGCACTTAGGTTTTAACCCACTTACTCCATAAAAAGCCTACCTTCATAATTAAACCCTAGCGAACCCCTTTTGAGACTAACAACCCAATTCTTGACTCACCCATTAATATTAACCCAAAACCCACTTTGTATTTGTTATCGCCATCTCTCTTGACTACCCTTATATCGAGATTTGATTTGATCGATTACTTAACTATTTCCTTTATTTCAGTTATCAAATTCTATAATTATTGTACTTAAATGATTTGTTCTTAAAAAAATTATTTAATAGGAATCTATTCATTATTACTTCTTTGTTATTGGAGCTTAAGCAGTTAATTTCATAATTTACGAAGAAGCTCATGTTATTAGTATTAGGTTTTCAATTGATGTAATTATTCAGTATTAGTCCAACATTCTAGTTAGGTAATTTGTCAATTCAATCTCGATACTAACTCTCTAATTCAGCCTTTATCCACACCTTTAACCCAAGCCCCATTACAACCCTTTCAAAGACCTTTTGATTTGTGTATCATCTCATTTTACAGTGGTGGAGATTTGATTTTCATGCAAGCCTATGGGATTAACTTTTCATGTTCCACTTCTGAGTTCTTATTTTTGAACCTTAAACACTTTAAGTGATTTGAGTGAACCTTTAGTGAGAATGTCAATTTTTGTCGATTTTGAATTAGAGGTAATTATTTAGATGAGGGGAAACACCTATTTTTCGTACTATAAATACTATGACTTTGATTGTTTGAATCTTTAGGAACCTTCTGGTTAAATTATCAATGTATGAATTACCTATGAATTATGATGAAACATTATTGATGAAGGTTATGAATTGATGAAATTCTTTCTTAATTGTAAGTTGAGAATTTTGCTTGAGGACAAGCAAAAGCTTAAGTGTAGGGGTTTTTGAAAAAACGTAATTTATACATATTTTAATCCTACATTTAGCGTATTTTTGGATGATTTATCCTTTGAGTTGTGGAATTTGATGCTGCTAATCCTTTAATTTCATGTTTTATATTTAGGGAAGCATAGGAGGATGAAAAAAATGAGAAACGGGCTAAAAACGGACCAAATGGGCCAAAGTAGGAAATCAACACGGCCTGGACCCCAGCCACACGGCCGTGCCCCTTTAGCAGGCTCGACCACGGCCTAGATTCGATTCACACGGGCGTGTTGCACGGGCGTGTCCCTGCCATGGCAAAGAGGAATTTCACTCGGAATATGGTACTTAGAGGCAAAGAAAGACATTCCAAAAGCTTATATAAACACCCTAAAGGCCAACCTTGAGGAGGGCGTCCAGCTAGGCCAAGGAGCCAAGCCAGTGAGGTCAGAATTGTGGGATTTACTCGAAGAAAGCCAGTTGATTCATCTCAAGAAGCCGAAATCATACTCAAGACGGAGGATCTCTCCTTCAATTACTTCAGGGGGTTTTAGGGTTTTCTTATGTTTTGTTTTATATTTTCTTCTGAGATGTATTCTTTTATGATTATGAACTAAACCCCTCAGATACCTGAAGGGGATGAAACCTAAGAAAGATCTTGTTATTGTTTTCTGAACTATATGATAAATACTTGATTTGTTCTTAACTATGTGTTCTTAATTCTTGTTTTGATATTTCAGGATATTGATTCAAGTATTGATGTGCTTAGGCAGTGGAGGAATATTCCCTATTTAAGAGTAGATCTAGCATAGTTAAGTGGAGTTGATCGCAACCCTAGAGATAGGATGACTAAAATCTGCCGGATTAGGGTCAAACCTAATATGGGAGTCCATAGATCGAGTTAATGCAATCCTAGGGGTTTTAATTAGAAAAAGATTTCAATTAATCAACCTAGGGTTTGACGTTAGTAGCCTCGAGAGAGGTATTAATATAAATTCGGGTATCCTACGGATCAAGTCAAGTGAATAAATCGTCTGGTTCAGAGTTAAATAACAAGTGAAGTCTAGGTGGATTCTTCCTTGGGTATTGTCTTAATCAATTGGTTTTTCCCACAAGTATTTTCCCAATTCATTCTTCTGTGTCTTAGCGTCTTTAGCTTAGTAGTTAGTTAATTTTAGAATAAACAACAAATCCCTTAATCCTTAGGCTAAATAATAAAAAGAAAGTCGAGATTAGTACTTTTGGTTCCTTTGGGTTCGATAACTGGTCTTGCCACTAAGCTATACTCTTTGTTCGATAGGTGCACTTGCCTCAATCGTGGTGATAGTTAGTTCCTAGGCTAGATCATTCATTATATAAATATTAAGACTCTCGACACACGATCACCGAGCTAAAATTTTCACAGGCTCTTTATTATAAGTTAAATTAGGCTGTAACTCATTTTCATCCATGGTCAATACATGCGACGGGTCAGAATGGTAATGTTAGAGCATCGAAACATGAAAAACATTATGAATTCTATCAAGTTCCAGAGGTAATGCCAAGCGATACGCTATGGGTATGATTCTTTCTAAAACTTCGTACAGATTGATAAATTTGGGACTGAGCTTTCCTTTCCTACCGAACCGCAACACTTTCTTCCATGGCGAGACTTTCAGGAACATATTTTCACAATTTGAAAATTCTATATCTTCACGGTTCAAATTAGTATAAGATTTCTGATGTTTAGATGCAGCTTTCAAATTATCACGAATGATTCTAACTTTACCTTCCACTTCTCATACCAAATCAACCCCAAATAGTTTTCTTTCCTTTAATTCAAACCAGTACAACAGACTTCTACATTTCCGGCCATATAAGGCCTCAAATGACACCATTTTTATGCTCGATTGATAACAATTATTATAGAAAAATTCGGCCAATGATAAAAACTGTTTCCAGCAACCTTCGAACTCAATAATACAACACCGCAACATATCTTCTAAAATCTGAATTACTTGTTTAGGGTGACCATCTGTTTGCGGATGGAAAGTAGTATTAAAATTCAATCTAGAGCCCAAAGCCTCGTGCAACTTACCCTAAAATCTATAGGTAAACCTTAGATTACGATATGATATAATCGATAATGGTACATCGTGCAATCTCACAATTTCTGCAACATATAACTTTTCCAACTTCTTGAGTGAATAACCGGATCTAACAGGTATAAAGTGAGTAGATTTCGTCAATCTATCAACTAAAACCTAGATTGAATCTTTTCTGCTCGGAGTCAACGATAACCATGAAACAAGATCCATAGTGATTCGTTTTCACTTCCACTTCGAAATCATCATAGGTTGTAACAAACTTAATGGAACCTGATGTTTGGCATTCACCTGCTGACAAACTTAACATCTAGATACAAACTCTATTATTTCATGTTTCATACCAGGCCACCAATAACATTATTTCAAATCATTATAGATTTTAGTACTCTCAGGGTGAATCGAGTAAACACTATTGTGAACTTCATTTAACAACTCTCGTTTCATTTTAACCCAGAATCATTCGGTACACAGTCAATTTTGGAAATACAAACAATTCTCAACTCCAATACAAAAATCATTCTTCTGACCACTTTACACTAGTTCAAGCCTCAACAACATATCTGGATCATCTTTCTAAACTTCTTGAATTTTCAATAGAAATACTAGCTTTACTATCAACTCAGCCAAAATAGAACCATCACATTCCAAAGTCAAATTTGCATTTATAGCTTTTAGAGTAAACAAAGATTTCTGACTTAGAGCATCTATAACGACATTAACTTTCCTGGGGTGATAATCAATTACTAAATCCTAATCTTTTAGAATTTCAAGCCACCTATGCTGATGGAAATTCAATTCTTTTTTAGTCATTAGATATTTCAAGCTTTTATGATCGGTAAAAATATGACATTTCTCACCGTATAAATAATGTCGCTAGGTCTTCAAAGCAAAGACTACCACAACCAACTCCAAATAATGTATCAGATAGTTTCGCTCGTGAGGCTTTAACTGTCTCAAGGCATCAGTAATCACTTTACCACTCTGCATTAGAACGCAGCCTATGCCTCAAAGGGATGCATCACTGTAAATGATAAATTCTCTCCCGATTTCAGGTTGAGTCAAAACTGGAGCTTCAGTTAACATATTCTTCAGCTACTCAAAATTTTTTTGACATTTATTGGTCCAAACAAAATTAATATCTTTTTGCAGCAGCTTAGTCATTGGAGATGCTATAATAGAAAAGTTTTTGACAAAACGCCGATAATATCTTGCTAAGCCCAATAAGCTACGTACCTCAAAAACATTCTTTGGTACTTTCCATTCAACAATTTTCACTTATTCAATTGAAACGTAAAAGCTACTAAAAACTATAGAAAATGCCCAAAAACACTCGAAAACAAGGTCTTTAAGTATAACGGGGAAGCCTAATTTGACATATCAAATTACGACAAATCAAACTCCTCCTCATCTAAATCTTTTCTTGTCCTTAAGCAAACACACACAACATGCAAAAAGACGACCCTTGGACTAAACCAAACACTTAGGTCACATAGTGGTAAAACATTGAACTTATACGAGAATTACCTCACATGCAACTTATGGGTGATATCTAGCTAACTTATGTATTCGTAATGTAAACACAATTAGTTTGAGAAGTTAAAGTGCTAATAAATATAGAGGCAATTAAAAATGAATATATGTACAAATGTTGTCCATCAAAATGACTTATGTGGATCGCTTATAGATATTTGAAAAGAATTGGTCTTGTTCATCTGGACAAACGCAAACAATTCAAGAGTTATTGTGTTAATGAATTATTCGGGTCCCAAAAAGTCTTCTAGGCTTGTAACGTTCTAAGTCTTAGAATGGTTTGGGGTTCAAACAAAAGTCATCTCAAAATGGTTTCAAGTACTAGGGATGGTTAAGCACATGACATTATTTCTCACTTGTCCCCAATTTATTTACAGCTCCCCTACCTCATTTCACCAAAAATTTTAGAAGATGTTATGCAATATTAGCACATACAAAACTACAAACATTAAAATATCATGACATGAAATGTTTTATTTTCAAGCTATACTTTGATTTCATTTAAGCTCGTTTTTACATTTTGCACTTTTCTACTCTTTCACTCACAATTTTTTAACCATCACCTTACTTTTATTCATTTAACACATTTCTTTGAAGCAAGGTTCTATAAATGTTGTATTGCATAGTCTCTTCTTTTTCTTTTATCCAACAAGAAGCCACCATAATGTCTATAACTAACCCTCAATGTCTATGGGCCGACGTCCACTATATAGTGTGTAACATCCTAAATTTTTGGGCCTGTGCGTTTATTGGGTGGATACGTTTAATGTGTTAATTTAAGAGTTAGGGGTTCAGATTGGGCTCGGGAATGGGCCGAGGTCTTGGCTAAATATTTTGTCTAGTCACCATAGGGTTTAAAGTTAGGTATCTGTGTTTAAAATGTAAAATTGGGCTTGTAGCCCAAAGTAGGGTGGCGCCATAGAGGAGAAAAGGGGGGCGTCACTAGTGGATGGAGAAGGCCCAAGTTTTGGTTGCTTGGAGCCCAAGTTATTGGGCCAAATTCAGCACTTAAAGAGGAGTTAGGGGGGATGGCACAAGGCTATTAAATAGGGATTTTTAATGTTTTTAATTTGTGAATAATAAGCTGATAAAAGGAGGGAGGAAGTGGTGTGATGTAGGACACTTTTGGGTACGTGTTTTGATAAAAATAAGGAAAAGATGGGAGCTATCTTTAGAAGATTAGTGTTAGCCGAAATTTTGAAGAGTTGGAAAGGAAAGGGGCATTCGGTTTTGGCTTTAGGTGGGTGTGCCGAAATTTGAAGGCATCATACCCATTTGTTTTTCTTTCTTCTCCTATCTTCTCTCCCTCAAAAGAAATCGCCCTTTCCTCTTCACTTTCTTTTCTTTTCTTTCTTCTTCTAGCCGAATCTCTCTGTCTATTCCTTGCCCATCTTTTTAATCCTTTGTTCTTCTAAGAGCTGAAAACGCATCAGTATTTCTCTTGTTCATCTTTCCGGTATTTTCTTAAAAGCCAAAATCCCTAGATCTCATCTCCTGTGATTGCGGAATTTCCTCTGTGGTGTCTACTTGTGTCGAATCTTGAGGAAAACTAAAGGTAAGTGTCGATTCGTGTAATTCAATCTTTTTCGGTTTTAGAGACCCTAGCCGAATGGCTATGTGGAAACTGATCTTATGTTTTTCTCTCATTTGCGGCATTCTGAGATTTGAAGGGGATTCAATCGCTTAGATTTCTAAGCCAGAGTTCAGTAGCACTCAAATCGTATTACTTTCGGGATTTCAAGGTAAGGAGATCTGTTAATTTAAAAGTATAAATGCGGGAAAACACTAACCCTTGGCCGAATATAGGAGAGGCCTTATCTTCACGTTCTTCCGGCTTTTGAGCAAAGTTGTAGATGAGAGAGGCGATAGATCCGATTAGCGAGGGTATCGACATAGAGGGTAGTCTTACACATCAATCAGGTGTGTAACACTCTCACACCATTTAGATTGCTTGATTAGTATGCATACAAACATGTTATATTCTGTATATTCTGTTAAATGCCGAAATACCGGCATGGCTGTTGAAAACCCAAAAAGGGGTAAAGGCGAATCACCGGGCTAGTGATCTCTATCATTCCAAAGTGAATGTTTCTGTTGAGATGATTTGTTTTATATGTGTGCCAATTTCTATGTATGCATGGGGTTGGGTGATTGATGAAAGGGGAAGTGTTCTGTTGTAGTGGCTTTTGCCATGATGCATTGTAGTGGCTAATGCCATGATCATTGTAGTGGCTAATGCCATGATCTGTTGTAGTGGCTTATGCCATGATCTGTTGTAGTGGCTATTGCCATGATCTGAAGATGAGCAGTTATCTGCAGCATGACTGCCATCAATGGTGTGTAGCGGTGTGGGTTGATTGTAGAAATCCCCAATGGTGTGAATGGCAGGTAAGGGTGGTGTGTAGCGGATGGAAACCTAGGATTGGGTTGGGCTTTGCATATTTTCTGATATATTATACTCTGTTATCTATTCTGTGGGGCTAAGGCCCAATCTAATGGTGCACGAGGGTTGCACACTGAGTCTCGCGACTCACCCTATTATTTAACATCTTTCAGGTAGCACCTAGAGCATCGGACCGGGTTGGAGAGGAGCGCAAGGTGGCCATGCGAGGGATTATTTTGATTCAGCAAAAGACTTTACTAGTTTAATTATTTTTAATATTTTTAATTAGTTGGTTTATATTTTATTGTAATAAGGCCACCGGTTATTATAATTCGTTTATGCTTTCTTTTGGGTTTTCGGGTTTTTGGACATCTAAAATTCTACGTAAAAGGTTAAACTAAGGCATGTACTGAAATGATAAAAATCAAAGGAAAATTCCAGTTTTATATTCATTAAGGCATTAAATAAAATTTATTTCTTTTACAATTTATCAACCTATTAAGTTTTTCCCGTATAAACGCCAAAACTATGTTTTTAAAACAAAACAAAACGCGACATGTTTTATAAAGTCTTCTTAGTGACATGCCAGATCCGGTCGTGGTGTTTGGGTCGGGTTTGGGGTGTTACAAATTGGTATCAGAGCCAGGTTCAAAACTCAGCTTTGGGGTTTTAGGCTCAAAATGTTTTCTAAAGTTGGGTTTTTGAAAACATGCATGTTTATAAATAACACAGGAGGGTTTTCTCGGCATGGCACCTGCGTCTCCAGCCCAAGTCCGCCAGGTAAGTATTCAGAACTCACTGTGTGTTATATATATGTGGGCTTGATGGGCTTTAAGGGATGTAGATTATTTTAATTAGAGCTTGATGGACCTTAGGCCTAGTTAAACAACTCTCAATTGCATAAGACTTAATCCAACCGAACAAACCTGTAGACAAGTCGCAAGACTAGGGTGTGGCAACAGGTATGCGCATGTCTAGGATTGGATCCAGGAAGAGCACAGTACTTAAGCAGTCCCTAGTGACTCACCTCCTCTTATTTGGAATCCTACCAGTGCGTGAGGACTGTTCACCCTAGCCACGAGGATTTGTTGACGGGCCAAAATCTATAAACTAAACCCGAACGGGACCAGCCACCTGATTTTAACAAAATTACTTAGATGTCCCTAATTTAAAAAAAAATTCGAAACACCCCGGTTGGCAAAATTACCAAAATACCCCAGATTTTCAAATTACCAAAATACCCTCGAAATGCAAAATTACCTTATTTCACAAAGGAACCCTATTTTGGAAAATTACGAAAATACCCCTGTAGGATAAATTACGAAAATACCCCTGGGTAGTGAAACGATGAAGACACCCCTACATGATAAATGTAAGTTCGTGAATGCTACCTGTATGTTGATGTGTAATGATTGAATGTATGTGTTTCCTAGAACTAGGGGACAAACTTGAGACTGAAACTTGTGGATGTAATTGCGAATCCGAAAGAACTACTCTTAAAACTACTATTCATAAGACTGTTTGTGGTTAATTAGTGGAAGAAAACTAATAATTCATAAAATTTCTAATCAGATAAACGCGAATCGGTAGAATGAGTACAAGGGGACGAGGACGCTCCAGATGCGAGTACCGGTGCTTACTCTATCATATTATCCTAAGTGTTTCTTTTGGCTTTAGAATTAGAGTTCGCAGCGGAAGCATAGTGGTGAGACTTGGGTGGTATGATTAATGGTTAGTTGGAAATTTCGAGGACGAAATTTCTTTAAGGGGGTAGAACTGTAACATCCTGAATTTTTGGGCTTGTGCGTTTATTGGGTGGATACGTTTAATGTGTTAATTTAAGAGTTAGGGGTTTAGATTGGGCTCGGGAATGGGCCGAGGTCTTGGCTAAATATTCTGTCTAGTCACCATAGGGTTTAAAGTTAGGTATCTGTGTTTAAAATGTCAAATTGGGCTTGTAGCCCAAAGTAGGGTGGCGCCATAGAGGAGAAAAGGGGGGCGTCACTAGGCCCAAGTTTTGGTTGCTTGGAGCCCAAGTTATTGGGCCAAATTTGGCACTTAAAGATGAGTTAGGGGGGACGGCACAAGGCTATTAAATAGGGATTTTTAATGTTTTTAATTTGTGAATAATAAGCTGATAAAAGGAGGGAGGAAGTGGTGTGATGTAGGACACTTTTGGGTAGGTGTTTTGATAAAAATAAGGAAAAGATGGGAGTTATCTTTAGAAGATTAGTGTTAGCCGAAATTTTGAAGAGTTGGAAAGGAAAGGGGCATTCGGTTTTGGCTTTAGGTGGGTGTGCCGAAATTTGATGGCATCATACCTATTTGTTTTTCTTTCTTCTCCTATCTTCTCTTCCCCAAAAGAAATCGCCCTTTCCTCTTCAGTTTCTTTTCTTTTCTTTCTTCTTCTAGCCGAATCTCTCTGTCTATTCCTTTCCCATCTTTTTAATCCTTTGTTCTTCTAATAGCCAAAAATGCATCAATATTTCTCTTGTTCATCTCTTCGGGATTTTCTTAAAAGCCGAAATCCTTAGATCTCATTCCTGTGATTGCCGAATTTCCTCTGTGGTGTCTACTTGTGTCGAATCTTGAGGAAAACAGAAGGTAAGTGTCAATTCGCGTAATTCAATCTTTTTCGGTTTTAGAGACCCTAACCGAATGGCTATGTGGAAACTGATCTTATGTTTTTCTCTCATTTGCGGTATTCCGAGATTTGAAGGGGATTCAATTGCTTAGATTTCTAAGCAAGAGTTCAGTAGCACTCGAATCATATTACTTTCAGGATTTCAAGGTAAGGAGATCTGTTAATTTAAAATTATAAATGCGGGAAAACACTAACCCTTGGCCGAATATAGGAGAGGCCTTATCTTCGCGTTCTTCCGACTTTTGAGCAAAGTTGTAGACAAAGGGCAGTAGATCCGATTAGCGAGAGTATCGACATAGAGGGTAGTCTTACACATCAATCAGGTGTGTAACACTCTCACACCATTTAGATTGCTTGATTAGTATGCATACAAACCTGTTATATTCTATATATTCTGTTAAATGCTGAAATACCGGCATGGCTGTTGAAAACCCAAAAAGGGGTAAAGGCGAATCACCAGGTTAGTGATCTCTATCATTCCAAAGTGAATGTTTCTGTTGAGATGATTTGTTTTATATGTGTGCCAATTTTTATGTATGCATGGGGTTGGGTGATTGATGAAAGGGGAAGTGTTCTGTTGTAGTGGCTTTTTCCATGATGCATTGTAGTGGCTAATGCCATGATGCATTGTAGTGGCTAATGCCATGATTCATTGTAGTGGCTTATGCCATGATTCATTGTAGTGGCTATTGCCATGATCGGCGATGAGCGCTATCTGCGGCATGAGTGCCATCGATGGTGTGTAGCGGTGTGGGTTGATTGTCGAAATCCCCAATGGTGTGAATGGCAGGTAAGGGTTGTGTGTAGCGGATGGAAACCTAGGATTGGGTTGGGCTTTGCATATTTACGATATATTATACTCTGTTATTCTGCTCGTGGGGCTAAGGCCCAATCTGATGGTGCACGAGGGTTGTACACCGAGTCTCGCGACTCACCCTATTATTTAACATCTTTCAGTAGCACCTAGAGCATCGGGACCAGGGTTGGAGAGGAGCGCAAGGTGGCCATGCGAGGATTATTTTGATTCAAAGCAAAAGACTTTACTAGTTTACTTATTTTTAATATTTTTAATTAGTTAATTTATATTTTATTGTAATAAGGCCACCGGTTATTATAATTCTTTTATGCTTTCTTTTGGGTTTTCGGGTTTTTGGACATCTAAAATCCTACGTAAAGGTTAAACTAAGGCATGTCTTGAAATGATAAAAATCAAAGGAAAATTCAGCTTTTTATATTCATTAAGGCATTAAATAAAATTTATTTCTTTTACAATTTATCAACCTATTAAGTTTTTCCCGTATAAAAGCCAAAACTATGTTTTTAAAACAAAACAAAACGCGACATGTTTTATAAAGTCTTCTTAGTGACATGCCAGATCCGGTCGTGGTGTTTGGGCCGGGTTTGGGGTGTTACATAGTGCATTTTAGTGCAAGGGACAGTAAAGGGTTGAGTTCTCGAATCATTTAAGCTTAAGGCTTCCGTATTAAGGCTTAACAAGAAAATGATAATAAGGCTCAAAATATGGGAACTAGTGGTATATAGCGAAAGGGTAAGGCATTTATGTTCTAGGCTAAATCAAACAATGCCTAAGGTCTTTCCCGAATTATTCAGAAAACACAATTTCAATCATGCATACATCTATTCAAATCAACAATTAACAATTTAATTTATTTATCTACAAGGACCTACATATGTCATTCATCCTAAGGTACATTCTGTACACTTTCATTTAATGTAATTGCCTCTAATCTATTATACAAATTAATTAATCGATTTAATTAGTCTACAATTAAGAATACCAAATTTATCTAGTATTAATCAAAATTTGCATGCTTGGCAATTCAAAATACTTATTCAATATTTACAACTAATGACCTAATGCCCAATTATTTTCCAAGCTACACATTGTCCCCACACTCAAGCTATACATTGTCCCTAATGTGTTCATAACTAAAGATTAAGAGATTACCGAAACTCCCTAGATGAAACATCAGACTAGCTCAGTTCGTCCACCTCTTCATTGAATGCTTGAAAATGTAGTGTAGCTTCTGGGTTGAGTGGCTAAACATAAGAAAACAAACAAACAAAAACAAAAGAAAAAAATAATTAAATAATAAAAATAAAGACAAACCAGAAACAATCCAAAACTAGTCAGTTCTTAAATTAGTTTACATAACGCATAAATAAAAAAAATAAAACTAAAAATGTGTAAGCATGTAACTACTGATCATCTCTCGAAATGTAGTATGAGTCCACAATTGTAACGCCCCAAAAATATAGGGTCTTTAATTTTAGATTTCCTGACACAAATTGCTTTTTTGCTTTAATGGTTAAGCAATTTGGGTGTGTATGGGAGTGTTTGAGAAGCCTAGGTTCAAGTCTTGACTCTTGCAAGATTTTTATTTTTTCCCTTAAATGAACCTGGACACTGGCACTTAGGCTTTATTAGTAATAATGTTGGTTTTATGACACAAGAGGAGCTTGTGGCTTAGTGGCAAGTGGCGTGTGGTGTAACTGAGAGGTCTGAGGTTCAAGTCCTAGGTTACGTATTAGGTGTTCATTTTGCTACTTGTGCCGTGTAGGTGGAAGAGTTGGACTGAAACTCTGTAAGATGAAATTTGAATTGGTCTTGGAAGGAATTGTGGAGCAAATCAAGGAGGAGATTGGGGAGAAAATCAAGGATTTTCGAAAGTGGGAGGTTGGTAGAGTGTGTGGCCGATTGGGACTCTAAGACTTAGTGGAATTCGGCTAAGGGGGGAAATAGGGAGCATTTTCGACACTAAGCACTCATTTGTTTCGGTTTTGTGGGATTTGAGAGTTGAATTGTCGATTTCTCTTGATGACTGCTTAGTTGTCCCATTTGTTTTTTTTTTTACATTTCGGGTTTTACGTTTTAGCTATTGAAGTGATCAAAACTGCTTCTACTCTCTTCCTTTTTTCCACAAACTGCCGAATAGGTATCTTTCATTGTGGTTTCTTTTTCCTTTCTTTGCCGATCCTCTACTCTCCTACCAGTGCACTTCTCTTCTCTTGCCCTCCACTCTTATATTTTTCTATAAAAGTCGAACCTTCCCTTGCCCTTCTTTAACTTTTACTCATCCTTTAATCTAGGCTGGCTAAATATTGCAGTTGTTAACCCCTCTCTACGTCGGTTTACTGTAACGGTTCTCACAATCGGTAAGTGTTCAAATCCATCCTTTGCTTTATTATTTAAAATCAAATGCACCTATGCTCTTCTATTCTTTTCCAAAACCGAATAACCCTATTGACCGATTGTTATTTCATTCTTCACGTACTGCGCTCATTGCGATTCTAGGGTCTTCCTCAAGGAGTGGTGAAGTGTGAACGGTTTGGAGGGGTCAGACTTTCGTTCTCAAACGTCCGGTAAGGTAATAGAGTTACCTCATGTTTTTGGGGTTGGCCGAATATGCCCTACCACTTGCTAATCGGTTCTTGACTGTACTTTAGGAAAGCAACAAAAGCGTGTGATCGTTCCCGAACAGTGTTCGTTGAGGGATTAAGGTCACCCTCATTCAAACAAGATAAGAAGGTATTTCGGATTAAGTGTTATTAAGAGGGTGTTACCCTATCAATTAAGGACTAACATTGGATCTTGATGATTCTAGGTTGGCTGTTCGTAGATCTTGGAATGACTCCGTAAAAAAGGTGTGTAATCACACTATCGTTTCTGTGAGTCGGCAAAAGCTGATAAACTGAAAAGCTGAAACTTTAGCATTTGAGGCCTCACGAGCGTGCAATCGCTCGTGAGGTAAACGGAGCCCAAAATCATGGGTGATAGACTGTAGAGGCCACCACGAGCATTCTCGTATTTTGGGGCCGTTATGGGCCTCGTTGGGTCAAAATAAGACGTGTGGACCCAATGGGCTCGTGGGCCCCACACGGATAAAATTTACGAAAAATGGCAGAAACTGGATTGGGCTATGTAGATCACATAGTCGTGATTGAATTTGGGTCAAGTGGGCCACACGAGCATGTGGGCCTATTTGGGCCGAATATTGGGCTTTGAGCCCATTTACACTGTTTCGACTAAATGGATTATCTGTGTCGCTCGAAGCGACTGTAGGCCTTCAGAATGGTCGTTACCTGTACAGAGACCCTAGGGAGTAAAATGACTGAAATACCCCTAATGAGTAAAATGACCAAAATAGCCCTAAAGGGCAAAATTACCATTTTACCCCTAATACATGAAAATGACTATTTTACCCCTAGAGGTAGATTGACAGATGAAAGTCTGTACTGTATGACGGTACTGGGTAGGAAATGTTGCATGCACAAAATATTGATGACATGGCATACTGCATGGGGTTGGGATTCTGTTATGGAGGAAGTTCTCATTCTTGGTGGCTCGCCACACACATCGATCTGAGTGCCTCTGCCACAATTATCGCATTCTTGGTGGCTTTGCCACATATCTGCATCTTGGCGGCTCTGTTACGTTATTATTCTGGCGCCTACTGTTGCAATATTGGTGTGTGAAATTTGGGTGGGTCAACTTTGTCCCCACATGGTGTGTTGGGTTGGTACGGGTGGTGTGCTGGCTGGATTGGGGTGGGTTGCATACTTGTACCATACTGATACTGTATCGGGCTTAAGCCCACACTGTTTATGTATTGGGCTAAGGCCCACACTACACTGTTACTGCATGTATTACTGATTGAGTGACAGGGGATTACACACTGAGTTCTCGTAACTCACCCTTTTCTTTTAACTGTACAGGTAATCCCCAGACTTAGTGGATTTGGAGCTGCGAGGGACTCAGAGGGGGCCACATGATTGAGGATGTTTGTTTAAATGTAGGTAATTAAATATTTTATATTGGGTTGATATTTTTGTAATAAGGCCTCTGGTAATTTTTAATTTCTTTTCACTGGGTTTTTAGTTTGTTTTTTTTGAACTGCCAAACAGATACAAATAAGTTTTCACAACTAATAACTATTTTACAAGGCAAACACATATTTTTAACTTCAATATGGTAACCGACAGTTACAAACATGGTAATCGTTTTACTAAGTGGTGGTTTTTACAACTTACCAATTGTTTCCTAAGAAATAAGAACTAAATGGATTTTTACTCAAATGATTTCTCCCATCAGACTTTGATTTCGAAAAACACTTTGATGTGACATGCCAGATTCGGCCATAACGTCTAGGTCGGGTTTGGGGTGTTACAGCAATCCATTTCCCCTTGCCCCTTATGGAAAATTTCGAAATCCATCATTAACTAGACTGCTCATTGGTTTCTCGCATGACAACACCCTTTCTGGAGGGTCGCATGGGCGCAAACACCTCCTCAGATTCATCCTGGTACGACTCATCATCCTTGGTGGCTTTGTCAACCGTGTCAGTTTCCTTTCTCGCTTCCTCCTCGTTGCTCGCGGATGAACCGCTCGATTGTTCTGGCCACTGTAGACCCTATATGCCTTGGCTCACTACCAATCTATCTAGGAAAGTTTCATTGCTCCTAGCATTTGATTGGTGCGATGCATCTCTTTGAATAGCTTCTGTTACCACATTATGTCTTTTCGTTGTTTTCTTTTTCGGGGTCGGGGGCATTTCCATCATATGCTTGCACCTCTGATTCCACTCATGAATCTTCTTTTGATGCAGTTCTTGAAATTTTTGGAGCATGAAATCGTCTATAATGCTTCGTATGGAGCGATGGCTTTGCTCGGTGGGTTCCATCTCTAAACCAGCCCTACGACACAAAATAATGACTAGATGTGGGAAATAAATCCCCACTTTACCTCAAACAATACATCACCTCATTTGTTGGGAGATCCACCGACCTATACAAATTCATTTGCGTTGCAATATAGAGAATAACAATATAGCTCGAAAGACATTTACATGATTAGTGTCAAGTATGGGGCAAACATGTGTACATATAAATTGCATCCAAAGCTTAGCAACAGGAAACATAATTGTTTGTTTAAAAGAGAGGGGTTTCCCCATTGCTACCTCTCATTTCCACTCACCTCTACCTTCTATAAGGTTGTTCAAAATGGCACTCATATCTACATTAGTAAAATAATTTAAACAGAGTGATGATAGATTGTCCTCCTCGTAGAATGGGGCGCCATAATAATCGCAAATGGAAGAGGAAGAAATATCAACATTAGTATGCCTAACATACATCCGATCTCTGCAAGCAATTTTTAAAATGGAGTAAAACTCTAATACGAGAGGTGTTATGACAGGCGCCTTAGGTAGTTAATAGAAATTATCCGATTTGTGAAAATGGGCAAGACCCAAACTTTATCATCAAATGAAGAAGTCAGATCAAAACCATGTTCAGGGATGAATGTTCATCCCTGAACCATTTGATAAAAGTCTGCAGCCTCTTTTTGCTCAAATTTATTACCATCAAATTTCGACGACAGGGCTAGGGTGGTTTGGGATCAAAATTGTTTTTATTGTCTCAGGGGAATTTTTAGAAAATGTTGCAATTTTAACAAATAATTAAAAAAAAATAAAATTGCACATTAACCAACTAACCCCATTTAAAACAACAATGCGAACAAAACAAAACAAGTTAAAATGAAATAAAATAAAACAACTAAAATAAAAATAAAAAAAGGCTTTAAATTAAGTAAATGAAAAGAGAAATTTTAGCCGTGGGATGTTGTTAATGGAAATGACGAATCAATTGCAATGATGAAGCTCCAATGTTACTGAAGTGATCAAGGAAGAAACCTACAAAGAAAAATAGATATCTAGCAAAAACTTTCAGTCGTGGGATTTAAGAGGATTTGAGGGAAAAGATGAATAAGGGAGAGTGTTTGGAGGTTGTTTGGGTTTGAAACGAAGGAACTTGGGGAGGTTTTGGGGTGAAATATGAAGGTTTAAAGGCCAAACACACGGATCACGATACCCAAACTTGGTATTTTGTGTGACCCAAGATGGGTATCATGATATCGGGGTTGGATATCGTGATACCCAATGAAAATTTGGACCTTCATTTTGAAATAATCAATAATATCGCGATACCAAGAACTCGGTATCGCGATATCACTAGGCATTTTGCTAAAACTTGACTTTTAGGATTCTAGGGGTATCTCTATATCTAAGACTTGGTATCGGCATACCCACTCGATTTTTGGTTACCCTTGAAAACTGATAATGGTATCGTGATATCCCCCATTGGATATCGCGATACACTGAATGAAGCTCAAAACTTTACAAAAACTTCATCTTTTCCCACTTGAAATGCAAAATTGAATATTTATCTGCCATAATTTGGTGTAGCAGATTAAACTAGTTTTCGCACTTTAGGAGCTTAAACATAAGCATCTTATTTAAGTTTTAATTACATTTTCATAAGTTTAGTTAAGTTCAATAAAGTGTGTAACTTGAGTTTTTTATTGACCTTAGGGGTCGAATGAGGCCTAAGTGTGAGCTAATATACTTTGTGAGCGTGCATAAGACCATTAGAAGGCAAGCTAACTCGATACTGGACGCTATGTTGCAACATAGAGCATAGAATGTTGCAACATAGGAAGCAGAATAGAAGAAATCCAAGACTGCCTCCGATGTCGCGACACAGCCTGAGGATGTCATGACATACCCCTGAAAACACCCTGAAGATAAGCATACTGCTATCTATGTCGCGACACAAGACCTAGTGTGTTGCGACACCGCCTCTATATGGGAAATAATTATGAGCCAGTGGCATTTTGGTCCACACAATCAAATGTTAAGCATGAGGACGGTGGCTGACCTAGGTTTAAGGACGATGGTCACCCTAAAGTTAATAAATAGGCTCATTTAACACATGTTAGGGACATCTTTTGATATTGTATAATTTTCTCTTTCGATTTAGTCTTTAGTTTTTCTTTACTCTTATGCTTAGGTTCTATTCTAGTTCTTGTTGTTTGCTTTTGTGGGGAAATCATATTTGTGAAATACCGTCAAACTCTGTGAGGATTATGCACATTCTAATACAAATCAAGCTTCTTCTAAACTCTATTCTCTTGAATATTTTTTCATGTTTATTCTTCCTATCAAGTTTATATTGCGTATTAGATCCTTGAGGAACTAATCCTCATGTGGGGGATTAGCGAGTGGAGGTATGATTAATTAATTATTTTGTAAGGGTTTCTTAGCGGATCAACTATTGAAGAGAGGAAGAACCTAAACCCTAGGCCTGACAACCCTAGGAAGTCATTAAGGTTAGAAGTAAAACAAATTTGGTATGGCCTATCCGTGAACACCTTAAACTTGAACCGATCTGGACTGTAAGCTCGAGAGATAAGTAGCTCTTGCCGACTCAATATTTTAGTAGAAGATCAGAAGATCCTGCTAGGGTATTGACTAGTTAATTGAACCAGAAAACCCGAAACAATAGTTGGTTATGATTACTGAAGGGAGCTAATCACCCATGCCTATATTTGATATATTTTATTATTTGATTTCTCGTTATTTATTTCTTTATTTTCTTTTCTTTATTTTCTTATTATTAGTACAGATTACCACAACCTTTCTTTTTATTCATCATACTATAATCCCTTTAAAGTACTAATTAGATTTATTTATGTGTAGGTAATAATTAATTTAGTACTCGCCTCCTTTGGGTACGATCCTTGAAGTTCTCATCTACTCCGTTGTAACTATATTACAGCCTGACCCATATACTTGCAGATACCGTCTTTTATATCTTTTGTGCAGGATTTCTACTCTGGACATTGGTACGTCCGGAGGCGGTCAAATCTACCAACTCTAAAAGAAATGAGAAATTCTTGGCTTTGAATGTAATTTAAGCGAGAAGGATAAATGGGGTCTCGATTCAATGGCTGCTTATTTGCAAGTTACTAATTTCTTATAAAATAAATTTAACGGTTATCTATGAGTGATTTATTACTCCCCCAAAATAAAACTTCCACAAGGTCTTATAAACTTTGACCTTCGCTTGTTCATCATTAGGTTTATCAAGGCTTTCTTCAGTAAATGCACATATCGATCCTTCCTTGACTTAGGTCATTTTGATATGTTCATTTTGAGCCATTTCTCGTCAAAATCCAATCCACTCCATTGCACTTTCTGAGGGGTCATAAATGTTGGTATTACAAACTTAATTTCTTTTGAGCTCTTCATCTGCATTTGAATGTTTCTTTGCTGGGGCACATCTTCGGTCAGTTCTTGGTATATGATTTCTTCCATGATGTTTTAAACAAGTGGCGGCTCATACACATTTTTCTCAATAGGGTTAGAGATTTCTTCAATAACGCCAAACATTTCATTCAACTCTCCGAATTATATCTATAATAGACGATTGACCTTCAAGTCTTCATGTACAACAATTTTATAGGTGACCTCATTTTCACTTCAATAGTGTTCTGCTCAACACATTCATCCATGGAAATACTCTCCTTAACTCGACATTAGACGACATCTAACATAAGGTCCAACTGACGATGTAGACAAGCCAAGTGAGCCACATAGTTAGTTTTAGGGTTTTATTTTAATTTTTATTTTATTTCAGTTTAGTCTTTTAAAAAATTTCCGTTCTTATTTAACTTGGATTTTTTATTTTGATCCAAGCTTTTAATTTAATAGTTTTTAGTTATTTCTTTTCGGATTCTAATTACAATCAGAGTGATCTTCGCAACTGTTAAAGGAAATCCTGCTTCCACGCACAATTGATATCAAAACAGATTTATTTTCTTATTCCCTACTTTTATTTAATTTATTGTTTAGTATGTTAAATATGAGTTTAGGGATTATTGCATCTAGATCCATGAGTAGTTAATTTCCTCAAGGGGATTAAGGATTGGATGAATTAGGGTTTTTCGTAATATAATTTTAAATTATTACTATTTAGCCCTGTTAATGTAGAAAGTTAATTTAAGTTTAATTCAACCTCCCTTGGGTACGATCCTCGAAATGCTTATCATAGTGCTTCATTATAACATTCTTTACTATATTACAATTTGATCCGTATACTTGCAGACACTATTGCTTAATCATATATATATATTTGATGTAGTATTTCTAGTCCAGACATTCACACGTCTGATGGTGGCCAGTACCACTCCCTTTCATCATGTACATTCCTTGCACCAAAAATGTCACAAGCTTGTTGACTTGTGAGATGACTCGTGTGTACATCTCATATTCAAAATTAACAAATTTACCACCACTTAACCCTAATAGAAATCCTTTAATTTCACCACTATGTGACTACGAAAGGTTACAACCTTATCGAGGTCTCTAATTTAGTTAGTCTTAGAATCACGAGCATTTCTATTATACACTCATCAGATCATACAAAATTTATTACGAAATTGCCAACAATTTGGTCACGACCTGCGACTCGCATCATCTCTAATTTCTAATTGGCATGTATACTCAAACTCACTTTTCAAGATCAGTTTAGTCCTAGAACTGACTAAACTCTAGCTTTGATACCACTAAATGTAACACCCCTCACCCATCTTGACATTCAACATGAATGGAAGGTGCTATTAGAGCACTACCAAACTAAAATCAAAGTTTTCTTCTAAATAAAAAACCATTTGGTAACCATATAATATTTCTTTAATACAATTCTCAAAATTTAAGAAAGAATAAAATACAATTTGAAATCATTTTGGTCATTTAACACATGTTAGGATCCATTTAAAATATAAACCAAATGTTTGGGTTTTATGAGCTTAAATCGAGGTCTTCTAGGTAGAGGTATGTAAGCTTTTATTGTAAATTAAAACTTCAAGCAATTTAAGTAAAACATAGAAAAAATGTGAAATAGTTTGTAGGTTTTAAAATCAATTTAAAATTCTGTAGGACTGTTTTTCGGGTGTTTGAAGGTACTAGAGACCATAAAAGAGCCTTAGAGGGCTCATTTTCCACAAAACAGTGCAACAACATTATTAGGACCTTAAGTATCAATACTTAAGACCTTGGGGATTTGAACAGATTGTTGGAAAATATGGACATCGCATATATAATAAGGGTAATTACATGTTATTATTTACTATCATAATAGATTAGCCCAAATTAAAAGTGAACTAATTTGGTTATGGTTTATTGGGCTTTAATTATTAAATAAAGTATTGGTCAAATATGTGTAAAAACTCTAGTAACTAATTTCTAATTGATTATGGGCCGATTAGAAATTAGGGCTAATGTACCAAAGTTATATATATTAGGGTTATGGTCCTAAAATTACACACAATGTAACTTTTCTAATATCCCATCTTTAAAAAAAAGAAAGCCACCTTCTCTAAATTACTTGTGTGCTAATTTGGAAGATCAAAACCCCAAGATCTGTAGATTTCAAGAAATTGATGAATTTAGGTATGCTTTCGCATCTAGTTTTGTTCTTAATTTATTCTTGATGATTTGACATGATAAATCCTGGTTTACAGTTCTAATTTTATATTAGATATTATTTACAGTTCTAACAAGTGGTATATGAGCCTTGTCATGTTGAATTATTGAGAACGAATTGATTCTCTATTATTTTTGGGTTTATTCGTTTTTCAATTTTTATGGATTTGATATTTGGATTCAATTTTTTTTTTTTATCGTACATGCCGAAGCTTTTGGATTTATGTCAAAATTTTTAGGGTTTCAATTTGTTTTAAAATTTTAAGGATCTAAAATATTGATTTGGTGTATAAATTAATAAATATTTTGGTTCTTTATATTCGTTAAATATTCCATGAATTTTGCGTGTTGAAAATATTGATAGAAACCCTTTAAGTTTATGTTATAAATATAGGTTGGATTAATATTTGAATATGTGATTCAGTGAAAGATTAAAGACTATAATTTATTTGGTTCTTGATTTATGCATGTATTTGGCTATTGTTTTTTTTCCTTCTTTCATTGATGTCGCAAAGGTTATTATTGTTAAAAAAAAGACCGCAAAATGCGAATAAAGGCTGATTCGGCTCTTGATTTTTATGCTATTAAGGAATATATATTTCATTTTCTCTTTCACCCTTGGTCTTTGACACTTTTTATAGTTATTGCGGCTTTAAGATAAATAGAATATTTAATTTTGTTGTAAAAGTTTTGTTAATGGCATGTTTAAGGTTTTATTTGTTTTTGGCTTGGCCGTGGGAATAATATTAGTCCATTGATATTTATTATTGAGTTTATATGCTTGTTCTTTTCATACTATTCAATTTAAGCATATATTTTGGATTTGGATTTACTTAGGATATGCAAGGCAAGTCGATCAGTGTTATATTTTTATGGTTTAATTATGATGAAATTAGGTTTTGATGCAAATTGATGTTAATCATGATATATGTTTTAAGTATTTGGTTTTAAGTTTGGTTCTACAATATTTGGTTAGATTATGATGATATGATCTATAGTTTGAATTGTGGGATATACTAATTATTACGATTTTATTTTTGAAATTTATTTGCTTGAAAATATTTTTCAAGTATTCATGCGAATCTCTGTTTAATCATAAATACAACTTTGGATTTATATGGTATATTCAGGGTAAATTTTTCTATTTGATTATGAATACATGTATATGTGTGAATTGCTTTGATGTTTTTGTCTATGCCAAAATTATGAATACATGTGCTTGTTAATTATTTGGCTTTGAACCACTACATTATTTGTGTTTGGTTTTGATATATGTGGTTTTGGAACAACAAAAAAAAAAACAGTCAAAGATTAAGGTTTTCGATTTTTTATTGCATTATTAAGACAACCTTATTTTGGGTTATTTCAGAGTCTATAAAGCAATAAAAAAATAGTTTTGGCATTGACTATTGCGCAAATTTTAAATTTGAATATTGGTATGTTTATATATATTTTAAAATAACTTAATTGAAGCAATAAGTCACTAAAGTGATTTTTTTGTATAAATTTGTAACAGACCATTTTCGGTAAAAATCGGAACAGTAGTTTCGGGACCATAGATCCGAGTCCGAAGAGGAAAATTATTTTAATAATATGTTATGATCTATAGTATGACAATAATGTCGCGTGAAAATTTCGTAAATAAATTTTACCGATTACATGTCTAATTTGATAAAGGACCAAATTGCACAAAGTGCAAAAATTGAGTTCTAAATATTAAAGGGATTAAATAGCTATAGAATTTAAAATTGGAGGTCCTTATATGGTAATTAGACCATTAAATAAAGCTAGTAGATATTTTTGGATGAATCATCCATGGAAAATTAGAAAAAGAAAAGGATGAAATTGGAAACTTGAAAAGTTAATGGATGATAAGTTAAATTAAAGGAATAAAATAATATCATATCATCTTCCCCAAAATAAAAAAGCATGGAAACCCTAGTTATGGAGATGGAAGAAAGAGAAAACTATCTTGGCCAAATTAGGTAAGTATTCAAGCCCCGTTTTTAGTAATTTTTATATTTTTGAGATCGGGATAGCTTAATTTATCTATTTTGGGGTTAAATTGAAAAGATATCAAAGTATGGAATTTTTACCATGGATGATTATGCTGGAAATTTGAAATTTATGGTAGAAAATGAAAGGTTGTTGATAGATAAACAATTTTTACAAAGTAAATTTTGATGAAAACTTGATTTAGGGACTAAATTGTAAAAATGTGAAATCCATTGAAAAATTCTAATTTTTATGAAATATATGGGCTGTAAATATTACATGAAAAATTCAGTTAGGCTCGAAACAAGGAGTAAATTGCATGAATTTCATTTTCCGAGCTTAGGGACGAAATCGTCATTTATCAAAAGTTTAGGGGTAAAATGGTAATTTTGCCTAAGTTTTAAATTGGACTAAATTGAGTATGAATTACATTAAATTGATGTTAAATTTACTCATATAGATCCGGGTAGACTGAATATAGAGTTAGAACAAGGAAAGGAGAAAATGTTGGATTAATAGATTTTATGTACACGAACAATTATCGATGTAAGTTCGTGTAACTTAACTATGTATGTTATTATGCTTGAATTAAATTGTATGAATGTGATGGTATATATGTATGTGATGATATAAAAATCATATATATATTATGAAATTAAAGATGTTCAATAAAGCCCAATAAATGATAATATCTCATAAATGGTAAATACCGGTTGAATAATGAATATCGATGGATAGTGGTGATTTCCCGTATGAAATGAGGTCCTGCATGTGTTTCAAAAAGGAATTAGCTCGGATGAGTAATCCATTGATCTCATTATGGAAAGGATTTAGCCCGGACGAGTAATCCTAAGTGAGCCTCTCGAGCATATGTTTCAATTAGGATTTAGCCTGAACTGGTAATCCAGATCGGACTCTATAGGGAATTCTTTGTAATATAATTGATTTAGCCTAGACTGGTAATCCGACAAAGCCTTAAGAGTGTATGCGTTATAGACAGAATTTAGCCTGGACTGGTAATTCTGCTGTATAATATGTGGCTCGAGAGTGTACCTAAAAGGTACTTCTGGATATGAATTGATGGATTATGATTTTGTACACTTTAAGTGTACCACATGAGTATCCATCGATAATTCAAATAAATTCAACGGGCAAAGTTCTAACATGAGAAAATATGGATTTGAGATAAATGGTTATAGATTGAGACATGATATGTGGAAGTATGAAATGTTTATACATGAACATCAAATGGTTTGATGAATATGTTCATCTATCAGAATAGATTTGTACACTTTAAGTGTAATACCCAAGTTATTATCAATACTTCAATTGATTATTGAGTAAGATTCTAACAAGAAATATACTGGAACTTGAGATGAATTAAAATAAAGTATACCTGAAATACATGAAGAAAATTGCATACATGTTATATGAACACATGATGTGGAAAAACATATGTCCATGAGAATCCAAATATTGATGAGTTCATATATGTGTTTCTTGAAGTTTATATGAAATATGTGACTAACAAGGGTGATGAGAATATGTGATAGGGCTTGTGAGATTAAATGGTTTGATTATACCCCATGTATTTATTTTGATGATGAATGGGTGGTAAGTTTATTACTAAGTTATACGGACTTATTAAGCATTATATGATTACTCCGTTTTATTTTTCCCTATCTTATAGTAAATCAGAAGCTCATTGGATTGGAAGCTCGACGGAGATCACTCACACTATCCATCAATTCAATTTGATATATAAGGTAAAACAAATGTGGTTATAATGGCATGTATAGGTTAAATTGATCAAGAAATGACATGCAAATATTTGATAATGACTAGCTATTGTAATGGCTAGATATGGTTATGTTTTAGTATAATTATAATCTATAAGTATATAAAGTATGAATATTCAAGTTATCATAATAGTCATGTTAGACAATGGTAAAAACATAGCTATGAAGGTAGGTAAAAATATATTATATTAAGAGATGAAATAACCTTAGCTATAATGTTTGAATTGGTTGGTATGAATTGGTATGTTTTAGTGCAGGTAAATGGTTAAATTTGATTGACAAATGAAGCTAGGAAATGGCTTTGTTTTGTCCACACAGGTAGACACACGGGCGTGTGTCTAGACTGTGTGTGACACACAGCCTGGCATATGGGCATGTGAATTGGTCGTGTGTCCCCTGCATCTTGAAATTTAGAAATAGAATGCTCTGAATTGAGCACACGGGCAGAGACACGGGCGTGTGTCTCAGCCGTGTGAGAGACACAACTTAGAACACGGGCATGCGACTTGGCCGTGTGGAAACTGCACCTATTTTATGAAAATTAAATTAACCATACGGCCTAGCACACGGGCGTGTGGCATGGCCGTCTACACAAGTCAGAGAGTTACACGGGGTAAGACACGGCCTATAGCACAGGCATGTCTAAGACCACACGGGCGTGTCCCTAGACCACACGGGCGTGTGAGCCCTGTACTTGAGAAAAATTCTTAGTGATCTCGATTTAGTCCCGTTTTGGTTCTAATGTTCGTTTTGGGCCTCAAGGGTCCGATCAAGGGATGCCATTATTATTCTCGGGAAATGAATAGTATTTTACTCGAATAATGTGAAAATGTTCTGTAATAATCGGTAATGCTCCGTCACCCTGTTCCGGTGACGGATACAGGTTAGGGGTGTTACAAAATTATTTTGTTTTAAAATATAAAAGGTTGTGTGCATGTAACTTAAGTTATGTTAATATTGATCAGCCCAAATGAAGGTTAATAATATTACATATGCAACTATGGTAATAAATATGTGACAATTATTCGGTTTTACATGTAAGCAACAAATTGGCCCAAAGGAAGATTTATGGTTCGACATGTTCTTAGTGTCAATGTTTGATTATTACACCAATATATCACTTACAAGTTAATATTTTGTCCAAAGATGAAATATTAATGGAGTGTCCGATATCTTGAGATGAGGTTTACCTTTATTCAAATTATTTTGGTTTAAATTTGAAGTCTTATGTAAAGTTGTTTATGGTTTATGGTTTATTCAACTATTATTATATTTGCCAATATCATTGTATGTTATTTTGGGATAAATATGTATATACATATATATACTATTATCTTTTAATTTGATTGAAATATGAAATTAAGAGAAATATTTTGAAACAAATAAATTCAGATTTTGGCTTTAGGTTTTAATTAAGGATGTCTAATATTTTAAATAGATTAGTTGAAACAAAATGCCGCCAAAGTGACCTCTTTTGTGTAGATTAGTTTATTTAAAATATCAAGATGATTATATGTTTTTTGTGATTCATGCGTTTATTAATTGACCCAAAGGTAAGTTAATATTTGGCAGAATTTCAACGACATCTGTGGTGATAAATGTGTGACAATTTTAAGGTAATTTATATGAACAAGAAGTTAGTCCAAATATTAATTCACTGTTTGACATAATTTATTGTCAATGTTTGATTGATGCAACAAGAGTACCGTTTACTATTAATATTACTGCCCAAAGACTTGATATTAATGTTGTGTTTAGTATCTTGAGATGAGATTAGTCATTATCTTGAATTTATTGTTTACTTATGAATATTGATGTGAGCTTGTTTTTATTTGTTTTTGTTCTATATTCAGCTAGTTCATCTTCTACTGCCACAATATCTGCTAATATAAAATCTATACCCATGTTTAATGGGACTAATTTTAAAGAATGGAAAAGGCACTTACTTATAGTGCTCGGTTGTATGGACATAGGCCTTGCACTAAGGGGAGAACAACCTGCACCTCTCACTGTAAAAAGCACCCCTCATGCTAAGAGGGATTTTGAGAGGTGGGATCATTCAAATCGAATGAGTCTAATAATCATGAAACACAGCATTTCAGAAGCCTTTAGGGGTACAAAATTTGAAAAGATTACCAGGCCAAGTGTTTTCTTGACGAAATTGAGAAATTTTTTACTAAAAATAATAAGATTGATAGGACATCATTTCTGAATTCTTTGATGTCTATGAAGTATAAGGGTCAAGGAAACATGAGGGTACATTATGGAGATGTTTCATGTTGCCTCAAGACTTAAGGAACTTAAGATCGAGCTTTCTGAGGAATTGCTTTTTCTTATGGTTTTGGTATCGCTTCTTGCACAGTTTAACAAATTTAAAATTATTTACATCTGTCAATAGGAAAAATGGAATCTAAATGAGCTCATTTCTTATTATGTGTAAAAGGAAGAAAGGTTGAAACATGATAACTGTGAAAGTGCTCATTTGGCTAGTGCCTCTAAAGAAAACTTACATTCTGAATAGAATACCCATTAAAGCAGTTGCAAAAACACCTTATGAGCATTGGACAGGTTGAAAACCTAGTCTAAAGCACTTTCACATTTGGGGATGTCCACTTGAGGCAAGGCCTTATAAGCCACATGAAAAGAAATTGGACTCCAAAACAGTGAACAACTATTTTATTGGTTATTTTGAGCGATCTAGGGGCTATGAGTTTTATGATCCTACAATAAGGAATATTTTTGAGACGAGAACTACAACATTTTTTGAGGATGTTGAGTTTGGAGGGAGAAGTAAAGTTAAAGACGTTGCTTTTGAGGAGGAATTAAATTCTAACTCAGTTCCTGCTATCACTTTTGACGATGTTCTGGTTCTCATACCTATCATTGATCAAGAAGTGAATCCAGAACCTCAATAAGACAATTTTGAACAACTCCTTATTCAAGATGAGGTAATTGTTCCAGAAAAACAAACTCAACAACCTTAAGAACGTATGTCATTAAAAAAGGCCCACTAGAGAAAGGATTATAATGACTTTAGTGGAATATTTTGACCTTAAGCTGCATTAGATGAATATTAAGTTAATGGTTTCTCAATGGTAACATTGATCATACATTTATATGGTGCAACTAGAAAACTTTGTGTCTAATGATGTGAAGTTAATGATTTGCAAATTAAAGAAATTCATCTATGGGCTTAAGCAGACTTCTCATCAATAGTATTACAAATTTTACCAAATGATTATCTCATTCAGTTTAGAGATGAATTTGGTTGATAATTGTATATACTACAATTTTAGTCGGAGTAAGGTTCTATATTTAGTTTTATATGTTAATGACATACTGCTTGTCAATAATAAGTTAAGTCTCGACCAATACCCTAAGAATGATTTTGAGATTAAGGAAATGCATAAGATTCTCTACGTCTCAAGGGTGGGAGTCTAATGTATGCTCAAGTATGTATACGTCCGGACATTGTGTACATTGTTGGGTTGTTAGACAGATATTTAAGCAACTCTGGTATGAACCATTGGTTAACAAAAAAGAGGGTTATGAGGTATCTTAAGAGAACAAAAGATTACATGCTCACATATCGGAGGTCTAATAAGTTAGAGATCATCAAGTATACAAATTCCAATTTTGATGGAATATTGATGCAAAATTTTGTCACTAGGGTGCAAATTGTGATAATAATTGGTAGTCATTTATTCCAATAACAACAGGAGCACATCAAAGTCAAAGCGCATAGAATTAAAGTTCTTGGTTGTTAAAGTAAAATTTCAGAGTGTTAGGTGTCTATAAAGCATATTGGGACAAACTCAATAATTGCGGATCCGCTTACTAAGGGATTACACCCAAGGTTTTTCATGAGCACATTGCTCATATGGGTGTAATATCATTTAAGGATATTTGGTTTTAGTGGGAGTTTGTACTTTTAAATGCTTTTATATTATAGACACATTTTCAGTTATTTCAGTTTACGGATATTAAGTTTATTTTCTGCAGAAATAAAATTTATTTGGTTTATTCACACTCTGATTTTGGTAAGGTTTGATCTCACTAAGGTTTAAGGAGGACTAGTTGGAAATAGATATGTTTAGATCATATTGCATGTAATTTTCATGATACACATCTATACTTGATCTATGTAATTTGGTTGTGTTAATGTAACACCCCAAACCCGGCTTAGATGTTTCGGCCGTATTTGACGTGTCACATCAAAATGTCTTTCAAAATCAAGGCTTGTTGTTAGAACACCATTTTTAAGTAAAAACCCATTTAGTTTTTATTGCTTGAGGAAAAGTTTGGCAAATTAAGTTGCTAAGTTTGAAAAATCACTTATTAAAACGATAGCCATGTTTGTTACCGTTTGTTTCTTAGTTAATTAAAATTCGCGGAAGCTACTCTAATTAAAATCATCTTGCAGTTTGAAAATGCGTGTTCTTCGTCAAAACAATTATTACTTTTTTTTTGAAAACTTATTTGTATCAGTTTGGCAGTTCAAAATAAGAAATTAAAAACCCAATCAAAAAGAAAATTAAATCCACCAAAGGCCTTATTACCAAAATCAATAGCCCAATATAAAAGAAATATATAAGTCTAAAACAACCATCAGCAAACGTGTGGCCACCTCTGAGTCCCTCGCGGCTCCAAATCGTCTAAGGCTAAGGATTACCTGTACAGTTAAAAGAAAGTGTGAGTTTATGAAAACTCAGAGTGTAATCCCCCTATCACTCAATCGAGAATACATGCGATATGATGTCAGGCACGAGCCCTGCCTCAAGACGATAAAGGCGGTGTAGGCCTTAGCCAAAAACGAGAATGATGTAGTATGGGCCTAAGCCCATTCTGATGATCGTAATCGAAACCGAATACAAGTGGCCCTAAGCCCAATACAGTGACAATATCAGTAACAGAAATGCAACAATGTAATCATGCAACCCATCCCGATCCAGCCAACATACCACCCGTACCAACCAACACACCATGTGGGGATTAAATCGACCCACCCCGCCAATACACCAATATCAGCACCAGTTGCGGTACTAATCAGTATCACAGCAAAGCTGCCAGTAATCAGAATGGCTAAGAGCCGTAAACAGGATAGCTATAACACCGTGAGTACAGTAATATAATTGGAACAAAGCCATCGGTAGTAGTAATATGATCAGAACACAGCCATCAGTAATGGTGATATGATCGGCACAAAGCCATCAGTAGCAGTGATATGATCGGTACACAACCATCAGTAGCATCGCAAAGCAAAGTCGCCAAACAACGATATAGCGGCAAAGTCGCAAGAACGAAGATATGTGGCAAAGCCACCGAATGCTTGATGATTGTGGCGAACCACCAAGACAAAGACTTCCTCCATAACAGTATCCCAACCCCATGCAGTATGTCGTTTATGCAAAATGCCATGCTCAGAATTAGACATACAAATCACAGACAGATCAGTCGTTTACGTCACAGACAAATCAATCATTTACCCTCGAGGGAAAAATAGTTATTTTACCCTTTAGGGGTATATCGGTCAATTCACCTAATAGAGGTATTATAGTCATTTTACCTACAGGGGCATCACGGTCATTTTACCCTACAGGGGTATTACGGTCATTTTACCCTACAAGCGCATTACGGTTATTTTACCCTACAGGGGTATTACGATCATTTTACCCTACAGGGGCATTACGGTCATTTTACCCTACAGACGCATTACGACCATTTTACCCTACAAGCGCATTACGGTCATTTTACCTACCTTGGGGTCTCGGTACAATTAATTACCTTTTCGAATGCCTACAGTCGCCTCGAGTGACACAAATAACCCATTTGGTCAAAACAGTGTAAATGGGCTCAAAGCCCAATATTCAGCCCAAATGGGCCCACACGCTCATGTGGCCCATTTGACCCAAATTCATTCACTGCTATGTAAACGTTATAGCCCAGTTCAGTATTTTCCACTTATCGTAGATTTATTCCGTGTGGGGCCCACGAGCCCATTGAGCCCACATAGCCTATTTTAGCCAAACAAGGCCCATGACGGCCCAAGAGCACGAGAACGCTCATGGTGGCCTCTAAAGTCTATCACCCGTGATTGTGAGCTCAGTTTACCACACGAGCGATCGCACGCTCGTGAGGCCTCAAATGCCGAAGTTTCAGCTTTTCGGCTTTTGCTGACTCACAAAAACGATAGTGTGATTACACACCTGATTGCAAAATGTGTGAATGACCCACGAGAACTCTAACCTACATTCAATCAAGGCAATCGATTAAACACTTGTCAATCGAATCCTAATCAACCTATCAAAAACAGCCTCTACCAAAAATACTTGTCCAACAGATTACCTCTCCATTGACTAGATCAGTCGGTTGTAGTTTGCCCACTTGATCCAGAGATTGGTGCAGCCACCCTGCCGTACCTCGGCGGAAAATCCCGAACAGCTGACACTTTAGTCTGCTTAAATTTGGGGGCAGGGGCTACGTGCCCATTCTCAGCTGGCATCATTCCTGATTCTCCCTCAGAATGGCTACTACTCACCACCATTGATATCTCTTTATGCAACATATTATCGGAAACCTCCATTTGGAGTAAAATATAATCTACACTTACCGGACGTTTTGAGAACGAAAGTGTGACTCCTCTAAACCATTCACACTTCAACACTCCTTGAGGAAGACCCGATTGTCAGAGTCGTTGTAGAATTGAAACAGTAAGGGGACAGTGTTGAATTTTGGCTAGAGTAAGAACCACCCAGAGAAGAGCAAAATTCGAATCGCAAGGGAGGGGAGAACTTTCGGTCACAAGCTGAAAAGGGGAAAGAGTCATAAGGGCTAGGGTGATAGGTTTGGCCGAAAGAAATCAAAAGGCAAGAATGGATGAAACAGGCAGTTGGTCGAACTTGAAAAGAATAAAGAAGAAGGGGAGGTTTCGGCAGATGTTGATGCAAAAGAGGGGAGAGGAATGGACTTGAAAACAAAATAGTTTAATTTACCAGAATGATAGGAGTCGAATACCCAAAATACACAAATGGCCACTTGCAAATTCGGCACAAGAGAGCAGCGAAAGAAAAGAGCCTTTATAGTTTCAGATTCCGATGATAAACTGACCAAAACTGAAAGAAACCCCCTCATCCAAATTTCCTAAGGCCTTAGAGTCCCATTTCTGCACCACTACTCCCACCAAATTTGAAATCCCCTCTTTCCTCCTAAAATTACTCCTGTTCACAAACCTCAACAATCGAAAATCCCCCTTTTCACTCCCTAAATTCGGCTACCAACAACCCTATTCAAATCTATTCAAACTTCTGGTGTTTCAGTCAAACATAAACTCCTCCCATGGCCAACAGTAAAAATAATCTCCATTTGCATAAACAGGGATTCGTGTAACAGCCCGATTTAGGGGCTAGTCGGAACAGCGCTCTCAGGATCACTAATCCAAGATTAGAGAAATTTATTTCCGTGTCATATTATGAGTCAGAGTATGATTGTATAAGCACCTGAGAATTTTGGTACTTTAATTTTAATGATTTCATGTTTAATCGCGAAAAAAGACTAAATCGCATTAAGTGCGAAAGTTCCATTCTATATGCTAAAAGTACCAAATAGCCATAGATTGTAAATTTCAAGTTTTTAAAAGGAAATTTAGCCCTTTTTAAAGGCTTGGCCAGACATAGACATCACAGGGGACAAAAATTGACCAAGTTGGTCAAAGTTGGTGATGTTTGATGGACTAAATTGATAGTTTAATATTATAATACAGAAAAAATGATATCCATCTTTTTTTTTCATTCTTCTCCACCAAAAATAGCAAGCAAATAGGGGTTTTTGAATGCTCAAAATTTCAGCAAGCTCTCATCCATTCAAGTAAGTGTTCTAGTGACCTTTTCTTGAAAATAGTTGTACTTTTAAGACCCCTAAAGCTTAAGCTTTCTAAAGAGGGGACTATCTTGCATTATGGTGAAAAGTCTAGGGACTTTTAATGTGAGCTTTCAAGTTGGTTGCTGCATTTTTATGGGAGAAAATGAGTCTTGGTTGTTAGATGAACAACTTTTGTGAAAGGTGTTGTCTTGAAAACACCTAATTGGACCTTAATGAAAAGGTTACAAATTTGTAGTAAATATGTGAAATGTGGAGTTTTGATGATAGCTATAAGAGTATTAAATGTTCACCTAGGCTTGTTGAAGGTAGAAATGTGATTAGAATTAATTTTCGAGCCTAGGGGTAAAATGGTCATTTTGCCAAAGTCTAGGGGCAAAATTATAATTTTGCCTAAGTATCATTATTGAGATGCTTTTATTAATGTAGTGATTAAAATGAGCTAATTTGCTATTATAGACCAAGAAGAATCGCGAATCCACCTCGATCGGGGAAAGAACAAAGTTGTAGACTAAACCGACGAGCTAACTCATTTTGAAAATGAGGTAAATTTGTATGTGATTATTGAAACATTTATGTTAGCATATTGAGAATGCTTGGCATTATATTGATGCATGAAGCTCTGCCAAATTGAGTAGTTAATGTTGAATGAGAGGATGACGTCCTAGTGGACCATATTGATTACGAAAATGCTGTCATCGAGATATGAAATAGATAAGGTCCCGTATAAGACCATGTTCAGGATATGGCCTTGGCACCGAGTTGAGATCCCGTATAAGACCATATCCGGGATATGGCTTCGGTAATGAATATGAGAATCGTATAAGACCATATCTGGGATATGGCATCGATACATGATATGAAATCCCCATATAAGACCATATCTGGGATATAGCATTGGCATCTAGAAGTGGCTCCATGTAAGACCACCTCGGGGATGTGGCATTGGCTTCGTACATACATTAATGACGATGAATATACGTCTTTGATTATCCCTAGTGATTAATGGGATAAGTAAATGAGTTTAGAAGTAGAAATGAAATCGTACTAAAGTCATGGGAATGAGTGAATACAGGTACTCGTGAATGAGTCACGAAGAAATGATTACGATATGTGGCACGGTATGTGCTAAATGAGGGAAATTGTAAGTAAGTATGTCAAGAAGCCTTTGACTTGTGTATGATTAGTTAATGCCATGGATGGATTATATTATGAGCTTATTATTGCTATTTATTTCCATGCAAACTTACTAAGCTTTATGCTTACTCCTTTCATTGCCCTTCTTCCTTGTAGTATCGCCAAGATAACTCGAGGATCGTGGACGTAGGAGTTCAGAAGTCACACTATCGACATCACTTTGGTATAAATATTTAGACTTATTTTGAGTATGGCATGTATAGGACTCGAGTATTTTGTTAAGTTGTAATTGTTAGCCAAAGTGTTGGCTATGTATGTTACTAAAGTCATTTTGTAAATGGCCTTAAGTTAGGCAAATACTTGGCAAATTCTTTTGCTTAGTGAAAGTAATTTTCTTGAAGTGTATGCCCTTGTGTATGGATGTTGAATGGAGTATTTAGATGTGTCTTTGGGGTTATGAATTGTATTGAATGGAATCGGTGTATGTATGCATGCAATGTAGGGTGGCAAAGGGCTTGGTAGATAACCTTAAAATTGTCCACATGGGTAGACACACGGGCGTGCGTCTAGACTGTGTGGGAGGCATGGTTAGCACATGGGCGTATGCCCAGGCCGTGTGAAGTCTACACCTTGTACTTGGAATTTAAATCGCCACACTACTGAAGCACACAGACGTGTGTATAGGCCGTGTGGATATGTCAGAATGCCAAGGTTTGGTACACGGGCCAGGGCCACGGGCGTGCCAAGGCCGTGTGAAATTAGTCAGTGTCGACCACGGGTAGAAGGCACGGGCATGCCTTAGGGGCACACAGACGTGTCCCTAGACCCACACGGGCGTGTGGCCCCTATTTTTTTGAAAAGTTTCTCAAACTCGTAAAAGTTTTCGAAATTATTTCGATCCCTCTTGGAAGTATGTTTAGGGCCTCCTAGGCCGATTATGTGCAAGTGGTGGGTTTAAACGAAATTTTACAACCCTATCGAGATGTTTACGCAAGATTAGTTAGGTAATGCCTCATACCCTGTCCCGGTTTGAATACGGGTAAGAGGTGTTACATTTATTGGTATCAGAGATACGGTTTAATCGGTTCTAGGACTAACGTAGTGTAAGTACGAGTCTAGCTATACATGCCATATGTAAGAGTGTCTGAGTAATGATAGTGTGATGGCTCTTAACGTATAAAATCCTATTTTATGTAGTATATAGATTCTGATCCAGACCGAACTGCAACCGATGATGCTGCGAGTAACGCGCCGGCTCCCGCTCAAGGGACTGCGCTAACTAATAGTAGACTCGAGACCTTAGGTCAGGGGGAAGAGGCTCGAGAAGCATTCCTCCACAAAATAAGCAACTGGTATACGGAGTATACCCGAGCGAATCCCAATGCTCAACCCCCTCCACCCCCACCAATTCCTCATCCCGCTCCGGTAGCACCTCAAGTGGTTGAGGTAGTGAGGAGAGAAAGGCCTCCGGTCAATAATATCCGAAAGAAAAGGGCCAAAGAATTCCGGGCAAATAAGGACGATGACCTGGAGAGAGCGAAATTTTGGCTTGAAAATACCATCAGGGTATTCGATGAGTTGTCCTGCACGCTTGAGGAGTGCTTAAAATGCGCGGTATCTCTCTTGAGAGATTCAGCCTATCGATGGTGGAACACCCTTGTGTCGGTGGTACAAAGGGAGAGAGTTAGCTGGGAATTCTTCCAAGAGGAATACCGGAAGAAGTACATCAGCCAAAGGTTCATCGACCATAAGAGGAAGGAGTTCTTGGAACTGAAGCAAGGTCGTATGTCAGTAACTGATTACGAACGGGAGTTCGTAAGGCTTAGCAAGTATGCCCAGGAGTGCGTGTCTACTGAGGTCATAATGTGCAAAATATTCGAAGACGGGCTGAATGAGGATATACGTTTATATGTTGGAGTCCTTGAACTAAAAGAGTTTGTAGTGTTGGTAGATAGAGCCTGTAAAGCCGAAGAGTTGGCTAAAGAGAAGAGAAGAGCTGATAATGAGTCTCGTGACTCAAGGAAGAGGCGGTTGAATAAGTCCTACCAATCCTCATCCAAGAAATCAAGGGATTTTGCCACTCGATCAGTCACCTCAGTCGGGTTTTCAACCCAAAGTAAGGGCAAGCAGTTTTTGGGCTCTAAAGGGTAGACCACATCAATTGCTAGTGTGGGAAATGTTTGACCGAGTAGACCGGAATGCCCTCAGTGTGGCAGGCGCCATTCTGGTGAGTGTTGAGCCAATGAGAAAGCTTGTTTCATATGTGGGTCCTTAGACCACTTCATCAGAGATTGCCCCGAGGAGGGTGAGAAAGAGAAGTCTTAGAATACAAGACCGGGAAGTACTGCTAGAGGAAGACCACTGAGAAACCCGGGAAATGAGATGGGCAGCAAGAATCTATCTAGAGAGCAAGCTACTAGGGTCGAGGGTAGAGCACCGGCGAGGACATATGCCATTCGTGCTCGTGAAGAGGCATCTTCCCCCGACGTAATCACGGGTACCTTTTCCCTCCATAATACTCGTGTTATAACTTTAATTGATTCGGGATCTACCCACTCATACATATACATGAAATTAGTCTCTAGCATGAGCATGCCTGTAGAGTCTACCGAATTCATCATAAGAGTGTCTAATCCTCTAGACAAGTGTGTGTTGGTCGATAGAGTTTGCTATTGCCATTTGACGAGTTTGATGTCATCCTTGGGATGGATTGGTTAGTTACTCATGGAGTAATTGTGAATTGTGGGATGAAGCTTATTGAGTTGAAAAGTGAAAATGGGGATTTTATTCGTATTGAATCAGATAAGCTGGATAGATCACCAGTAGTGATATAAACTTTGTTGACTCAGAAGTTTTTAAGGAAAGGGTACGAGGCTTATCTTGCCTTTGTGTTGAAAAATAAGGAGACTGATTTGAGAATGGAGTCGGTACCCATAGTGTGCGAGTACCTAGATGTTTTTTCGGAAGAGTTGCCAAGGCTACCTCCGGTTAGTGAAATTGAATTTAGGATTGAGTTAGCTCCAAATACTGCCCCTATTTCTATTGCTCCATATAGAATGGCTCCAACTGAGCTAAAAGAGCTAAAAGCACAGTTGCAAGAACTAAAAGATAAAGGCTTCGCAAGACTGAGTTTCTCTCCGTGAGGTGCTCCCGTTTTATTCGTGAAGAAGAAAGATGGTTCCATGAGACTATGTATAGATTATCGGTAACTCAACAAGGTAACTGTGAAGAAAAAGTACCGGTTGCTGAGGATCGACGATCTATTCGATCAATTGAAGGGACCCACGGTATTTTCCAATATAGATTTGAGGTCTGGGTACTATTAGTTGAGAGTCAAGACTCGGATGTGTCGAAAACCGCATTTAGGACTAGGTATGGCCACTATGAATTTTTGGTCATGCCTTTTGGTCTAACGAATGCCCTCACGATCTTCATGGATTTGATGATTCGTATTTTTCGGTACTTGGATAAATTTTTCGTGGTCTTCATCGAGGACATACTTATCTACTCCCAAGATGAGAATGAACATGCTGAGCATTTGAGTATGGTTCTGCAAGTTTTGAGAGAAAAGCAATTGTATGCCAAATTCAGTAAGAGTGAATTTTGGCTCAAATAAGTAGGATTTTTGGGGCACATTGTCTCGGGAGATGGAATTAGAGTAGACCCGAGTAAGATTTCAGCAATTGTTGAATGGAAACCGCCGAGGAGCATAACTGAAGTAAGGAGTTTTCTAGGCCTAGCCGGTTATTATAGGTGTTTTATCAAAGGGTTTTCCATGATAGCTACCCCGATGACGAGACTTTTGCAAAAAGATGTAAAGTTTGATTGGACAGAAAAGTGTCAACAGAGTTTTGAGAAACTGAAGACACTGTTGACTGAGGCTCCTGTTTTGGTGCAACCTTAGCCGGGAAGAGAATTTGTGGTTTTTAGTGACGCGTCCTTGAACGGGTTGGGTTGTGTACTTATGCAAGAGGGTAAAGTGATTTTCTACGCCTCTAGGCAATTGAAGTGCACGAGAGGAATTACCCGACTCATGATTTAGAGTTGGCCGCAATTGTGTTTGCGTTAAAAATTTGGAGGCATCATTTATATGGTGAAAGGTGTAGGATTTTCACTGACCATAAAAGCCTAAAGTATTTGATGACTCAAAAGGAATTGAATTTGAGGCAACGAAGGTGGTTAGAACTAATTAAGGATTATGAATTGGTGATTGACTACCATCCGGGGAAGGCGAAGGTAGTCGCCCATGCTTTGAGCAGAAAATCATTGTTTGCTCTAAGAGCCATGAGTACTCAGATGGCTTTGTTGGATTATGGTTCCATTTTAGCCGAGTTGTGGGCTAAACCATTGTTTCTCCAAGAAATTTGTGAAGCTCAGAAAGATGATAATAGTTTGCAAGCCAAGAGAGTTTTATGTGAGTCGAATGTTGAATCAGACTTTCGAGTAAATCCTGATGGATGTCTGGCATTTCAAGATAGGGTCTGTGTACCTAGAAATGATGAGCTTATTCGTAAGATATTGCACGAAGCACATAGCGGGTGTTTGAATGTGCACCCAGGCAGCACGAAGATGTACAATGATTTGAAAAAATGGTATTGGTAGCTTGGTATGAAGAAATACATTTCCGAGTTTGTATCGAGATGCCTGATTTGTCAGCAAGTAAAAGCTGAACATCAAGTACCATCGGGTTTACTTCAGCTCATTATGGTTCCCGAGTGGAAATGGGACCGTATTACCATGGACTTCGTGACAAGCTTACCATTGACTCTAAAGAAGAAAGACGCGGGTTGGGTTGTGGTTGATAGACTCACGAAGTCAGCCCATTTCATACCAGTGCGAGTCGACTATTAACTTGATAAATTGGCAGACTTGTACATGTCAGAGATAGTAAGACTTCATGGTGTACCGTTGTCGATCATTTCGGATAGAGATCCGAGATTTACGTCATGGTTTTGGAAAAAGCTGCAAGAGGCCTTGGGCACAAAATTAAGTTTCAGTACAGCTTTCCATCCACAATTTGACGGGCAGTCGGAGAGGGTAATTCAGATACTCGAAGACATGCTTCGATGTTGTGTTTTAGAATTCCAAGGTAATTGGGAGAAATACTTACCGTTGGTGGAATTCGCCTACAACAACAGTTTCCAGTCAAGTTTGAAAACGGTGCCTTATGAGGCACTGTATGGACGTAAGTGTCGAACGCCCTTGTATTGGTCAGAACTCAGAGAGAAACAGATACACGGGGTTGATTTGGTTAAGGAAACTGAAGAAAAAGTAAAAGTGATACGTGACTGTCTGAAAGTCACCTCAGATAGGAAAAATTCCTATTCGGATTTGAAAAGAAAAGAGATTGTATTCAAAGTCGGTGATAAAGTGTTCTTGATAGTATCACCTTGGAGGAAGGTCCTCAGATTTGGCCGGAAGGGCAAATTGAGTCCGCGTTTTATCGGACCTTATGAAGTTATCGAGAGGATAGGTTTGGTAGCTTATCGGTTGGCCTTGCCACCTGATCTAGAAAAGATTCATGACTTTTTTCATGTATCTATGTTGCGCCGATACCGTTCAGACCCTTCACATGTCATAGTACCAACAGAGGTAGAGATAAAACCGGATTTGACTTATGGTGAAGAGCCAGTTAAGATTTTAGCGCGAGAGGTCAAGCAGTTAAGAAAGAAAAGCATAGCCCTAGTGAAAGTTCTATGGCAAAGGCACGAAATAGAAGAGGCTACATGGGAGCCTGAGGAAATGATGAGAAACCAATATCCCAACCTTTTCACCGGTAAGATTTTTTAGGACGAAAATCCTTAAGAGGGAGAATTGTAACAGCCCGATTTAGGGGCTAGTCAGAATAGTGATCTCAGGATTACTAATCTGAGATTAGAGAAATTTATTTTCGTGCCATATTATGAGTCAGAGTATGATTGTATAAGCACCTGAGAATTTTGGTGCTTTAATTTTAGCAATTTCATGTTTAATCGCGAAAAAGGACTAAATCGCATTAAGTGCGAAAGTTCCATTCTATATGCTAAAAGTACCAAATAACCATAGATTGTAAATTTGAGGTTTTTAGAAGGCAATTTAGCCCTTTTTAAAGGCTTGGCCGGCCATAGACATCATAGGGGACAAAAATTGACCAAGTTGGTCAAAGTTGGTGATGTTTGGTGGACTAAATTGATAGTTTAATATTATAATAAAGAAAAGATGATATCCATATTTTTGTTCATTCTTCTCCACTGAAAATAGCAAGCAAATAGGGGTTTTTGAATGCTCAAAATTTCATCAAGCTCTCATCCATTCAAGTAAGTGTTCTAGTGACCTTTTCTTGAAAATAGTTGTACTTTTGAGACCCCTAAAGCTTAAGCTTTCTAAAGAGGGGACTATCTTGCATTATGGTGAAAATTATAGGGACTTTCCATGTGAGATTTTAAGTTGGTTGCTGCATTTTTATGGGAGAAAATGAGTCTTGGTTGTTAGATGAACAACTTTTGTGAAAGGTGTTGTCTTGAAAACACCTAAATGGACCTTAATGAAAAGGTTACAAATTTGTAGTAAATATGTGAAATGTGGAGTTTTGATGATAGCTATAAGAGTATTAAATGTTCACCTAGGCTTTTTGAAGGTAGAAATGTGATTAGAATTAATTTTCGAGCCTAGGGGCAAAATGGTTATTTTGCCAAAGTTTAGGGGCAAAATAGTAATTTTGCCTAAGTATCATTATTGAGATGCTTTTATTAATGTAGTGATTAAAATGAGCTAATTTTCTATTATAGAGCAAAAAGAATCGAGAATCTGCCTCGATCAGGGAAAGAACAAAGTTGTGGACTAAACCGACGAGCTAACTCATTTTGAAAACAAGGTAAGTTTGTATGTGATTATTGTAACATTTATGTTAGCATATTGAGAATGCTTGGCATTATATTGATGCATGAAGCTCTGCTAAATTGAGTAGTTAATGTTGAATAAGAGGATGAAATCCTAGTGGACCATATTGATTACGAAAATGCTATCATCGAGATATGAAATAGATAAGGTCCCGTATAAGACCATGTCCGAGATATGGCCTTGGCACCAAGTTGAGATCCCGTATAAGACCATATCTGGGATATGGCTTCGGAAATGAATATAAGAATCATATAAGACCATATCCGGGATATGGCATCGATACATGATATGAAATCCCCATATAAGACCATATCCGGGATATGGCATTGGCATCTAGAAGTGGCTCCATGTAAGACCACCTCGGGGATGTGGCATTAGCTTCGTACATACATTAATGATGATGAATATGCGTCTTTGATTATCCCTAGTGATTAATGGGATAAGTAAATGAGTTTAGAAGTAGAAATGAAATCGTACTAAAGTCATGGGAATGAGTGAATACAGGTACTCGTGAATGAGTCACGAAGAAACGATTACGATATGTGGCACAGTATGTGCTAAATGTGGGCAATTGTAAGTAAGTATGTCAAGAAGCCTTTGACTCGTGTATGATTAGTTAATGCCATGGATGGATTATATTATGAGCTTATTATTGCTATTTATTTCCATGCAAACTTACTAAGCTTTATGCTTACTCCTTTCATTGCCCTTCTTCCTTGTAGTATCGCCAAGATAACTCGAGGATCGTAGATGTAGGAGTTCAGAAGTCACACTATCGACATCACTTTGGTATAAAAATTTAGACTTATTTTGAGTATGGCATGTATAGGACTCGAGTATTTTGTTAAGCTGTAATTGTTAGCCAAAGTGTTGGCTATGTATGTTACTAAAGTCATTTTGTAAATGGCCTTAAGTTAGGAAAATACTTGGCAAATTCTTTTGCTTAATGAAAGTAATTTTCTTGAAGTGTATGCCCTTGTGTATGGATGTTGAATGGAGTATTTAGATGTGTCTTTGGGGTCATGAATTGTGTTGAATGGAATTGGTGTATGTATGCATGCAATGTAGGGTGGCAAAGGGCTTGGTAGATAGCCTTCAAATTTTCCACATGGGTAGACACACGGGCGTGTGTCTAGACCGTGTGGGAGGCACGGTTAGCACATTGGCGTATGCCCAGGCCGTGTGAAGTCTACACCTTGTACTTGGAACTTAAATCGCCACACTGCTGAAGCACACGGACGTGTGTATAGGCCGTGTGGATATGTCAGAATGCCGAGGTTCGATACACAGGCCAGGGCCACGGGCGTGCCAAGGCCGTGTGAAATTAGTCAGTGTCGACCATGGGTGGAAGGCATGGGCATGCCTTAGGGGCACACGGGAGTGTCCCTAGACCCATACGGGCGTGTGGCCCCTGTTTTTTTGAAAAGTTTCTCGAACTCGTAAAATTTTTTAGAATAGTTTTGATACCTCTCAGAAGTATGTTTAGGGCCTCCTAGGCCGATTATGTGCAAGTGGTGGGTTTAAACGAAATTTTACAACCTTATCGAGATGTTTAAGCAAGATTAGTTAGGTAATGCCTCAAACCCTGTCCCGGCTTGAATATAGGTAAGGGGTGTTACAATTCGAACCTCAGACCACTAGTACACTCCACACGTCACTTTCCACCTTTACCAGCAGATTCCTTGTCTCATGATTTCCCCAAAAATATTTATAAAGCCTTCAAGCTAAGGCCAAGATTCACTTAAGAGCAAAAAGAAAAAAAATTGCTAAAGCCCAGGTTTGAACCCAGGACTTCTCCAACACTCCCAAATCCTCCTAAATCACTTAGCCACTAAAGCAAACAAGCAATTTGTGTCATTTTCTTGCACACATAAATATTTATGTGCAGTCTCCTGGCTGATCCCACGCTCATGGCCCATTCCTTCTAGGCCCAAATTTGGGGCGTTACAATTCACCCCTCCTTAAAGAAATTTCGTCCCCAAAATTTCCAAATAATAAGATAGTCGCACCACACTGACTTCACCACCACACTTTTGCCGTGCACTCTGATTTCAAAACATTACTACAGCCTCTTGAACCACGTTCGCGTGTATCTCTTGTGCCCATTTTCTAATCACTTTTTATCAGAACTAAAAGTTTTATGCAGATCGAAGTTTCACTACAGTTTCAGTCCCCTATAGTTTCAATTTGCTCTATCTAGAGTAGTATAATCTAATTTCTAAAGTAGTCACAATATTTCCTAACTTACCGCATTTCAATTTCTAAACAGACAAAAGTATTCAAAAAACTTACGGATTCGACGCCGGAGACTCGGTGTGCCACATTTTTCAGAAGAAGTATCTCAAAACACTTGACATATTCGAACACAACCTTTTGGAATCCAAAAATTTGAAAACCCATTCCACAGTCGAGTTTTGCAACTTGGCTCTGATAACACTAAATGTAACACCCCAAACCCGGCCTAGACGTTTCGATCGTATCTGACGTGTCACATCGAAGTGTCTTTCAAAATCAAGGCTTGTTGTTAGAACACCGTTTTTAAGTAAAAACCCATTTAGTTTTTATTGCTTGAGGAAAAGTTTGGCAAATTAAGTTGTTAAGTTTGAAAATTTGCTTATTAAAATGATTGCCATGTTTGTTACCGTTTGTTTCTTAGTTAATTAAAATTTGCGGAAGCTACTCTAATTAAAATCATCTTGCAGTTTGAACATGCGTGTTTGTCGTTAAAACAGTTATTAATTTTTTTTTAAAAAACTTGTTTGGCAGTTTAAAATAAAAAATTAAAAACCCAATCAAAAAGAAAATTAAATCCACCAAAGGCCTTATTACCAAAATCAATAGCCCAATATAAAATAAATATATAAGTCTAAAACAACCATCAGCGAACGTGTGGCCACCTCCGAGTCCATCGCTACTCCAAATTGTCTAAGGCTGGGGATTACATGTACAGTTAAAAGAAAGGGTGAGTTTATGAAAAATCAGTGTGCAATCCTCCTATCACTCAATCAGTAATACATGCGAGAATGATCTCAGGCACGAGCCCTATTCGATGCTGATGCGGTGTGGGCCTTAGCCCAAAGCGATATGATGTAGTGTGGGCCTTAGCCCATTACAGTATAAGAATTAGAAACAGAATACATGTGGCCCTAAGCCCAATCTGATGTGATATCGATGAATGAAATACAACAATGCAATCATGCAACCCATCCCAATCCAACCAACACACCACCCGTACCAACCAACACACCATGTGGGGATTAAATCGACCCACCCCGCTAACACACCAATATCAGCACCGGTTACGGCACTAATCAGTATTGCAGTGAAGCTGCCAGTAATTAGAATGGCTAAAAGCAGTAAACATGATAGCAATAACGTCGTGAGTATAGTAATATGATTGGCACAAATCCATCCGTAGTAGTAATATGATCGGCACACAGCCATCAGTAATGGTGATATGATCGGCACAAAGCCATCAATAGCAGTGATATGATTGGCACACAGCCATCAATAGCATCGCAGCAAAGTTGCCAGCAACGGTATCACAAAGAAAGTCGCTAATGCGATATCGCAAGCAAAGGCGCGAGAACGATATATGGTAAAGCCACGAAGAATGATGATTGTAGCGAGCCACCCGATGCGATACTTCCTCCATAACAGTATCCCAACCCCCTGCAGTATGTCGTGTATGCAAAATGCCATGCTCAGAATCAGACATACAAATCACAAACAGATCAGTCGTTTACGTCATAGACAAATCAATCATTTACATCGCAAACAAATCAATGATTTACCCTCGAGGGGCAAAATAGTCATTTTACCCTTTGGGGGTATATCGGTCAATTCACCTAACAAAAGTATTACAGTCATTTTTACCTACAGGGGCATCACGGTCATTTTACCCTACAGGGGTATTATGGTCATTTTACCCTACAAGCGCATTACAGTCATTTTACCCTACAGGAGTATTACGATCATTTTACCCTACGGGGGCATTACGGTCATTTTACCCTACAGGCGCATTACGGTCATTTTACCCTACAAGGGTATTACGGTCATTTTACCCTACAGGCGCATTACGGTCATTTTACCCTACAAGCGCATTACGGTCATTTAACCCTATAGGGGTATTATGGTTATTTTACCTACCTTGGGGTCCCGATATAGTTAACAACCTTTTCGAAGGCCTACAGTCGCCTCGAGCGACACAAATAATCCATTTGGTCAAAACAGTGTAAATGGGCTCAAAGCCCAATATTTGGCCCAAATGGGCCCACACGCTCGTGTGGCCTATTTGGCCCAAATTCAGTCACGACTATGTGAACGTTATAGCCCAGTTCAGCATTTGCCACTTATCGTGGATTTATTCCGTGTGGGGCCCACGAGCCCAATGAGCCCACACGGCCCATTTCAGCTAAACAAGGCCCATGACGGCCCAAGAGCATGAGAACGCTTGTGGTGGCCTCTACAGTCTATCGCCCGTGATTGTGGGCTCGGTTTACCACACGAGCGATCGCACGCTCGTGAGGCCTCAAATGCCGAAGTTTTAGCTTTTCGACTTTTCGGCTTTTGCCGACTCACAGAAACGATAGTGTGATTACACACCTGATTGCGAAATGTGTGAATGACCCACGAGAAGTCCAACCTACATTCAATCAAGGCAATGCATTAAACACTTGTCAATTGGGTTAATTGAATCCCAATCAACTTATCAAAAACAGCCTCTACCGAAAATACTTGTCCAACAGATTACCTCTCCCTTGACTAGATCAGTTGGTTGTGGTTTGCCCACTTGATCTAGAGATTGGTGCAGCCACCCTACCGCACCTCGGCGGAAAATCCCGAACAGCTGACACTTTACGCTGCTTAAATTTGGGGGCAGGGGCTACGTGCCCATTCTCAGCTGGCACCATTCCTGATCCTCCCTCAGAATGGCTACTACTCGCCACCATTGATATCTCTTTATGCAACATATTATCGGAAACCTCCATTTAGAGTAAAATATAATCTACGCTTACCAGACGTTTTGAGAATGAAAGTGTAACTCCTCTAAACCGTTCACACTTTAACACTCCTTGAGAAAAATCGGATTGTCAGAGACGTTGCAGAATCGAAACAGTGAGGGGACAGTGTTGAGTTTCGGCTAGAGTAAGAACCACCCAAAGAAGAGCAGAATCTGAATCGCAAGGGAGAGGAGAACTTTCGGTCACAAGCCAAAAAAGGGAAAGAGTCACAAGGGCTAGGGTGATAGGTTTGGCCGAAAGAAATCAATAGGCAAGAAGGGATGAAACAGGCAGTTGGTCGGACTTGAAAAGAATAAAGAAGAATGGGAGGTTTCGACAGATGTTGATGCAAAAGAGGGGAGAGGAATGGACTTGAAAACAAAATAGTTTAATTTACCAGAATGATAGGAGTCGAATACCCAAAATGCACAAATTGCCACTTGTGAATTCGGCACAAGAGAGCAGATAAAAAAAAGAGCCTTCACAGTTTCAGAAACCGATGACAAACTGACCAAAACTAAAAGAAAACCCCTCAGCCGAATTTCCTAAGGCCTTAGAGTCCCATTTCGGCACTACTACTCCCACCAAATTTGAATTCCCCTCTTTCCTCCTAAAATCACTCCTGTTCACAAACCTCAACAACCGAAAATCCCTCTTTTCACTCCTCAAATTCGACTAACAACAACCCCATTCAAATATGTTCAAACTTCTGGTGTTTCAGTCAAACACAAACTCCTCCCATGGCCAACAGTAAAAATAATCTCCATTTGCATAAATAGGGATTCAAACCTCAGACCACTAGTACACTCTACACGCCACTTTCCACTTTTACCAGCAGACTCCTTGTCTCATGATTTCACCAAAAATATTTATAAAACCTTCAAGCTAAGGCCAAGATTCACTTAAGAGAAAAAAGCAAAAATTTTACTAAAGCCCAGGTTTGAACCCAGGACTTCTCCAATTTACTCCCAACTCCTCTTAAATCACTTAGCCACTAAAGCAAACAAGCAATTTGTGTCATTTTCTTACACACATAAATATTTATGTGCAGTCTCCTAGCTGATCCCACGCTCAAGGCCCATTCCTTCTAGGCCTAAATTCGGGGCGTTACAGTTAATATACGTGACCAATGATGGATTTAGTTACGATATATGTAACGAAAGTCGCCTTGGTTCTATGTTAACATATTTAATGGACGAGATTGTTCGGAATACCTTTTGGATATGATAGTAAAATTTTGAGCTCATAAGGTTATATAATAATATGTAATTATAGAGTAATTAGTATATATATGTGGACATCACATATATAATAAGGGTAATTACATGATATTATTTACTATCATAATAGGTTAGCCCAAATTAAAAGGGATCTAATTTGGTTATGGTTTATTGGGCTTTAATTATTAAATAAAGTATGGGTCAAATATGTGTAGAAACTCTAGTAACTAATTTCTAATTGATGATGGGCTGATTAAAAATTAGGGCTAATGTACCAAAGTTATATATATTAGGGTTATGGTCCTAAAATTACACACAAGGTAACTTTTCTAATATCCCATCTTTAGAAAAAAGAGAGCCACCTTCTCTAAATTACTTGTATGCTAATTTGGAAGATCAAAACCCTAAGATCCGTAGAATTCAAGAAATTGTTGAATTCAGGTACACTTCCTCATCTAGTTTTGTTCTTGATGTATTCTTGATGATTTGACATGATAGATCCTGGTTTACAGTTCTAATTTTATATTAGATATTATTTACAGTTCTAACACATAGTCATTTTACTATTCTACGAAGTATTCCACCAAATGGGGTGCGATACCTTTGACAACGGTACCCCTAGGCCCTTGAAGTTGAAAATTTGACCCCAAAAAAATCACTTAAAATCATATCTAAACATAACCATATCATTTTCATAAGTCCCCAAAACATTAAATATCAATTCCAAAACTCATTTAAACTCAAATACAAAGTATAAACACATTCACAGATAGAATGACAATCATAATGGTTAAGAAAACTAAAAAGAATTAAACATGCCATTCCAACTTACAACATTACATAAAAAATAAATCTTTGTATACATCCCACCTAAATCAACTCAAATAACATTCAAATGTTTAAATTACAATCTTAGAATTTTTTTCGAGTGATGCAATGCTCCCAAGCTATCATAGCAACTTTTCAGGAAGTTCGTATCTACCTGTTTTAAACCACTAACTCGTGAAATTTAGAAGCTCAGTAAGTAACAAGGATAATTAAACTTATCCTAAGTCCTTATTAACATTGAACCCTTCAGATGAATTATCTTACTAAGTTTACTTAAGCTATACTATACTTTTTTAACCATTCATACCAACTTGCCAAGTTAAGGGCTCAACTTATACCTTTAAGGGTTTATTAAAATTTTGGTTATGAAATACACATTTAAGGCTCTTATTGAAAGATCATATTGTGTTTGATATTTCATATAAATCCCTTAAGCCATCTCTTTAACAATTTCATTTATACATATGTTCCATTTATGGATGTTTATTCCCATTCATGGTTTCCTCATTTCCTTTTTATTTTTTGTTGCTAAGGACTCACTTAATTTAGCATGTTTAATTAATAACATTTAAGGCTTTCACTTAGCTGCCACCAAGTTATGTTCTCTCGGTATGTGGATGATCCTCCTGTAACGGCCCGATTTTGGGGCTAGTCGGAATGGTGGTTTTGGAACCACTAAATTGAGATTAGATAAATTAGTTTTAATATTATTTTATGTGATATGGCATAATTATATGAGTGTATGAAAATTTTGGTGCAATAATTTTGGTGATTGCATGCTTAATTACGAAAAAGGACTAAATCGCATAAAGTTTGAAAGTTTTATTTTACAAGCTAGAGGTGCCTAATAGCTATAGAATATTAAATTAGAGGTCTTTAAAGTGCAATTATGCCTTCCTAAAGGTGATGGCCGGCCAAGGGGACAAGAGCATTAAAATTTGGTCAATATTTGGTGACATTAGGTGACTAAATGAATAAAATAAGATAAAATAAAGAAAAGGTTATCATCTGTTTCATTTCTCTTCTTCTTCCACGGATTTTTGCACTCAAGAAAGGGCCTTGGGAGCTTGAAATTTCAGCAACTTATTCTCCTTGCTAGTAAGTGATTTTAGTGGTCTTTCTTGATAATATTTGTACTTTTGGAACCCATAAAGCTTAAGCTAGCTAATGAGGGGACTATTTTGCAAAACTGTTGAAAGTTGAGGGATTTACCATGAGAGTGCTTATGTTTTTTCTGAGATTTTATGGAAGAAAATGAATGTTAGTGGGTTAAAGAACAACTTTTGTGAAAGGTGTTTCTATGAAAACACCTAAAAAGACCTATTTGTAAAGGTTGTAAATTGAGTAGTAAATGCATGACATGATTGGTATTGTGAGTTGTAATAAGAGTAATAAATGTTCTTCTAGGCTTGTTAAATGAGGAAATTTGATGAAAAATGATTTACGAGCCTAGGGGCAAAATCGTAATTTTGCCAAAGTACAAGGGCAAAACGGTCATTTTTGCCAAAGTAGAAATTTTGAAGTGTTTTGATTTATGTAGTGATTAAATGAGTAAATTTTAATATTATAGATCACGAAGAACGCGGAATCAACCTTGACCGGGGAAAAGGTAAGGTTTCGGACTAAACCGCAAACTGACATATTTTGTATCGATGTAAGTTTATGTGTAAACAATACATCCTTATTATGTATGTTTTTACCTATTAATGCATTGAGTGGATGTAAATTCTTATTGGTAAGATTTATTGAAAATGAGGTATAATAAGGAAAATCTCGAATGAACCTTCGGAATAGAAATATGAGTACGAATAGATATCTGAAATTACGTAATTAGTGGTGGGCTGTGTGTGATACCACCTTGTTATTTATTAATGATGGGCTATGTGCGATACCATCGTAATTGTTATTATTTTGGTGGGCTATGTGCGATACCACCGTAATTATCATTATTGATGGGCTATGTGCGATACCATCATATTTGTTATTATTTTGGTGGGCTGTGTGCGATACCACCGTAATTATCTTGTATCATTCCAACGGGTTCATCGAAAAAACTTGTTTAAGTGTAAATTTCATGTGGCTTTGTGGCGATAAGTGCAGGGTATATGTGCAAGTGAATGGGAACAATGTTATGTTATGTGGTTGGGATGTGGTAAGAGTTGAGATGAGTAAGCATGATTAAGAAGACATGAATTGCTTTTACATAGCATGTAATGTTGACTGATTATTATGTGGTATGATTTTATTATTTACATATAGACTTACTAAGCTTAAAGCTTACTCCCTTATCTTTTCCCTTATTTTATAGTGTCGAAGAGCCAGCTCGGGATACAGAGATAAGCAAAGGATCACCCACACTATCAGCTCATCTTGGTATAGTTAGATTTAGCATTTTGAGTATGGCATGTATAGGGACTAGACTTAGTTAAATGTCATATTGTTTTGGCCAAATGTGTTGGCTCATTCAAAGATGAACTCTTTTGTATAAGGCCATAGTTGATGGCTCTTCTTCATTAATCTATGAAAAGATGAGGTTATTCATGAATGTGTAAGATGCATGATTGGTTTACTTAATTTAAATATGCATGAATGGGTTGAAGGTTTGATGTGAATCATGTTTGTATGAGTTGGGGTGATAGAAAGATCTTGGAAAATAGCCTTGTTCTTGCCCACACGGGTAGGCACACGGGCGTATGTCTAGGCCGTGTATGACACACGGTCAGTTTCATGGGCGTGTGGTTAGGCCGTGTGTCTCCCTGCAGGCTAGGTTTACAAGTCAGTATGCTCAGTAGTAAACACACGAGCAGAGACACAGCTGTGTGTCTCAATCGTGTGGAAGACACTTCCATGGACATGGGCGTGTGCCCGGGCCGTGTGAAGTCTGCATCTAAAATTAGGAATTTAATTCGCCACACGGCCGAAGGACACAAGCGTGTGCCTTGGTCGTGTGACATTTATGGGGTGATGACGTCAGAAACAGAATGCCAAGGTTTTTGCACACGGGCTAAGACACAGGCGTGTCGTGGCCGTGTGAGGGACACGGGCCAGGGACACGGGCGTGTGTCCGGCCGTGTGAAAACCCCTATAGGTTCAAATTGGGAAATAATCCCACACGAGTGCGGAACACGGGCATGTGATATAACACACGGGCGTGTCCCTTCTTCCACACGGGCGTGCAGACTGTTTAATGAAAAATTTTGTAAGTTTTTAGAGATTTTCTAAAGAGTTCGATTTGATCTCAAACCATTCCTAATGCGTGATTTAGGCCTCGTAGACTTGTTTAAGAGGTTTTATGAAAAGTTTTAATTTAGAGTGAAAAATAAGGTCTTGGTATTGTATGATTGATTACGTATAAGCCTAGTAATGCCTCGTACCCTGTTCCGGTGTTGAATACGGGTAAGGGGTGTTACACCTCCACTGTCCTTTCGATTTCATAAGACATTGAGTCCTTCTAAGCACAGTAATCCCTGAATCTTCCATTCCCATATCAGTCAAGGCTTGGACTACTTCAAGGCTATCAGTCTGAATTATGGTCCGTCTGTAACCTTTGTTAAGTAACATAAGGATCCCATCTAGGATACCCCAAACTTTGGCTTCAAACGGTGAACAGACACCTAAATAGCGATTGAATCCCATAATCTAATTTCCATCTCTGTCTCGTACCACGCCTCCTGTAGTAGCATGTCCAGAATCTCTCGCCACAGCACACAATCAACTTCTTTATAACTCATCGACATAAAGCCTTTTAATGTATACCATTAATGATGCTTATTTGCTTACATTCATGGCCATTGTCATCAATAAGATTTTAGTTCATTACGCCCTTAGTAATCTTAGAGAAATAAAGGTCAAATACTTGGGATGAACCAACCAAATACACGAAAGTAATGCACTAAAGCACTACATCCAAAGACTAGACCAGAATGGATCCAAACCGAAGTGCTTCGCTCGTAGGCTAAACGACGGTCGAAATAGCATCTCCTATCACTCTCGCGCATACGTCCCTTATTGGCATTCCAATCATATCCTAGCTAACTCACCAAGCTACTAGCGATTTATTCTATTAATCCAATTTATCAGAAGATCTCATTTCAACATAATTTTAGTTTCAATAACAAATTTTTGTGGCATTTACCACCATGACAGAAATCAATAATAGTTTCATGGGTTATGCCACTATAATTGAATTTAACAGAAATCTCATTTCACATATTATGCGTATATCATTTTGGCCATAAACGTAAGTAGGCAACCCTTTGCCTAACTCTACTTTAAGGCCTTCAAATGCTTCACATATATATTTCAATTCACATTTTCAATTTGGGCTTATATGCATTTTCAATATTCAAATTTTATTTTTCATATTATGGCAATTGTTACATTTTAGCTTGTATCGGCTCTTGTCAACATTATGTAGAACTTAACATTTTAATTTATTTTTTTACCATAATGGCCTTATTCAATTTTTCCAAGATGTGAGCATGGTTCATACATATGCATACATACCCTATCAATACATATGCATACATACCCTATCAAGTTTTAATTTCTTCCATGGCAACCTTAGTATCATTTTCACATATTTGACTAACAAGACATCACATGACCACTCAAAATTTATCTTTCACATTTTAATGTTTATTTTATATAACATTATACCATGGAATTTCACATTATTATTAACATAATTTACATAATTAAACACACAATTGAAACATTAATTTCATAATTTCCTAAGCTTACTAACTTAGGAAAAGTAAGAGTATCCATGGTACTTACCTTAATGGATTCTCTACAATACCAAATCAAGCTTCCATGTACTTTAATCCATCATCAATCAAGCTTGGGAATTCATAAATCACCATTTCCTTATTTTCGTACAACAAAATATATTAAAAATTAATATAAATTATTTCCAAGCTCTCTCATAAGATTTCACAACAAATATCAAGCTAGTGGGGTATAAGAAGTCATTTCTTACCCAATTGAAGCTTTCTCACTCTAGTTTCAACTTCTCTCACTAAAACTCCATAAACCCTAAGCTGAAATTTTTGAAAATGATGAAAGAAATGAGCTTAGGAGGTTATTTCCATGGAGATTTTAACATTATCTCAAAGTGGGAGGTGAAACTTTTGAGAGAAAATGGAGAAAAAGTGATAAAAATGAGAAAGAAGAAGATGGTAAGCCATGGAGGTCTTGCTGGCAGGAGAAGAAGAGAATGAGGGCTGATATGGTTTCTTTTCCCAATTACAAAGGCGGCCAAGGCCCAAGCCTAACTTTTCCATGTCTAATTTTGTCAAATTATGGCCCAATTCTTTAATACGATGCCTCAACGATCCAAAAAAATATGAATATCAAATATCATATTTAAATATTACTTCTATTATAAAACTTTTGAGAATTGACCAAATTACCCTTTTACGACAAAATTATTATTTTGCCCCTTTTTACCCTTTTTTATGATTTCATCTCAAAATTTGATACTTAGTCTAATTCAAATTCATAATTCATAATAAATCTTTAATATAATTCCACAAGTTGTGAAAATTTCATCTCTACTCTTTTCTCAATGAAAATGAGAAAATTACAACTTAGTCCCTGTACTTTTTAATTTTTTCAATTTAGTCCTAAAAGTGATTTTCATCTCACCAAGTCATGTTTCATATCATGTAATCCGTAATGATTCATATTTCTCTCTTTTGGACGACTTCGCACATTAGTCCTCATAGTTTAAAATTTTATGACTTTGTCATTTTTATCATATTTTCATTTTTTTCAACACTTTTCACGTAATTTCTTCTCCAATACCAAATTCCTTTCATAAATGTTCTCATCTGAGTCATTCCATAAATTTTCTCATGATATATCTCAACATTCAAACCTGAAATTATGCCACATGTCAAATCAAAATTTTTGGGGCGTTACAAATCTTCACCTTGTTTGCTTTGCTTTCTAGTACACATAGTCCCATACAGATTTTGAAGTGTTAACTATGCTTATGTTTATCCTTTTACTATCCTTATCTCTTGAGAGTTTTAATATGATGGAAAGTTGCTTATGAAAGGATTTATTTTAGTTTTTTTCAAGATAACTCATGAAGATAATTATCAACATTTAAACTAGTGATAAAGACTTATCTCTCGGATGCTAATCAACGTTAGATAAGAGCCTATAAATAGGTTTACTAAAACCCTAAATCAAGAGTTGTACTAGATGAATTGTTAAATAAAATCATTCTATGAGCAAGGCTTCGTAAAGTAGGATTGGGGAATCCGAACTATATTGACAAATATCGAGTGTTGATTCTCTCTTTATTTATCTCTTTGACTCGCTAACGGTTTTGGATTTCTTATGCAAAATCTCTAAATTCTATCTGAACTTCTATTCCAACAAAAGATAGAATGATACTATTTTTTCAACGGCAAAACCAAGTTTTGTTATTCCACCAATAGGTCGAATATCATAGCTAGAACAAAGTGCAAACCAAAAGTTATTTCAAGATTAAAGATTAAAACGGTAACAATTCTTGAATTGGTTGAAGTTATATTAGTGCTTGCAATGTGATTCATCATCTTTAAATAAAGCCCTGCAGGCATAGTGTTTTATTGCTATTAAAAGAACCGACCTAAATTGTTAACTCAAATCAAACTAACCAAAATAAGTCTTGAAGAAAGTCCACACATTTACATAAGGTTAAACTTGAACTTAGAATTTGAAAGCTCAAAGTTTTCGGAGCCTCAACCTTGCCATCCAACAATGCCTCATTTACAATAATAAATTGAATTGGATATATGAGTAATTAACAAAAACGTACCCGATATCTATAAAGGGAAAAATTAAGAAAAACAGAGTAGATGGTAGGGTGGTGATAAATGAATTCATTAGTGAGGACTGAGGACCCATAATATAAAGATAAAAGTAAGTAGGTATCGATGAATGCAATGGGATGGGAGGGGAGCTTTGTTGGTTGATCAATGTTTCAGCCAGCTATGATATTGATCGATTGGCGACCGTTTTAAAACCAGATAATAAAAAATCAAAATTAAAATTTATCCATCAAGTGATTTAAGTAACTTTTCATTGCTTAAAAATCCAATGCCATTGGCCTTTATGTCTTCACACACCATTTCCGATTTCTCTCCTAGCTAGCTCATTTCACTCCCTCTCGGCCTAGCATCAACTACTAGAGTTTTGCAAAGGGAATTAAGACAATGGAAATACCATTTTTCCCTACCCTTTTCTCAACTGTTAGAAGCTTGGTTGTCAGACAACCCTTTTTCCCAACCTTGGAAGATTTGCTAGTGAATCATCCCAAAATCCTGGGGTTTTCATGGAACAATGGCCAAACTCCAGCCTCCTCCCAACGTTTTCTCGCCCTTACTGTTTTGTGTTACATTTCCTTCACATTCATTCTTTCCCAGGTATCTCGTCCTTCCCTTGCACGTCCAGTCCTCAAATCAATCTCAGCCCTTCACAACCTCTTCCTCATCACACTTTCTTTCATCATGGCCCTTGGTTGCCTCGTCTCAATCTTTTCCCAAGTGCCTAACTTCAAGACCCTCGTTTGTTTCCCTAAGCGCACGTCACCATCTGGACCTCTCTTTTTCTGGGGCTACATATTTTACCTCTCCAAGATTGTTGAATTCATGGATACCCTTTTGATCATCCTCGGTAACTCCACGAAAAGGTTGTCGTTTCTTCACGTCTACCATCACTCGATGGTGGTCATCATGTCTTACGTGTGCGTCAACAGCGCCCAATCTTCTTTCTCGATGGTGCTGGTCACCAACTGCACCGTCCATGTTGTGATGTACGCTTATTACTTGATGTGCACCCTTGGGGTTCGCCCAAAGTGGAAGAAAATGGTCACAGATTTCCAGCTGGTGCAGTTCTGGTCTAGCTTTTTGATAATGGCGATGCTTGCCTTCTACCATTTCACTGGTTCAGGCTGCTCAGGGATTTTGAGTTGGTGCTTCAATGCAGCCTTCATCGTTTCTCTTTTGTTCTTATTCTCAGATTTTCATGCTAAAAATTACTCCCCCAAGGTCAAGAATGCCTAAATTTAGGTTTCCAATGCTTATTTCTTTTTCATTTTATACTTAGAAAAAAAAAATTTTGAGTTAGGGAAGAAAAAGAAACAAATATGCACATTTCTAGAAGTGCATTATCATAAATGATTTACTTTTTACATTTTCAATTGATCGTTCAACAATGTATCCCATCTTAGTTTCCATTCAAGACTAGAGTGCTTTGATTATTAATTATTAGTGATTAATCTTCTGAACTATTATATATATTGGATTGTATGCTTAAATGTTCGCCATGATGCATGTTCATTATTACATGCAATTTTCCTTTTTTTAGCCACATATATATAATGATCGAACAGTGTATGCAACATTGAAAATGCATTTTCATTTCATCATTCCAAGAAAAACATTTGAAAATTAATAAAAGAAGAAAATCGAATATTTGTCAATATTGAGAGTTTCCCTAAATTAAATATGGTAAGCAGAAGAGTAAATAACATTGTCAGAAGGATGTTGCCTTCCTCCGTCCTACCCCTTTTAGATCGTTGTATAATATAATATAAATAAATAAATTTAACAATTATTGTTACAACTTAGCTGTGCATTAATTTTTTAATGACAATGAAATATTTATCAATCTCTTGATGCTGTTTGTAGTTGAGTGTTACTATTTCCAATTAATTCCAAATCTATATTTTGCGGGAAAAAAAAAATTTGATGCTGTTTGTAGTTGAGTGTTACTATCTCCAATTAATTCCAAATCTATATTTAGCAAAAAAAAAAAGGAAAAATTTGTTAATTCTTATGCTTTGATAAAATTTGATATTTAGTCTCTATATTTAAAAAGACAAAAATTAAGCCTTCCTGTTTTTTTTTTATTAAAAATCTCAATCCAGTCACTAAAATTGTAAGTATTTTCTTTTAAAAATTTTCAATTTAGAATTTTTACTAGTCTGTCCTCATATGACGTGACATATGATTGATAGAAAATAATCATGTTAAATTGATAAATTTTAACATAAATTGCCAACAACAATAATGATTACTAGGATTTTTTAATTGAAAAAATAGAAAAATGGAATTTTTAATTATTAAAGTATAGGGACCAAATCTTAAATTTTATACAAATACAAGGACTACAAACACATTTTAACCAAACTAATTCCATTTCCAACAGCTATTACTATGAATTAGTATTTGGTACACCGATAATATGCTTTTTTTTAATTTCAGAAGTAGACTTAAAAAGTTGCCATATGTCTCATTTCTTTTACATATTTATTTTTTTAATATTTTACTATACGAACACTTATTATCAATCTAACATTATTTATGGAGTCTAAAAACTCGACTAAAAATATACCAAATATTTTCCGCTACTTTTATTTTATGGCTTATACATGCGGAACAAGTGTTGGAAGAATGTTTTCTTTTTGCTTTTTAGAGTGTGAGAATGTTTCTTTAAAGATTATTATATAACAAAAATTCACTAATGCATTAAAAATAGCGTATAAAGTTGTCGACTATTACATTTAATACAGTATTAATATGTTAAACTCACCCGACAAAAACCCTTTCCATAGCCAAAGTTATCATAATCATGGAGGCTGCTGCTCCCGATTAAGGGAAAACTTATCCTTCTATTTCTAACTACATTATTCATCTTCTTACATTAACGTTTGCATCAATTATGATAAATTTCAACAATACATAATAGATAATCGAGTGTAATGGTAAAATATATTGTACTTTTAATAAAAGAATTAATTTTCAAATTTTGGAGATGATATTATTAGGAGGAGTACCCATAAACTCCAAACATGGAAGAAACTCCGAACATGAACTGTAAAACGAACATGGAATATACTAACAAATTAAAATGAGTTAAATAATTTGTTAACTTTTTAGTATACTAATAATTATTTGATACATTGATGATGAAATTATAACTATATAACTGAATTTAAGAAATTATCATATGTGTTTTTCGCTCTCTTCTTTTCATAGAAAAATCCTAGCGGTTCAACTTTTTCAAACTAAACTTTTGCTTAGTTGGTAGCGGCCTTTGGGCCGGTTTCTAGTCACAATTTCTCCAACGTTTTTTTTGTAGTTTTATTTTATTTTTAATTTCAATCCACAATTTCATGGTTTTATTCTATCCAAAATTTAGTGTTTTATTTTGTCCACATTTTTCGTGGTTTTTATTTTGTCGACTCTGTTTTCTTTGAAAGCGGTGGTGGTTTTATTTTTAATTTTACTTTTTAGTCATGTTCTAGCATATATGTGAGATTTGCCAACAATAGGGTGTCGCCAGATCTATTAGGAACCGTTCTTGAAGAGCTTTATCAAGATATATCATAGTGATAATAATAGATTTGAGATGATGAGGAGAAGGATAGACTTCTAGTGCATCACTGATGCGGTGACTATCTTGGGGGTTTTGACAGTTTTTTCTTTGTTGATCGGTATTCATCATTGGGTTGACTTGATGATGGAGAGGCTGGGATGCAAATTCCAGCGATGTGATCAAGTGATGCTTCTTTAGTTTGTTTCTAAATTATTCCAATATAGCCGTTATTGTGAATTTGTCTTTCTCTTTTTTTTTTAGATTACTTTACAAACATGACATTTGTACATTAGTTTGCAGTGAGTTATTTATCGTTTTTACTATATATGTCTTTGCATTATTGGTTATCATGATTTGTAACATCCCGAATTAATGGGCCTGTGCATTTTGGTGTGTTATATGTTAATGTGTTAATTTAAGAGTTAGGGGTTCAGATTGAGCTCGGGTATGGGCTGAGGCCTTGGCTAAATTCTTGTGTAAACACTCTAGAGCATTTAAGATAGGTATCTATATTTAAAATATCAAAATGGGCTTGTGGCCTAGGAATAAGAGGCGCAGTAGGAGGGAGCTATAAGTGGCGCCAATAGGCAAAAGAAGGGGGCCTCAGTGTGGCCGCTTGGAGCCCAAGAAATTGGGCTAATTTTGGCAGCCCAATGAGAGCTAGGGGGGACGGCAATATGGCTACAAAATAGGGGATTTTATGTTTTAAATTATGTGGATATAATACTGATAAAGGGGAAGTAGTGATGTGGTATAGGTCTCTGTTGGATGAGTGTTCTGTTAAGGATAAGGGATAGAATGATAAGAGTGATCTCTTGGTTGCAGAGTTGGCCGAAAATCAAACACAGGAGAGGGGGAAAATCGGTTCAGTATAGGCAAGGGGTGTGTGCCGAATTTTTCATTGTGTTTCCTGAGAATAGTCTCAAGTTTTCTCTCTTTTTCGGCAACTAGAATCATCTTTTCTTCTTTTTATTTTCTTTCTGTCAGAAACCGAAACCCTACAGTTTACATTCTCTTCTCTTTCAAACTCTTTGGCCGAATCTCTCTATCTACTTCCTTGCCCATCTTTTCAATTCCTAGTTCTTCCAAAAGTCGAAAATGCATCAGTATTCCTCTCGTTCATCTTTTCCGAGATTTTCTTAAAAGTCGAAATCCCTGGATCCCATCTCCTATGATTGCCGAATTCCTTCTGTGGTGTTTGCTTATGCCGAATCTTGAAGAAAACGAAAGGAGAGCTAATCGCTTAGGTTCCTAAATCAGTAACACTTGAATCACCCTACTTCCGGGATCTAATCGATTTAGGTAAGGAGATTCGTTTATTTAAACATATAAATTCAGGTAAATAATAATCCTTGGCCGAATGTAGGGGAAACTTTATCTTCGCATTCTTCCGGCTTTTTAGCAAGTTGTAGACAAAGAGCAGTAGATCCGATTAGCGAGGGTATCGACATAGAGAGTAGTACTACGTGTTATCAGGTGTGTAATTTCTCACACCATCTCTGTTGTTTGTTATATATATATATGAATCTGTCTATATTCTGTTAAATGCCAAAATCCCGGCATGGTTGTTGAAAACCCGTGGAGGGTAAAGGCGAATCACCGAGTTAGTGATTTCGTCATTCATAAGTGAATGTTTCGTTGAGATGATATGTTTTATATGTATGCCAATTTCTATGTATGCATGCGGGGTTGGGTGATTGATGAAAGGGAAGTGTTACGTTCGGTGGCTCGCCACGATCACATTGTAGTGGCTCGCCACGATGCATTCGTGACTATGTCACAAATCGACAATGAGCGACTAAGCGTAGCATGACTGCCATCGGTGGTGTGTAGCGGTGAGGGTGATTGTAGAAATCCCCAATGGTGTGATTGGCAGGTAAAGGGTGGTGTGTAGCGGATGGAAACCTAGGATTGGGTTGGGCTTTGCATAATTTCTGTTGTATGATATTCTCATTATTCATTCGTGGGCTAAGGCCCAACCTGACAGTGCATGAGGGTTGCACACTGAGTCTCGTGACTCACCCCGTTGTTTAACATTTTTCCAGGTGACACCTAGTGCATCGGACCGGGCTGGAGAGGAGCGCAAGGTGGCCATGCAGGAGTTTTTTTTTATGATTCAATAAAGGACGTTGTTTTAATAATTTTCCCTTAGTATTTTCAATTTGTCTGGTTTATACTTTATTGTAATAAGGCCATGGGCCATTAGTTTTATATTTTTGGTTTTGGGCTTTACTTTCAGACACTTGAATTATCCGATAAAATTGAAACCAGGGCATGAACTAAGTTTTGGTTTGTAATTCATAAAGGCATCATATAGAATTTTATATCTTATATAAATTATCAAATTATTAAGTTTTCCGGTATAAATGGTTAGACTCAACCAACATTTTTTTCAAAAAAAAAATGCAACATGTTTTACTAAATCTTCTTAGTGACATGCCAGATCCGGTCGTGGTATTTGGGCCGGGCTTGGGGTGTTACAAATTGGTATCAGAGCCAAGTTCAAAACTCGGCTTTGGGGATTTTAGGCTCAAAACGTTTTCTAAAGATGGGTTTTGGAAACATGCATGTTTATAAATGATACAGGATGGTTTTTCCGGTATGGCACCTGCGTCTCCGGCCCAAGTCCGCCAGATAAGTATTCAGAACTCACTATGTGTTATATATGTATGTGGGCTTGATGGGCTTTAAGGGATGTAGATTATTCTAGTTAGAGATTGATGGACCTTAGGCCTAGTTAAACAACTCTTCAATTCCATAAGACTTAATTCAACCGAACAAACCTGTAAACAAGTCACAAGACTAGGGTGTGGCAACAGGCATACGCATGTCTAGGATTGGATTCAGGGAGAGCTTGGTACTTAAGCAGTCCTAGTGACTCACCTCCTCTTCGCTGGAATCCTACCTGGTGCATAGTGACTGTTCACCCTAGCCACGAGGATTTGTCACCTCCTCTCCTCAACCAACGTTTTTTTCAAAAAAAAAATGCAACATGTTTTACTAAATCTTCTTAGTGACATGCCAGATCCGGTCGTGGTGTTTGGGCCGGGTTTGGGGTGTTACATGATTACTATTAATAATATTCTCTTTAAAAAAATAATAGTTGTGTAATGCAGGATATATTAATGAAAACAACCTTTTTATTTCCTTTGTAATATTTTTTAATGATAACCCTTGTAGTTTTATGCATTTCATTTCTTCATTATGCCTAATCCTTTCTGTTATGCAAACAATAATGCCAACTTTGCAGATTTTGTGAAACACCCCACACCCGGCCCACGAGCCTGAACCGGATCTGGTATGTTCCTTAAATAAATCGGTTTTCAATGTTCTAAATGACTTAGAGAAAATTTGTGTAATTTTCTAAAATATGGTTTTGGGTTGGGCTTAGGTTGGGAAACCCATTTAATTAATTTAAAAATCCAATTTTTATTAAGGTGACAAAATAATTTTTGGGTTTATTATTTTAAAAGAAATAAATTTACTTATCTTTAATCAAACATAATTTGTATCATATTTAAATAAAAATAAACAGAATAAAGAAAATCCAGCTGGGCCTTATGGCCTTATTACATCATTCAAACCCAAAATAAAGTACTAAAATTTCATAAAGTCCAAATTCCAAATAATTTCTTCAAGCGATGCATGGCCACCTTTAGCTCCTGCCGACCAGGTCCATTCTCGCTCATCACCGAAAAATAATTCCCCAACGGGTGAGTCAACAGACTCAATGTGTACATAGTACTAATTTCCAACAAATCGGGCATACAAGTCATATCAATATCATGTTCATACAAAATAAAGGATGATGCAACCCAAATCCAAACCTATTTGTCCATCCGCTACACACCACCCGTATTCAACCTGCATACCAGCGGGGACTACTAAGTCGACCCTCCATCCGCTACACACCATCGAAGGCGATCGGCTGCGATCGACGTGCTCATCGCCCACTTATGTTGTGTCATTAGACATCTGTATTCCTTTGGATGTAACCGAAGTTACCACTTTTCACTTTATGTGATTGTAGTCACCACTTTACGTTGGTGAGACCGTAGTCATCACCTTCACTTTCTTCCTCCACAAATATCCCGAATGCCCCAATTATTTCATAACATATTTCACATACTTAATTTTCATTCATGTTACTAATCACATGTTCAAAATATATCACATTCACAATCCTATCAAAAGTAGGAAACGTGCACTGGGTACTCCTTACCACATTTGTGGTGCTTAGCCACATTCACATCTTGTTACATATTTATATATCTAATGATTGCCATGCAATTTATTGAAAGTTAGTAAGAGTACACACCTTTTTCGCTTAATAGTTTTAGTGAAATTCCGTAGAGAGCGATCTACCGACCTAGATCTTTCACTCCTATATTCGGCCATTAATTAAAACATATAAATAAACCTATTTGGTCTTAAAACCAAATCCTACTAGAAGTAGAATTACTTACCTAGTTGCCGAATTGATTTAATCAAGTCCCAACAGTTGCTAGAATTCCTCTTCCTTGAAATCGGCTAATACTAGGTATGTAACCATGTCGATTTTCGGTTTTTGAAATAATGGAAAACACTTAAACAAATTATGCCTTGGCCGAATATCCCTTACCTTATGATGGGATTCCAAATCAAGAGGATTCCTTTATAAGCTGTTGAAATCCTATAACTTCGTGTTAGATTAGATCTAACTTTGAAAACGTGAATCATAATCTTTAACCACATATTTATATTTATAATCCTTACCTTAGATCCTTAGATTTCCGAAAGATCCCCTTTTGATGTTGTGGATGATTGCCCTCTTTCTTAGAATCCACAAAGATTCAAATTTTAATGAAGAGAACGAGAAGAAAATAGAAGAAAAGAGAGGATTTTTGCTTAATGAAAATTCTAGAGAGGGGTTTTGCCTAGGAGAATTTCGGCAGAGAGAGGAAGAGGAGCAAATGTTGATGAGTAGCCCTCCTGTCCTCCTTTTATAGCCAAAGTTATCGACCTAGGAGTCCTTTACTTGGCCACCACTCCTCTTTTTGATAATATTATCTCTTTTATTTAAAAGATAAAAGCCTTTAATCCATCAATTATCTCCTCAATTATCTCATTAGAAAATAATCCTTTATTTATCTCTTATTATTCACATATTTATGTGAATAAAACTCCTTTATTTATCTCTTATTATTCACATATTTATGTGAATAAAACTCCTTTATTTATCTCTTATTATTCACATATTTATGTGAATAAAACTCCTTTATTTATCTCTTATTATTCACATATTTATGTGAATAAAACTCCTTTATTTATCTCTTATTATTCACATATTTATGTGAATAAAACTCCTTTATTTCTCTCATATATCCAAGTTTCCCGAAATGTTCAAGTTTCCATTTTTGGATCATTTCCAAAAATGTTTAGGTTTCCAAAAATGTCTAAGTTTCCAAAAATGTCCATTTCCATTTCCATTTTCATTTCCATCTCCATTCATTTCTAGGTTTCCAAAAGTATCAAAAATTTATTCATAATACTTAAGACTTGTCATTTCATACAATTGATCCGAAAAATGCATAGGCCCTTCCTAGGATGTTACTGATTCTACCCTCTTTAAAAAAATTTCGTCCTCGAAATTTCCTAACTAAACAGATTGAGGGTATTCTTTGTCGCATTGTCTCTTCGGCTCCTGGGAAGCTTCTTCCGATCCATGATTGCGCCATAACACCTTGACTAAAGGCACCGACTTCTTTCGTAGTGCTTTCACGTCACGTTCCAAGATCTCGAATCGGCTCCTCCTCGTAGGATAGATCCGCCTTAACTCCACTTCTTCAACGGTACCACATGAGACGGATCCGATCGATAGCGACGTAGCATGGACACATGAAATACGTCGTGCATTTGATGCAACTCTGGTGGCAACTCCAATTGGTATGCCATCGCCCAACTCGCTTCAAGATGCTTGATAGGGCCCTATAAACCTTGGGCTTAGCTTCCGCTTTGCGCATCGAACCGCATAACCTTCTTCCAAGGTGAGACCTTTAGAAACACTTGGTCTCCTACTTCAAACTCAATTTCTTTCCTCTTAAGGTCTGCGTCGACTTACATCTCATCGAAGCTTCTTTCAACCGTGTTCGAATTAATTCCACCTTCTCCTCGTTTCCGCCACTAACTCTGGACCCAAAACGCGGCGTTCTCTAACTCGGTCCAACAAGTTGGTGTTCTACATTTCCTTCCATACAATGCTTCGTATGGTGCCATCCGAATGCTTGCACGATAGCCGTTGTTGTAGGCGAACTCGGCTAGAGGCAAGTAATCTTCCCAACTTCTCGGAAATCCATCACACTGACCTCTTAGCATATCTTCCAACACTTGTATAACCCGTTCGGTGCCCGTCGATTGTGGATGAAAAGCCGTAGTGAAGTCTAGCTTAGTGCCTAATGCTTGATGAAGTGCTTTCCAAAATCGAGGCGTAAACCTTGGGTCTCTATCGAGAGATGATCGACATCGGTACCCGTGTAGCCTCACGATCTCCGCCACATATAACTTGGCTAACTTTTGAAGGGAATAGTCGATCCTCACAGGATAAAATGTGCGGACTTGGTCAAACGGTCCACTATCACCCATACCGAGTCCTTCTTAGTGGGCGTAAGGGAAGCCCACTAACTAAGTCCATGGTAATTCTTTCCCACTTCCATTGGGAATCTCAATTGGTTGAAGCAATCTGATGGGACTTGGTGTTCAAACCTTTACTTGGTCGACATGTCAAACATTTCCCCACAAATTCGGTCACCTCTCGCTTTTGTGTCGACCACCAAAATTGTTCCCTTAGATCTCTATACGACTTGATGCCTCGGGATGCATAGCATAAGGACTACCATGCGCTTCCCGAAGAATCCTTTGTCTCAACTCCTTATCCCTTGGCATACAAACCTTTTCCTTGTAGTACAGTACTCCTTCATCATTGACGCTATAATCCTTTAATCCTCCTTGCCGTACTTGCTGTGTAACTTAGTACTTAAGTCCTTATCCGCCAACTGTCCCTCTTTCACCTCCTTCACCAGGTTGGCTTGACTTGTAACTCCGCCAACATGCAGGCTTAGTCATCATACAAACTTAAGTGAGCGAACAAAGCCCTTAAATCCGACACAACCTTCCTACTTAGGGCGTTAGCTACCACATTCGCCTTGCCGGATGGTATTCTATCGAGCAGTCATAATCTTTCAATAACTCCACCCACCTTCGTTGCCTCAAGTTCAACTCCTTACGAGTCAACAAATACTTAAGGCTTTTGTGGTCCGTGTAAATTCTGACCTTTCTCCATAAAGGTAGTGCCTCCAAACTTTGAGGGCGAAAACCACCGCCGCGAGTTCCAAGTCATGAGTTGGGTAGTTCACCTCATGCGGCCTTAATCGTCGAGATGCATAAGCGACTACCTTTCCTTCTTGCATTAGCACACTGACCTAACCCGTGTGCGAAGCATCACAATATACTACGAAGTCCTTACCGCCTCGGTGAATTAACACCTGAGCTTCGCCCAAGACCTTTTAAGCTTTTCAAAGCTCTCCTGTTGCTTATCCGTCCACACAAGCGGTACTTCCTTCCTTAGTAACTTTGTCAAAGGTGCGGCTATCGGCGAGAATCCTTCCACGAACCTTACGTAATAGCACGCCAAGCCTAAGAAACTTCGATTTCAACCACCGACCTAAGTGGTTTCCAATCCAACAACGCTTCGATCTTCCTAGGATCCACTCTTATTCCTTCTGCGGATACCACATGTCCTAGAACGCCACTTCCTTGAGCCAAAATTCGCACTTGCTGAATTTGGCATAAAGCTTCTTTTCCTTAACACTTCTAACACAACTCGGAGATGCTCATCGTGCTCCTCCTCCGTCTTGGAATACACCAAAATGTCGTCGATGAACACCACGACGAATCTATCCAAGTAGGGTTGGAAAACCCTATTCATCATATCCATGACGCGCGGCGGTGCGTTCGTCAACCCAAACGGCATCACCACAAATTCAAAATGACCGTACCTTGTCCTAAAAGCGGTCTTATGAATATCGACCTCCTTCACTTTGAGTTGATGATACCCGACCTTAAGTCGATCTTTGAGAACACAATTGCCTTCTTTCGGTTGGTCGAACAAGTCATCTATCCTTGGCAAAGGATACTTGTTCTTGATGGTCATTTGTTCAATCGGCGATAATCTATGCACATCCGCATAGTTCCATCCTTCTTCTTCACAAAGAGAACCCGGTGCTCCCCACGACACACACACCTTGGGTCGAATGAACCCCACGATCCAACAACTCTTGGATTTGAGCCTTGAGCTCCACTAACTCCTTTGGTGCCATTCGGTAGGGAGCGATTGACACGGGAGAGCTGTTCTGGTAGCAAATCTATTCCAAATTCCACTTCTCTATCTGGGGGTATTTAAGGCAACTCCTCCGGAAATACATCCTCAAAATCCTCACTGTTCTAACTCCCTTAACACCTTCCTCTTCTCCTCTTAACGCACTCACGAAGGCTAAGAATGCCTTACATCCTTTCTTAACCATTTTCTCGGCCTTCGGTGCGAAACTACGTTAGACAAGTAGTTCCTCCTTTCTCCGATCATCACTACTACCTCATCTTCCGGGGTTCTTAGTTCCATACGTTTAGCCGCACAATCCAACACGGCTCGATGCTCTACTAGCCAATCCATTCCAAGTATAAGCTCAAACTCTCAGAAGGGTAATTCCATTAAGTCACCAAATTTCGCTCCCCGAATCTCTAGGGTACATTCAGAAAGATCCTATCTATCCTCACCGTTTGGCCTAAAGGGCTTACTACGATTATCCGCCTATCGAAAGAAAGTTGATTCTAGGCCTAGTGTTTCAACCACACTACATGCAACATAGGAATGAGTTGAGCCCACATCAATAAGAGCAAAATAGGGTTTGTCATGAATAAAGAACGTCTGGGTTATAACATCGGCGCGTCTCCCTCTTCCCTCCGTGAACCGCGTAAACCAAACCGGTTGCCTTGCTTGGCGTTAGGTGCACCTCGGCCCCGAGCTCCACGGCCTCTGCCACTACCTCTGTTGGCCGACCCACGACCTCTTTGAAATTCTTTGTCCGCCTCTACCGGCTGGTTAGCATTCCGAGAGTCTTTGGTTGGCTCTCATCTAATAGCTTGGGGCAATCCTTAATCATATGGTCCTTGGACCCACACTTGAGACATCGTCCCGCCTTTTTCCAACACTCTCCCCGTGCTTCCTTCCACAATGTTCACAAGGGCGAAATTGCTAGCCTGTACTGCACTGTTGACTTTGTGGCTCTGTCAACTCTAGGCCTCTTGTGGCCTTTTTTGAGATGGCCCAAAACCTCTTTTGGGCTTATTTCTCTGTCCACACTGCTTGGTGGCGTCCTTAATTCCTCACCACTTTAGCCTTTTCCACCAAGGCGAGAGAATTCCCGCTCTCGATGCGGTGCTATCAAAAGTCTCAAATCGTCCCTAAGTCCGTCCTCAAAGCGAACACACAGCGTTCATGCTCGATCGCCACTACTCCTCGGGCATATCGGCTCAACCTCAAGAATTCCGCTTCATATTCGGTGTGGACTTACTTCCTTGTACCAACCCCGTAAAAGCCTTCCTTTGCTCATCTATATATACGGTTCCCACATACTTCTTTCCGAAATGCTTCCTTAGCATATTCCTGTGTCGAGATCTTCCGCCGTGGCACTGCCGTCCGACGGTTAACCACCATTGATACGCTTCATCGCGTAATAAATTGCCGTCATCCCTTTCAACTTCTCCTCGGGGTCAAGTCAAGCTCATCCATGATGCGCTCGATTGCTTCCAACCGAGACTCACCGGTATCTTCGGGTGCCACTCCGATACTCCTCTAAACATTTCAGCTCCATTAGCACGAGCCGCTCGAGCATGGACTTACGATTTCTGAATTGTTTCTCGCGCACCACCACCAATTCCAAAACTCGCAAAGACTGACTGCGACACGGCATCTTCCTCATGCGAGCCTCTTTGCTCAACATTGATTTGGGGTGATGGTGGTGGTGGTATCTCATTGTCGAACCTTGTCCCGATCTAACGGTCATCCTTCCTCTACCTCTTCCACGACGACCCGTCCTCTTGAGCTCATTATCGCGAGATCCGATTAAGGAATTTTATGTATTAGTATTCTTGTTTCACTTATTACCCATGATGATATCTTATGAAGAAGAGTTTAAGAGTGGTTCTTTCGTATTCATACATGCATACAGATCTTGCATTCATTCATTCATCCATCAACAAATATGAACTTTCGTTCATTCAAGGAAACGTTGTAATTCTTGTTGTTGTTTTCGTTATTTTACTTTTCCACTACCAGTGGGCATTTTCGTAATTTTATCCTACTGAGGGTATTTTTGTAAATTTTTCAAAAATAAAAAGTTTCTAGTGATTTTGACGAAAGTATTTTGGTACTTCTAAGGTTCGGGGAAATTTTGGAAGAATTTTGAAATCCAGGGTATTTCGGTAATTTTTGATCTCGGGGTATTTTGATAATTTTTCCAAAAATCAGGGTAAATTTGTAAAATTTATTAAGTTAGGGATATTTTCCAAGATTGTAAAACATTGAGGGTTCCTTTGAGAGTTACACTTTTCAAAGCAATGATATTGTAAAAATTTTGGAAATCAGGGTCGTTTTGGTAATTTTGTAAGTTAGGAGCAATTTTGTAATTTTCCAAAATCAAGATAGTTTGATATTTTACAAATTAGGGTTTTTTGAACATTTGATAAAGTAATGAAATTTTGTTAAAACTATGGGTGGTTTGGTCATTTTATAAACCAAGGGTATTTTTTTTTTTAGAAGAAAATGTTGTAAAATAGTTCTCATAAGTTTCTAAGAGTTTTAAAACTAAATTTTGGTTATACATTTTTTTTTATTTTTTTATAAAAGAAAAACGGCTAAGTCCCTTTCGGGTTTTATTCTTTGTGTTTAGCCTATGACCGAGCCCTCTTGGTCAGGGTGAACCAAAGCTACGCACTGTGCGTGATTCGAATGAAGAGGAGGTGAGTCACGCGGATCGCTTAAATACCAAGCTCTCACCGACCTTTCTAGACATGCGCATGCAGGTTGCCACACCACCGAGCCTTCGAGTTAGGGCGAACCGAAGCTACGCACAGGTAGGATACTGCGAAGAGGAGGTGAGTCACTAGGACTGCTTAAATACTGTGGCTCTTAGGATCCAATCCTAGACATGCGTGCATGGGGTTGCCACACCTAGCTTAATAACTTAGTCATAGGTTTGTTAAGTTCATTAAGTCTTATGAGTTTCAAGTGTTTGAGTAGTCTAATCCTAGGGTTCAAGTTCCTATCACACTATTCTACGTTCCATGCCTTTGCTACCCTTTTACAATTCATAATTCACATAATCACACGGATGGTTAAAGGTACTTACCGTGGATCATGGGTCGGAGACTTAGGTGCCATGCCATAAAACCGCTTATTTCAAAGAAATTCATTTGGGCTCGAATTGAAAACGTTTTGGGCCGAGAGCCACAGCCGAGAGTTTTAAAAGCGGGCTCGATACCAATGAAACACCCCACACCCTACCACGAGCCTGAACCGGATCTGGTATGTTCCTTAAATAAATCGGTTTTCAATGTTCTAAATGACTTAGAGAAAATTTGTGTAATTTTCTAAAATATGGTTTTGGGTTGGGCTTAGGTTGGGAAACCCATTTAATTAATTTAAAAATCCAATTTTTATTAAGGTGACAAAATAATTTTTGGGTTTATTATTTTAAAAGAAATAAATTTACTTATCTTTAATCAAACATAATTTGTATCATATTTAAATAAAAATAAACAGGAATAAAGAAAATCCAACTGGGCCTTATGGCCTTATTACATCATTCAAACCCAAAATAAAGTACTAAAATTTCATAAAGTCCAAATTCCAAATAATTTCTTCAAGCGATGCATGGCCACCTTTAGCTCCTGCCGACCCGGTCCATTACTGCTCATCACCTGAAAAATAATTCCCCAACGGGGTGAGTCAACAGACTCAATGTGTACATAGTACTAATTTCCAACAAATCAGGCATACAAGTCATATCAATATCATGTTCATACAAAATAAAGGATGATGCAACCCAAATCCAAACCTATTTGTCCATCCGCTACACACCACCACGTACCAACTTTGCATACACCGCGGGGACTACTAAGTCGACCCTCCATCCGCTACACACCATCGAAGGCAGTCGCTGCAGTCGACGTGCTCATCGCCCACTTATGTTGTGTCATTAGACACTGTATTCACTGGATGTAACCGAAGTTACCACTTTTCACTTTATGTGACCGTAGTCACCACTTTACGTTGGTGAGACCGTAGTCATCACCTTCACTTTCTTCCTCCACAAATATCCCGAATGCCCCAATTATTTCATAACATATTTCACATACTTAATTTTCATTCATGTTACTAATCACATGTTCAAAATATATCACATTCACAATCCTATCAAAAGTAGGAAACGCGTGCACAGGTACTCCTTACCACATTTGTGGTGCTTAGCCACATTCACATCTTTGTTACATATTTATATATCTAATGATTGCCATGCAATTTATTGAAAGTTAGTAAGAGTACACACCTTTTTCGCTTAATAGTTTCCGTGAATTCCAGAGAGAGCGATCTACCGACCTAGATCTTTCACTCCTATATTCGGCCATTAATTAAAACATATAAATAAACCTATTTGGTCTTAAAACCAAATCCTACTAGAAGTAGAATTACTTACCTAGTTGCCGAATTGATTTAATCAAGTCCCAACAGTTGCTAGAATTCCTCTTCCTTGAAATCGGCTAATACTAGGTATGTAACCATGTCGGCTTTTCGGTTTTTGAAATAATGGAAAACACTTAAACAAATTATGCCTTGGCCGAATATCCCTTACCTTATGATGGGATTCCAAATCAAGAGGATTCCTTTATAAGCTGTTGAAATCCTATAACTTCGTGTTAGATTAGATCTAACTTTGAAAACGTGAATCATAATCTTTAACCACATATTTATATTTATAATCCTTACCTTAGATCCTTAGATTTCCCGAAAGATCCCCTTTTGATGTTGTGGATGATTGCCCTCTTTCTTAGAATCCACAAAGATTCAAACTTAACAAAGAGAACGGAGAAGAAAATAGAAGAAAAAGAGAGGGATTTTTGCTTAATGAAAATTCGTGAGAGAGGGTTTTGCCTAGGAGAATTTCTGCAGAGAGGAAGAGGAGCAAATGTTGATGAGTAGCCTCTGTCCTCCTTTTATAGCCAAAGTTATCACCTAGGAGTCCTTTACTTGGCCACCACTCCTCTTTTGATAATATTATCTCTTTTATTTAAAAGATAAAAGCCTTTAATCCATCAATTATCTCCTCAATTATCTCATTAGAAAATAATCCTTTATTTATCTCTTATTATTCACATATTTATGTGAATAAAACTCCTTTATTTATCTCTTATTATTCACATATTTATGTGAATAAAACTCCTTTATTTATCTCTTATTATTCACATATTTATGTGAATAAAACTCCTTTATTTATCTCTTATTATTCACATATTTATGTGAATAAAACTCCTTTATTTATCTCTTATTATTCACATATTTATGTGAATAAAACTCCTTTATTTCTCTCATATATCCAAGTTTCCCGAAATGTTCAAGTTTCCATTTTTGGATCATTTCCAAAAATGTTTAGGTTTCCAAAAATGTCTAAGTTTCCAAAAATGTCCATTTCCATTTCCATTTTCATTTCCATCTCCATTCATTTCTAGGTTTCCAAAAGTATCAAAAATTTATTCATAATACTTAAGACTTGTCATTTCATACAATTGATCTGAAAAATGCATAGGCCCTTCCTAGGATGTTACATTTTGCCATTCTCTCCAACTATTTTTCAGATGCTTTTTTCTTTGTCAATCTCCATCTCTGGTCTACTGAAAAGTATTATATACCTACCACCTGTATTTGGAGCCTCTTAAATGGACTTTGAACACCCAACTAATTAGTAAGATCACCATTATTCTTACCATACATACATACATTTTTTATGGAAGTATATACACATATATATAACACATGTTTATGGGAGAAGAGAATTGAATTTTGTTGACTAGTGTACATGTTAAAAAGGTAGGTTATCTATCCATATTTCAAGGCCTGCTTGATGAATGGGATAAGTTGAATTTGGGGGAAAAAGTTTAGAATTGTTTAGAATATATGTTGAGCTCAAATTTTATCAGACCTTAATTCCACCAGTTTTAAAATTTATATTATATTATTTTTTATATTATGTAATTTGTAAATATTAAAAAATATATTAACTTATTTATATTTAGAAATATGATAAAAATAAAAATATAAGCTTAAATGTTAAAAAAATTATTGTAAAATAATTAAAAAGTAATTAAGTTCTTAATCGAAAATAACACCCAATTGAACTCTTCTAATGATGAATTGCATTCAATTAAGTCCTTAAAATATAGCTTTCCATCAAAATCTTTGACGAGTCATTAAGTGTTGATGTGGCAACTAATGTGAAAAATGATGACGTGACAGTTGAGGTGGGAAAAATTCTTTAAAAACTTTAGAAATGCTAAAAATTATTTTAAAAATTGCTAAAAATGCTAGAAAAAGTCTAAAAATATTCTTCAAAATTATTAAAAAAATATATAAAAATTCAAATGATATGAAAAAAAAAAGTAAAAAAAAAACCTTTAAAAATCAACCAATTTAATAAAAAAAATAAAAAATAGTCCAAGTAATGGTTTATGTAAATGATTGGTGCATCTATAAATGATGGTAAACTTTTTCAAAAATTTTTGAGGTGTGTTATAATGTTAGCTTGAGCGCTAAATTAATATTAAGTTATTTCCTTAAAAGCGATGATCAAATAAATCAACACAATGAGATCCCCATATTTATGATTTGAAAACAATTTTTTTTTAATTTTTGAATAATTCAATATTAAAAAGTTTTAGGTTTTTTTTTTTTTTTTTTTTTTTGGTATAAAGAGATTTCGGTAGATGTAAGTTACAAAATATGTTGATTCTTTGTATTAAATGTATTGTTTGATTTTTTTTTTTAACTTTTCACAGTTTTTCCATTTTATTTTTTAAAATTTCTTGAGTTTTCATAATTTCTCATATTATTTTAAAAAATATTTTATGTTGATACAAGATACAATAATGGAGGAGGATAAGTAGGGGCAAGGAGTAGATTAAGGTGGCATTACGGAGGTCGGTTCACCTATAAAGACCAAGAGTCAGGATAAGGACAAACGGACAGGTTGGCTAAAAGGATAAATGTTGAGAGTGTCTTTAGGGTGCTAAAAAGGCGATCCCCTGTTTATAGTTTTCCAGGATATTTATAGGAAAAGTCCTCTTGTCCACTGGTGTAATATTGGCTAGATAAACATTTAATCTCGTTAAATGTATAATGAATAATCATAGACACATATTATGAGATTCTATCAGTGTGAGGTAGTCAAGCCTAAATAGACTATTTATTATCTTGGAAGTGTGTTCAAATTAGGATAGCATTCTCCTTTAAACTCGGGTGGTAGGTTCCATTTGAAGTGCGACGGGTGGTAATGCTCAGGAAGTCAATGCATAGTCAACGATGCCTCTTGGGTTGACACGTGTCCTCTTGGTGAAGGGATATAATAATGCCCCCCTAGTTGAGCTGTAAAGGCTGAGAGCCAAAACAAGGACAAAATAACAGGCTGACTGAGAGGATAAATGCTGAGAGTAACTTAAGAATGCTAAAAAGTCGATCCCCTATTCATAGCTTTCCAACGTATTTATAAAAAAGGTCTCTTTGTCCATTGGTATAATATTGGCTATATAAATGTTTGATCTCGTTAAATGCGTAATGAATAATCATAAACACATATTATGAGATTCTATCAGTATGAAGTAGTCAAGCTAAAGCCTCCTTATTATCTTGGAAGTGTATTCATATTAGGATAACAGTCTACTTTAAACACGGGTGTTAGGTTCCATTTGAAATGGAACGAGTGGTCATGTTTAGGAAATAAATGCATAGTCAACAATGTCTCTTGGGTTGACATGTGTCCTCTTGGTGGAGAGATATAACAATATATGTATGGCCCAATTTTTTACCCCAACCCATCACCCCACTAAACCAACCACTAACTCCATCACCCCACTAAACCAACCACTAACTCCATCACCCCACTAACTCCATCACCCTACTTGCTTGCAAACAAGTTGTAAAATTTGGCTATAAAAGCCATTCAAAACCATTGTAGAGGGGGACGGATTTTTTACAGAGATATATACAAGAGCACATTACTTTTTTTTACAGAAATATATGCACACGAATCAATACGAACACACAGTCGAAAGATCAGCAAAGGTTTATTTTTGTTTTCATTTTTCCTTTCTTTCTCTTCAAAACAGTCTACATACATATACCAAAATTATTATTTTTTTGTTTTATATATATATATAATATGTATATAAGAGTATAAAAATACAAAAAAAAAAGAATTTTTTTACCTTTTGAAGTTTCGGCCACCGCGCGCAGTGGCCGACAGCAGCGGCGACGACGCCGGAGCTTCACCGGAACAAGGCCGGAAATCGTTGGGGGCAGAGAGAAATGAGAGCTCCCTCTTTCTTTCTTTTTTTTTTAAACTGACATCAAAAGTGATTTTTTTCAGATTTTTTTGCTTTATATACTCAGTCTAAACGGCGCCGTTTTAAAGACCCTTCTTAAGGCCAAAAAGACGTCGTTTCCTCCTTAGACCCGCGCACTGACCCGACCCGCTCCAGGGATCCGCGTGTTTTTGCGAAATGGGCTATTTGCGCATAAAGCCCTTCCGCATTTTTTAAATTTTTTTAATTCAGTTCTCTTTTATTTTAAATTTGCTCCAAACTTTTATTTAAAGATTCAATTTCGTCCTTTTTCATTTCTTTTGTGATTTTTGTTATTTTATTATTAATTTTATTATTATCGTTAATTTTGATTTTTATTATCATTAATATTGTTTTACTATTATAATTATCATATTATTATTGATTTTACTATTATTATTTTATTATAATTATTATTTTAATTTTACCATTACTATTATTGTTTTTTTCCTTTATTATTATTATTATATTCATTAGTATTAATAGTATTATTTTATTATTACCATTATTTTTTTATATATATAATATTATTGTTACTATAATCATATTTCTTATATTTCTTATATTTAGTATTATCGTTATTTTTATTATTAATATTATTATTATTACTTTCAATATTACTATTTATTATTTCTATTTTCATTATTATTTTTATATATCGCTATTAATTCTAATATTATTACTATTATTTTATTACTAATACTATTTTTACTATTACTTTTATTATTATTTTCATTTACTATTAATATTATTATTACTATTATTTTTTCCGCCTTATTATTATTTTCTTTCATTATTATCATTATATTTACTATTATTTGTTTATTAATGTATTCTATCATTATTATTGCATTTTTTTGTTACTATCATTATTATTCTATGGTTTTTATTATCGTATATAGCTTCTATTTTTGTCACTATTCGCTAAGTATGACCATTTTCACGTTTTAACCAATTTTTTATTTCAAAGGTTACATTGACTTTATCTTTTATTTTTTCACTTTTCCCAAACGCATAAAAAGGGTTTTTACAAAGGTAATATTTTGTGTTTGGAAGTTCAGGAAATCGTGCCCTAACGTGCTGGGTTTCGATTTTTCGTTCGTCCAAATGACTAAATATCCTTTTAAGATTTTGACCGAGTTTTCTTAACTTCAAAAATAAGGCAATATTTCATGTTTGGAAACTCGAGGAATCGTGCCCTAACGTGCTGGGTTTCGGTTTCTTTCGTTTGGCCAAATAACGGAATACCCTTTTTAAATTGCAATGCATGAATTTTGGAAATCATGAAATGATCTTGGTGTCAAGGGTTTGAAACATCGTATCCTAACGTGCTGGATGTGATATCTCATTCTTTCGGAACAAGAGAATTTCGATATCCAATTGAATTATCCAAACATTTTCTAAAGGATTCGTATTTTAAAATTTCTTTCAATTTTCGATATTAGGACATTAATCAATCAATAAGGTACCAATTTTGGGCGTTGCGAGGGTGCTAATCCTTCCTCGTGCGTAACCGACTCCCGGACTTGTTTTCTTAAGATTCGTAGACCAAAATGTTTTATAAGGTGACCCAATCGCACTTCAAAAAAGATTGGTGGCGACTCCATTTTTCTTTTTAAAGTCGGCCCGTTTTCCAAACACAAAAAAATGGTTTCGACAATATACTTTTTTTTAGAACTTTTAGCTTTTTTTGGTTTTTTTTTTACATTTTTAAGAATTTTAAAAGAAAGTTATATAATTTTAAAAAATTTAAAATTTTCAAATTATATAGAACTTCATGATTTTTTTTTTTAATGTTGCCTACCATGTCATCATATTTTCATGTCAACTTTCATATTAACTACTATGTCATCACTTAACAGCGAAAACTATATTTTAAAGAGCTTAATTAGGTGCAATTTAAAATTGAAAAGATTTAATTTGGTGTTGTTTTTAATTAGGGATTTTATTGATTTTTAATCATTTTACAAGAATTTTTTAGCTTAATTTTCAGCATTTAAGCCAAAAATATATATAATGGTGGAAGAATAAATGTATATATACAGGATTACTCAATTTTTTTATTTTTGAAAGGAAAATTCATTAATTCATTTTATGAATGGGACCATACAAATCAGGGGGTGGGAAATAAAAAACACCCGTCGTAGGCGGTAAAGAACAAGCTCCATCAACACAACAAAAACTTTAGTCTCATCATAAATGAACATTATGGCACATTGATAATTGGCTCCGTCACAACTTAAGCACGACATATTTGGTGTGATTGCAAGCAATTAATACAATATAGAAATATGCCATGAATGGTCTAAAGCGGCGAGCCAAATCAGCAAAAGAACTAAGCATCCACCAAACTAGGGAGGACAGTGACAAAACCATCCATAAAATCACTTGCTCATAAATGAACATTATGGCACATTGATAATTGGCTCCGTCACAACTTAAGCACGGCATATTTGGTGTGATTGCAAGTACTTAATACAATATAGAAATAAGCCATGAATGGTCTAAAGCGGCGAGCCAAAACAGCAAAAGAACTAAGCATCCACCAAACTAGGGAGGACAGTGACAAAACCATCCATAAAATCACTTGCAAAAGCAAGACTAAACAACATGCTACGAGAGCAAACGAAAACTTCTAAAAGTGAAGACTTATTAAACAATGGAAAACAAACAAAAAAAAAACATATAAAACTTAAGACAACACGAGTCCAAACCAACTCGTGAAATTATTTATTATTTTGAAATACTCTCAAAATAAAAAAAGATTAAAAAGTCGAATAAGAGTCACTCACTTTCCAAGAGAAAATGGTAGTGGTTGGTGGAGTGCCAGCGATAACAGGTTACCATCATCAGTCCATAACAACTTGTGAAGATAGTAAAGATACCCACAAAATAGATCTGCAGAAAAAAAAAAAAAAAAAAAAAGAGAATGCACATGGAGTGAATGAGGAGATTAAAGAAAAAGAGGGTTGGTGGGAGGGTGAAAAAAATAAATCTACAAACTGAAAAGAGAGAAGTCACATGAAGTGAATGAGGAGGAAAAAGAAAAAAAGGGTTGATGGTGGAAGAAAAAGGTGGGATATAGCTAGCCCAGAGGTTGGCACCGCCGCTGGGCAAAACAAAAGAGAAGTAGCAAACGACTTGGAGAAAAAAAAGAGAAAAACTTCTAGGGTTTCACAAAATAACTGAGTATTGAATAAAGATAATTTATTTTTAAAATTTAAATAAAATTATATAGACAGGCCTAAACAAGCTTGAGGTAGTTATTTACAAACATAAATAGATTTAGACAAAATTAAAGGTTCATATTTTAAGTTGGACTATATTAGAGGTGTTCATGGGCTGGACTGAGTCGGGTCTAATTATGATATTAATATACTTTATATTTGTCCAAGCTCGATTTAGTTCGGAATATGGGCCTAAAATTCTACACAAGCTCGCTCATATTTGTAAATGGCTAACCCAAGTCCATTTTAGGCCTACCCATATTTTTTAAATTTAAAATTATATTTATATTATTTCAATTTAATAATTTTATATGTTTTTATTTATTGAAATTTTATATATAGTGATCTTAACATTTTTTAATGTTTACATTATAATAATATTTAGGGGTGAGCGTTCGATCGAATCGAATTGAATCGAATAAAAAAATTTCGAGTTAATCGAGTTGACGAATCATATTTTATCATCCTAATTTGATTTGAAATTTTCTCGAATCGAGTCGAGTGAGATGGAATTCGAATCGAATCGAATATATTTGTTCGAGTTAAATTTTAAAAAATAATTTTGGGTCCTTGTAACCATTGTCACCCATCGTAAGAAAATTTGTCCACCTTAACCAAATTTTTTATTAACTTTCATCACCAAATAATTTATTTATTAATCTTTTATATACGGGTTAGCTTCTTTGCTTGCTTAGTTGTTTCAATTATCTTTGATTCTTGTCACTATGTATTTTGGAATTAAAAATATATTAAATGTAAAAATGTGATTTTTAATAAAAGTTATTTTAAAGATAAAATGTGAAATTGATACCAATATAAAATTTTAACACGAATATTTTATGGCATAATTAATAATTCAATTTTAATATAAATATTCAATATGACTAAACAATTCAATAATATAAATAATATAAAATGTGAAATTTAATTTAATAATATAAATAGTAGATATAAATAAAATTATTACTATTTATGTTTAGTGATTTTTTTGGATAATTTTGATTTTTATTTGAGAGTAAAGGGTGAGAAGTAAAAGTTTAGGGGAAAAATAAAAGTTTTGAAGAATAAAAGTTTGAGGGAAAGTAAATAGGGGAGTAAAATTTTAAAGGAAAATATTAAAAAAAAATGGAGGGGAGATGGGTTTGGGGTAGATGGGAGGTGAGATGGGAATGGAGTAAAAGTTTTAGGGGAAAAGTGGGAGAGAGTAAAAATTTCGGGGGAAAATAAAAAGTTTTGAGGGTTTTGGGGAGTAAAATTTTGAGAAAAAGTAAATGGGAGAGTAAAATTTTGGTGGGAAATGGATTTTGGGTAGATTGGGGGGTTGGGATGGGAGGGGAGTAAAAGTTTTGGGGGAAAAGTGAGAAGGAATAAAAGTTTTGAGGGAAAAGTAAAAAGGTTTGGGAGTTTGGGGTAAAAAGTAAAATATTATAGTTTGATATTCGAATTATTCGAATTATTCGAGTTATTTGAATTCGAAAACTCAACTCGATTCGAACTCGAAATTCGAAAAAAAAATTGAGTTGACTCGAATAACTCGATTAACTCGAATAACTCGATTCGTTTAACTCGAAATTCAATTTTTTTTTCGATTTTTTCGAGTCGAATCGAATTTTGCTCACCCCTAATAATATTACTATAGATTTAATTTTTATGTGTTATAAATTACATATTAAACAAAAATAACATAATATAAAATATTACAAACTTAGAAAAAAGACCAAGTTGGGCAAGGCTCAGGCTTTAAATGTTTGAGTCCAAGCTCGGCTCATATTTTAAATAAATCTAATTTTTGTTGTTCAGACCCATTTTTCGAGCCTAATATTTTTGACTAACCTCTCCAAATTTTGAGTAAACCTTCAGACCTGAGTAGATAGCCCAACCTATGAACAGATCTAGACTAGACGCAAAGTTATATATAATATTAAAAGTATATATGGGAATAACTGAGAACACCCATGAACTCTATTGATTACGCCTATATATGCATGCAAAATACTTGAAAAGCATTCCCTATGCCTCTTTATCCTTGAACAAGATGGACATTTTTAGTAAAAATCACATCATTGTTCAATCTTATTATCATCATCATCAACTTTTGGGTACAAAAATTCAATTCAAAGGAATCTTGGAATAGTTTTCTGTGCACTCAAAACGATCAGATTCTGCCTTTTGCTTTAGAGAAATAGAGTTTGCTTTCTCTGAGAAATAGGAATAAGGGATCACAGTCTAGAGAACACTAATTTGATTTGTTATTGGTGAAGTTAGAAATAATGGGTTTTCCTAATGGATGTATGTTACTGTCCAAGGCAATCTAGAGGCATAAATCATACATAACTTGAAGAATTTTCCATTACATTACTGTCCAAGTCACGTTTGGAGCAAATCTTGCTTCTCAATCTCAGCTAGAGAAACACACAAATGAATGCATGAAATCGCAACATAAACATGGAGTTGTAATCAGGTTGGTTTGCGCAGTCATTTTTTAAAACTTACTACTATATATTTGCAATCGCTATTTATAATCAGAGTTAGAGATTGGCTATGATTGAAATACCTTCATTGAAAAGCTGGATTATTATTTTATGAAAGAGAAAGAAGAATAATGGCAGATAAAAAGTGGGAAAATAACATAAAAATTTCTAAGTACAATGTAATGAGATAGAGGCAAGGTATAAAATCAATTGGTTAGGGAAGTAAGCAAAGGAAATCTTTTTGAGCTTTGTTGAACAGTGCTTGTAGATTCACCAACTCCTACACGTATTCTCCAAGTTATGATCATTTAAAAACAAGGGAACCTCTGTCTTCCATGGCTGTCTTCAGGTCTCCCCTCTAGGATGGCATTGCCTCACAGTTCTTCCACTTTTCTATATTTCTGCTTCTGCATTATCCTTGCATCAGGTATATTTCAATTACATTACATAATCACCCCAGTAATTAAATTTCTAGAATTTGGTCCTTTTCATTCCAAGTTACGGTTTTCAGGGTATTTATTTCATCTTTAAGATATCATATTTAATAGATTTCGGGTTTTAATTTCAGTATTTGCAACATTTTTTTCTATCTCAAAAACCAACCTTTCTAGTTCCGAGAAAAGTACATATAAGTTCACTTATATTTATATTTGGGCAGGTGTAACAAAGCCTGCAAATGCAAAAAATTTTACACTAGTGAATCAGTGCAAAGAAACAATATGGCCTGCAATAATCACCGATGGAGGCAACTTCCATGGTGAAGGCTTTACCTTGGACTCAGGTCAGACTGCCTTCTATAATGCCCCAAATGGGTGGAGTGGCCGCATATGGGGTCGAACCGATTGCAGTTTCGATAAAAATGGCAATGGCACGTGCCAAACAGGAAGTTGTGGCACTTCAATAAATTGTACAAGCGCTGGCAGCCTGCCTGTTTCCATAGCCGAATTCACCCTAGGTGATGATATCGATTACTATGATGTTAGCCTTGTAGATGGTTTTAACTTACCTATTGTGGTCAAGCCTGGTGGTGGTAAGGGAAATTGCAGCATTGCTGGTTGTGATGGAGACTTGAGGCAAAACTGCTCATCAGATCTTGAAGTTAAGAACAATGGGAAAGTTGTCGGTTGCCGCAGTGCTTGCGATGCCTTCAACACTGATGAGTACTGTTGCCGTGGGGCGTATAAAGATCCTGTCACATGTTTGCCTACAAATTATTCCAAGAGTTTCAAACAAGTATGCCCTGCAGCATCAAGCTATGCCTATGATGACCGCGTTAGTATCATAACTTGCTCTGCATCAGATTATTTGGTAGCCTTTTGTGCATCAAGGTAAAGCTTGACAAAATTCAAAAAACAAACATATAAATCTAATGGTATTGTGAAAAGGGTATTTGCCATGGTTTATTTTGATCAATGAAGTAATGAATTGCTAATGACTCCAGGAACAATACAATATGCACCTACCAAGATCAGAAGTTCGTTTGCTACAGTACATCAGAGGGCTTCAAAGCAATCTCTCAAAGTTGGAGGAGTTGGATGTTGGCATTACCATTGGCTTCCCTTTTACAATTTTTGCTTTAGTAAACTCTGTTCAGCTGTTTCAGTTTTCATCATTCTGAAATTTGAAGGATGTTATCCCCCCCCCCCCCCCTTTTTTTCCAGATTCTTTGGACAGATGAAAACCTTGGAAGAGAAGGTAAGAGAACAGGAAATATGGGGTTTTCTCTGTATTTTCTCATTGATACCAACAATCATGTTATCCCCAGGGCAATCCATGCTAATATTTCACTTAGATTCATAACTAGATTTTCATGGTACAGGATAGGCGATTTAGAGATTTTCATCTTTGAATTTAGAAATGAGTAAATTTAATACAACGTAATTCACCCATCCCTTCAAACTTCAAATAATGAGAGAGAACAGGAGACCAGCCTCAATGCCCCATCAACTAACCAGAAATATTCAAATGTTACCCAATACTTGATAACCTTTTCATACTTCATCCTTAATATTGGTACACTGAGGCAACTTGTCTAGAGTTAAATGATTCAACTAGTTCTTTCTATAGTAAAAAGAGTAGGAAGGAAAAACTTACAGTAAACAAGTCTAGAGTAAAAAAAAAGTACCATACAACAACAAACTATCCATTCTCAGTTCATCTTAAAGTGCAGGGCCAATCTCTTCCCTTAGGATCTTCACAGCTTCTGAAACTCCATCCTGAACATGGAATAAATTTCAGATAATCTCAGTATCCTAACAGGAACCAAAAATTGAAAAAGAGAGTGCGTAAATTGGCAGAAAATTAGCCCCCACAATGGGGTTGGTTGGATATGGATGGGAAATTGGGATTCGGGCACGTGTCTCAAACAAAATGTATCATACAAACTCTAAAGTTATTTGAAATGCTGATCTGCCATCCAAACACCAATCCTTCTCAACAAGGATCTTTTACGAAAATGGTGAACATTCTCTGCCACCAATGTATCATTTCTATTGCCATATCCAGGCTAGTATTTTATGCAGTACACCAAGTAAATGCATAATGCATCAATGATAATGATAATGATAATGATCATCAATAACGGCAGATTACATAGAGGATTGATCGCAAAAGTGAGAGACATCACTGAAGTAAATGTGTTGGCATCCATTTATGGAGATTAGGCTAATAACTTTTTACCATATCTACATAGTTATTACTGATCAAATATTTCTTAGCTTTGCTTAAATGAATGGACAGGAAAAATGTATCACAATCAGCAGCCATTACCTCAGGAGAAATCCTTTTACCGATTTCTAATGCACGTTCTTTGATTCTAGGAGATAATGCATCATGTATTGCTTGTGATAGTACATTTGCTGCGGCCCTGATACTTGTGTCACTACTATTTTCTGGAACAAGATGGTTTCTTCTCAATGGTTCTGGAGCAACTCCAAGCCAAAACATTTTTTCTGCCCAGTAGAATTGATCCAGTACAAATGGACATATAATCTGCCATGCAATGATAGTTATATTTGAGAAAGAGCAGTAGGGAAAGAATAGGATGACAAACACCATAACCATACACAAATACAAATATAAACTACAATTATAAAAGGAATGCATGTAGACTCCAATGACCTTATATTCAGATAACCAAAACTGCTGTTGCATTTCATATAAGATGCTCATTACCTTTTGCTAAATGTCCATCACAAGTATCAACCTACCAAATGCTAAACAAAAAATCTGCTCAAACAATAATGGGGATATGAAACAATGAGTATGGTTGAAAGGGTTTAACATGCAATTGACCTGAGGGATACCAGCATATAGAGCTGCAGCAGTGGATCCACTGGTTTTCCATTGAAGAAAATAAAGCAATTAATAAATCAGAAGTAATTTTTTCTATGCATTTAACTGAAATAATAAGTCATAAAGAAAATAAATACGAGGGAAAAATTCTCACCTCCCTCCATGATGAATTGCAGTTACACATCTCGGGAACAGCCAATTATATGGTATCATACTAATGTTACATGATAACAAGACAAGCAAATTTCAATAAAAAAGGTCAGGTTTGTAGAAGACAGTTAAGGAATGTGTTAGGTTTTAAAAAATCCAAAAAGCTTATTATCCACATCTTTATAGAAACACTTCAGATCTGTATCATTGAGCTCTGTAAGAAATTGTGAATTGTACAATTGTTACTTTCTAAATCAACAAATCTTCATGTAAAATCTTCATCTTTTTTCTGGCATCCAGATGAAACTAGAAATACTCACCCTGAAAAGCAAAACAGCCGATTATCAAAAAGAGATAACCCCTTTTGAACCGACCATCTTTGCTTCGAAATAGAAGATGCTTCATGGGCAATTTCCTGGACTGCTGCATCTAATGGTTCATAGCCAGCTGTAAAAAGGATAAATCTGTGACATGTAACCTCTAGAACAGTTCGGACAACCTGAAGAAATGCTCGAGGATTCCTCATAAGCCCCATACTGAAAACAGAAAAAGAACACTTAGTTCAGGAAAGAAACAGAAAAGACACTCTAAAGCTATTATCCATCAAGGAATCATAAAATAGATAACCCACACGGATGCATGATAGGATCCATTTCACCTTATAGTTCCATCATATTGTGTATCAAACTGGGTTTTTTTCATTATTTAAAAGTACAAAAAGAAAGGTTACACAAACACCAATATACAGGGATAACACAATAGTTTAGGGAGATAAAAGGCACTTCCTGCAGACATCTAAGGTATCAGACAAAGCTTTAGAACCTACCTTCCAATAGAACTTAGCCCTACGAAAATAGGTGGTCTAGACAAAGGAGTCTTTAGAAAATACTGTAACTCAGCATGAGCTGGACACATGTCATCTGAGTTTAGATGCCCTGTGGAAAGCAGTGTTGAAATTTGTCCACATTCCTGACAGGAAAACTGCCACTCAATAGGGAGGAACCAAAAACCACAAACCCGAGTATTTGATGGCCAATAATCTGTTAACACATTGATATCATAAGCAATCCAAATATGAGGAAGAAGGAATGAAACAGAAAAAAAGGTGAATTTTTACAGAGGTTTGCAGAATCATTCAGTTACCAGAAAACCTTATCACAAAAGGCACTCCAACAAAATTCAAAAAATATGAAACACTGCCAAATGTTCCACAAAAGGAGTCTGAAACAAGAAGTGCAGAAACTTAGGAGTTACCAGGGCACTCAACAATTTCTTTGCTAAACCCATACCTGTTACACAGAAGTATTTGATAATCAGAGATGGGTGTCATGTATTCATCTTAATACCTTTCTCCAAAGACATAATTCCTCCAAAAATAATTGATGAATGGATTGCATGCCTGTCTCATACTTGTTTCAAATATTCTATTAAATCACAAAAAAGCCTCTAATATCATGTCAACTTCCCATAGCAACACAGATACAAGTTTTCTCTAAAAGAACTTATTCCATAAATTCAAAGAATTTTCAGAAGTACTCTCCATCTAACTTTATAATGAAACACTATAAAGTGCTGCAACCCATTAACAACAACTCAGTTGGATAATAAGAGGGATACACTATTGCAATTGATTGTTCAATCATACATTAAGTCATTTCATTTCTAGACTTTCTATGTGAAATGGCATGACTTACAATAGTAGGGGAGATGGTGGTCTATCGTGCCAAGTAGGAAGACCTGTTACCGGGTCCTGCTTAGAATATCAAACACTGTCATAAATTAGGTAGTTATGAACTACATAATAAGTGATTGAGCTCCAAAAGAGAAGTACTAACTGTAAAAGGATAAGGACTCAGATTCAAATCCTCACTTCTCCAAGATTCCCAATTATCACTAAAAAGTGGCCACATCCAATGAATTACATCTTTCCAGCAAACCTGTGTTCATACAAGAATAATATGCGAGATGAAAGGTTCAAACATATTCATACAAAACGACAACAAATAAAAACAATTATCATATCAGAGTGCAAAGGTAATATCAGTTGATCTGTCTGAAGCATTTAACTTATAAGATTCAACTACCTTATCAGCGGGAGCTTCCCGGAGATATTTGTACAAAAGAGGAAGTTCTTTTCTGAAGTAATGCTCAAAGAATGAAGGTGCACTATACAAAAAATTGTAATCAGAACAGATTATATTAGTTGCAGATAGATACATACCCAGGCCAGCCAATAAGCCAAATGGAGAAAATCATAACATTTAACTTCTCTACTAAGAGCTTTACACGCCAAGTTGTTGAAAAAAAAAACAGATATAATTAACTTGAATTTGAGACATTGACAATCATTCAGGATTTCCCTTGTTCTTTTGATAAATTCATTGGACTAACCCCAACAAGTGAATTCCGTTTCCAGGGAAAATATAGTTGGCCTTTTTCTCCAGAAAAAGAGAACTGATAACATATAGAACTCATTTATTAAGATGTAAGATAAAATTCATTTGTTTACCTATAAGGAACAACATAAGGAGCAAGAACTTTACCTATAAGGAACAACATAAGGAGCAAGAACAATACAACGGACATGGAAAAGTTCTGCAAGGCTCCACCCTTCCTGGACAATCACGAGAATGCAATCTTAAAAAGAAATTGAATCATCACCCCTACGGTCTTAAGTTTCAATAAACCAACCATATCTAAATAATAAATTTGAATTGTTCACTTTATAAATCAGTGACAGTAACTATTAACTTATCAAGCAAAACAAGTTTAACTTAATTTCTTTTTCTTTTTCGTCCAAAAGAAATACCAAAGCAAAGAAATTTATCCCAATAAAATCACCCTCCAAGCATGGATCATCACCGAATAGCCTTTCAACTGCCAAACAGCATTCTTTTCTTTGTTCTTTTGCAATAATCTTTTTCTGCTCTGAAAATTCTAATCCCGGTGAACCTGACAAAATAATAACATGAATTCACAGAAAAAGATATAACATGGAAACGAAAAGGAAGCAATCGAACTAAACCTGTCTTATCATCAGTCCCATTACTAGAAAGAACAGGTGGCGAAGAAATTGGAACAAAAATTATATTCTTTTTTGCCAAATGTGGACTTAGATTCTACAAGAAAGTAAATCAAAAGTTATTGTTTTTGCTAATTTTACAACCAAAATAAATAAATAACAGAAGTGCAACTTCTAATTAATAGGTAATTAAGACTTGGAATGAGAAAAAGGAGCACCTGATGTGCCGAATGAGTGATAAAAGCAACGTCGTAACCATTCTGGTCCGTAGCGAAAGCTGCAGCAATGGCCTGGAATCACCAATAAAAAAATTGAAACCAAAATTGTTTGCTTTACCATGGAAAATGGAACAACTTTGAGGGAAAAAAATCAAAAGAGCTCCAAAAAGTTGCATTTTTCTATTAAATTACAGCAATAGGGTAGACGTCGCCTTTGGTGCCGAAAGCCATGAAAACAGCGATTCTTTTCGTCCTTCCCTTTTCCTTCTCTCCCTCCATTGCCGTTGAAGATAATTTTTCCCAACTCAAACTGAATTTGGGAAGCCCAGAAGAATGTTTGGGACTAACAGTGGCACAAGTTACAAGGAATGAGCCAGGCGTCCTTGGCCCCAAAATTTTCGACAATTTAACTTATGGCCCCCAAAAATGTAAATTTAATCTGATGGCCCCAAAAAATTAAAAAATTTCCCTTGATATCATATAAATATATATTATAAAAGGAAAGGGATAAATATCAAAATATTAGTCCAATGTGTAATTTGATAAGTAAATTTTAATTTGATACAATTATATACTTAAAACTTCAATTCGATTCAATTTTGTAGACATTTAACATATGAGATTACAAACTAAATCAATTTTAAACGTAATCCATAAAGAAAACATGCTTGTATATATGAAAATTGAGTTATCGCCTATTTCACTAAGTTCCACGTGTCAATAAATAGCTGAGAAATTAGCATCATCAATTATCGTTGATGGACAAATCATGCAAATGAGTTTATTACTTCTGATTTGGAGAAATCAACAAACGTCCAGTTTTATTTTTGATCTAGTGGTTACTTCACGGTTCTTATTGTAAAAGGATAAAAGGGAAGTTATTGCTGAAATTTTGCCCACTATCCGTTTGTTCCATACAATTTTAGCTTAGAAAGGGAGAAAACAGATACTCTTACAGGGTTAAACTGCCATCATACCAAAAATCTATGTCACTCATTTTACAACACACACATGCAACCAATGAGTTCCATATTGAAATGTCTGGCAGCATCCCCTGACTAACCATCTGTTCTAACCAAATCACAGCTTCATATTGCCTACCTATTGAGCAAAGCCCCTTTATAAGTATGTTAAAAGTTTCAGCACCAGGCCAATGGGGTTTTATCAGCATCTCCTCCAAAACCCCACTTGCTTCAACAAATTTACCATCTTTGCACAACCCATTCACCAAAATGCTGTATGTTTCTTTGTCAGCTACACAACCAACCTGCTTGGCCATCTTCTTCAAATATCCAACAGCTACTTCTGAATCCCCTGCATTACAAACGCATTTCAGTACAATGTTATACAACCTGACACTTGGAACACATATTCCCTCTTTCATATCCTCTTCAATTATTTTCACTACTTCACTAACTCTCCCTTTCTTACTCAAAGCTTCTGCCTTTGCTTCATACATGGACAACGATGGCCAAAACCCTCTCTTACGCATTTCATCAAGCACTTTCTCACCCTCATCCACTCTACCTTCACCATATAAATCAATGGCCATAGCACTGTAGCTACCCATACTAGGAACTCCACCTCGTATCAAGGCTTCATTAATCAAGCGTTTAGTAGCTTCTGAATCTTCCCCATCTCTACATTTACTTAAATCAAGTCGTTGTCGACGACTGTTAGGAGCCTTTAAACCCTTTCTCAAAACCTTGCCAAGAATTCCTAAAGCTTCTTCAACCTTCCCATTATCACATAAAGCATCCAATAAAATCCTATAAATCACGATATCTTCACCACTACCCTTTTCGGAAATCCTCCAAAACATTGAATATAGCAAATGGATAGCTTCATCTAACCTCCCATCATCACATAAACCCTTCATTAAAATCCGATAACTTTCTCTATCAGGGTAACAACCTTGAAAATCCATTTCTTGAAAAATATTCAAGGCAAGATCGGATTTTTTAAATTGACAAAGCCCTTCCATTAATAAGTTCAATGATTTCACCCTAGATTTCACTTCCAGCCTCCAACAGTTATCCAAAAAAAGCTTATATGCTGCTTTAAAATTAGACTCCTTCAGCACTATTCCCAAAATGGTATTAAAAGATTCGGTAAAATTGACACAAATGAATTGAGGAATGCTGTTAAAGAGACTGACAGCCTCATTTACCATTCCAGCACTTGCAAAAGTTCTGATAGCCCCGACAAAAACTGAGTCTTTGCACTCACAAGAATCGTCTTTCATTTGATCAATTACTTGCTTCATCTCTAAAATTCGACCAGAGTTCCCAAGAATGTTGATCATGGTGGCATAAACGGGACCATTGTGACGATAGTTGGGGTATTTTTGTTGGGCTTGGTTGAAGATTTGGAGCGCAGTTAATGGGTTCTTTTGATTTGATATAATTTGAGAGAGATGTGTTGGAGTTAAAAATCTTGGCCATCTAATGCTCATCGCCAGCTCAAGCTTCTTTTTGCAATTCAGAACTTGAAATTTGAGTTCTAATATCAGTGAGGCATTTAACCAAACAGCTGGACTACCAGTGAACTATTCTGAGGACTCGGGTATAAGGAGTTCCCCGTATTTCAAAATTTTCTCAAATAGTTGTGCTGTCCACCACTGGCGGCCGCCGTCTCCGGCTGAAAAAGGCACCAAAAGTTTTCTCTCCTTGAGCTCTAATATACGCTACCTGTACATGTATACACTCAATTAGATATTAACCAAAACGTAATGCATCAGAACTAACCAAAATATATTTATTCTATACCCTACACAATTTTTCTATAAGTTTTCTCTAGTTTTTTCATGTGCTTGAAAAAACCTCATATCATGTCTAGATTTGAGAACCAAAATACTTGAAAAGAGAAATAAAGAGGCTTAACAGCTGTTCCAGGACAATGCTAATCTTATTTCAATTCTATTGATCAATCAATAAGGATGAAAAATCAAAATCAATCTCAATTTCGTTTAGCAGTAAAAACCCTATTAACCATCACCAACATATAATTAAAATTAAACAAATTACCATCACTCATGATGCCAATACCATAGAGTAATCGAACGAAACTTCTCAATATAAAATGCTAAAAAACAGGATTACGGTCATTACAAATTAGTTAATTAGTTGTGATCTAAAGACCATTAAATAAAAATTAAACTAAACGGGTGAAAACTAAAGACCATTACTATTCATTAGTTTTGAGAAATTAATATTAGTATCATTTTATATATTGGAATTACTTGGAAGTCTTAAGTGAAGCAACCAATATATACCAAGGTTCTTAGAATGGAGATTATGGAGTAAGGTATGAGTTAAGAACTTGTTTGATTATATATAAAGTCAATTATTTACTAACTTGTAACCTATCATCTAAAACTAAAGACAATAACAAACTAGATTAAGGTATAAGTTCATACTTGGCTTTTAAATATGTCATGACAATATAAATACATGTAACAAACAAGGCACAAAAAATAGCACTAAAAATAGCCTAGAACTTTAGGTAATTCCAATCATTGTTTATCAAACACGACCTTTAGATCTGCTAAGAAACAAATGCAAGGCACTAAAAATTTGGAGGTGGTATCAAAGTTCATGTTAGTCTCTTTATATACTTAATTAACCACCTATGGCTATTATTCAAGGTTCAAATTAGCAACAAGTTAAAAAGTGTCTCGAGACAAAGAGGAGCCTAGTCTCGAAACTTGTACCCCAATGTCTTGAGACATATCATCATCGAAGCAAAAATACTTAAATAAGGAACTCCTGTCTTGAGACATATACTTGTTGTCACGAGACACATTGTTGGATTTTTAATACTTGAGTTTGGATTTTAGTCCCGTCTCCGTTTTCAACCCACGTAACCCCGAGACTTGATAAATGAGAATATATCTTTAATTCATGTCTTTGGATATAGATAATGATTGATTTGATTTGAATGACAATTTACATGATGAATTTGAAATGTTGCATTGAGTTAGTCAAGGTTGCTTCGGCAACCAAATGTGACCTCTCGCACTTGGATCCGTCAACTAGGTCAGGTGTAGGTTGTTACATTTAGTGTTGAACAAATTACCACAAGTCTTTAACAGCAGCATTATTTGAAGGCAAGCAGCAGCTATTCAGTGCAGCAAGTAATTGGAGGAAAATTGCAGAGCAAATGACAAAGTTAGCAGCAAACAGTGGGGAATATTATTGGTACCGTCATCAACTTTGAATCATGACACCAGCCAAATAAAGAAGGCACCATTAGCTAAATATCTTGAGTATCTAATAATCTAAATGACCAAAATTGATTGAATGAATTTTATATTCAGAAAAAGGTTAGATCCGTTAAAATAATAAATCGGTCAAACAAATTGATAATCATTACATAATTTTACTTTTGTTCATGCATAAACATGGAATTTTCCTTACAATTAAGAGTAAAACAGAATGTTTAATAACTTCAAGATATATGAGTATGTATTTATATATTTGATTATTAATAATAGATAAAATTAAAATTATATGTATTTATTTTTAAAAAGTAACACCCTTAAATTAAGTTTTGAGTTTATATGGATTAGTGGATGGGCTTCCTATTAATGCCTGATTCCCACAATGTCGCACCCACCATCAAGCTGACTCATTTTGCTATGGACTAATGGAGTTTTTGTCTTTGGATGGGTGCCTGCTTTCTTAAAGTTGCAACATGGGTTGAACTAAGGTATTCATAATACAACACCAGAACTTCTTCCAAATTTCTCATTCAATCTCAAGTCTTGGGTTTGATATAAAAAAATTAAAAATCTATATCCAATAAACTTATTTTCATTAAGATTTCTATGTTTTTATAGCTAAAATTAAATAAAAGTAACATAATTTGATTCATTAACAATATGATATACTATAAATCACATCAAACATCAAACTTCTTAACAGGTTTTAGAAAGCGGGAGAAGAATCAAAGGTTAATAGGTTACTAATAATAAAAAGTAACGAAAATTTAAAAGTACAAACAGTAATAAGAAGAATCATATTTTGTATTAGGTGATTTTGAATTTAGAAATAGAAAAGAATATAACAACAATAATAGAGACTAACCTCAATCGCCAACACTCCCAGCTTTTCAATTCCACGTCTCTCCTTGAAGAAAACCCAAACTTTACACTAAAATACTTGAATAATTTTTCAATGTCATCAAGCTCTGAAGCTAACCTGCAAAACTAAAGCAAACCTAAACTAAATCTGACCCAAAAAATGAAGAACTTAGCATAACAAAAGAATACCAAACTTCATAATTCACTGATATGTATACATATAAGCAATTAAAATTCTGTTTAACTGATTAAAAAACAAACGTATCATGCTTTAGAAAAGCAAAATAAGTTTATTAATAAAGCAGTGTTGACAAAACAAAACTACTGAAATTCAATTACAACAAGCACCCTTACAGACCCAAAATTCAGATAAAATTTCAGCATCAAATTCATCTCAGTACACCAGCAGACAACATAACTAGACCACCAAATTGCTAAATTATAACAGCAATTCCTAAGAAGCCAACGTAACAAGCCATTTTTTATGCAGAGAACTCTACTTGATGGAGATAGGAATCAAGTTCAAGAAGTTGAAGTCATCTAAGAAGATGCGCATGATTAAAAAAATAAAGCGATTTTTTTCTTACAAAGATTGACAACTCTACTTCCGACTTCGCCAATGCTAAATTTACAACTATAACATTGTGACTATATTTGTTGCCTTGCCAGTTGCCACCCAAAACAGTCAATTATTTTGCAAAAATGTATCAAACAAACTCAAGCCATAAGACAGCATTTCCATCAAAAAAGAAGAAAAAAGGAATAAGTCATACGACAGTAAATTTTATTAATCGAAGACGAAAGAAGGAAAAAATCGAAAACAGCCTAGTTAGAAATCAACTGTTTTCCCTTCTCTTTATCTTATAATTTCTTTGTTGTTGTAGGTTTTTTTTTTTTTTTTTTGCAATGGCCGGCGTATACAATAGAGGAAATTGAAGAGCGCCGACTGAAATCACACATCAGAATTTTAACTCATTCAGATTCGATTGATTAGAATGTTACAAAAGGACTAAATACTTCACCTTCGTCAATCCCGCGTATGAAGTACTCCACAACAAGAGAGAAGAAATTGAAGTTCGACCAGCAGAGAAGAACCATACAAGGGCGGCACCAACGAGCAGGCACACCGACGAGGACGAAACTGAAGCTCCAGCGGCAAAGAAGAGACAGCGGGCGGTGATTTGGGGTTTTACTTTTAGACGGATTTTTGTTATTATTATTATTATTATCAAGGTTTTGGTTCTTGTACATTTGGCAAAATAAAAATAGTGTAAAAGAAAATGTCATGTCATTTTAAATGCTTATACGGTATACATGTTTAAAAAATAAAAATAAAAATAAAAATATTTATTAAAGGAAAGTATTACCCGCCCGGTGCCGCCTTTTTCAATCCATGCCTTTACCGACAGCCGAACTTATACTGACAGAATGCTGCTGTCCGTCAAATATCATCATTTAAACCGACGATTAATTTGTTCCGTCGGTACAGTATACTAAATTATTGACGCAATCCGTTGCGTAAATTATTTACCTTAACAGATTCAAACCGTCAATATAAGACTCTGTCAATAAATAACATTTCTTTTAGTAAGGCACCAAAAGTTCTATCTCCTCCTTTCTATCAAATTAGATTTATACGAAAGACCTTAATTATCTTCAATTGGTCCAATTTCCAATCCAATGACTAATCAGTAACTTTTTTCATTTTACTAATTAGTAAATTTTGTCCACTTTCCCCAATTATCTTCAATTTGGTCAAATTATCTTCAAAGGTTCCTTATCCTCCTTTTTATCGAATTAGATTTATCTGAAAGACCCCAATTATCTTCAAAGGTTCTCTCTCCTCCTTTTTATCGAATTAGATTTATCTGAACGACCCCAATTATCTTCAATTGGTCCAATTTTTTTTCTCTATGAACTAATCAGCAAAATTTTCTATTTCCCTAATTATCTTCAATTTGGTCCAATTTTTTATCTATTCAATAATTCAATTCAATTTATCAATTTCAAACATCTTATATCACCCTATTATAAGTATATATCAGTTTAATTTTATTATTCGAATGTCCTTAAACTTTTACATTTTATTCAATTTAGTTCATTATACCAAAACACATGTAACTTCCAAATTCAAACTCCAAATTTTTAAACCAATTTTTAATACATACTGTTAAAGTTGTCCATTATCAAAAATTACAAAAAATTCAACTCAATTTTACATTTTAGTCCATATGAACAAAACTAGCTTTCAATTTTTACAATTTAATCCATTTATCAATTCTAAACTTCTAAGCTATTATTTTAATACAAAAAACTCCACAATTCAACAATGGCAACATATCTAAACTTTAATAATTTTAAAAACAAAAACACGGTTTAGCTAGACCGAACTACAACGATCCCAAAAATATAAAAAATTATTAAAAATGTGTGAGAAAAAGCTCACCATGCAAAGCTTCCAAGTTTAACCGAAACTAGAAGTTTTCAAATCTCTTTTATTTTCTAGTCTTCGTGAGAAAGATGGTAAATAGTGATAAGGATGGCTTTCTTTCTTTTTAATTGTTTTAACATATAATTTAAATTAATAAAACATTATTTTAATGAAATTTCCACTTAAAAATTATACACCACCGTCCACCACTATTTAAAAAGTGATTAATTGACACTTTAATCTATAAGCATTTATTAACTAAGCATCTTAACTAATAAAAATTAATATTGATTAACTTTTACAGTTTTTACAATTTAATCCTTGTACCTTAATTAACTACTAATTCGTCAAAATTACCTATCCAAAATTTAATTCACCCATATAATAACTCTGTAAATATTTAAAAATATTTACGGACCCGATTTACGTAAACAATGTCTCAATACCTCATTTCCCAAAACCACTGACTTAAGGACCAAACCACTTCTAATTTTTAATTGACCGTCCAATTAGCAAAATTTATCAAATCAAAATTCACTATAACACTGTATTTGAATCGTAAATATTAAATAATAATATTTACGGACTCACTCGTTAGAATTGTGGTCCCAAAACCACTGTTTCCGACACCACTAAAAAACGAGTTGTTACAGATCCGATCGTCACACTCCGCAATCAACAATCTACAAGTAAAGGAAGACAACAGTAAGCATTTTGAGAGCTTAGTAAGTTCATACGAAAATTAACTTAACTCACCTAAGGTTTATATCAAATTAATCAATAGAAATGCAAAGATGCATAACATACGTTTCTTTGACATCTCTAAGCTCTCTTGTACATGTTTACAACACAACCAACAAGTTAGTACATTGATATAATACGATCAAAGTATTCAAATCACATATGTGTACAACCATACCAAATAGTTCCATGCTATTTCAACATATACATTTACAAACATATCAACTAAGTTCATTATGAATCTTTCCAATCATTTCATTTCTGTTTTACTACCATTTTCGCCCGAAGAACGATAGTAAATTAATTTCGGATACACAGGATTGATTTGCTCACACAAGTTGTATAATTCGGGTTTGCTCACACAAGATGTAAGTTAAGATTGTTCATATAAATGTTATCCGATGCTACTCGCGCAAGCTATAAAGAATCTGCAACATATGCTAGATCTCAATCATCGATAACTAGGTCCTTGACTAGCACCCGATTGTATCACTTGGGTCTGCTCGCACAAGTTGTAGGTTAGGATTGTTTATAATAGCATTATTCGATGCTTCTTGCACAAGCTGTAGAAAATTCACAACATATGTTGGATCCCAGCCATTGATAACTAAGTCCTTGACCAGCCAAAAAGCCAAAAGCTCAAACTAGTTTTTCCTTATCTTTATCTCTACTCGTAGAAGGTCCTATCGATTCCGACGCTTCAAAAAAGTAAATCAAACAACAACACAATTAACATTTAGCCAAATACTCACTTCAAACAATCCAAAAACACAAGCCTAAGTTAGGTTCTCTTTTGACCGAAACTTTCGACATAGAAAACTTAAAATTCGAATATCTCGGTCTATACTTAATCTTTTCACCTAAAACCAATTTCATTCATCTATTTAATCACCTACGACTAATTCTCAACCTTTAAACTATACAAAACTACTCAATTCATAGTATCTACTTTTTCAACATGATTTTGGCTATTTTTTGAAAATTCATTAAACCTCAAGAAATCTTTAAAAAAAACTTCAAAGTAAGTTTAGAAACCTCTTAATCATGTACAAACTAATTGAAAAACACTTTCAAACAACGTTTTTACTCGAAATCCTGAAATCCACCATTAAAAAGCCAATTTTTGGCTTTTATTCAAAACATGCGATTTAATGGCTAAAAACTTGGTTTTAAAGACTAAATAACATTTAAAACTATTTAAGAGTTGAATCGTTACCTTAGATGATGAAAAACCGAGCGTTTGATGGAAAACTCGAAAAACCCACAAGCTTGACAATTGAGGAAACTATGGGGTTTTTGGGTGTTTCTCTTAACTTCTATGGAGGTTTATGACTAGGAGCATTATAAAAATCAAAGGAATAAAGTTTAGGAATCAAAATTGGAAGATTTGTGCTTAGAAAACTCAAGGGGCGGCAACACTAAAATATGAAGGAGAAACTATCATGACCTTAATATAAATTGAGGGGAAAATAGGGTGTTTTTAAAATTTTGGTTTAATTTCCTTTTAAAAACTCACATTTTAGACCATTTTACAAATCAATCTAATAAACCATAATTTATACATATTTTGGCCCCATGCTTGGCTTACTTTTGGATGAATTTTCATTAGATTTGATGAATTCGATGCTCCTAATCCTTTAATTTCATGTTTTACACTCAAGAGAGCCTAGGGAGTCGAAAAGAACGAGAAACGGGCCAAAAAGGGGCAAAACGGGCCTACATTAAAATCAACACGGCCTGGACTATCAAACACGATCGTGTGTTACGAGCAGAATCGAACACGGCCTGGACTGACGTACACGGGCAGACCACACGGCCATGTGTGGCGAGCAGAAGCGAGCACGGTCGAAGAAATCCACCACGGGCGTTTCCCTACCGAATCCAAGACTAATTCTATTCAGAAAAGGCTACTTGTGGGCCAAGAAAGGTGCTCCAAAGCCTATATAAACACCCTAGGGGGTGACCTAAAGAGACACACAGAGTAGAAGGCAGAAAATACTCGAAGACAACTATCGGGAGCAGCTCGGAAGAAGGATCTCCATCAAGACTGAAGATCTCCTATCAATTTCTCTTGAAGTTTTTGGGTTTTCTTATGTTTTGTTGTTTTTCCTATTCTATGATGTTTCCCTTTATTAGTATGAACTAAAATTCCTAAATACCTAGGGAGGATGAAACCTATGACGGATCTTATTATTATTTGATTTATAAGATAACTACTTGTTCTTATTCTTAATTGTGAGTTCTTATTCTTGTTTTGATAATTCAGGTTATTAATCCAAGTCGAATGTGCTTATTCAGTGGAGAAAAAGTCCCTGTTTAAGAGTAGATCAACACAATTAAGCGGAGTTGATTGCAACCCTAGAAATAAGGCGACGAAAATCTGCTGGATTAGAGTCAAATCTAATAAGGGAATCTATAGATCGAGTTAATGCGACAATAGGGGTTTTAATTAGAAAGAGATTTCAATTAATCAACCTAGAGTCAGTTGTTTTTAGTCTTGAAAGAGATATTAACATAAATCAGGGATTTCTACGGATTAAGTCAAGTGAATAAATCATATGAATCAAAAGTAATAAGTGAAGTCTAGGTGGATTCTTCCTTGGGTATTGCCTTTATCATATAAGTTGTCTAAAAGTATTTTCCTAAATTCATTCTCTGTCGTGCTCTTACTTAGTTTTAATTTAAAAAGAAATCACTCCAATTCTTAGGCTAGATAATAGAAAGATAGTAATTACTATTACTCTTGGTCCTTGTGGATACGATATTTCCGGTCTTACCATATCTATACTATTAAACGATAGGTGCGCTTGCCTTTATTGTGATCATAGTTAGTTAGAGACACATCAAGTTTTTGGCGCCGTTGCCGGGGACTAAGGTATTAGGAACACTAAATTTTTATTACTTTAGCCATTTTATTTTTATCGCAATTTATTTTTATTTTTATTTTTATTTTCTAATTTTTTTCTTTCTTTGCTTTTGGCAAGTATCTCTAGTTTATGACTAGAAGAAATCCGTCAGGACCTTTACTTCACGACAGCGAGATAGAAAGTACCGCTCGCAGAAATCGTAGGGAGATAAGGCGAAGTCTACAATACATAGAGGAAGAGCAAGAGGACGATACTAATACTACCGAAGAGATGGCTGATAATAATTCGCTTCCTCCGGTGGTTGCCAAAAATCTTGCTCCTCGTACTATGTACGACTATGCTAAGCCTAGTTTAACTGGGGCTGAATCGAGTATTATTAGACCTGCTATTACTGTAAATAATTTTGAACTGAATCCTAACACTATTCTAATGATTCAACAGTTTGTTCAGTTTGATGGTTTGCAGGATGAAGACTCAAATACTCGTTTAGCAAATTTTGTAGAATTCTGTGATACTTTCAAAATAAATGGCGTTTCTGACGATGTCATTCGCCTTCGGTTATTTCCTTTTTTGTTAAACAAAGCTAAACAGTGGTTGAACTCGTTAGCACGAGGTTCTATCACTACTTGGGAACAGATGACTGAGAAATTCTTATTAAAATATTTTTTGCCGGCTAAAACGGCAAAGTTGAGGAATGATATCTCTTCTTTTGTGCAGATGGATTTAGAAACACTTTACGATGTATGAGAGAGGTACAAGGACTTATTGAGGAGGTGCCCTCACCATGGGTTACCTTTATGGCTACAGGTTCAAACCTTTTATAACGGTTTGAACCCCTCAACTAGACAGCTGATTGATACAGCCGCCGGTGGAACCCTTAATAACAAAACACCTGAAGCGTCCTACGAGTTTATAGAAGAGATGTCACTGAATAACTATCGGTGGCAAGTCATGAGAACAAAGCCGACAAAAGCCGCCAGTGTTTTCAACCTCGACGCAGTCACCATGTTATCAAACTAGGTAGAACTGTTAAACAAAAAGATTGATGGTTTGTGTGGTTCTTCACAGGTACATCTAGTGATACAGTGCAATACAAAATGGAGGAGGAATGAGCAATACAGAATATCCATCTTACAACCCTAGCATGGAGAATGAGCAGCTGAATTATATGGGTAATAACTTTAAACCTCCAAATAATCCTTACAATAATACATATAATCCAAGATGGAGGAACTACCCAAATTTCTCATGGGGTAATGAAAGGAATCAAAGACCGCAAATTCATCCAGTTTTCCAACCACCATACCAGCAAGAGAAAAAGCCGAACCTTGAAGATATGCTAGCAAAATTTATTTTAGTGTCAGAGACTCATTTTTAGAATACCGAAACGGCGTTGAAAAATTAGCAAGCATCGATTCAAGGGCTTGAGAATCAAATTGGACAACTGGTTAAGTTATTTTCCGAAAGGCAACCAGGTAGTTTACCTAGTAACACCGAGCCTAAACCAAAAGAGCATGTGCAAGCAGTTACGCTAAGGAGTGGAAAAGAGTTAGTTGAAGCTGAAAAGAAAATGCTACAAGAAACTGATAAGGCAAAGGGTGAGGAAGTAAACGAGAATGTAACACCGGTACTTAAAGAGTATAAACCACCGATCCCATATCCGGCAAAATTAAAGGAAGACCGCATGGACGCACAATTTGGTAAATTTCTTGAACTTTTTAAACAATTACATATTAACTTACCTTTTGTTGAAGCTATTTCGTAGATGCCTACGTACGCAAAATTCTTAAAAGAGTTTTTAACAAATAAAATGAAGTTTGAAAAGCTATCAACCGTGGAGCTTAACGAGGAATGTTCAGCTATTCTCCAAAATAAGCTACCAACCAAATTGAAAGATCCAGGAAGTTTCATTATTCCCTGTTTAATTGGTAGTTTAAATATTGAGAAAGCATTAGCTGATTTAGGTGCCAGTATTAATTTAATTCCTTATAAAATGTTCAAGCAGCTTGGTCTTGGGGAACCAAATCCCACTAGGATGAGTATCCAATTAGCTGATAGATCTATTAAATATCCTAGGGGAATTATTGGTAAAAGTTGATAAATTCATATTCCCTGTTGATTTTGTTGTGCTTGACATAGATGAGGACGTTGAGGTGCCTTTAATTTTAGGACACCCATTTTTAGCTACTGCTAGGGCTGTTGTTGATGTAGGTGATGGTAAACTTGTGCTCAGGGTAGGTGATGAGGAAGTTATTTTTAAATTTTATGATGCTATGCGATACTCTAGAGAGCAAGATGATTCCTGTTATTTTATCGATGCTATTGATCATTCTATTCAAGATTCTTTTCAGGAAATCATACATAAAGACACGTTGGGCGTGTCTTGCCCAAGGTGAGGAGGAGATGACGATATCAATGAGATGGGGAGATAAAAATTGAGTTAAATTCTAGTACTTCCTCCCAAGACAAAAGAAGTATGAGGGCATTGAAATAAACGATTTAACTAAAACAAAAACCCTCTATTAAAGAGCCTCCCAAATTGGAATTGAGCTTGATTACCAAATCACTTAGAGTATGCATTCCTCGAGAGATAATTCTACACTATCGGTAATTATTTCTTCAGTGGAACCCAATGAGAAAGACGAGTTACTACAGTGTACTAAAGGAGCATAAAAGAGCCATAGCTTGGAAGATTTCGACATTAAAGGGATAAGCCCATCGTTTTGCACCCACAAAATTTTAATGGAAGATGAATATAAACCATGTGTGCAATCTCAAAGACGATTAAATCCCAACATAAAGGAAGTTGTTAAAGCTGAGGTAATTAAACTTCTAGATCTTTGGAGTTATTTATCCTATTTCTAAAAGACTTGGGTAAGTCATGCGAGTTGTTCCAAAGAAAGAAGGCATGACTGTTGTAGCCAATGATAAACCGAAATAGTAACATATTTTAATCCCACATTTAGTATGCTTTTGGATGAATTATCCCTTACTTTATGTAATTTGGTGCTCTTAATCCTTTCTTTTCATGATATATACTCAGGAAAGCACCAGTGGATGAAAAGAACGAGAAACGAGCTTAAAACGGGACAAATGGGCCAAAGCATGAAATTGACACGGCCTGGACTAAATCCCACACGGCCGTGCCTCCTCAAAATACTAGAGCACGGCCAGATATCGATCTACACGGGGGTGTCCTCATTAGAAGTCTGAACACGGCCTGGCCACGATTCACACAGGCGTGTACCATGGCCGTGCCTCTGCCGTGGAGAAGAGCAATTTCATTCGGGAAAGGATACTTAGGGGCAAAAAAACCTATTTCAAAAGCCTATAAATACACCCTAAGTATGACCTAAAAGGTGGAGTCGATGGAGGCCCTAAGCCATCGTTTAGTGGCGTCTTGCTAGGCCAGAGAAGGCAATTTTATGGGGATTCACTCAGGGATAGCCAGTTGATCCATCTCTAGAGGCCGGGATTATACTCAAGACGGAGGATCTCCTCTTCAATTCCTTCAGGGAGTTTTAGGGATTTCTTATGTTTTGTTTTATATTTTCTTCTGAGATGTTTTTATTTACTATTATGAACTAAACCTCTCAGATACCTGGGGGGGATGAAACCTAGATGAATCTTGTTATTGTTTTCTGAACTATATGATAAATACTTGATTTGTTCTTAATTATGTGTGCTTAATTCTTGTATTGATATTTCACGGATATTAATTCAAGTCGAATGTGCTTAGGTGGTGGAGCAAAAGTCCCTGCTTAAGAGTAGATCTAGCATAATTAAGCGGAGTTGATCGTACGCCTAGAGATAGGGTGACGAGATTTTGCCGGATTAGGGTGAAACCTAATATAGGATGTCCATAGATCGATTTACTGCTATTCTAGGGGGTTATTATTCGAGAAAGAGATTTCCATTAATTAACCTAGGGTTAGACGTTATTCGCCTCGAGAGAGGGTTTAATATACGTTAGGGAGTCCTACGGATCAAGTCAAGTGAATACATCGTCTGGTTCAGAGTTAGATAACAAGTGAAGTCTAGGTGGATTCTTCCTCGGGTGTCGTCTTAATCAACTGAGTTTTTCCCAAGTTATTCTCCCAATTTCATTCTTCTTTGTCTTAGACTTTTTAGTTTAATAGTTAGTTAATTTAGACTAGATAAACAACTTCACTTATTTTAGGCTAAATAATAGAAAGAAAGTTAGTATTAGTACTTTTAGTTCCTTTGGGTTCGACAATCCGGTCTTGCCTAAGCTATACTCTTTGTTCGATAGGTGCACTTGCCTCAATCGTTGTCATAGTTAGTTTCGTGTTCGATTATTCTCTTTATAAATTTTAAAACTCGACTTCACAAGCAATCAAGTTTTTTGGCGTCGAATTCTATCAGGGAACTAAAATATTAAGAAAGCTCTATTTTTATTACTTTAGCCATTATTTTTATTTTCCGCAATTTATTTTTATTTTTAGTTTTAATTTTAATTTTACTAAATTTTTCTTTCTTTTCCTAGCAGGTACCTCTAGTTTATGACTAGAAGGAACCCGAGAGGACCTTTAGAATACGACAGTGGTATTGAAGCTACCGCTCGTAAAAATCGCAAAGAAATTAGGCGAGCCCTAAATTACCAAGAAGAAGAGCGAGAAGACAGATCCAATCCTACTGAAGGGATGGACGAAAATAATCTTCCACCACAAGATGTGGCAGAAAATAATGTTCCGCGTACTATGTATGATTATGCTAAACCTCATTTAACAGGAGCCGAATCTAGTATTGTTAGGCCTGCTATAGCTGCTAATAATTTTGAATTAAAGTCTAACACTATACAAATGAAATCAAGATGGCCAGGTCCCTGAAAAGCTGAAATCAAGATGGTCAGGTCCATTCGTAATCAAAACCATTTTTCCCTATGGCACAATCGAGGTAACTCATCCGACTCATGGCACATTCAAGGTAAACGGTCAATGACTTAAACTATATAACGGTGAGGATTTTAGAGATATTAGAGAGGAGCTTCAGCTCCGTGAACCTCCATAAAGAGCAGATACAAGGTAAGTCTAGCTTAGGACTCTAAACAAGCGCTTCTCGGGAGGCAACCCGAACACTAACCCCATTAATATTCATATTTTTTATTTTTAGCACCTAACTAAAAACTAACCAGGTTAATGAGCCCTGGTTTCTCTACCACACGGCCTTGCACACGGGCGTGGCCGTAGCCGTGTGGCAACCACGAGTAGGCACAAGGATGTGGCAGAGACCGTGCGGGCCAAGGACGAAAAATTTTCCCAAAACACGGGCGATGATAAAACACCACGGTCGTGCGATGCGACCGTGGTTGAAACTGACTCGAAAACACGGGCTGCAATAAAGTGCCATGGCCGTGTGATGCGGTCGTGGTTGATACTGAGTAAATGACACGGGCGTGCGACACGCCCGTGCGATTAAGCCGTGGTCGAAACTGACTTGAGAACACGGGCTTTGATAAAAGGCCACGGCCGTACGATATGGCTGTGGTCGATACTGAGTAAGTCACACGGGCGTGTGACACGCTGTGCCAAAAAGCCATGGGTGAAACTGAGTAAGTCACACGGGCGTGCGACACGCTCGTGTCTATAGGCCGTGGTCGACACTGACTAATTAACACGGGCGTGCTAACCTCTACAAGGGTGTGGGAGAAATGAACGAAGCATCACACGGCCGTGCGATTCGGTCGTGTGACCCAACACACCCAGAGAACACGGGCGTGAGCCACGATTCAGACGCGGCCTAATTCAAAATTTACAAAACACACGGGCTAAGAACAGGGCACACGGGCGTGGCCCTCGACCGTGTGCCCCAATTTCTATTTAAACCACCCCTGTTCATCTTCTCCCCAAAATTTTTCCCCCCTAAAAACCCTAGCCGTTCCCCACTCTCTCTACTCAGTTACCCTATTTCGGCCACTACCGTCGACTCCCCCTCCTCCCTTCGCGTCCCCCTCCTCCTCGTTCCCTCATCTTTCTCATTTCCCTTTCCTCTTCCCTCTCTTCTCCACACGTACAACACGTAGTCCACGCCCGTGCGCCACCGTCCCGTCGGTTCACCTTTCTCCTTCTTTCTTTCTTTCTTTCATTTTGATTCTTTGTGATTACTATTCTTTTCATTATTATTACAATTTCTATTTCAAATTTTTAGTTCTTTTAATTATTTATTTAGTTTAATTTTATTACTAATTTTAATTATTATACTACTTACTAGTGATCTTGTCAATTTCATTAATCTTATTTTAGTCTATTCTTTCTGAAATTCTATTGCTAATACTATTGTTTTAAGCTTACCATATTTTTATACTGTCTAAACTCAGTATATGCTTTAGCATTACTTCATAATCTAATTCACATTATAGGATTATACTTAGGAATACCAGGACAGTACATTTTTAGCTGGCAACGATTCTTACATTAGTGATAAACTTTTGCATTCTCAGGACGTAATGACACCCCCACGCAGCAAAAAGACTGCTGTCCCCGCATCGAAAAAGCAGAAGGGATATGGTGCGACCTCCTCGAGCTCCTCTGCCAAAGTACGCCACCCGTTCCTACAGTTTCCTCTGAGACCCCAAGAGGAACTCTTTCAGATACTTCGCGCGCGACCCCTCGGCGTGGGGAGGTGCATTGATTGGGCTGCCTTGGAGCAGGTCCAACTATCCGACGCCGTTCGGGCCCTCCTGACTACCGACCCATGAGGGCACTTCTTCGAGATCGTCGAGCCGACATATTTAGAGCTCACTCTAAAGCTCTATTCCACATTTCACCTTCAGACGGTGATGACCAAATTTGACGACCCAGGCACAGTCCAATTCCGTCTTGGGGGCATCATACGAGAGATGAGTATTCCAAAGTTTGGGGTCGCATTGGGACTTTACACCGACGAGTTCATGAAGGACGACGACTTCGAGGACCTCCATCGCCACATCCACTACTCCCCTTCGTCATGTTAGAGAGATTTAGTCCCTGCCTCGGCGACATATAATCCCAGTCGATCCAAGGCCTCCGCTCTCGCCCCATCTTTGAGGTACTTACACGCCATCTTGGCTCATACTTTGACGGGTAGGCGAGAGAGCACCGGTGTCGTTAACACCCACGACGCCTATTTTTTATGGTGCATGGCACACGGGCACGTGTTTGATCTAGCTTACTTCATAGCCCTCGACATTCAGCATCAGACGGAGCGACATCGGAGAGGGGTCATCTTCATGGGCCCCTATGTGACGCGTCTGGCTCGCCATTTTGGGCTCCTCAACACCGCAGCTCAGTCCTCCTCGCTCATGCTTATAGGGCAGATGTCCCCACAGGGCATCGCGATGATGACTCATATGATGATGATTGAGCATCGCCGTGGGTTTGATCCTCCTCAATACCGTCTGTCGACGGCCACCGATCAGGACGCTCCAGAGGACATTACTGATGATGTCCCTCTACACCACGAGGAGCCACCGTTTGTGCCACTACCCCACCGACCAGTTCATGCAACAGCTTCACTGACTGATATTTTTGAGCGCCTCACTCGGTTCGAGCAATACTGTACTCAGCAATTTAACGACAACGCTCGACGATTTGATGGCATCGAGGCGACGCTGCAACAGATTTGTCAGCATTTTCACATATCGTCGCCACCCCCACCTCACGATCCATCTGGGGAGGAGGACCTTTGAGTCTATTTATTATTCATTTTCTTTATTTTAATTTTCGAACTATTTCTTTTTATCTTTCTTGTCCTTAATTTTTATTAGTATATTTTGATTTTTTTATATCTGGCTGTCTATTATCGAGTAACAATAACAACGTCCATTAATAAAACCCCCATAAAACTTTAATGATGAATCCGCAGTTTCAAAAGGTTCAAGGTGCTACTAAGGAACGAACAAAATACCGGAGTATTCTCCCCCACCTTCACCTCTACCTAGTTCCTCATGTTTATCATTGGCTCTATTTTCACTCCCTAAGGATTTCATCCATAATTCAGGAAGTTTCACTTCTCTCCCTATCTTATGATTTTCTTACTATATTGCTATTATTTATCTTTGTACATTGAGGACAATGTACATCTTAAGTGTGGGGAGGTTATTTAATTGATTATTAGAAAATCCCTGAATTATGCCTTTTTCTTAAGTAAATTTTCTCATATTACCATTAGAATGAAACTTCTATTAACTTATGATTTTTATTGATATGTTTTGAATTAAGTCATAGGTAATTGTGCATGGATGGTTTAAACTTTAAGACATTAGAGAATCAAGCATGATAAGTCTATTTTCAGAATTAAAAATTTCTAGGTTGTTTTCCTAAATTTAAATATTATTTCGAAGTTTGAAATTTGCAAGGTTGACATCAAAAACCATAATTTTGTGAGATTTTGAGCCTTTAGAGCATACACTTTCTTGCTCACTTTATTGATTATGAGTGTGTCAATATTGATTTGTTATTCTAAAACTTGCTTCGATTATACATGTCGAGACCACACCTTTGATTTGATATACTGAGATGATAAAGGCACCTAAGTTTTAACCCACTTATTCCTTTAAACCTTCACAATTAATCCCTAGTGAACCCCTTTGATCCTAATCAACCGTTTCTTGATATACCATTAATATTAACCCAAAACCCAGTTATTTGATTTGTTATTCCCATTTTCTTGACTCCCCTTTTGTCGAGATTTGATTTGATCAGTTGCCTAACTACATTTTTTATTTCAGTGGTTAAATTCATCTTATATCAAATATTTGTTCTTATTTTTTTTTTAAAAAAAAGAAGCTGGAAATATATTCATTATTAGTTCTGTGTTATTTGAGCTTAAGAAGTTAATTTTACATTTTGAGAAGAAGCTCGTGTTATTATGATAAGTTTTCAATTGATGTAATTATTCGGTATTAGTTCATTTTTCTAGTTAGGTAAATTGTCAATTCGATCTCAATTTTAACCTCCTCTCTCGACCTTTATCCACACCTTTAACCCAAGCCCCATTACAACCCTTTAAAAGACCTTTTGATTTGTGTATCATCTCATTTTATAGTGGTGGAGATTTGATTTTCATGCAAGCCTATGGTAATAACTTTTCATGTTTGACTTCTGAGTGCTTAATTTGAACCTTAAACACTTTGAGTGATTTGAGTGAATCTTTAGTGAGGATGTCAATTCTTGTCAGTTTTGGATCAAAGGTAATTATTTAGATAAGGGGAAACACTTATGTTTTCGGGCTACAAAAATTTGTGACTTAGATTGTTTGAATCTTTAGGACTCTTTAAGTTAAATTATCAATGTATGAATTATCTGTAAATTATAATGATACATTATTGATAAGAATTATGAATTAAGGAAGTTAGTTTTAATTGTGAGTTGAGGATTTTGCTTGAGGACAAGCAAAGGCTTAAGTGTGGGGATATTTGATAAACCATAATTTATACATATTTTGACCTCATGCTTGGCTTACTTTTGGATGAATTTTCATTAGATTTGATGAATTTGATGCTCCTAATCCTTTAATTTCATGTTTTACACTCAGGAGAGCCTAGGGAGTCGAAAAGAATGAGATACGGGCCAAAAAAGGGACAAAATGGGCCTACCTTAGAAATCAACACGGCCTGGACTATCAAACACGGCCGTGTGTTACGAGCAGAATCGAACACGGCTTGAACTGACGTACACGGGTAGACCACGCGGCCGTGTGTGGCGAGCAGAAGCGAGCACGGTCAAAGGAATCCACTACGGGCGTGTCACATGGGCATGTCCCTGCCGAATCCAAGACTAATTCTATTTGGAAAATGCTACTTGTGGGCCAAGAAAGGTGCTCCAAAGCCTATATAAACACCCTGGGGGTGACCTAAAGAGACACGCAGAGTAGAAGGCAGAAAATACTCAAAGACAGCTTTCGGGAGCAGCTCGAAAGAAGGATCTCCATCAAGACTGAAGATCTCCTATCAATTTCTCTTGAAGTTTTTGGGTTTTCTTATATTTTGTTGTTTTTCCTATTCTATGATGTTTCCCTTTATTAGTATGAACTAAACTCCGTAAATACCTAGGGAGGATGAAACCTATGACGGATCTTATTATTATTTGATTTATAAGATAAATACTTGTTCTTATTCTTAATTGTGAGTTCTTATTCTTGTTTTGATAATTCAGGTTATTAATCCAAGTCGAATGTGCTTATTCAAAGTGGAGCAAAAGTCCACGCTTAAGAGTAGATCAACACAATTAAGCGGAGTTGATTGCAACCCTAGAAATAGAGGCGGCTAAAATCTGCGATTAGAGTCAAATCTAATAAGGAATCCATAGATCGAGTTAATGCGACAATAGGGGTTTTAATTAGAAAGAGATTTCAATTAATCAACCTAGAGTCAGTTGTTTTTAGTCTTGAAAGAGATATTAACATAAATCAGGGATTTCTATGGATTAAGTCAAGTGAATAAATCATATGAATCAAAAGTAATAAGTGAAGTCTAGGTGGATTCTTCCTTGGGTATTGCCTTTATCATATAAGTTGTCTAAAAGTATTTTCCTAAATTCATTCTCTGTCGTGCTCTTACTGTGAAAAAAAATAAATGTCGGTAATGACAATATATATCGTAAAGAAAATAAACAACACAGATTTTACGTGGAAACCCTTTCGGGAAAAAACCACGGGCAGAGGAGAAGAAAAATTCACTATGTCGAATTCGAACCGCAATTACAAGAGGAATAGCCTATGTCTATTTATAGGCTTGTAAAACCCAATTCTAATCAAAGTATAAATATATTATGCTAATAAATGCTAAATATATTATACTCATAAATACTATATCTTCTAGAAAGAAGATATATTTTGTTTAACTTGACTTGCAAGCAATATCTTAGAATTTGGGTCACACAACTCTAACAATCTCCACCTTGACACGAATTCTCAACAAACAAGTTCTTCATCGTGAACTCTCAACGAACAAGTTCTCCACCTCTTCCATAAAACCCCTTAAGGGTTTAACTTCAACAATGAACACCAACCAAATCTAAGCAGTGCTCAAACTTGGTTATAGGAAGTGACTTAGTCATCATATCTGCAGGATTTTCATGAGTACTAATTTTGCTCACAACAATATCACCACGAGCAATAATATCACAAACCAAACTATGCTTCACTGGCTGGGAGAACACATCCGTGAAGTCCACTCTGAAATTTGATTGTAACCCTTTGCAACAAGCCTTGCTTTATATCCGGGTTCTTCAACTCCTAGAGTCCCTTCTTTCTTTTTAAACACCCATTTACAGCGAACAACCTTTTTACCTTTAGGAAGTTTCACAAGATCCCATGTTCTGTTTTTGTGGAGTAATCCCATCTCCTCTTGCATAGCAAACATCCAATTTTCTGAGTCTTCACAGCTAACCGCCTCAGAATAATTAGACGGCTCTTGGTTTGCATCTATATCTTCACCACATTTAAAGCATAAGCAACTAGATCACCTCAAGCATACTTCTTTAGAGGCTTAATTTCTCTTCTAGTTCTGTTTTTGGCGATAGAGTATTGTGGTGAAGAAGTAACTCTATTCTCAATTTTTGTACTGGCTTGAGGAATCGACTCTGTATTAATCTGATGCTCCACCTACTTTTCATTTTCTTTATTGGAAGAGTCTTTAAGAGATAAGTTAGGTAGCATAGCAGTTTCATAAAAAATAACATCTCTGCTAATCACAACTTTTCTATTTTCAGGACACCATAACTTATACCCTTTTACACCAGCTTTATAACTAAGAAAAACACATTTAATGGATCTCGGTTCCAATTTTCCATTATCAACATGAGCATACGCAGGACACCCAAAGATCTTTAAATCAGAATAATTAGCAGGATTATCAGACCATACTTCTTGTGGAGTCTTTTTCTCAATGGCAACGGATGGAGATCGGTTGATAAAAAACATGCGATGAAAGGTCGCTTCGCCCAAAACGACTTTGGTAAGTTGGCATTTGACAACATACATCGAACCTTCTCCATGATCGTTCTTTTCATTCATTCTGCAACGTCGTTTTGCTGTGGAGTATGACGAACTGTCAAATGTCTCACGATCCCTTCTGACTTGCACAGTTTATTAAACTCATTTGAACAAAACTCTAAGCCATTGTCTGTACGGAGGTATTTTATTTGTTTTACCGTCTTTTTTCAATCATAGTTTTCCAAGACTTAAATGCGAAAAACACATCGCTTTTCTGCTTCAGGAAGAATGCCCAAACTTTTCTTGAAAAATCATCAATAAAAGTTAGCATATAATTAGCTTCACCTCTTGAAGGCACTCTTGATGACCCCCACAGATCAGAATGAATATACTCTAACTTTTCCTTCGTGTTATGGATTCCTCTGGTGAATCGAACTCTCTTTTGCTTCCCAAAAACGCAGTGCTCACAGAACTTCAGTTTGCAAATTCCTTGCCCATCAAGAAGTCCTCTTTTGCTCAATTCTTCCATGCCATTCTCACTCATATGCCCTAGGCGCATATGCCAAAGTTTAGTAATATCATCATCGACAAGGAAGAGGAAGCGGCAATTTGCATCACCAATAATGATAGAACCTGTAAAACATATAACTTGGCGGTCTTTTCTCGCGCCCTTTCATCACAATGAGGAACCTTTGGAAATCTTCAAAATCCTACTTTCAATTGTGTGTATTTGTACCCTTTTGAATCAAGAGTACTTAACGAAATTAAATTTCTCTTCAATTCGGAACATGTCGACGTCACTAAGTATTACGACAACTCCATCAAACATCTTAACTTTAATTGTTCCAACACCTGCGATTTTACACGAAGCATTATTTCTCATCAAAACAACACCTTCAGACACTGTTTCGTAAGTTGTAAACCAATCCCGATTGGGACTCATGTGAAAGGTGCAGCCTATATCAAGTATCCACTCCTCGCTCACTTTAGAATTGTTGACGATGGCGACTAGAAGTTCACCATCGCTGTAGTCTTCTACAACATCAGCTTCACCAGAATTTTCTACGGTTGTTTTCCCTTTGATTCGTAGCCTCCCTTTTAATCTTGTTCTGTGACTTATAGCACTCAAATTTAATGTGCCCTTTCTACTTACAGAAGTTGCAAGTTTTACCTCTGTTTGAAGACTTGATCTACCCTTAGATTTACCGCACAGGATTCCATTCTGTGTCCTTCCACGATCATCATCGCATTCGATCTTATCTCCCACGAACAATGAGACCCTCTCCCCGAGAGTCGGAGTTTAACCACAAGATGTTTCATCTTATCATACGAGGTCAAAGAATCATAAACCTCATCAAGCGTGAGAGACTCGCGGCTATATAAAATCGTGTCTCTGAAGGTTGAATAAGGCAGGGCAACGAACAAAGTAGAATCAACCCTAGATCTTCCTTATCATATGAACCTCCATGGCCTCCAAGTTTGAGAGAATTTCTTTAAACAACTTTGTTAAGTGTTCGTGCACAGATGCACCTTCCTCCAAACGATGAGCATATAGTTGTATAAATATCAAAATACAATCATTATAATTTCAAATACAAAATATTATATAGTTGGAATAAATTTCAATAAAGAAATAATTGTATACCCAATATAAATATTATATAAAATACATTAGATTATAAATGAGGGTTAAAAATATCATTTGACTCTAAAAGTGTTTTTCTCCAAATGCAATAGCTTTTGTGTTTAGATTCAACACACTTTTCAAAAGTAATTTTGGTTTTAAAAGTTGTCTGTTTAGCATTGCTTATGGCTCAATAAATTTAGGTCCAATATAAATATTATATAAAATACATTAAATTATAAATAAGAGTTAAAAATATTATTTGACTCCGAAAATGTTTTTTTTTTTCAAACGCAATAGCTTTTGGGTTTGGATTGAAAAACAATTTTAACTTCAAAAATGGTCTGTTTTACGTTGCTTATGGCTCAATAAATTCAGGTTCAATATAAATATTATATAAAATACATTAGATTATAAATAAGAGTTAAAAATATCTTTGACTCCAAAAGTATTTTTTTTTACAAACGTAATAGCTTTTGGGTTTGGATTGAAAAACAATTTTAAGTTCAAAAATAATCTGTTTTGTATTGCTTATGACTCAATAAATTCAGATCCAATATAAATATTATATAAAATACATTATATTATAAATAAGAGTTAAAAATATCTTTGACTCCAAAAGTGTTTTTTTTTTTTCAAACACAATAGCTTTCGGGTTTGGATTGAAAAACAATTTAGCTTCACAAATAGTCTGTTTTGTATTGCTTATGACTCAATAAATTCAGATAAAATACATTAAATTATAAATAAGAGTTTCTTCTTTTTTAACTCTAAAACGCAATAACTAGTGCATTTACATTTAAAAACACTGGCATCTGTTAAGCATCGCTGATTACCCAAAACAATAAGCAGAATTGTTAAATTAAGTGGCACCTCAAACCCAATAACCCTTATGGATCCAAATGAATATTCACATTAATCGTAGCGTAATTTAAAGTATAAGAAATTGAGAAAGAAAACAAATTTTAAAACCCAAATGCTCAACTTTGACATTAAAATATTAATTAGTTCTACACAATTCTTAAGTATAGTGGTACCCAAATAACGTAAATGAGTATGGTTGTATCGATTACACGCTCTTTATTTATAACATATTCCGCTTTATGTTGTAAATTAGTGCGGTTTGTTTAGCTTGTCCTAGCTTTGGTCCTTACACCTAAAAAAGATTGTTTTTTTTTTCTTTAAATCTTGGCAACCCAATTGCCCCCCAAGGAAGGTAACCCAAGTATGAAGATGATGACTCTGCTTATAATAACCCTAAGTTGCCTCCCACCTACGCCCACATTCCCATAAATGTCGGGGAAAAGTACCATTATAATTCATCACTAACCTTTGTAAACTTTGATTTTTATTCCACATCATATCACTTGATTAACTGAATCATTTCATAATAATCCAAAAATAAATATCACTTAAATTCTTGAAATTTAGTGTTACTGTGTTATTGGTAACCATCCTTTATACCGTAAAGTTGTATTTGTACAAGTGTTGCAATAATTTTACATGTCAGCCTCAAAAGATAAAAGAAAGAAGGGTTGTAAAAAAATTGTACAATTTCATACATGTATTACTCCTTTCATGTAATTAAATTAGCGAATCTTGTGTTTTAATAATATTAATTATAGTAAACCTTTTGTTTTCTACGACATGGGAAAAAGAGTTTTAATTTTTTATTGGATAAATTACTTATTTAATCATTTATATAGTTTAAATATTGTTTTGGTCAATGATATAATAATTAATATTATTGATTTATTACATTTTAATCAGTTAATTATCAATAACAATGTAACTAGCTGCCGTAGCACATTATGTTTATATTAAACGAAAATTTTAGAAGAAGTAAAACAATTAGTCCTTATATATATATATATTTTTCAACAATTTAATTTAATTTAATTCTTTTATTTTCTTTATTTTCCTTCTTTTCTTCTTCTCCCATTCTCTAACTATTACTAAATAATAAATGACAAATTGATCTCCACTGTGTAGTAAACCAGATCACCATTCTTTTCATCTCCATTTAGCTTTCCATATATAGATAGAAAACAAAGAAAGGGAGGGTGAGAGAAAGATATGGTGTTGTGAAAGAATGAGCTAAGAGGAAGTACGATATTTGTTTTGGATGTTTTTTAAGGGGGTGGGTTTGGTTCTTCTCTTGGAGTAGGGTTGGCTTTTATTCGGTATGGGGCAAGACGATTTCGTGTTTGTTATCAGACTTTCACCTCCTCAATAACTCTTTTTTTTTTTTTTTTTTCTTACCTTTATTCTAATTTTGCTTAATTCTTAATTAATTACATTGATTACAATTAAGCAATTCTTGTAAGTTCAAAGTTGGTGATCTATTCAACAATTCATCTAGCTCAACTATTGGCTAAAGCCCAAACTACCCTTTACACACACAAATATTTGCAGCCCCGTTGAACCAAAATGGTTACAAATCAATCTCCCCAAAGATACCTCACTTTCATTCAAACAAATCTCTCCAAATAATACATAGAAAAGTGTCACAAAGTTATCCAATAAAATAGCAAAATACAAAAACCAAAGACACTAAAAAACTACTCTCAAAGTGATGCCAAACAAATATAAAGAAGTGTGGTGTATTGCAAGTATACAGGTCAAATTATAGCATAGTTTAAATTACAATGAAATATAGAAGTATTCCGAGGATTATACCCAAAGGAGGTATAAACTAAAGTCGAATTAAACAAAAGTAAAGAACGTGCAAAGGGAAGTCCAAATAGCTATTTATCTAATCACTATAGTACGACTGATAATAAAATACGGGTGAAAAACTTAGTATTAGCTATAAAGGACCTAATTGTAAAAATGACAAAAATTGCAAACGAATTATGCAAGACTGACAAGCAGGAGTTGATGAATTTCCATGGTCACAATTAATCTCAACTTAGGGATTTTTACCGATAACTTCTTAACTGGTCTAATTAATACTTTTTGGCCTATAATTTTTCCAATTTATGATTTAGTCCAATTTATCTTTCGACCTGATGGATCTAAACGGGATAATTGAATCGATTCCGGGTAAAGTCTTCTTTTGGTCTCCTTTACCTAAATTTTCACCTAAAGTTGTCAATTCTAGGTTTTTACCTTTATTCAATCCAGTTCTATTATTCAATTTAAACCCTAATTTTGATTAATCACTCCCACTCCAATTAACCAACTTCCCGATGAATTTAGTTACTACCCATCACAATTCTACCATACCCACTTAACTCATAAGCCATTTAATAGATTTAACAATGAATAATTAAAAGGGTTTAGGGATGCTCAATAGTTGATTGATGGATTCTAATTGTGGAGATTGCATTGGAGCAGAAACTAAAATTCTCATAGATGGATTTGTTTGATCACTCTTGATAATAATAATCCACATGAATGAAATTAATGAAAATTTAATTTATCTAAAAAAGGAACGAAATTGCAAGTCTACAATTGTTGGAAAACTAAAATCAAAATAACAACTTTGTAGAGAATCCTTAAAACTAAACTACTTAGCAACTACAAACTATAAAAATTTCCCCTAATCATCTTTATAAAGTAGTATTTATACTAATTTTAAGTTTTGACCTAATTTGGACGACTCTACCCTGAGTTACACATAAATTTTCGATTGTGTAGACTGAAGCGCCCCTTCAGATTTTAGGTTCGTTGAGCTTCAATGTCACGACGCCATAGGTCCAATGTCACGGCTTTCCTGGCAGTTTGCTCGAGTCTTTATAGGGTAGCTAGGGTGTCACAATTTTGCCTCTCAGTGTTGTGACTTCGCTGCAACGTTGTGATCAAATTTCACCTCTAGCTACTGTCGTGAGTGTCGCGACTTTATCTATTGAATGTCACAACTTTACTTGTCAATGTTGCGACCTCTAGTATTCAATGTCACAACTTTAGCCACAGTCCACATGCAATATTAATATTTCTTGAAACTCTCTTCCCAAGTGCATGTTCAGCTTCAATGTCGTGACTTCATGTCTTCAATGTTGTGACATTTTGAGTAGTCCTCTAACATCTATTTCATTTGGCTCAAGTCGTTTCTTGCACCAACTACATTACTTAGAACACATGATTGACCTGCCATTATTTGTAGTGGTAGATTAGGTACTTTTTGGCACTTAACGAGCTTGTTTTTCATATATTTTACATAGTTTTTACGCATTTTCAGTTTTATTAGCTTAGATTTAATTTCTTACAAAATAAGCATTTTTACGCAATAAATTTGAGTTAGTTGACCTATTAGGCCAATATAGGTTTTAAGATAGTTTTAACAAGTTCATTGAGTGTGCAAGACACCTATTCTCAAGCCTAAAAGCATCAGAAATAGCAATCGGGTCGCAACACGAGCTTTCGGGGTTGCAACACAGCGGAACGAACTCTAGATGTGAGATTCAAATTTGTGTGTCGTGACACGCATAAGATGGAGATAAAAAATTAATTAAGGGTGTTTTCGTCCGTACAATCCATATTTAGCATAATTAAGGCTTGTAATTGACCTAATTAAGTAGCTAACTTTGCCTATAAATAGCAAGACTTATGCTAAGCTATGGGAGGCTGATTGGGAAGTCGTTTTTAGGTTTTAGCTAGTAGATTTAATTATAGTTAGGATTTTAATTAGGTTTTATTTATTTTCAAAAACAATTTATTTCTTGTTCTTCAACTTGGATTCGATTTGAGTCCAAGCCTTTGTTATTAAGCGTTTTAGTATTTTCCTTTCACTTCTCGCTTTTCAACATCGATATCTTGCTAGATATTAAAGGAATTCACATAATCAAGCACATCCAGCTTATCAAATGGATCAATTTCTTTCTTCCTCTCGTTTTAATTTAATTTGTGTGTTTCGCATGATTGAATTATTTCTAGAGAAAATGACATTTAGATTCATGCGTGGCTAATTCCTTTAGGAAGATTAACGAGCAGATGTAGGAGTAATTAACATAAAAACAAGGGTTTATCTTAAAATTAGTTGGCTTAAATTGTGCATGCTTAAACCCTAGGATTGACAACCCTAGGAAGTAATCTAGGTAGATAGGCCGAAAGGATAAGTCTATTGAGCACCTCATAATTTATCCCAGTTTTAAACTGTGAGGTCGAAAGATAAGTGGGTTTCTACCGATTAATTAATCAGTTAGAGGTCGAAAGGTAATCATTGGTTAGTTATTAGCTAATTCACTAAAACCCAAGTTTTAAAGTTAATTACAAACTCTGAAGCGAGTTAATATTCTACTTGTTATTAGATATTTCATTAATTGTTAATTTCTTTTTAGTCAATTTGTTTTATTTTTATGATATTAGATTTTATTGTTATTTTTCGTAATATAATTTTCAGTTATTACTATTTAGACATATAACTGTAGAAAATAAAATCAAGTTTAATTCATCCTCCCTTGGGTACGATCCTCAGAATACTTACCAAGTGTTTCGTTGTTAACAAACTATATTACAATTTGATCAGCATATTTGTGGACACCACTCCTTTATTATATATCTTTTTGCTGTAGTATTTACAATCCAAACATTCGCACGTTTGGCGGCTGTAATAGCCCGGTTTAGACCCTAGTCGGAACAGTAGTTTCGAGACCACAAATCTGAGGTTAGAAAAATATTTTAATATTATTTTTAGTGTCTACAGTATGTGAATAAGCATGTGTGAAAGTTCTGTGTGAAAATTTTATCGATTGTGTGCCGAATTGTGAAAATGACTTAATTGCATAAAATGTAAAAGCTGTGTGCTAGTTGTTAAAGTGCTTAATTGTCATGGCTTATTAAATGGGAAGTCCTTATGTTTTAATTAGACCCTTGATAGTGGAGATGGACATATATGTACATAGTTAGTGGATTTTGAATGATATTAAAAGGGTTAATATGGTAAAAATAGAATTAATGAATATTATAACTAAAACAAAAACATTTGGTGGCCATTTTATCATCTTTATTCCACCAAAAATAGAAAGAACACATAGGGTTCTTGAGCTTTGGATTTTCGGCACATACAAGGCTTGATTTAGGTATGTTTTTGTTTCGATTTTTGATAATTTCTATGTTTTTGTGATCGTTGCTTAGCGTATTATTAAGCCCATGCCTTAATTTTAGATTTTGATGAAGATTTTGAGTTAATCAATTGATGAATTCATGAGTTTTGTGATGTTTGATGATGAATCATGTAAGTTTGGTGATTAATATACATGTTTTATAAAGTGATTTTTGATGAATTTGAGTATTATGGGCTAAATTGTGAAAATGAGAAACTGAAGGATTAAAATGTGAAATAAATGAAATATGTGGGCTTGTATGAGTTAGGGGGAAATTCAGCTAAGCATGTATATGATGAAATTGTGTGTATTTTGTGATTTTATGAAATAGGGACTAAAATGTCAAAATATGCAAATGTGAGGGCTATTTTGTAAAATGCCCTAAATATGTGTGTTTGGATTAAATTGAATGAATTGATGATTGAATGAGTTGAGTTTAATATTATTTAGATCAAGAAAAGAGAGATTTGGATCGAGATCGAGGCAAAGACAAAGTGCTCGGTTGATTGACTTGTTTCGTTATTTCTACGTCCGAGGTAAGTTCGTGTATAATACGAATTGAATTAATCATGTATATATATTTTGTAATGAATGAAATGTGGTAGATGAGTTAGAAATGCTAAATGTGGATTTGTGAGATGTGGCACTAAGTGTGCGTAAACGAAATCGATACTTTGATGCATTGCACTAAGTGTGCGAATTAAAGAAAGCATTGATTATAGTAGTTGGCACTATGTGTGCGATACCGAGACATTATCGGTTTACTATGATGGAACTAAGTGTACGATAATATAGTGGCCTCGGCAAATTTATACGGCACTAAGTGTGCGAATTTATCAAATGTTTAAAGAGGATTGAATGAGTAATGGCTTGGAGCATTGAATGGTAATTGTTGAAATTGAATACATGATGGTACAGGTACGTACATAACCTATGTGGTTGATGAAATTGTGTTTGAGATAAATGGATAGTTATGTGAATGAATGATGGAAAGAGTGAGATTAAGTATCTTGGTAAATGCTTGTTCATTGAACATATAGTTGTGTATGAAAGTGAGGAATTGTTATGGATGAGAATTAAGTATTGAGGAGAATTGAACTAGGTGTTGGTAATTTTGTATATTGAATTTGAATTGTTGAATTAATTATATTATATGACGAACTTACTAAGCTTCAAAGCTTACTGTGTGAAGTTTTTCTCTGTTTTACAGTGTCGTTAAAGCTAGCTCGGATCCGGGGATCGTCAGCGACTTAATCACACTATCGGCTATCTATTTTGGTACTTTTGGAAGTTGTATATATTTGGTATATGGCATGTATAGGCTAGTGATTATGGTATGTTTTGAAGTGTATAAATCTTGCCATGTGATATGGCTTGATAGCTTAATGATTTTGGTATATGCTTTGGGTATGCGTAAAGGATGGTTAATATGTGTATGTGTGTTCTATGTGAATGATCATTTTGGCTTAAATTAGTAAAATGGAAATGGTACGTTTCATGTTTAGATTTGGTAAGGATTGAATGATGAATGGATTATATGATTTGGATGTGAAGTCGATACTTTGGGTTGGTAAGTTAAGTTGAAGTTGTATAGGGAAATGAATGGTGATGATAAGAGTTTAAACTATGTCATGTTTTAGTGTGTTTGGATGCTATTTGGGGGTATGGAATTATATGGTTTGATGCTTTTAGGTGAGACCCAAAGTGTGGGTGGCAAATTGGCCTCGCAAATGGCCTATATTTGCCCACACGATTGAGCACACGGGCGTGTGGCTCGACCGTGTCTCTTAAGTTTTCAAATTGAAACAAGTCAGACTCGCACACGGGCTGGACACACGGGCGTGTGACTAGCCGTGTGAAATAAGTCAGTGTCGACCACGGGTTAGGCACACGGGCGTGTTATCGGCCGTGCGGATAAGTTAGTATGTAATGCCCTATTTTGCCACGGCTTGGACACACGGGTGTGTCTGAGGCCGTGTGAGCCACACGGCCTACCCACACGGGCGTGTGACCTCTGTAGCCTTGAAAAATGTTAAGTTTCGGAAAAATTTTGTATGTGCTCGGTTTAGTCCTGACCCATTCCCAATGCATATTTAAGGTCTCGTAGACCTTATTAAGGGACTTAATGACATTGATTGTTTATATTTTAATGATGTATGAAATATGAAGGTTACATGTTATGATTTGATCGGTAATGCCTCTTAACCCTATTCCGTCAACGGATACGTGTTAGGGGTGTTACAGCGGCAGTCAAGTTGTTGGTGCCATTGTTGATGAGGTTTTAACATTAAATTTAATTTAATTTTCTGTAATTAATATAATAAATAGAAAAATTAAAAATTATAGATACGAGTTTTATTTTTTCTGATTTTAATTGTAACTTTTATTTTATTTTATGTCTTTAATTTTAGTGTATAACTCGAAGTGGAAGCATTCCAATTGGGCCATATTCTGATCCGAAGCGATTTTTTAAACGCAACTGTCAATTGATGCAAAATGACCCGTATGTGATAGTTGATTTACCACAGGAAAATCCATTATTTGACGATCCACAAGCACAAATCCGAGGAGAGCCACTGATGGCTCAACAAAGAACTTTGCGTGACTATGCACTACCAACTCTAGATCGGTGATTAACGCTAATAATTTTGAGATCAAGACGGCTACTATATAGATGATCCAAAACACTTTGCAGTTCTGAGGCAACATGATGGAGGATCCCAATCAGCATTTAAAACGATTCCTTCAACTCTACAACACATTTAAATATAACAAGGTCACCTATTCACCTTCAGTTGTTCCCCATTTCATTGTGTGATAATGCGTATGATTGGCTTGATTCGCAGGAACCAGGTTCGATCACTACATGAGATGATTTAGTTAAAAAAATTTTTTTACATAAATTCTTTCCCATCAGCAGAAGTACCCAGCTCAGATGTGATATTGCAAATTTCAAACAGATTGAGGGTGAAACTCTGTACGAGGCGTGGGAGCGATTTAAGTGTGTACAACAATTAAACTCTCTCACAATAGAAGACAACACTTGAAAGAATGAATTACAATTGAACTCACAAGTGTGTACAAGTGAAAATAAGAATAACAAAGAGAAATGATTGTATTTTTGTTCTTGATCTTTGTAAGCTTGTTTCTTGCTTCACGTAAGTGTCTTTGAACCATATTTATACTCTCCCACTGATTTTTGGATTCGTTGGAAGGAGTTTGTAACACCCCGATACCCGACCCGATCGTTGGGTCTGAGTTACGAGATGTCACATTCGTTGTCGAAGCAACGACGATCAATCACATTTTATGCTATTTCATGAATAAATGCAATCAAAACATGCATTTAATACAATATACAATTATTATTGGGTCTTACACGAGCTTACAAAAACTCAAATAGTAATCTGAGGTCAAAGAAGGACCAAATTATAAAAGTTTCAAAATGCAGGGTTGACCCACACAATCTATCCTATGGCATGCCAACAATATAGCTCAATTTTGCATTTCATATTTCCAATTCACCAACCAATTCATCAATATATACATATAGCATAACATGAGTCATCTCAATTCAAAACCAATTTCACATTTTCATCAAATTATATTATTTTCAATTCTATTCAATTTAGTCCTCTATCTCAATACAATCGTACCAATTCAATTCAAATAACCAATCTCAGCTTACCTTCATATCTTACCATGCTAAACAATAGAAATATGAAACAATTAAAGTAATTTGAATTATAGAAATATAAACCGAAATGTTCGAGCTACTCGTTGACGACTTTGAATTTTCCTTTCCCTCTCAACAAATCCAGGTCGATATTAGCTATAGACTAACATAAACATATAGCACTATCAATAATCATCCAATTCACAATCAATTTATCAATTTATCAATTTATGCAAATTTCTATATTTTATTCAATTTAGTCCCTAAAATTAGGACTAACCTAACTTTCAATTTAAAGCTCCAAATTAAAATCTAATTTCACCATTATTCATTAGGAACCTCCTATTTCTCATTTCTACAATCAATTTTACATTTTATTTGGTTTGGTCCCTAATGTACAAAACTATTAATTAGCTTTACAATTTAGTCCTTTTTCACAACTAAGCTTAAAACCTATCCATTTAACACTAAAAATTTCAATTCTCAACAATGGAAACTTTTAAAACTTTAACATTTTTACAAATTGATACATGGACTAGCTAAATCAAGCTCCCATGACCTCAAAAACATAAAAATTACAAGAAAAAGACTTAATTGCACTAACCAATTTATGTATTGAAAGCTTAAAGGTGCCCAGTAGAGTTTTCTTCTTCTTTCTTTCTTTTGATTCAGGTGGAGAAGATGTATTTCTCTCCCTTCCCTACGAACATGCATATATATATTAAATTTAAATGGTTAATTAGCATGATTAACATTACTTTAGTTTAGTTAAACTTTATTTTAACTAAATTATTAATTATATAATTATATCGTCCACTACAACTAAATTTTACATCGTCTAATTTTTATTTTAGATCTTTGGTTAATTGAAATTTAAATCCTTGAGCCATTTATTAATTACAAATCTACAGTGATTGAACTTTACGATTTAGTCCCTAGACCTCAATTAAGCCCTAATTCAACTAAATTACTTGTCCAAAATTCAATTCATCTATAAAAATATTTACGGGCTAGGCTTATGGAAACGGGGTCCCGAAATCGCTTTTTTTCGACACCACTAGAAACTGGGTCATTATAGCGTTTCTAACCATTGAGAGCATTTATTTCGTGCATTTATTGCAACTTGCAAGTCTATGTCTCGAGACATAGGAGGATTATCTCAAGATCAGAAGAACAAATTGACTTTTAGAGCATATTATCTCGATATAGGACAGGGTATGTCTCGAGCCATTTTGCAATATGTCTCAAGACAAAATCACAATTGTATTGACACATGGCTCCCTTGAAGCAGACCCTAAGCTTTAATGTTTTCTGTCTCAAGACAAACAAGCTTTTTTCTTGTGACAAAACTTAAATTGTCTCGAGATTGAAGTCACTTGAAGCTTAATTTACATTCAAATTTCTCTGTCTCGAGACATATGGTCTTGTGTCTCGTGATGCAGCTTGAAAAATTCAATTTTAAGGCTTAGAAACTTTTTAAAGGACTTGGGGGTACTCAAAAACATTTGTAAAAAGTCCAAGTCATTTTGAAACTTTATTTTTGAGTTTGTAACACTTGAAAATAGATTTAAATATAATTAATGTATATAGTGCAATTTTTATTAAGGGATTTAGAATTAATTTTGTTATCAAAATATTTGAAAGTCAAAGCTAACAGCGTGTCACGTCAGCCTGTCGTTACACTCTTAATGAAAGTTAATAGCTCAATGGCTATAACATAACAAATCAAATACGTTAGTGATCATATATTAGTTTATTAAAGTTTAATAACCAGAACGTAAAATTATGCAAACATAAGTAACCAATTTTGGAATTTATCTAATTTTTTTTTGTACAAATATCACATTGCACGTTCAGTAGAAGTTCAGGGCGAAACACCACATTAACCTAAGAGAGGATAAAACAAATATTGAACGGAGCCCAAGGACAAATGACCTTTGTCCAGCTGTAAAACTGGTGATCGAGTCTCAACCCAACCATCCTTCCACCCATCACTTAAGGATGGCAACGGGGTGGGGAGGGGCGGATTTTTGCCCAACCCTAACCCGAAACTTGATTCATCCGTCCTGTTTCTGACCCGACCTCGACTCTTAAGAAAAAAAATTGTTCCAAACCTAAACTCAAATTTTAATAGAAGACTTGACTTCATCCCGACTCGACCAGGAATTAATTTAATTTTTTTATTTTTATTTTGAAGTAAATATAATACATTTTTTAATTTTGAAGCAAATAAGATTGGTTTTTTTTTTTTTTTTAGTTTAGAGTTAAAACTTAATATATTTATTTATTGAAAACAAAACCTTAATTAATTAATATATATATATTAGGGGTATTTTTGTAAATATTTTAGAAGGGATAGATTTACTTCAAATCCGACCTTTACCCGACCCAATTATTTTTTTAGTTTCACTTGATACACCTTAAACTTGATTTCAAAGAAAATCTAACCAATCAAAATATTTGGGATTTGAGTTTGTTTACTCTGGTTTAAAATTTTTCATAACCAAGCCAAGCCACGGAGAGAAATGGCAGTTCTTAAATTGATATTTTTTTGTTCTTCAAATGTCACCGTTTTCAAGAAGTGATTGGTTCTCGATTACCTCAATTTTGTAAATTACTCTTTAATTGTTATTTATATATTACGTCACTTGCCATTGGCAATTTTATTTTGATACATCATAATGTATCACCAAAATTGAGAAAGCTGTAAAAAGAAATATTTATTATTGATTTATTTAGAACATAAAACTGTAGGCAAAACCTTTAAAAATTCTATAATTAAAATATTACTGAAGATCCAATCCGAGTAAAGTCAAATCATTACATGTGCAATTAAGTTGCATGAATCATCATAGACGTTGAAATCTGATCCAATCAAAGAGTAGAAATTATAAAATAATTAGTAACATTTTCATAGTAAAATAAAATTATCCAAAAGCTGCAATGCAAACACAAGTCTTGCATCGACAGTTTGACACTGGTTCCATTCCCAAGCATTCATCTCCACCAAATAGCAGTACCTGGTTTGGGGAAAAAAACACATCATCATGGTCATCATCAAAGTTTAATTTATATTAAGGATCCGTTAACCCATGTTTGTAAATATTTTTAAAATTATCAATGAAAAATTTAAAAGGTTTTGGTTTTAAATACTCGTATTTGAGTTTATTTATGTGTACTTGTACATGTGTGGGCTTCTAGTCTCGGCTTGTGTTTATATTATGGGTGTATTTTGTCTAGTTCTTTTTGATTTGGTTTGATTTTTGTTGTTTTTTCATCCGTTGTGCTTTGTATTAATTTTATTTTACATTGTAGTTGGTCGGACATAGATTTGTATTGTTGTTACCGTAAGCTCTTTATTTGCTTAAAATAACAAATGTAATGGAAGTACTAGACTGCAATGGCCATTATAGCTTGGCACTATGAAAAACTGTGCAAACAAAATAGAAAGAACACCAATGTTTGTTTACGCAGTTCAATTTCTCTACGTTTGCGGAGCCTAGTTCAGCGAGTAATTCTACTATCTTTAATCCACAATACAACAGTGAATCACACTCTATTCCAACTATCTTGGATGGTTCGAGTTACACATGTATTTAGAGAGGATAACCGAGTAGTTGATGGTTTGGCATCAATGGTGTCTTCAAGGCCTTTGGGTCCACCGGATGAAGTTCTTCGACTGCTACGCGATGATTGCTCTGGAATAGCCTCGCCTCGCCTAGTTATGGTTTTTATTCTTCTTCTTGTACCAAAAAAAAAAAAAAAAAACTAGAACTCTCACCTCCAAATCCTCTCCTGAGAACTTGGACTGTTAACACTTCAACAATGTTTACAATAATTGTTTGCACTCTCTCACAAAACAATTCCTTAATGAACAAATTAGAATGCACTAAATAAGCTCTCATTACAAAACCTATACAAGCCTCAAAGCATATATTCAAATTTAGCTTGCTAACATAGAATGTAAGTGAATACAAAGTAACTCTTTGAAAATAGCTATTACATAAATAACAATAAAAATAAAATCACTCGAAGATATGCTCTCTAAAGATTAGCAGCACTATCTCGATCAAATCTCCACATTCCAAGAACTTTAATTGACTCACATGAATCAAATCCAATCTTCAAATGCCGATGATTGGTTTCCATATATAGACTAAAATATCTTAAATGGAACAACACATAACCAAGTCCAAAGATTTCATTCATTAAATTGTCAAACCAAATAAGACAAATTTTTAACCACCTCATTAGCAATTTGCAGTTGGCACTATCTAGTGTGCCACTCAGCAATTCTCAACTCTTTTTGCCTCAACATGTACATATATTATACTTGTAAATGTACCATATTTATATTTATGAAACTTTCAAAAAGTATATTTATTACAATTTAGTCAATATTATTTAATTCATTATTTTTATTAAATTTAAAACTAAATTGTTTTAATTAAAACTTGCTTATTATGTATCGTTTTTGGGTAATATCTAAGGTGAGATTTTATTATAGTAAGATCTCGTTGGATTCTTTTTAAATTAATGGTTGTGCTTAAAAGATAAAAATGAAGAGATTGTAGCTGTTTGATCAAGCCACATCAGAAATTAGGAATTGTGCTGGCATTCTAGAACATGTTAAATCGATTATCGAATACGTTGTTTTTTTTTTTAAATTAGTTTCTCTCATTCTTTAGTGTTGAAATCTATTGAATTAGTTAAAAGATAAATTTACATTTCTCAATACAAATCATACGTGACATGATTAACAATAAATTAGTTTTCTCTTTTTTTATTTCAACCATTAATTTAAATGAATCTCACGTGAACTCACGATAATGAAATATTTAAGTAAAGGTAATCTTAATTTTATTTATAAAATCTAAAAATGATTATATATAGATATAAACAGCAGAGTAATATTGTAGGCAGTCATGTGCGTTGCATGATCAAATGTTGATTCATAAAAAAGAATATTGAAAAATTAATGAGTTTATAGGTTCACAAATTGAAGATGCTAAATCAATCGTCATGCATGCACCATCCCTACAGGGTAGGATCCGCAATTAAAATATACTATGGTAATTAATTTTAATTGTTGAACCGTCGAACAGCATAAAATAATGTTCCACTATTTTATTAATACTTTTCTATTGCAGCCCAAACATCGGTCGGTAAATTTGATTTTATTTGTAGCAATATGAAATATAATATTTTAAATCCAGATTGATAATTAAATTATTATTTAATAAGTTAACTTTGATTATTAAGTTATTTTTTTATTTTGTTTATTTGATTTATTTGGTTTTAATTTAGTTGGTTGGGCCAGGCCAAAATTGGCCTATTACATTAATCTTTGAAAGAAAGTGATTCTTGAGATATATTCTTAGAGAGGCTAATCAGATAGCAGACGTGTTAACAAAATTAGCTCTATCAAATGATGAAGTGTTGCATATATTTGAAGAACCCCTGGTTGGAGATTAAAGAGACCTTAAAAGAAAAGAAAAACTCTTGATAATTCATTTATGAATACTTCTATGTGATTTTTTGTTTTATTCATAAAAAAACTTGAGAAATATATTAAATTTATACATTAACTTTGTTTTAATGTATAATTTGATATATGGACTTTTAGCTTTAATGTATATTTTGATTCATGAATTTTTATTTGGTGTAATTATAGACATGAAATTTGTATTATCGTTCATATGTATATATAAAACTTTGATTTTGATTCAATGGTACATATTTAAAGAAATTAATACATGCATTTATTTGCATATTGGAATAATATAATTGTCGGTGTGTGTAATATTCAACGTAAAATGGTGTTAAATCAATAATATTTTTACTAATTTTTAAAATTAAATCAAATTAAAATTTATGTATAGTTTTGATAACATATTACTTAACCAAACGCAGCTTTGTCAAGACTTGTTTGGAGCATTTGTTAAAAAAAAATTATCCTATACCTAGTTTTTAGTGTACACATCTTTATATATAAGGAAACTAGTTTTTAGTGACGTTTTTTTCCTTATATATAAGCCTTGCCAAAAGAATAGTAAACACCACAGATTCCTGCATCGGGGAAAACGACGGTGTTTTAAATTTGCCATTAGACTATAAACATTACAATGCGACGATTATTGAACCAAAAGGTAATATAAAAAAGAAATTTATATTTTTCTTTTAACGGTGCTTTGGTGACAAACGTATTGCGGCCGAGGTGAAATGTGTCACCAGTAACGGCCCTCTTTTTGCTAGTAGCTACTGCCAATTATATGTATATATAGTGGTGTTTTGGGATAAAATAGCTTTGGCGGTGGAAGTTGAGACTGTTGTTGCTGCTGCATAAAAGCAAATAAAGTTTGGAGCTACTACCTTGGTTCCTAATTTTGTGACTCAAGTTCGTCATATTTTCTTCTGTCTATTCCACGTTCGACTAAATCTTTTTTCCTATCTCTTTCATGTGATTTTTCAACTTATAAACTTGTTGTTTAGCTTCCAAAGTAGTCGGTTGGCATCGTACATGGAAAATTCGTTCAGGTCTTTCCGGTCCAACTACTCCCACAAGTACTTGATTTTCAATTTCTTCTCAACTCATGCAAGTCGACAATTTTTTGTTTTACCTTCCCCAATTGAAGTAGATTGAAAGTTATAGTTAATTTTTATTTACACATAATAACAAAAAATATGCGCACCACCTCTTCACATATAAGTAAGTTGAAAAGTGTTAGGCTTCCAATTGCCTCACCAAAGAAATTACATTGTTTAATAACGCATTATCACGGGACAATAGAAACATGGATTTCTACATCCAACAAGAAGCAAAACATCCCAAAATGGCAACACTTACAACCTAACTTTACATACACAAAGATGCCCACCTTCCATTAAAGCATTATCACTAAACAACAAGAACATGTAAGATCAAGCGGCGAGAAGCAAAAAATCACAAATTGGTACTACTTACAATCTAATTTTTAAAATTAGCACCAACCATCCTTCCTCTAAGAATCATATTGATCCAAGTCCTTAAAAGTAAAAAAAAAAAAAAAAAAACAACCCGATAGAACAAAGCCTAAATACAACCATATAGTTTGCAAAGCAACAACTAGCCACAAAGGAAAAAGCCATGGGAATCACATTATTTAAAGGTTGTCTTTTAAAATGAAAAAGGAATAAAGTAATATATATTTCATTTCCTCTTGCAAAATTCACCTTGAAAATAATAAAGGTTTACCAATATATATAGACATTTGCATTCTAAGAAAAATAAGACTCATCAGTATTAAGAGATAACGGCATATTATTACCCTAAAAAAAAAAAAATCAAAACCTACTTCTCATCCTCCTCTGTGAAAGCAAGCCATGATTCGTGGGTACCTCCGATCATTTCGAGCTAACATTCTTAAGAAGCCAACTAGCTATCCGTAACTATTACTTGATACAACTATGCGTTCCTCGGGAGGTAGTGGGTATGCCTCCTTTTGTGAGGTACAACCTTTAGTTCTCCGCTGGCCATTATTATCATCAATTGCATTAAAAAAAACAAAAACAAAATCCTAATCATTACTAATGAGAATTTAGTAGAAAAGCTAATATGAGAGATTTATGTACCATGTCTACAACAATACCATAAAATACAACAATACCGTAAAACACAATAATAATCTAAAACTTGAGGCTTTATTATGCAATTATTATAATAACATCAATAGTAATAAGCAACAATAAGACTTTTTTTTTTTTTTTAATTATCTTACCAAATTATACACATACAACTACTATCCATAAATATCTTCCACAACATCGTCATCAACTCATTGGCCTTATATACTAGTACCAAGGATATTTTGATCAAGAAAAGGTAAGCATTCAGTTTTAGATTCTAAGTCATCTCTACTCTTACCACATATATCAAGCAAGTCTGTAGATATGATATTAAGTACAAAATATGAATAGGATATTTAGAATAAAAAACTTGTTAACATGGGGCTCTTGTCTAGTATGAAGTAAATGAGAGAAGTTATAAAACGAAGCTAATCTTATTTTAATACCTCAAGCAATTTTTATATCAATTCAATCACATCAAAACAACGTAACCTTTTACTTCTTATAATAATCCAACTCAATAATGTTTGTCAAAATTTCTTTCGACTAGATTACTATCCCTAACATTAGCATAGTTTGTAGTTGAAGAATAACAACAATTCCACAGTTTTGTATTCTTTTAAATCTTTCATGAAACTTTGTGTGGGATCTAAATCGATTGACTATTTTATTTGATCTTTATGTAAAAAAGAAAAGAAAAAGTAGGAACATTTTTTTTCTTGTATATATTTTAGGTTGTTTGCACTTTAGGGGATTATTTGATAGATAACTTGTGGAGTTTATAATTTTTTATTTTAAATTTAGGTCATTTCTTTTATTTTGATTTCATTATTCATTTCTTATGGTTTGTTTGCATAAGTGTTTTTATTGATTACGAGAAACACTCAACTAAGTAAATTGATGAATGAATTTGTGCTAGCCAATCGGTGGACTTTGATATATGTATATAATACCTTTATCTTTTCTTATGGTATTAGTTTTTTTGGGTCCTCTTAATTTATTAAAAAAAAAGAGTCTTTTTTATTTTTTTATTTTTATGATCCTTGAATTTGTATTGTTTGTCAAATCACCTTAAAATAGATGGACATATTAACTTTTGTTAAATTTGCTCGCGTGGTATACACGTGAATTCAGTGACGGAGCCACTAAGAAGATTATAAGCTCAATTGACCCAAAAAAATTTACTTGTATAATTTTTTTAAAAAACACTTATAATTTTTAAATATATATAATATCGGCGTATTAACTTAAAAAAACATTGAAAATGACCCCACAAAAAAATTTAAAAGAGTCCCAAAATTTTTGAAAAAAATAAAAATGAATGAATCTCTCTCTATCTACTAAAACTAAAAAAATCCCTTATCTTTTTATTTTCTTCAAACACTCATCACTTTACTATCAAATTTATTTTTATTCTCTCACTCTCTATAATTTTTACAAGATATGTGTTCAATCTTTCAATACTTTCATGTTGGTCTGATCCCCAATTTGATAACAACTCTTTTTTTTTTTTTTTCATTTTTATTGATTAATATCTAGAAAAGTAGGATTATGACTTTTCTTATGATAGATTAGGATTTTTATATAAGACTTAGGTGCTATTTAAAAAACTATAGAATTAAATACTGAAAAATTAAGTGTTGGAAAATTAAGTACTAAATTTAAGTTATAAAATATTTTATATTTTTTAATTACAAAATTAAATATAGAATATGATTATAAAGATAATGCTAGAAGAAATAAAATAAAAAGAATTGAAATTTTCTATATTAAGTGATTAGTTGCTCTTTATCCTCTTATTATTTTTCATTTTTTCCATTTAAAAATTCCTATCATTTGTTTTTTTTTTATTATTTTGGATTTTCAAACATCCTTAAAAATAATGGTTTATCAAAAAAATCTTACCTTTTTTTTTTATTTATGTAATGATTTTGAGATATTGATTTTGTATGAGATGCTTAACATTGTGATTGGGTAATCATTTTTAGAGGTTGATTAATACAAATCTTTGAAGAAATTAGGATTAATTGTATTTATAATATTAAAATTCTTGAATATTGATTAGAAATTATTTTTGCTAGTGTAATTATTGTGAAACTTGAGTTTAAAAAATTAGTATATTGCATTCTCATGGCACCAAATAGCACTCAAGTGTTTCTTATTTTTGTGAAAGAAAATTACTAATTATATGTTGGGTTCATGAAAATCTCTGTGTTCTAAATGTTTAACAAGAATGAAAAAATAATTTTAAAAAAATGTTACTAGTGAAGTTGATGAACAACAAGAAGAAAAAGAAATATTAAGCATGACTTTTATAAATATTTTAATTTTTTTTAAAAAAAATTGATTCTATAATTCAAATTTTCTGGTTGTGCCCTTACGTAGATTACTGCGTGTATATCACGTTAGCAATTAATTATTTTTTAAAAAGTTAACATTAAAAAAGTTTTTTTTTTATAAATTTTAATGTTTTTAAATGATTTTAATATATATATATATATATTTTAATTTTTTTTTAATTTTATATTTTAAAAACTAGTTAATTACTAACACGACATTCATATGATAATCTACAATGTCAACAAAATTAACAAACGATAACTTTTTTATTTATTTTAGGGTGATTTGACAAACAACACAAGTTGAAGGACTATAAAAAGCGAAAAATTAAATAAAGAGCTTTTTTTTTTTTGTAAAAATAAAGAGCAAAATAAGTAATTATACCAAAGAATACAATAATACTAAATTTTCTTAAACAAATGCAGGAATTTTTTTGTATAAAAAAAATCAAGGAACTTTTTAGTATTAATAAAGGTTGAAAGAAGCATCTCCTTCCAAAATAATATTAAAATCCGGAGCCCATGAGACATTTTCTTTTTTGTGACACCAAGGGTGTATTTGGGTGAAAAATTTGTGAGAGAAATTTTATTTGTATTAAAATTTTTAAAAATATTTTTTTTGGGTAAATAATTTTTAAATATTTTTTTGAGTGAAGAAAGTTTATGTACTCTTTGTGCATATAAAATTTAGTTCATTTATTTTTGTTTCCAAGAATTTAGTTGCTCTGTTATTTAAATTTCAAAATTAAGATTCAATTGTTAATATTGTTAAAGTTTATCTAATAAATTCACTAGTATGTCATTTTGAAATTAAAAAAAAAATACTCTTTTGATAGCTATTTAATAAAAAGATGACATTGTAATAAAGCTTAATTTAATAGAAGAATTATTTTATTAGTGTTAACAATTTAATTTTCATTTTTAAATCCGAAAAGTAGAACTAAATTCATTGAAATACAAGTATATAAACTAAATTCCAAATATACAATGAGTATAGGTACTTGACGCATATTTTTAACCTAATTTTAAGTACAACTCTATATATATTGTGTTGAATTGTAAGAATTATTAATATAACTTTTCTTATCTACACTATCTATTAAGCGATTGATTGAGTTTGTGTCACCTATCAATCAAGTCCCAACTCAGTTAGAAAATTATTAAATACATAGTTATTTTACAAAATACAAATATACTCAGAGGGTTTTTTTTTTCCCTTTTTTGTCTTATTTTACAAAATATAAATATATTTGTCACATCACCCATTTCGTGTAGATTCAATTTTAATATTATATTTGAAGTGGGCAGTTAGAAGGAGTTAATTATCATTTTTATTTTAGTTTTCTCATATTTAGACATATTGGGTAGGGTTATTTTTACTAATAAATGGAACTAACTATTTTATAGTTTTGATAAATATTCTCTATTTTTTTTTTCTTTATACATTTATAAATTAATGTGGTACTGAAAAGAAATAGAATCAAAATATGCATAGATAAAGAAATCATAAAAACCTGAATTGAGGGTTGAGATGAATTTAGTAGTTATTATTATATTTCTTTCTTAACTTAGAAAATACCACAGTTGAAGCAGATTATTAAATTAAGTTTTGAAACAGACGGTGGTGTTTCATTAATTAATTATCCCATAAAGATGGTTACTTTATGTGAATGAAAAGAAATTAAGAAAAAAATTATATAAAATAAGAAGGCTATTTAATCTCATTTTTATGCACTCCATTCTTATTTTTATTAAGTCATTCATTATATTCCCAATACGTTATTTAGCTTAATAACAACACAATTAACCACGAGAAAGAAATCAAGAGTTTTGTTTCTACATCTTAAAACAGATTACATCCAGGTGGCTTTCCTAATACCATTTAAAATATTGTTGCATGTAATTCAATATATATATATATATATATATATATCTCGTTGCATGAGCATTTAATTATAGCGTTGAAAATGGCCTAATTAATTATATATATACTTACGCAAAGAAGCAGTGCATGTTCTTTTAATTTGCCGAGGAGATATTTTAATAATTACTTGTTTATAATAATTATTAAATATAATAACGGATTTACTTTTTCTCTATCTATATTATCACTCATTGCTATCTCTCCAAATGAAAATCATGCAATTTAGTCTATTTATGAATGATGGAAATTTAAGTTAATAAACCCCTTCAAAAATGAATAAGAATTGTTTAGTCTCGTTGAAAAGGATGAAATCATAAATTAATAAATGATAAAATTATATTTTAATTTCTCCCACTAAAAAAAATTATCGATTCGCTCCCGAGCTCATTCCTTTTACAAGCAACAAATATTATTTTGAGAGTATTTTTCGATTTCACCATTTTAACTAAAATGATATTAAAACATTTGATGGAATATTATTACTATATAGTTTGGATAATGGTAAAGAGTAAGCTAAAACACTCCTTAACAAAGATCATAAGTAAATTAGGGAAAGTAGTTTAGAAAGTTGAAAAGGTTAATTAATTAATTAACTAACTAATCTGTTTTGATAGAAATAATTATAGGTGCAACCTGTTATTGGTTTGGAGCTTGGTGATGAAATAATGGAACATAGGGGGGGGGGTGCCCTAAGACTGTAATCTTATTAATTAAACAGCCATTTGATTATGTATGTAGTCTTTAATTAATTAAGGAGCCAAATAAAGTCAAAACTTAGATGCGTAGAGTTATCCAGGATGGGGTTAGAATGAATAATAATAAAACCCTTTTTCTCTATTTTATTCAGAATTTGATATTTCAAGAGCCTTTTGACTTTCTTTTTAAACAAAATTATTGGTTTAAAGTTGGGATCCCATCCAACCATTAAAACAAGTCTATTACTCACACGTCCTTGTGGAAAGGGAATTGACTTTGGTGCCTCAAAAGCAGCATTTTAAGAGAGAAAATAAGGGACTCGATGATGTTGAGGAAATAAACTTAACAGATCAAAAAAGGGAAATGGAGATGGATCTGTCCCTCAAAATAGATTCCAAGGAAAAAGAAGAAGATATGGAAGAATCAATGGATTCTAAGATGCAAGTAGAGGAAGCAGAAGCTACTGAAGATAAAGAGGTCACATCAATGGCTGCCGTAGGTGAAGTAGAAGATGTTGATGCACCGTTAGAATTGTCCTTTCAGGGAAACAACAAAACACATGAGGTATTATCAACTTTGATCCTTTTCTTACATATATGTTGGTGTCATTCAGTCTTAAATCTATTATGTTATGCATGTCTATAGTTGTCTGTCTTACAACTGGAGATGAATCGAATGAAAGAAGAGAACAAAGTGTTAAGGAAAGTGGTTGAGAAAACTATGCAAGATTACTATGATCTTCAGATGAAGTTTGCTGTTCAGAAAAACGACCATAAGCAGGTTAGCTACCACCCTCTTACAATCATTTATTTTGATTTAGTTTTTTTTAAATTGAATATTAATCTCAAACATTTTGGATTTGTTTGATATATTTAGGACCCTCCAATCTTTCTTTCACTGAATGGAAGTGGAAACGGAAACTCAAGTCAAGACCAGCAACCTATTCAAAGAAACTTAAACATTGGCAATCACCAAAAACATGGATCATCAGAAGGTGATCATAATGATGAAGAGAACGAAGAAGAACTAGGGCTGTCATTAAGGCTACAAATCAGTTCCAGTCAAAGAGAGAGAGAGGAAGAACACAATAAGGAGGGAAGTGAAGAAACCCCAAATGTTGCATCAGAGCAAAACAAGCTTCAACCAACTTCTTTATCAGCAATCACAAGCCATGCTGTTTCCCCACCCAATAGGAAAGCTAGGGTTTCTGTTAGAGCAAGATGTCAAACAGCAACGGTATGTTGAAATCATTGTATTTTGTATCCATGTATTCAATTTCCTCAAATGCTCAGAGATGATAATTACTTTTTGCAGATGAATGATGGGTGCCAGTGGAGGAAATATGGTCAGAAAATCGCTAAAGGAAACCCTTGCCCTCGAGCCTACTACCGTTGCACGGTAGCACCAGGCTGCCCCGTCAGGAAACAAGTAGTACAATCTTCATAACCAGTACTTTCTTAACTTTATGATCTTTCAATTTAACTAGTATTTGTTTTAGGTGCAACGATGCCTGGAGGATATGTCGATTCTGATTACAACCTATGAAGGAACTCACAATCACCCACTCCCTGTGGGTGCAACAGCAATGGCTTCCACAGCTTCAGCAGCAGCAGATTCCTTTATGTTCCTGGATTCAAGCAACCCTCTCTCTAATGGTATCCCAAACTTGAGCCAAGCTTCTTTGCCTTACCAAAACCATCCTCATCTAATGAAGTCTCATAGGAACGTGATGAACTTTACCGACCCTTCAAAAGGAACCATTCTCGACCTCACAAACAACCGCCATGTCAATCATCACTTCCCAACGGCTAGCTCTTCGAGCTCCCACCATCCATCACCAGCGTTCCCGTGGATGCCAAGCAGATTAAGCAATGGAACCAGCTCCAGACAATGGAAATCTCAAGAAGATAAGTCATTAGCTGAGAATGTAACAGCAATCGCTTCAGATCCTAAATTTAGGGTTGCAGCTGCGACTGCCATTACATCTCTAATAAATAAAGAAAGCTAACCCATCCCTACTCGCATTGCGTCATCATTCATTGCCATTGCCATTGGTAACAACAATTGGGCACTCGTGGAAGCTGGTTGGCCCATTCAAAATTACTTATAATTACTTGGGCTATAATACTTTGTTCTTCTTTACTTGTAAATTACCTTTAAAGGCAGATTGAAGAGTACATAAAAAGGTAATGTACTTTTTATGTATCTTGTCTGGATTTGGTTTTTCTCTATTTAATATGTAAGGTGGTTGTTTTTTTTTTACTACAGTAATAATATTTACTAGTGAGATTTCGTATGTGGTTAAAGTATTTTAACCCCATCAATCATGGAAGATGAGTTAAGAGCATGCATACAATCAAAAAAAGTATCATTTAGTTTTGATTTGTAAATTTTCTAGTTTTCCTTCTAAGACCCAACAAGAATATTTTGTTTTTCATTCATTTTCTAAAATATTTTGGGCTAAAAACACTTTTAGAGTCATAAATGTTATACATACATTATTATTTTTAAGTTAAAAGTGTTTTATAACCCAAATGTGTAAGCAATGATTTTTAGTTTTTGCATTGCTTTTCAAAAAAAAAAAAAAACATTTTTGAAGTTAAATGACATTTTTAACCCTTATTCATGATCTAATTTATTTTACTTAATATTTATATTGGGTATACAATTATTTTCCTATTGAAGTTTATTTCAAATATATAACATTGTTCTATCAAATATATATAATATTATATAATTGAATTTGTAATGTTATATTTTAAATTTTAAAATATAGTTTATATATTTAAATTAAATTTTACAAATAATTAATATTAATTGCTTAAAAAATTAAAATTTATATTTCATATATAGTAAATTATTTTTTTAATATTTTTATTAAAATATCATACAATTAACAAATTTGAACATCAATTAAATGTACCATGTTTTCAAAATCACTTTGTCGTAAAAATCTTTAATGTCTTTATACTTGTGATTTTATATAAGTTTAGTCAAATAAAAATAAAAAAAGTATAGATTTGTTTTATAAAGATGAAATATAAAATTTTTATCCCAAATTAAAAATTTTGGAGTGCTATGTTTCCTACTATGCAAGAATATCGCCATTGTCTTGAGTCCGATTAATTGGATTGTTAGGTGTAATGTACAAGGGAAGCTCGTTACATGAAATAGGAAGTGCATTAAGATCAATTACAATACGGATCAAGAGGGAGGTTTCCTGGAATGGCCTTTGAAAATTAGAATTGATGGACAAGTCCGGTGGGTAGAATATGAAGGTTTGACAACTACATGATTCAGCTAGGGAAAGATATGGACATGTAAAGGAGATTTGCCTGAAAAAAAACCAAAATTAATCGGATGATGTACATGTCTAGTTGGGCCTAAGTAGCATCCAAAGGAATTAGGCTTGATAAACATGACTGAGCTTGAATCATATGAAGACAAACCAGGTAAGCACCTCACTTGATAGAGCCAAGCACACTGTTCCTGGGTGGATGAATACAAAAATCCCTATGACGAGAGAGTTTGGATTGAAACGGAGAGATGCAAGGTAATGTTGTTAGGAAAAAAATTAATGAAGAAACGTCGATGTCAACGTTAGTAGTTATGGAAACAAGAAGCCAATATGGAAGATAATGAGAATCTTGAAGATGTTGATGAAGAGGCCGATGAGACGGGGCTCAGTGCTTAACGGCCCAGGTTTTTCTTTGTTCTCTTTGATGAATTTGAAAGCCATTACTTGGAATGGTTAAGGATGTGGAGATCCTCAAATTCCATAGAATCGCTACGGAGTATGTGAGGGAACATGACCTAGATATCTTTGCTTTTGTTGAAATACGGATTGGTGGAGATAAAGCTAATAGTGTCATTGTTAAGCTAAGATTCTAATATTCTCATCATGTGGAAGCTTAAGGACCTTTTTTTTTATGGCATTCGAATTTTCTAGAAGGATTTAATTGAATTGGATGTGTAGTTTTGAATCATTTGCAATTTATTTACTGTGAAGTTAAAAGGTGTTGCTAGGTAGGAACTTCTTTTACTTAGCTATAGTTTATAGTAATCAAAGTAATAAATGGAAAAATGTTGTGGGATGCTTATTGGCAAATAATATGAATCACCCTTGGTTTATATCATGAGATTTTACCTGTATCCTAAATGACACGAAAAAGTAAGGGGGTTCGAATAGGAAAAATGGAGGGTGCAAATTATTTTCTTCATTGTCACATGCATGACATGGGGTTCAGTGGACCATGATTTACCCAGAGTCATGGTGAAGTGCTTGAAAGACTTCATCAAGCTGCATGTAACAATTCGTGGGATGAGGCATTTCCAAATTGAACGGTTTACAATCTTCATCGTCACGAGGAAGGAGAGCAACATAATTCGACTAGAACATTAAGATTCTGTTTCGGGATGACTTTCTCATCAGCCTTTTTTTAACTTGTACCAGATAAATGGTAGAAATAGCATAATGTTGTAGACTCAGTTGATGCTTTCACAGAAGATGTCAAGGTGTGGAATAGGGTTGTGTTTAGTAATGTAATCCGACAAAAGAAGAAAATAGCAACTCAGCTGAAAGGGGTTCACAGAGCGTCAGACTCTCAGAGTACTAATAAGCTATAAGCTTTGGAAGCTAGCCTCAAAAGTGAATTTGAAGATATACTAGATTAAGAGAAGTTATTCTGGAGTTTAAAGTCTCGATGTGAATGGCTTGCTAATATTGATATAAATACCAAGTATTTCTATAGTTGTATGATGGCTAAGAGAATGATGAATAAAATTGGGGTGCCCCAAATTAGTGATGGGGAATGATGTTATAAAGTTGATATTTTGCAAGAAGAGGCCATTAAGTTTTTTACTGAGTTATATTATACTGAAGGAGCTGTAACACCCCTAACCCGTAACCATCGCCGGAATAGGGTTAAAAGGTGTTATCGGACATAACGGAACTTTTACAATCAATTCACAAACATAATATACACCATCATCATATCATAGCAAATCATATACATAGAGTCCCTTAAAATGGTCTACGAAACCTTAAACATGTATTGGAAAAGGGTCGGGACTAAACCGAACACATACAAAATTTTTCCGAAAACTTAACATTTTTCAAAGTTACAGAGGTCACACGCCCGTGTGGGCAGGCCGTGTGCCTCACACGGCCTCAGACACGCCCATGTGTCCGAGCCGTGGCAAAACAGGGCATACATACTGACTTGTCCACACGGCCTAAGACACGCCCGTGTGCCTCACCCGTGGTCGACACTGACTTGCACCACACGGCCAGTCACACGCTCGTGTGTCCAGCCCGTGGTCGAGTCTGACTTGTTTTGAAGTACAACCATGAAGGACACGGTCGAGCCACACGCCCGTGTGCTCAACCGTGTGGGCAATTTATAGGCCATCTACAAGGCTAATTTGCCACCCACACATTAGGTTAAACCTACATGCATCATACCAATTCAATTCATATCAATATGACCATGTTTTCTAACCATTCAAGAACATATCAAACACACCAACTTATACAACATTTATCTCATTCTCATCACAAGTATTTTTAAGTATAAATCATTCAAAAACTTACCAATTCATTAAGATACTCTATCATCAATAATATACTAACTTTGCATCATAAAACTTACCATAAATTTGACTATCTCATTAGTCCAACCATTAGCCACCAAACATAGCAAACTATGCATCATATAACATCACTACTCATTCACATCATATCATTATCTAACCATATCACATAGCTATATATATACAACTCAAACATAATTCAAAATAACTAGCCTATACATGCCATATTTAACTATGTACACATTCAAAAGTACCAACGTAGAGTTTGATAGTGTGGTGATGATCCTTGATGATCCCCGAGCCTTCCGTAGCTTTAACGATTTATAAAACAATGCAAACACACACAAAGTAAGCTTTCAAAAGCTTAGTAAGTCATATACAAATAAACTTAACATATAAATATTCCTAATCATATCAATTGCAAGATCATTTATATATCTCATTTGCAAATTCATAATTCTTCTTTGGCTCATTTGTTTAGCCAATGCTTACCAACAAACCATATCTCCAATGATCACTTTTGATCATAACACATTCATACATTCATCACAAGTTTATCTCATTGAATCTATGCACACATCTATCTTTTACAAATTCACATAGATACTTACCTTTCTTATTCAAACATACCTGAATAGGTTATACATTTCACATAATCTTTCATTTCCCAGATTTGCCCGTTGAACCATTCGGAATCAAATAGGATACTCGGATAACTCGGAATACTCGTACAATGCCAACGTCCCAGACGTGGTCTTACATGTAACCAAATGTTGGTGCCACTGTCCCAGACAGGGTCTTACAAGAATCAAATACGATGCCAATGTCCCAGACATGGTCTTACACGTAAATCTCAAATCGATGCCAACGTCCCAGACGTGGTCTTACACGATATAACATATCAGAAACCTATGTCATGACATATGAATCCTATCTATTCCTAAGGTTCGTACGGGACTTTTTAAACTTTAACACCTTATCGTTATTTTCTCGGATCTCATGTGTATATCTTCAGTAATCATTCAACACAATTCAATTTCATACGAATATAAATAAATCAATTCAAATACATTTATTTGTATATAGACTTACCTCGTATCTCTGAATAAACGGACGGATTCGACTACTCGATCACTTTCGACTTTCCTCGATCTAAATCCGTTTTCTTTGGTTCTTGATCTATACATATTCAAATTTAAATCTTTTATTCACCAATTCATTCAATTCAATCCAAAAACACACATTTAGGGCAATTTACAAATTAGCCCTTATATTTTCACATTTTGACATTTAAGTCCCTATTTCACAAAATCACAAAATACACAAAATTTCATATTACCCATGCTTGGCCGAATATTCACATGCTTTGTATAAGCCCATATATTTCATTTATTTTACATTTTAGTCCCTCAAAATATTATTTTCACAATTTAGTCCAAATTACTCAAATTTATCAAAAATCTAAAGACAAAACATGTTAATCTAACACATATATTTCGTATTTCATCATCAACTATCACAAAACTCAAGTATTCATCAATGGAACATTTCAAAATCATCATCAAATTCCAAAATTAAGGCATGGGTTTTGAAGTATTCAAAGCAACGATTACAAAAACGTAGAAATTATCAAAACCCGATCAAAAATCCATACCTTAATCAAGCTCTTCAATGGCCGAACCTAGTTGTTCTTCTTTTCTTTATTTTTCTTTCACATTCGACAATATAGATGCATGAAATGGCCATTTTTATGATTTGTTTTATTATATTATCATTAATTTACTAAATTACCTTACTATCCTTTATAATTTAATATGAAAGCATTATATCTTATGCCTATTACCGTCCATCACTTAATAAAATGGCCTAATTCCATTTTAAGGCCTTCATATTAAAAGAACATATCATTAAAACACTTTAACAATTATCAAGGCACTTTTGCATTTTACGCAATTAAGTCCTTTGTTTTTTCAAATTAAACATACAAACAACAAAATTAATTCACGAAACTTTCACACATGCTCAATTACGTATTGTAATCACAGAAAATAATATTAAAATATTTCACTGACTCAGATTTGTGGTCCCGAAACCACTTTTCCGATTAGGGTCTAAACCAGACTGTTACAATTCTCCCCCTTAGGGATTTTCGTTCCCGAAAATCTTACCGTTAAACAGATTCAAATATTGTTGTCTCATAGTATCTTCGGGTTCCCATGTAGCCTCTTCCACTCCGTGTCGATGCCACAATATCTTTATTAACGAGACTTTCTTATTTCTCAATTCTTTCACCTCACGATTTAAAATCCAGATCGGTTCTTCCTCGTAAGTCATATCGGATCGGATTTCAATCTCAGACGGAGAAATCACATGTGACGGGTCAGATCTGTATCGACGAAGCATTGATACGTGAAATACATTATGAATCTTTTCTAGCTCCGGTGGCAACAACAATCTATATGCAACAGGTCCAATACGCTCAATAATTTCATACGGCCCAATGAACCTTGGACTCAATTTGCATTTTCTGCCAAAACGAAGTGTTTTCTTCCACGGAGACACTTTCAAAAACACTTTATCGCCGATCTCAAACTCAATATCTTTTCGTTTCAAGTCTGCATAAGATTTCTGATGATCTAACGCGGCTTTTAAACTATCACGTATCACTTTCACTTTCTGCTCAGTTTCTTTTATCAAATCAACCCCGTGAATCTTATTCTCGCTGAGTTCTGAACAGTACAGAGGTGTTCGACATTTGCGTCCGTACAAAGCTTCATAACGTGCCATTTTAATACTCGACTGAAAACTATTATTGTACGCAAACTCAATCAATGGAAAATATTGCTCCCACGTACCATTAAACTCAAGGATTAAACATTTCAACATATCCTCAAGAATCTGAATAATCCGCTAGGATTGACCATCCGTCTGTGGGTGAAAAGCTGTACTAAAATGCAATATAATACCTAAGGCTTCTTGTAGTTTCTTTCAGAATTGTGAAGTAAACCTCGGATCTCTATCAGACATAATTTATAATGGCACCCCGTGCAATCTCACAATATCCTCAGCTAATTTATCAAGTGAGTAATCAGATCGTACCGAAATAAAATGAGCTGTCTTCGTCAATCTATCAATTACGACCTAGATTGCATCTTTCTTTCTCGGAGTCAAAGGCAACCCTGAAACAAAATCCATTGTTACTCTATCACATTTCCACTCAGGAATCATTATCGGTTGTAACAAACCAGATGGCACCTGATGTTCAACTTTGACTTGTTGACAGATTAAACATTTTAACACATAATCTGAGATATCTCTTTTCATTCCAGGCCACCAATAAAGTTGCTTCAAATCATTGTACATTTTTGTACTTCCCGGATGAACATATAAGAGACTGTTATGAGCTTCTTTTAATATCGACTGAATCAACTCTGAATTCTTCAGAACACATAATCGATCTCGAAACCTCAAACAATCATCAACATCAACTCAAAATTCTGATTCAGAATTCAAGTTACACTGAGCTCGTTTCGCTATCATTTAATTATCAATCTTCTGAGCATCACATATTTGTTGTAAGAACAACGGTTTCGCTTTCAACTCAGCTAAAACTGAACCATCATCAGACAAGTCCAAATGAGCATTCATCGCACGCAATGCAAATAGTGATTTTTGACTCAATGTATCAGCAACAACATTTGCTTTACCCGGATGATAATCTATCACAAGCTCGTAGTCTTTCAACAGTTCTAACCATCTTCTCTGTCGTAGATTCAGATCTTTCTGAGTCATCAAATATTTCAGACTTTTGTGATCCGAAAACACATGGCATTTTTCACCGAAAAGATAATGGCGCCAGATCTTTAATGCAAATACAATCTCAGCTAGCTCAAGATCGTGTGTCGGATAATTCTTTTCATGCGGTTTCAACTGTCTCGAGGCATAAGCTATAACTTTACCTTCCTGCATCAAAACACATCCCAGGCCATTCAACGAAGCATGACTAAAAATTACAATTTCTTTACCCAATTCTGGCTGTACCAAAACTGGAGCTTCAGTCGAAAGGGCTTTCAACTGATCAAAGCTTTTCTGGCACTTTTCAGACCACTCGAATTTCACATCTTTCTGAAGCAATCTCGTCAATGGAGTTGCAATCATCGAACAACCTTTTACGAACCGTCGGTAATAACCAGCAAGTCCTAGAAAACTATGGACTTCAGACACATTTTTCGGAGGCTTTCACTCCAAAATAGCTGATATCTTGCTCGGATCAACTCGTATACTAGATGCTGACACAATATGCCCCAGAAAACTAACTTCTCGCAACCAAAACTCACATTTACTAAATTTTGCATATAGTTGCTTATCTCGCAGAGTTTGTAACATGATTCTCAGATGTTCAGCATGCTCAATTTCATCACGCAAATAAATCAAAATATCGTCAATGAATACAACAACAAATCGATCTAAATACGGTCTAAAAATTCTGTTCATCCAATCCATAAAGACAACAGGAGCATTGGTTAGTTCGAAAGGCATAACTAAAAACTCATAATGCCCGTACCTGCGTTCGAAAGCGATTTTGGAATGTCCGAATCTTTACTCAGAAGCGATAATACCCGATCTCGAGTCTATCTTTGAAAACACAGATGCTCCTTCAATGATCAAACAAATCATCAATTGCAGGCGGATGATATTTGTTCTTTATTGTCACTTTGTTCAACTGACGGTAATCAATGCACATTCTCATCGTACCATCTTTCTTTTTCACAAACAGAATGGGAGCACCCCAAGGTGAGAAACTCGATCTTGCAAATCCTCTATCGGTCAACTCTTGCAACTGTGACTTCAACTCTTTCAGTTCTGTTGGTGCCATCCTATACGGAGCTATCGAGATAGGAGTCGTCCCTGGTACTAAATTAATACCAAACTCCACTTCTCGTATCAGAGGCAATCCCAGTAATTCTTTAGAAAATACATCAGGGAAATCACAAACAACTGGCACAGATTCAACTTTCTTTTCACTCACTTTCGAATCAATCACATAGGCAAAATAGGCTTCGCAACCCTTTTTCACATAACTCTGAGCTTTCATCACTGATATCACAACCGGTAACCCATTCAAATCATTTGATTCAATCCGAACTATTTCATCATTCTGACATCTCAAATCAATAGTTTTTCGTTTGCAGTTCACAACAGCATCATTCAATGTTAGCCAATCCATACCCAAAATTATATCAAATTCATCAAAAGGTAATAGCAGCAGATCAGCCGAAAAATAAATATCTCGGAACATCAATGGACAATTTTTACATACTTTGTCAACCAAGACACTTTTACCTAAGGGGTTCGATACTCTAATACCAAATTCAGTAGACTCTACAAGCAAAGTCTTACTGGATACTAAGTTCATGCATATATACGAATGAGTAGACCATGGATCTATCAATGCAATCACAGAAGTATCATAAAGAGTAAATGTACCCGTAATAACATCTGGAGACGAAGTTTACTCACGAGCTCGAATAGCATAAGCTCTGGCAGGTGCTCTAGCTTCCGATCTCGTAACTGTATCTTTCGTAACTCTCTAGCTACCACTGACATTTCTTGTGTTTCGAGAAGGTCTACCTCTAGCTGAAGCATTATCTGACTTCGGATTCTGTACAATCTCTTGTTCAACAAATTCAGGGCAATCCCGGATGAAATGATCTAATGATTCACATCTAAAACAGGCTCGGTCATTCAACCTACAACTATCCGGATGTCTTTTACCATAATGCTTACATTCAGGTCGCTCAGATCGGACATTTCCCACACTAGCCATCGAAGTTGCTGGAGCTTTGGAGTTCGACTACGATCTAGCTCGACCTCTGTTCGAATGTCCCACATTAGCCTTTGAACGACTATATTCATCTCTGAATTTCTTTGAGGTAGACTAAAATGATTTATTCGAAAATCTCTTTCTCACATCCCTGGCTTCAAACTCAGCTTTTCTTTTATCTTTCCCAAGTGCTTCAGCTTTACATGCTTGATCAACAAGCACGGCAAACTCTTTTATTTCCAGAATTCCAACTAGCAAACGGATATCTTCATTTAGGCCATCTTCAAACCTCTTACACATTATCGATTCAGTTGAAACACATTCCCGAGCATATTGACTTAATCTCACAAATTCTCGCTCATATTCAGTGACAGACATGCGACCCTGTTTCAGTTCAAGAAACTCTTTTCATTTCTGATCTATAAATCTCTGACTGATATATTTCTTCTAGAATTCAGACTGAAAGAAATCCCATGTAACCCGTTCTTTTGGAACAACAGAAATCAAAGTCTTCCACCACTGATAAGCTGCATCTCATAGCAAGGTAACGACACATTTTATACATTCATCAGGAGTCAATGACATTTCATCAAACACTCGAATTGTGTTATCGAGTCAAAACTTAGCTTTCTCAGCATCATCTTCACTAGTGGTCCTGAAATCTTCAGCCCCATATTTACGGATTTTATCGACCGGAGGCTTATTCAACAGATTCAAATTCATAACCGGAGGTACAACAGAAGTCTGAGGAGGATTGGGTGGGGGCGGAGGTTGTGAAACAGCTGGATTTTTTCTAACGTATTGAGTGAACCACTCATTCATCATTTAGAAGAAGGCTTGTTTAGCTTCTCCTTCCTGACCGCTAAAAGCCGGTCTCGAATCAGATGACGCTGTCCCTTGAGCGGGAGCAGGCGCATTACTTTCAACATCGTCAGCTACAACTCTTTCGGGATCCATTTACTATATGAAAAACACATTTTATACGTTAGGATTCATCACACTATCACAATTTGTATATACGGCATATATAGCTAGACTCTCACACGCTACGTTAGTCCTAGAATCGATAAAACCGTAGCTCTGATACCAATAAAATGTAACACCCCTAACCCGTAACCATCGCCGGAATAGGATTAAAAGGTGTTACCGAACATAACGGAACTTTTACAATCAATTCACAAACATAATATACACCATCAACATATCTTAGCAAATCGTATACATAGAGTCCCTTAAAATGGTCTACGAGACCTTAAACATGCATTGGAAAAGGGTCGGGACTAAACCGAACACATACAAAAATTATTCAAAAACTTAACATTTTTCAAAGTTACAGAGGTCACACGCCCGTGTGGGCAGGCCGTGTGCATCACACGGCCTGAGACACGCCCATGTGCCCGAGCCGTGACAAAACAGGGCATACATACTGATTTGTACACATAGCCTGAGACACGCTTGTGTGCCTCACCCGTGGTCGACACTGACTTGCACCACACGGCCAGTCACACGCCCGTGTGTCCAGCCCGTGGTTGAGTCTGACTTGTTTTGAAATACAACCACGAAGGACACGGTCGAGCCACACGCCCGTGTGCTCAACCGTGTGGGAAATTTATAGGCCATCTACAAGGCCAATTTGCCACCTACACATTGGGTTAAACCTACACGCATTATACCAATTCAATTCATATTAATATGACCATCTTTTCTAACCATTCAAGAACATATCAAACACACCAACTTATACAACATTTATCTCATTCTCATCACAAGTATTTTTAAGTATAAATCATTCAAAAACTTACCAATTCATTAAGATACTCTATCATCAATAATATACTAACTTTGCATCATAAAACTTATCATAAATTTGACTATCTCATTAGTCCAACCATTAGCCACCAAACATACCAAACTATGCATCATATAGCATCACTACTCATTCACATCATATCATTATCTAACCATATCGCATGGCTATATATATACATCTCAAATATAATTCAAAATAACTAGCCTATACATGCCATATTTAACTGTGTACACATTCAAAAGTACCAACGTAGAGTTTGATAGAGTGGTGATGATCCTCGATGATCCCCGAGCCTTCCGTAACTTTAATGATCTATAAAACAATGCAAACACACACAAAGTAAGCTTTCAAAAGCTTAGTAAGCCATATACAAATAAACTTAACATATAAATATTCTTAATCATATCAATTGCAAGATCATTTATATATCTCATTTGCAAATTCATAATTCTTCTTTGGCTCATTTGTTTAGCCAATGCTTACCAACAAAACATATCTTCAATGATCTCTTTTGATCATAACACATTCATACATTCATCACAAGTTTATCTCATTGAATCTATTCACACATCTATCTTTTACAAATTCACATAGATACTTACCTTTCTTATTCAAACATACCTGAATAGGTTATACATTTCACAAAATCTTTCATTTCCCAGATTTGCCCGTTGAACCATTTAGAATCAAATAGGATACTTAGATAACTCGGAATACTCGTACAATGCCAATGTCCCAGATGTGGTCTTACATGTAACCAAATGTCGATGCCACTGTCCCAGACAGGGTCTTACACGAATCAAATACGATGCCAATGTCCCAGACATGGTCTTACACGTAAATCTCAAATCGATGCCAACGTCCCAGACGTGGTCTTACACGATATAACATATCAGAAACCTATGTCATGACATATGAATCCTATCTAATCCTAAGGTTCGTACGGGACTTTTCGAACTTTGACACCTTATCATTATTTTCTCGGATCTCATGTGTATATCTTCCGTAATCATTCAATACAATTCAATTTCATATGAATATAAATAAATCAATTCAAATACATTTATTTGTATATAGACTTACCTCGTATCTCTGAATAAACGGACGGATTCGACTACTCGATCACTTTCGACTTTCCTCGGTCTAAATTCGTTTTCTTTGGTTCTTGATCTATACATATTCAAATTTAACTCTTTTATTCACCAATTCATTCAATTCAATCCAAAAACACACATTTAGGGCAATTTACAAATTAGCCCTTATATTTTTACATTTTGACATTTAAGTCCCTATTTCACAAAATCACAAAATACACAAAATTTCATATTACCCATGCTTTGCCGAATATTCACATGCTTTGTATAAGCCCATATATTTCATTTATTTCACATTTTAGTCCCTCAAAATATTATTTTCACAATTTAGTCCAAATTACTCAAATTTATCAAAAATCCAAATACAAAACATGTTAATCTAACACATATATTTCATATTTCATCATCAACTATCACAAAACTCAAGTATTCATCAATGACACATTTGAAAATCATCATCAAATTCCAAAATTACGGTATGGGTTTTGAAGTATTCAAAGCAACGATTACAAAAACGTAGAAATGATCAAAAATCGATCAAAAATCCATACCTTAATCAAGCTCTTCAATGGCCGAACCTAGTTGTTCTTCTTTTCTTTATTTTTCTTTCACATTTGGCAATATAGATGCATGAAATGGCCATTTTTATGATTTGTTTTATTATATTATCATTAATTTACTAAATTACCTTACTATCCTTTATAATTTAATATGAAAGCATTATATCTTATGCCTATTACCGTCCATCACTTAATAAAATGGCCTTATTCCATTTTAAGGCCTTCATATTAAAAGAACATAGCATTAAAACACTTTAACAATTATCAAGGCACTTTTGCATTTTACGCAATTAAGTCCTTTTTTTTTTTCAAATTAAACATACAAACAACAAAATTAATTCACAAAACTTTCACACATGCTCAATCACGTACTGTAATCACAGAAAATAATATTAAAATATTTCACTGACTCAGATTTGTGGTCCCGAAACCACTTTTTCGACTAGGGTCTAAACCAGACTATTACAGGAGTTGTTAGTGAACACTTTCCGATTAGGGAATGTCTTCCAATAATACCATGGGATGAGGTCAACATACTTGATGTGGATATTACCAAGGAGAGAATTGAGAAAGCGCGTTCTGATATGGCGCCACTTAAAAGCACTAGGTATCGATGGGTTCCATGCTCCATTCAATTAAAGCTAGTGGGAAACTGTGGGTGACTCAACAATGAATTTTTCAAAGGGAGAAGTCCGATCCAAAGCTCAATAAAACTTTGTTGGGGTTATCCTTGATAGTGGAGGGACCGGAATGGATTTCACAATTTAGATCTATTAGTTTGTGCTTGATACTATATAAGGTGATTTCTAAAACTATTGTTAACCAATTGAAGACGTTAATGCCACTACTTATTGTACCAAACCATGTGAATTTTGTTACAGGAAGGAATATTAACATTATTATAGCTTGAGAGGTTATTCACTCTATAAGAACTTGTAGAGGGGAGCCGAGATGGATGACTATAAAAGTTGACCTTGGAAAAGCCTATGAAAGAATTCAAGGAGACTTTATGGAGGTCTCGACGAGAGAAGTTTGCATTCCTCATAAGCTAAATTAGGTTATTGTGAATTGTATATAAACTTCGACCATATAAATTTTTTAGGATAGAAGTTTCACTTCGAAATTTAAGACAACTTAAAGATTTCGACAAAGAGACTCGTTATCACCATATTCGTTTGCCATTGGTATAGAGCACCTGGTGTAACACCTCGAAAATTTTGGTGTTGAAATTCGCAATATTACTAGATTTAAAACGAGAGATTTCTCTAGAACTAATATCGTATTATTTGTATAATACCATAAAAATGAATTTTTACCAAGATTATTTATTAAATTTGTTGTGTTTAAAATTTTATTAATTGTGCTATGGATTATTTTGTAAGAAAAGTCAAATTGAGTGGTGACAAGTCTAAGGTATAGGTTTTTAATAAGGGAAAAAGAGGGGGTTTATGCGGTAATTTTACCCAACGGTTATTTTAGTTACTGATATGAACTTTTTATTGCCATTCTTTTCTAATGCCGAACAATGAAGAGTAAGGGAATAAAAAAAAATATTTCATCGTTTCTTCAATATTGGTGCCAAAATCTTCATATGAAGGAATGTAAGTGAGATTTTTCATGTTTTCATAATCATTCTTACTTTTTCCTTTTCCATTGTCGCAAAACCAAAGCCATAATAGGAGAGATTCCAATTTTGGTGTTTGTTGATAGATTTTGGAAAGGATTTGAGTGTTAATGAGTTTCAAAATCGATATTTAATCTTTAAAAACCAATTTAGTGCTGATCGGGTTGAATCTTGATAGGACTTTAGTTGTGTTTTTGGAAAGCAAAAGGTTTCATTGCATCAATTGAATCCATATTAGTTGATTAAATATCTTAGATGTTTAATATTGGTTAATATTATTAGTTTTGATGTTTTGAATGTGTAATTGAAGTAAAAAAAATTGCCGGACGTTCCAAAGTGAAAGGAAAAAAAGAATGTGATTGAAGTCTGATTGAAATCGAAGTGCTTAGATTATCGATTTGTGTTCTCCAAAATCTAAAATATCCTATAATTCATACTAAATTTTTTTGGTAATATGTGTTTTTTTTAAAGTATCCCTAATGTGTTTGGTTTCATAGTGATGGTTGAATATTAATAGTTATTTCCATATTATGTGTTTAAAGTATGTATTAATTGTCTAAATTGTTAACGATTATAATTTCGGTTTAGACCTTTGACTGTTATAGAAATTTCAAATTTGAATATTGACATGATTATGTATATATATTAAAATAATTTAATAGAATCAATGAGTCGCCAAAGCGACAAATGTTATAGAAATTATTTTGTTTGATATATATAAAAGATTGTGTGCATGTAACTTAAGTCATGTTAATATCGATCGACCTAAAGGAAGGTTAATATTTAAAAAAAGTACATGTGCAAATGTGGTAATAAACATGCGACGGATATTCGGTTTTCCATATGAATAATAAATTGACCCAAAGAAAGATTTATTATTCGACATGTTCTTGTTTTTTGTGTTTGATTACAACACTAAGATATCACTTAAAAGTTAATATTTTGTCTAAAGATGAAATATTAATAGAATGCCTGATATATAAATTTATTATTTTGGGTTGTATTTGAAGTCTTATATGAGCTTGTTTTGTTTGTTTTAACTACTATTATACCCATCAACATCATTACTATCATTAATTCAATTCCTATGTTAAATAACTACTATTGAGATTGCCTGATATTCGTTTTGTATACTTATATTTTTTTAAACAAATTGGTTTGATAAAATATTCTTTGATTACATTAATAGTCTTTGTATATTGTCCTCAACGATTTTTTGCACGCAAAGAAAACTAGAAGTAAATATTGACTCACTGGTTATCTAATATTTAAATAATACTAAGCATTATGTTACGTGGTTAGATTGTAATATGGAAAGGCAACTTGTATTAGTAGATAAGTCTAAACATGCCATTAGTTTAATCGAAAATGAGTAAATCAATTGAAAGACTAATATGTCATTTATCAAGTCTATTTGGGAGATTTTTTGTCTTGTTCATCGAAGCGGATGACTCCCGGAAGATAGAGATATAGATGTGACTGACTGGGCATACAATACATTGGACATGACCCTAGTAGAATAGATCCTAGATGCGTTAATGGATCTATTCACTTATGACATTCATAGTGTGACATACATTAATCCTGAGTGGATGATGGACTATGTATGCATAACTCGTATACTTTAATGTAAGTAAAAGTTTGAGTTCAAATAAATAAGGAACAAAAAGTTGGTGCATTAGGTATACGAATTTTGTAGTATCTAGAATTACATATCATAGCCCAACTAATAGGTAAATGATATCTCTCATTGGCATTACATGATAGACAAAAATGTATACATGACCACAAGTCATTTGTATTTGTGATAAATGACTTGATTACTATCTGATAATAAATGACTTTTCATGAAGGAAGATGTAATGGTTACCATGAGATAAAATAGGATCATAATGAGAGAATGAATTTATTCCAAAGAGATTAAGAATATCCTATGAGGGTAACACACTTATGAAAAGGTAATTACAAGCACTTATTAAGTAGATTTTGTAATGGTATGTAATTAGAGAAAGCCTTAATTAAATAAGTATTATTTGTTCAGGGATTATTCAACCAAGATTCTTCTATCACTCCCTATAAATAGATGTCACTAGTTGACCTAATACACACTTCTTGATTATTGTGTTATCGTTATTCTGTCAAAAGTTAGTGGTAATTTATTTACTTAGAATCTATTTTCTGTGAATTACAATCTTTATCAATTTCTATTGAAAAAATTGTTTTCCTACTAAAAGTAATAATATCATTTTTTTTATTCTGTGTTTGGTTTGTATTGCTCGAACCGACACTCGGCGCAATTTGTGGTACGAAGATAGCAGAGAAGGCCATTAGGTTGAAAGCCAGGATCAACTCGTATTCATCTCGCACAAAGTACATATACTTTTTGGTAAAAGAATTATTTCTATAAATATTACAAACCGGCTTAGTCTTGAAAATTTTAAACTTTCACTATAATTGTAAATTGTTTTCTTAATTGAATTTGTCCAACATTTTCAAGAATGAAAATGTTGAAATTGGTACGCTATTGACAAATCTAACTTCGATGAGGTATAAAAGGAAATGTAATATCAATGAGTACATAATGGAAATGTCTCATCTTACTTCCAAAATGAAAGAACTTAAGCTAGAACTCTCTAAAGACTTTGTAACCTCCCAAACTCGGCCTAGACGTTATGGTCGAATTCGGAAAGCTACATTGGCCACCGGAATGACCAAAGTAAACTTTCGAAAAAACGTACTTTTTAAAAAACCATTTATTGATTTGTTCAAAATTGGTGAAATCGAACATTTGTCTATATTTTTAATCATATTTCAAAACCATTTATCCACGAAAATGGCTTAAAATAAACTTCCATAATTTGAACATAATTAAAAACTATTGGCTTATCAATTCAAAACAAGTGAAATTGAATGTTTATCTTAATTTCATAAAAAAATGTTAATTTTAGAAATCGAAATAAATAATATTTCATTTTTAAAAATTCAATCATTTATTCAAAACTATTTCGGATTTTAAAAACTCATTTTTCGGTATTTGCAGCATAAAATGTGTTATTGACATATTCTATTTAAAAATCGAGTTTCATGTAAAATCGTTTAAAATTCAATTTCGAACAATTTTTAAAACTCTAGTGTCATGCAATCAAGTCATGCAAATCAGAATAAAAATCCTCAAAGTATTGTCTCATGCCACAGTCCATAAACAAACTTAATACAGTCCCAAAATAACAAAATACCAAAATCGACTTTAAGTACTTTAATTTAAAAGTAACTTCGAGAAACTCCTCCAAATGACAGAAAACTAAATGAGGTGAGCTAAAAAGCCCAGTGTGAGACTTAACTCAAGTATTAAACAGGAATTCAATATACAAATCAAAATATTACAAAGAATTTATACAATTGAATCCCATAGAGTCTTAACTTAGGTAACAAACAGTAATTAAAACATACATTTCAAAATATAGCGAAATTATATGTAAGCAATGCAATTTCACAGATATCAATATGCATGATGATGTCGATCCGGAGTTTTTCAGAAATCGGTGCAGAATTTTCAAAAAAATTTCTACCCAACTCCGCTACACACCATAAAAGAGTTCCCTAGAATTCGTCCATCCAATAACACACCATGGTAGCTAACATGCTTATGTATGATCAAGGTAAGTATAGTATTTTCCATTTGAACTTACTAAGCATTTATATGCTTACTCTAGTTGTTTCTCCTACTTGTAGATCATCAGGTTGCTGAACTCACCTGGTCGGATCAGTGCAAAGCACACATTATCATTAAGACGGTAGAATTATGGTACGACCGCCGTACGGAGGCTGTTGACGTGGCGAGTACGGAGGCACGGCGCTGGGGGCTTGCGGCGCTGCTAGGGTTTCTACTTATTTTCTGTTGTAGTTTAGGTAGTGGGCTGGTGTTGTTTTTTGGGCCCGGGTTTAATTTGTGGGTTTGTAAAAAAAAATTGTGAAAAGGGACTGTTTATTTTGTTTTTCATTTTGTTTGGTGATATTGGGCCAGGCCAAAATTGGCCTATTACAATAATATTATAATATTATATATAAAATATTTGTCTACATAATTTACTTATTTGACTAAAATTTTACTTTTAATTAAAAATATAGTTTTAATTATAAATTATTAAAAATATTAATATTTCTATTTAAAATGAAACATTATAATGTTAAAATATTTTATAAAAATCTTTTTTTAATGTTGTGTCCTGCTGTACTTGTATCCTAATTTTTAAAAATTACCTGTCGTTTTATCTTTATCGTGACATACTTGTATTACGTGGTTGGTGCGAATATTCTTCTATAATTTTAAATAATATTAATTAATTCGAAAGAAATGATGCTACTAAGACTCCTTAGGGGTAAGGTAAAATGTTGTTTTCAGTAATTAAGTGTAGAAACAAAAAACGTATTTTATCTCCTTAAAGCTCCTTAGTGAACCTGGTTTGAGTGATGGCTCATTTACACTTTGGGTTGTTTTATAGAATTAACCACTACACTCATTAATTAATTTGCTATCGACTCCGCATTAGTCACAAGCTTATGGCATTTCATGCACTAAGGTAGCCAACTAACTATTTGGTACTACCACGAATGTAGTCTATGGTTTAATTAGTTCACTGAATATTAACCAAATTCAAGTTCCATTTTTTTTGGTGCTCCTATCATCTGTTACTTTCCCTATCCTTCATCTTGTCGATGATTAATCGGTGAAGCCTTGGGGGCTACTTCATTCGTTTGATTAATACGTACGTGATCCGTAGAGTCGATAATAATGTCAACAGGTTCTTCCTGCAGGGAGCTTATCGTTGATGGTGGCACTTCATTTCTTGATGCTGATAATTGATCCTTCATCTCCTTGCCTTTACCCCAAAGCACAATATACAGCCCCAGCACTATGAACACTGCTCCAAGTATGCTGAAATTTAAGGAGGGGGAAAAAATTAAATAAGTAGCTCTTCATTTTTGCATATTAGAAATTAACATCCCTAACCTTCCCAGGTAAAGCTTTGCACCTAAAAGCAACGACTCAGCCAAAGCGACTAAAACAAGCATTAGAGGGTTAAAAATGGAGCCGTAGAGAGGGCCTTGGAGGCGCACACACCAAATTACAATGGTACAAGTCAATCCCGACACAGCAATTCCCTGCAACACAAACAAAAAGTTGCAGATTCCTCGTATAATACAAGTATAAAAAGGAAAGGATTAATGGACACGCACCGCGTAAGCAACAGTGAGAAGCCTAATATTGAAACCTAGTTTCCACTGGCTCCAATCTCTTTCCAAGCAAAGTGCATAACCAACTGATTGCATGGCTCCCATTATGCACATCAAAGCCGTGCTTGAGTAAGGACATGGGTAATTTTTACTCATCTTAGCCTACATCATCCCACTACTTTACCTAAATACTTGTTAACAGAACATGTGAGTTAATAATAAAATGTAGGTATATTACCTGAATGAGCAACCAGAAGGTGTAAGAGATGCAGCAGGCAAAAGCTAGGAAAAGACCCAAAAGAGATTTGGATGAGGCAGCAGGGTGTGATGCAGGTGGACCATGATTTAGAAGCTCCAAATGTGTAGGCCAAATGTTAACTTCAACTCCTTTGTAGAATGTGAGAAGCACTGCACCTCCTATTCCTGTTAATGTTCCAAATACTTTTGCCTTCCCTGCCATTGTTCCAAATGCTAGCTTTTCCAGTCTGTCATTCAAATATATAATATATAAATTTAAAACCTGGTATGGGCTAAAATAAGGGTGGAGTACTGAAAGATGCATTATATATACCCTAAAAGGACGGCGAAAATGAGGGTAGTGACTGGCATGAGATTAGTGATGGCAGAAACAAATGTTGCAGAAGTTAGAGCTAGGCTTGCAATGTATAGATTCTGAGATAGTGATCCCCTGCAATACATGCTTAATTTTCTTCACACACTAGTATATACATATATAAAAAGGAGAACATGATTAGTTACAAACTTTACCCAAATAATCCACAAAGAAATGCCTGGAAGAGTATGGTCCAACTGAGTTTCGGCCTATTTCTGCGCCAAATCAAAATAATATTATTCAACCATAACATTTATTTAAGCACGGATAATGTACACATTCATATAAATTAAAGATTTTTAAATTTAATTATTAGATTTTTTAACAAATGGAAATCTTATGATTTATTGGAGTCATACTGACAAATTCAAGCTCGATTAAGCTCGTACATATTCATCAAGTTTAACCTTAACTCGATAATTAAATTTAAGGTTAACACTATATATATATATATATATATATATATAAGGGCAACTACATAATTTAATAACATAAAAATATTTAAAATATATATTAAAAATGAAAAACTCAATCAAGCTAAGTATTATTAAATTTGAATTCGGTTTGATTGGTTGCTCGGGCTTAGTTTGATAATTATGTAATCGAATTTAAATTTTCTTTTTCGAGTCACACTTGAATAGTTTGCAAACACCACTATCTCATTTACATCCTAAAATATCATTTTATTCCAAGAAAAGGACAAATATTCTTTTGAAAACTGTAAATCATGTTTCAAAATTTTAATTTTAGGTTATCTATTTATCATGAAACCTTTGATTGAATTAGTATAATAATTTAAGAGAATACAAAAAGATCGAAAAGCCCATCTTTAAAAAAAAAATAACAAAAAATTATGGGAGTGTTTCTATCTTTTATTATCTTTATGTAAGAAGAATTTACCTTTGAAGAAAATCTACTACTTTCTAAAATAGCTACCCATTCCTATAGAAATACTTACACTAAAAATATTAATAATTTAAAACTTTTACTTCTTTTTGTCAATCACGTTGTGAGTTTTTTTATATACTTTAAACAACTCAAGTAAGAAAGCAAATCAAACTTGAACCAGAATAAAAACATATCCAACCAAAAATTAGGAAGCCATTAAATTTTCTGTTCTGCGACAGAAAGATAATAACGAGGGGAATCAATTTTTTATTGGAGAACTCTTTTAAAAACTCGATCTAAACCTCGAACAGTAAATGTATTGTACTTGAGGTGTCTGTGCTTGATTTTAGTTTCGGAGTTTTGTCTCCCTATTACGAAGAGATCCTAAAGAGGTTCATAGAATTTACCGGGAGCACCTTGAATCCACCAATGAAATATTTTATCATTTTAACTTTGGTGGGTTTCGAACCCAAACCCTTAAAGGGTCATATTTGGCTAGGCGAATCCTAGGCACTTTTGATAAACTTCATAAACCCATTTAAGCTCTCTTTATAGTCAAGACACAACTCCTAGTACAATACTTCTATTGTTTGAGGTCCAGGTCACCTGCTTAGAGGACGACACTTGAAAGACTTTTCCCGATAAGAGAATCGATTCCTCCTCAACAGATACCTCCCTCCCTCCCTCTCTCTCTCTCTCTCTCTCTACACACACACACACACACATATATATATATATATATATATATATATATAATATAAAATGGTTGACTAAGTTGGCGCCACGAGTCAACTAGAAATCAACTCAGTCATAAAATTACTAAAATACCCTTACTTTAAAGGAAAATTAATATTATTAGAAGAGTATTTTCATCTTTTTATACTTTTATATAATTTTCAAATAAAATAATTGAAAAACATTATTTAGAAATCAAACACAAGATCAATATATTCATATAAAAAACCTAGTATATTGAAATATTTTTATAAATATATTTTTAAAATATAATATATTTTCATCCACCCACATTGTGAGTGATAAAATCCCGTATATAATATTATGAGTTAATTCGGAACTTAATTAAAAACTCTTTTAATAAAGAATTAAATATGAATATAATGATGTTTTGCATCTTTTACTATTTTTATATGAAATGGATAAATAAAACAGCTAAAAATGTAATGTTTAAGGATTCAACCCAAGCATAAAGAATATTTACTAATAAGCACTTGGCACATTTTTTATTTTTCTTACCAATTTGACCCTTTTTTTAGCTAAATTTGGCCATTAATCTTTTAAAATGAGTTAAATAGCTTTTTTAATAGAAATATTGACTAAAATATTATTTTTTAATAATGTTGAAGCAGCAATCTATGTGACAATCCACTTGCATTTCATACCGACGTGTCATTATTTATCTTATGTGTTATGTCAACAAATAATTTAAAAATTATAAAAATGTCTACAAATAAAAAATTCAAAAAAATTATAAAAATTAGTGAGTATACGTGGATTATCACCATACTGGTTACCATGTTTGCAAAATTTAACATTTTAGTTAGTATTTCGGTTACAAAATAATAATTTGACTCTTTTTGAAATGTTGATAGTGAAGTTCAACTCTTTTGAAGGTCAAATTTAACTAGGAAAAATAAGGATCAAATTGACAAAAAAAATAAAAAGGTTAAAAACTAACTTTATTATTATGCCTAAATATTTAATCATCTCACTTATAACTCAATTTATTTTTATAAATATAAATTTAATATTATACAAAATGTAATATAAATAAAAGTTGTATACAAGGAAATTCCATATAGCATCCAAACTGTAAGTTTTGTGGATTATATATACATAGCTCATGCTTTCGACATTTTTTTCCATTTTTTAAATAAATACACAATACTTCCAAATCAAAAGTGTAACACGCACCTCTCCTCTACTCATCCTTCTTCAAAATATAACCTCATTAAGTCTTTGACTTAAATCAACTTCAACAGTTTTTTTTCTCAGTAGACAGAAAATTACGGTAACACTAAACGCTACTTTGACTTAATGGTAAAAATGGTTCTAGTTCTTGGTTCAAATGGTCATCCTTGTACTTGTATCACATCTTACAATGATCTCAACTTTCTTTTTGTATCATCCACAAGTTTTCTAAATCTACTGGACTCTTTTAAATAAATAAACTACAAGCCTGCAACCCTTGATCAGTCATGCATGCTTTCTTCATGGTAGAATTTTTCTCTTTTTTATAATGAAAATTTGTTCCTTTATGCATTTTATTCAGAACTCTTTCCTAAAGTTAACATTGTTTGGGGAGAAGGGAAATTACATGAAAAACAATCACTTTGTAGCATGGAGAGAGATCGATCTATAGAAATAAAAATACTTAAAGATCCTACATGAAGTGAGTATTAATGTAAAAAAAAAAAGAAAAGAAGAATGAAGTGCAAACCTTTCGAAGAGAAGAGCAAGAGGAAGCATAACAGGAACTGCAAATAAGAATCTGTAGGCAGTGATAATCTTCAAACTCATTCCATCATTAGCAGCCAATTTATACAGCACATTCATTCCAGCAAAAGTTGCTTGAACCACCACCATAGCCATTGCTGGCTTCAATCCTTGTAAAATACTACACTTGTTCTTCCCCATTTTTCTTTTATCAATATTCCAAAACACAAAAAAACTCTTATCGTATATTTTCTATACACTTAAAGAGAAAGGAAAAGCTTTTTAGAAGCTTCTGCACTGTCGTTTTCTACTGCAACTGCACATTTCAATTTCATAACCTCAGATATTAAATAATGAAAGAGAGAGAGAGAGCTGAGGAATTTAGTTTTTTTTTTTTTTTTTTCTCTCAATTAGATGTAAATTTCTGGTTAGTATAACAATAGTAATTAAACACATGGGGAACTCTCGTAATGTGTTGGGAAGCCAATTATGACGTAGTCGATTACGTTGAAGCTCAATTCCCACACTTACTATTTTTTAAGTATTTAATAAATTCATAAACAGTACATTTTCAAATAAATATGAGCGGAAACTACTTATACAGAATTTAAATGTGTTTAAAAATAATATACAATAAATAATAAAATATATGATTTGAAATTAATTAATCATAATCATTCGTGAAATATGTACGATATTAAAATTAAAAATTCGATTAAATTGTGAGTGAAATAAAATCTAAACTTATAAATACATCATATTAGCAATACTAAATACACTATAATTGTTTATCATGGTATTGTCATCAATTGTGAGTCAATATCGAGTTGACTTGTGACACAAAATCAATTAATAACGTTAGTATAGATATACAACTTATGGAGGTAATAAAATGTGCATGTTAAAATAAAAATGTAAAAAACACATCAAAATGAAGCTTCAATTGAGTGGTAAATTTAAGATTTTACCAACATAATTGACATGGGTCTAAATATCATCATATGTGGATTTTTATTAGTTTTTGTTAAAATAAAAAGACTAAATTAACCTCAAATAATATATTTTATTTTATGGAAGGACATTTATGTAATTTTTCTAACCGAGTTGGTGCCATGTTAACTCGTGACATCAACTCAATTAGGGGCATAAATAAAATTAAGTATAAATATACAACTGATGGAGATAATAAATAGTGCATATTAAAATAAAAATGTATAAAATATATTAAAATAAAGTTTTTGTTTAGTAGTAAATTTAAGGTTTTACTAATCTAATTGGGTGGGTTTAAATCCCACTATATACATATTTTTATTTTTATTGTTTTTTGTTAAAATAAAAAGACTAAAATACTTTAAAATAATATAACATATTTTAATTATAAAATGATATTTTCATAATTTCCTTAATCAAGTTAGTGTACGGTTGAATCGTGAGACCAACTCAATTAGAAACTTAAATAATAGTATATACATCTTTATTCATATATTTCATGCTTAGTGTTCTATTCAAGTAATAACTTTATTTTAAAATTTGTGGCGCCCCAAACCTAGTCAAGACGGTCTGACCCGAATCCAGAATGTCACATTAGCCACTTACATGATTCTTCTTATCGACCACCAAACACACCACAAAACCACTGTTCACACCTCACAATATTCATGCAACATATTTACATGCATAAACATCAATCATATAGTCTAGGGTAAACATATAAACTCTAAATCATGTTTCCGTTGCACTACTCTGATCAATACAACAACAGGGTAAATTCGTCTGTTCTCATGCAATATACAAATCATACATAACTCAACAAGTTAAGCATACATACAGTTTAAAGCATCTAAACTTAGACTACATTTAAAAGAAATAGTTCAAAACGATAAGAAAGACTCAATTAATTACAAAACAAAGATTTAAGGACTAGTTCGTAAGTTTAGTAAAATACTTTGAATTTCTTTATTTGTAAAATTGAGAGTATAATTATGAAATTAACCAAATAGGACTTACTAATGCAAAATTTCAAGTAATATCATCGCATTTAAAGACTCTAATTGCATAGTATAAAAATCAAGACTATATTGCAAAACTATCAAAACATGGCTCAATCACTTAGTGAAACAGCCCGTTTTTGGTCAAATCGGAACAGTTGGGACCACAAATCTGAAGTATAAATATTAATTTTATTATTATTTTAATATCTACAGTATGATATTATGATTGTGTGAAAATTTCATTAAGAAATTTTATCGTTTGAGTGTTTAATTTGTGAAAAAGGACTAAATCGCATAAAGTGCGAAAGTTGTGTTCTATTAGCTAAAAGTATTAAATAGCTATATAACTTAAAGTGGAGGTCCTTATTGAGTAATTAGACCACTATTTGAGTTAGTGGATGTGCATGGCATGGTATTTGAGTAATTTTTAAAGTTAGGTAAGGGTAAAATGGTAAAAAAGGCTATTAGTGTTAAATAATTAAAACAAAACAAATGGCCATCTTTCTCATGCATTTTTCAGCTGAAAATTACATCAAGCATGGCCATTTGAGAGCTCTAATTTTAAACAATTAGAAACCCTTTGCATGTAAGTGATTTCTTGTCCCGTTTTTAATGATTTTTGTGTTTTTGAAATCGTTGTAACTTAAGCTTGATAATGAGGGGACTAAATTGAGAAATTATTAAAAGTATAGGATGTTTCCATGAATAAGCACGTGCTTTGATGTTTAATGGTAGAAAATGCATGGTTGTTGTTAGATAAACAACATTTGTTAAGTGATTTTTAGTGAAAATGCCAATTTTGGATTAAATTGTGAAATGTGATAAATTGTGTGGTAAAAGTGTGAATAAATGAAAAATATGGGCTGCTAGGGGTCCCTATGAAATTTTTCTAGCATGGGTAATGGCTTAATTGCATGAATTTGCATTTTTACGAGATAGGGACTAAATTATAAAAATGTGAAACATTAGGGGAAAATGTGTAAAAGTTCCTAAATGTGAATTTTGGATTAAATTGAATAGAGTGATGATTAAATAATCTGAATTGATATTATATAGATCAAGAAGAGAGAAATACGGACTTAGATCGAGAAAAGAACAAGGTCTCGGATTAGTTGACTCGTGTCGTTCGTTTTTGCATCCGAGGTAAGTTCGTATGTTAATAAGCACTATTATACTTGCGTTTAAATGCTTTATTATTGAATTGATGGTGAATACGACATTACGAAAACATTCGATGAAGATTCGATGGTTGAGAAATCTCGGTTGAACCTTAGGAATAGATTAGGGTACTAATGACATGTCATTAGGATATTGTGTTGGCTTCGAGCCATGATATCGGCACTACGGGTGCGAGTTATACCTTGATTTGGCTTCGGGCCATGGTATAGGTATTTCGGAGATAAATTACCTTGATTTGGCTTTGGGCCATGGTATAGGTACTCCGAGAATAAGTTACCTTGATTTGGCTTCGGGCCATGGTATAGGTACTTATTGTGAGAGAATCTTAGGTATCCGACTCCTATTCCGAATGGTTCAACGGGTAAATGAAAGATGTGGTTGAGTAAGAGATTAGTACGAGGTGGTAAAGGTATGTACGAAAATTATTCAAATATTGAAATTTATGGAATTGATGAGTTCCTTGGTAAGTTATGTGAATGATATATCGATAGCCTTGAGGCTTAATTGAATTGTCATTGTACGTTGATTTCAATTATTTGGTTGATCAATAATTGATGAGTATTGCTTATCATTTTTCATACGAGCTTACTAAGCTTTATAGCTTACATTGTTTATTTTACTATGTTTTATAGTGATTCAAAGATAGCTCGGATTCGGGGATCGTCGGAGGCTTCGTCACACTATCTACTATCACTTGGGTATTTTTGAAACTATGTTTGGTCATATGGCATGTATAGAGACTTTGGTCTTTTTGGTATATATATATGTTTTGGCCATTTGAATTGGCTTGTATATGTCTAAAGTTGGTGTTGTATATAGCCATGTGAGTTGGCTTATTTTGGTAGATATGATGATGTATATATTTTGGATTAATTTTCTTGGTGATGAGGTTTATATTTGCTTATTGTATGCTCAGATGAAATATGGTAGTAAGGGCATCAATTTGCTTAGTGAATGTTTTATTGTGGACTGGTACATTGGGTACCATATGAATGCATTATGAGCATGATAGATTTTGGTATTGAGTTGGCATGAATTGGCCTTGGTTGTGGTTAGTTTGAGTGACTATTGATCCCTTACTATGTGCTAATTGACATGTTTAAGTTGGTGTACGTTTGGGTGAGAAAGATGGCTTGGAAAATAGCCTATTGTTGTCTGCACGGGCAGAGACACGGGCGTATGTCTCAGTCGTGTGTGACACACGATTGCTGGCACGGCCATGTGTCCCCTGAAGCTTAATTAAAAACCAAGTCAGTAGCTTCACACGGTCTAGCACACGGGCGTGTGGCTTGGCCGTGTTGCATCCAATTTTCACACGGGCTGGTCACACGGGCGTGTGGTTGGCTGTGTGGTGCAAGTCAGTATACTCCTTAGTTTTGGCACGGCCTGGACACGGGCGTGTGTGGCCATTTTCAGGACACACGGGCTAGATACACGTGCGTGTAGTCTGGCCGTGTGAGGTAAGTCAGGGAGTTACACGGGGTAAGACACGGGCTGGGACACGGTCATGTGATCCCATTTCAAATGTCCACACGGCCTAAGACACGGGCGTGTCTTTTGGCCGTGTGAGACACACGGCCAGGGCACACGGGCGTGTGACCCTTGCAGTTTGAAAAATTTTTTAAGTTTCATAAAAATTTCCTGAGTGATCGGTTTAGTCCCAAACCACTTCTAAAGCATGTTTTGGGCCTTGTAGGCTTGTATTACGGACAATATGATTGATGTTGAATGATGATTAATTGTTTTGTGAAAAAGTATGAGAAATGTACGTTTAATTGTTCGGTAATGCACTGTAACCCTATTCCAGCGTTGAATACGGGTGAGGGGTGTTACACTTAGTATGTCACATCGCGACCATGCAACATTCTTCGTCGTGACGTCGTCTGCAATTTCTGCAGAAAACAGCCCAAAACTGCACATGGCACATTGTCACATTACCAAGCATACCAATTCGTACATTTAGCCTAATTTCTCTAATCCAACATATCATATAACATACATAAATCATATTAAGCATACTCACACACTTCAAAAATTACCAACACACAATTTGACATCCAAGGTAAATAGTTATGCTAGCATGCAATTTCTAACTCCATAAATTAATTACTTAGCATACCAATTTTACATTACCAATATTTTTATGTGCATCAAAGGTCTATTTCATATCAATAAGTCATTTAAAAGTTGCTCCAACATCCGGCATGCACTAAAAACATCTATGTCATTATTCACCTATAGGCATACAAACCATTTATCATGCAACTCAAACCATCATAACATGCATGTTCAAAATCAACATTCTCAAGCAATCAATGATCAAAAGGCAATAATAAAAGTCCATAAACATTCCTTTAAATGCCCATTACAACCCAAGAAAATATCAAAGTCTAACTCCCCAATTAAGTTTCCACATTGCCATCCTTATTAGAGTAGAAAACACAATACATACTCAAGAAAGTTTGGCCTTGCTTTGGATCGCTTGGATGACTCACTTTTCCTCCAACAAACCAACTATTTATCTGTAAAATATACATAAGAGTGTGAGCTTTTACAAGCTCAGTGAGTGCTCAAAATGGCCACAAATAAACCATAATCTCAAGGTTATAAGGAAGCATACTATATCCATTCACTCATGGCATAACATTAAGCATACCTCCTATCAATCATATTGATATATTGACATATTGTGACTAAGAAACATGTATAAACATACATGTGATAAACCGTAATATATACATATTTTAATCCCACATTTAGCATACTTTTGGATCATTTAATCCCTTGAATTATGGAATTTGATGCTCCTAATCCTTTAATTTCATATTTTATACTTAGGAGAGCATCGGAGGATGAAAAGAACGAGAAACGGGCTGGAAACGGAGAAAATGGGCCAAAGTGAGAAATCAAAACGGCCTGGAAGTTCACCACACGGCCGTGCCACCTTAGCAGGCCCAAACACGGCCTGGGCTCGATTCACACGGGCGTGCTCCACGGGCGTGTGTCTGCCGTGATCCGTTGTAATTCTACTTGGAAAGGGATACTTAGGGGCAAAGAAAGACATTCCGAAGTCTATATAAACACCCTAAGTATGACCTAAAAAGAGGGCGAAGCCAGAGAGGGCTGAACACAGGGAAATTACTCGAAGACAGCCAGTTGATTCATCCCAGAAGCTGGAATCACGCTCAAGACGAAAGATTTTCCCTTCAATTTCCTTCAGGGGGTTTTAGGGTTTTTCTTATGTTTTGTTATTTACTTTCTTCTGAGACGTATTCTTTATTAAACATGAACTAAACCCCTCAAATACCTGAGAGGGATGAAACCTAAGACGGATCTTGTTATTGTTTTCAAAACTGTATGATAAATACTTGATTTGTTCTTAATTATGTGTTCTTAACTCTTGTTTTAATATTTCAGGATATTGATTCAAGTATTGATGTGCTTAGGCAGTGGAGCAAAAGTCCTTGTTTAAGAGTAGATCTAGCATAGTTAAGCGGAGTTGATCGCAACCCTAGAGATAGGATGACGAAAATCTGCCGGATTAGGGTCAAACCTAATATGGGAGTCCATAGATCGAGTTAATGCAACACTAGAGGTTTTAATTAGAAAGATATTTCAATTAATCAACATAGGGTTAGACGTTAGTAGCCTCGAAAGAGGTATTAATATAAATTAGGGAATCCTACGGATCAAGTCAAGTGAATAAATCGTCTGGTTCAGAGTTAAATAACAAGTGAAGTCTAGGTGGATTCTTCCTCGGGTATTGTCTTAATCAACTGGTTTTCCCAAAAGTATTTTCCCAATTCACTCTCTGCGTCTTAGCATCCTTAGTTTAGTAATTAGTTAATTAAACATCGATTCTCTTAATACTTAGGCTAGATAATAAAAAGATAGTAACTACTAGTACTCTTGGTCCTTGAGGATACGATATTTCCGGTCTTGTCATAGCTATACTACCGGACGATAGGTACGCTTGCCTTATTCGTTGTCATAGTTAGTTTGGACACGATCAAGTTTTTGGCGCTGTTGCCGGGGACTAAGATATTAGGAACACTTGATTTTTATTACTTTAGCCATTTTTATTTTTGCAATTAATTTTTATTTTATTTCTACTTTGCTTTTTTTTTCCTTGCTTACGCGGTATTCTAGTTTATGACTAGAAGAAACCCGTCAGGACCTCTACTTTACGATAGTGATATAGAAGGAACCGTTCGCAAAAATCGAAGAGAGATAAGGCGAAGCCTACAATACATACAAGAAGAGCAAGAGGACGATACTAATAACACCGAAGAGATGGCTGATCCCCAGAATAATCCACTTCCTCCGGTGGTGGCCGAAAACCATGCTCCTCGTACTATGTATGATTATGCTAAGCTGAGTTTAACAGGAACTGAATCAAGTATTGTTAGACCTACTGTCACTACAAATAATTTTGAACTGAAACCTAACACTATACAGATGATTCAACAATTTGTTCAGTTTGATGGTTTGCAGGATGAGGATCCTAACACACACTTAGCAAACTTTTTGGAATTATGCGATACGTTTAAAATTAATGGTGTTTCTGATGATGCCATTCGCCTTCGGTTATTTCCCTTTTCTTTAAGGAATAAAGCTAAACAGTGGTTGAATTCTATTCCACGAGGATCAATCACTACATGGGAGCAAATGACTGAAAAATTTTTGTTAAAATATTTTCCGCCGGCTAAAAATGGCTAAGTTGAGGAATGATATCTCTTCTTTTGTGCAGATGGATTTAGAGACACTTTACGATGCATAGGAGAGATATAAGGATTTATTGATAAGGTGCCCTCATCATGGGTTACCATTATGGCTACAGGTTCAAACCTTTTAAAACGGTGTGAACCCCTCGACTAGGCAGTTGATTGATGCATCCGCCGGTGGTACACTAAACAATAAAACACCTGAGGCTGCTTATGAATTCATTGAAGAGATGTCATTGAAGAATTATTAGTGGCAAGTTATGAGAACAAAGCCAACAAAAGCCGCCAGTGTTTTCAACCTCGACGCAGTAACCATGCTATCAAATCAGGTAGAACTCTTAAGTAAGAAAATTGATGGTTTGTGTGGTTCCTCGCAGGTACATCCAGTGATGCAGTGCGATACAAATGGAGGAGGGTCGAACAATACAGAATATCCACCCTACAACCCTGGCATAGAAAACGAACAGATGAACTATATGGGTAACAATTATAGACCTCAAAATAACCCTTATAGTAACACTTATAATCCAGGGTGGAGGAACCATCCAAATTTCTCATGGGGGGGGTCAAGGAAATCAAAGACAACAACCCCCTCCAGGCTTTCAACAACAACCTATCCCACAAGATAAAAAGCTGAACCTTGAGGAGATGCTAACAAAATTTATCGCGGTGTCAGAAACCCATTTTCAAAACAACTAAACAATGCTAAAAAATCAGCAGGATCGATTCAAGGGATCGAGAACCAGTTAGGTCAGCTAGCTAAGCTAATCTCAGAACGACCGCAAGGTTGCTTGCCAAGCAACACTGAAACTAACCCAAATGAGCAAATTCATGCCATTACTGGTCACGATAGTGAAGGGTTAGTAGAATCCGAATCTGAGCCAAGGCAAGAACCCGTGGTAAATAAAGGTAAGGTTGAGGTAAGCCACGATACACATAAACCTGTCATTAAAGAGTATACACCTCGAATGCCATATCCCAATGCGATGAAGAAAGACCACACAGAGGAACAATTTGGTAAATTTCTTAAACTTTTAAAGAAATTACATATTAACTTACCGTTTCTTAAAGCTCTCTCGTAGATGCCAGATTCAAGGAAATTTTTAAAAGAGCTTCTGAAAAACAAACGGAGGTTAGACGAGGCGTCGCATGTGGAGCTAAACGCAGTGTGCTCAGCAATTCTACAAAACAAACTGCCACGAAAATTAAAAGATCTAGGGAGTTTTACGATTCCTTGTTTAATTGGTAGTTTATCTATTGATAATGCTTTAGCAGATCTAGGGGCAAGCATCAACGTTATGCCTTACAAACTGTTTAAACAACTAGGTCTAGGGAAACCCAAACAAACTAGGATGAGCATTCAATTAGTTGATAAAACCATTAGAGTTCCTAGGGGTATAATTGAAGATGTACTAGTAAAAATTGATAAATTCATATTCCTAGTAGACTTTGTCGTTTTAGACATGGATGAGGACAACAATGTTCCTTTAATTTTAGGAAGACCATTTTTAGCGACTGCTAGAACTAAAATTGATGTTGGTACAGGTGAACTCACACTTTGTGTAGGTGATGAAACGATCACTCTTCAGGCTCTTGACTCGGCTAGGACGTCAAGTGAAAAAGGTGAGAGAATAAATTCTATTAATGACCATTCGGTTCAACCTCCTTTTCAGGAAGCACCTTGAAAGTACACATCTGAGCCATATCCTAGACCTCATGCCAACAAAGAAATAACTCATGAGGAGCGAAGGCTTCAGATCGAAGAACTCGACGAGTGGAAGCCACATGTCAAGGAGAAACCAAGAACACTAGAAGAGAAACTGAAGCAACCCCCCGACGAGCTTAAGGGAGACATAAATCAATTCCAAATCGGGGATCAGGTATTGTTGGAAAATACAGACCCTCTGTAACACCCCCAAACCCGGCCCAAACGCTACAACCGGATCTGGTATGTCACTTAAGAGATTTTACATAACATGTCGCATTTTGGAAAACAATTACTAGGTTTACACCTTTATTTCGAAAGCTTAATAATTCATTAAAGTATAAAATATTTAGTAACCAATTATCTTGGTAGATTTTAAATAAAAACCAAAATTTCATGCAGGTCTTAACTTAATTGAAAACGTAAAACTTAAAACCCAGTAATAAAATCCCAACAAAATCCCAAGACATAAATGGTAGTCTAGTGGCCCATGGCCTTATTACAAGGAAATTTGAACCCGTTAATTAAATGAAAATAAAAAAAATTAGACTAAGTCTTTTTGCTGAATTCTCAAAGCTCTGTCGCATGGCCACCTTGCTCTCCTCTCTAGCCCGGTCCGATGCCCTAAGTGTCACCTGAGATGGTTAAAATTAAAGGGTGAGTCGCGAGACTCAGTGTGCAACCCTCATGCACCATTAGATTTGGGCTTTAGCCCCATAAAACAGAATAATCAAAATATAAGTAACAAAAATAATATGCAAAGCCCAACCCATATCCTAGGTGTCCATCCGCTACACGCGCCGCGTACGACCATTCACACCATTGGGGATTTCTACAATCAACCCACACCGCTACACGCCTTGGTGGCGATCGTGCTGCTCATCATCGAGATCATGGTCGTAGCCACTACAACGAGATCACCACGAAGCCGCTACAGCAGATCACGGTAAGGAACCGCTACAATGAGATCACGGTAAAAACCGCTACAACATATAACTTCCTCCTTTCATCAAACCCAACCCATGCAATCACATAAAATCAGTATACTTATAACATTTAATCGGATCATTTACTAACTTTGGTGATTTGCTTTACCCTCTTTGGGGTTCCGTCAATATGTCGGGGTTTTGGCATTTAACAAAACATGTAATACTTATTTTCATATATTAATCAAAGCAGATCTAGATGGTGTGGAGAATTACACACACGATATTATGAAATCCAATATTCTTAGTCGATGTCCTTGCTATACGGATCTATTATCCTCAATCTATAGCCTTGCTTAAAAGCCGGAACAATTGCGAAAATAGGCCTCTCCTATATTCGGCCATGGTTAGTATTCTACCCGATTATATATATATAAATAAACAAATCCTCTTACCTTGAAATCCCGAACTTGGAGATTTATGATTTTTGGCTTTTAGATCTAGTCGACTAAGCTTCCTTCAGATCCCGAATTGCCGCCCATCATAAAACCATTAAACTATTAGCTTTTGGCTTTTGCCTTGCAAAAACCGGGAATAGATCATGAGAACTAATCAAAAATCAACACTTACCTTAGCATAGGAGATTCGGCTAGCACTAGAGAGAGGATTCGGCAATGCCCATGGAAGATTTAAATGCCGGAAGTATAGAACTAATTCTCAAATAGGATGAATAGAAGAAAAGACTATGGATGCTTCGGCTTTCTAGAGAAATCGGCACAAGAAGGAAAAGTGGAGAAGAGTTTCGGCTTTTAAAGAAATTGGAGAAAAGAAATTGGAGAGGGAGGGGCTAGGGAATTTCGGCACAATGGGAGAGATATTTAGGGTTTTCAGTGTCAGAATCAAGGAGCTAGCCCCCCTATTTATAGATATTTTGGCACCTACTGCTAAAAATTGAAAACACCCTTAAAATTCAAGCTAAAAGAGAGGAGAAATTCGGCACCCTCCTTGCCATGCAGTAGCCGAATTTTACACTCCTCTAGGTGGTGGATTTTCGGCCAACACTTCCCTTGAAGATAAGGTCCTAACTTTTCTCCTTTTTATCTATGATATTATCACTTAAAAATCCACATAAAATCTCCTATTTTATAGCCTTGTAGCCGTCCACCTCTACTAATCCCTAATGCCAAATTTAACTCACTTAAAATAAAAGATTTGGGCCTCATTAAACTTAATACTTGGGCCCCTAGTTCCTTGTGTGTGGCGTCACCCTCTCTTCATTTAAAGTGCCGAATTTGGCCTAAAACATGGGCTCCTTGCGACCCAAAACTTGTTCCTTTTAGCTCATTAATGATGCCACTCTAACTGGGCCTTTTGCCTAATTCTAAGCCCACATTTAGACCCCTATCAATTAAATTAACATAGTAAACCTATCCCTACACTAAATGTATAGGCCCGTAAATTTAGGATGTTACTGATTCTACCCCCTTAAAGAAATTTCGTCCTCGAAATTTCCAACTAACTATTAATCGTACTACCCAAGTCTCACCACTATGCTTCATTTGCGCACTCCGATTCTAAAGCCAAAAGAAACACTTAGTATACTATGGTAGAGCACGCTTTTGATGTTAGCATCTAGAGCGTCCTCGTCCCCTTGTACTCATTTTACCGATTCACGTTTATCTATTTAGAAATTTTATGAATTATTAGTTTTCTTCCATTGATTAACCACGAGCAGTTTATGAACAATAGTTTAAGAGTAGTTCTTTCGAATTCGCATTCTGTCTGATCTCAAGTTTGTAACCTCTAACTAAAATAAAACACATACATCATACAAATAACATTCAAGCACTTACATTCTTCAAGTAAAGGTATTTTCGTTGATTCACTACCCAGGGGTATTTTCGTAATTTTATCCTACAGGGGTATTTTTGTAATTTTTCATAATAAAGTTCCTTGTTGATTTCGTGAAGTGAGGGTATTCTGGTACTTTTACAATTCGGGGGTATTTTGGTAATTTTGCAATCCGGGGGTATTTCGATAATTTTGAAATTCGGGGGTATTTCGATAATTTTGAAATCTGGGGGTATTTCGGTAATTTTGCAATCAGGGGCAATTTAGTAATTTTACAAATCAGGGGTAATTTGGTAATTGTACAAACCAGGGGTATTTTGGTCATTTGACAAAACGAGGGTAGGTTGGTAATTTTTTCTAACCAGGGATATTTCGATGTTGTTGTTGTTGTTGTTTTTTTTCTTTTTTTTTTAAACAGGGTACTTTGGGGAAAAATCTAGTTTCATGGTCCGGGTTACTCTTATAAACATGAGATTTTCGGGTAAATTTTCAAAACATAGGTATTTTACAAATTCATGGCTGGTTGGTAGTTTTCACAAATCAAACGTATTTTGAAAATTTTGCAAAACTTGAGAAATTTTCTTTCGTTTTTTTTTCAAACTAGGGTGGTTGGTCCCTTTCGGGTTTTAATTATAAGGTTTAGCCCATCAACAAGTCCTCGTAACTAGGGTGAATAGTCACCACGCACGAGGTAGGATTCTAGTGAAGAGGAGGTGAGTCGCTAGGACTGCTTAAGTCCCAAGTTCTCCCTGAATCCACTCCTAAACATGCGTATGCCCATTGCCACACCCTAACTTGGCTAAGGTGAATAGTCACTGCGCACCAGGTAGGATTCCAGCGAAGAGGAGGTGAGTCACTAGGATTTGCTTAAATACTGTGCTCTTAGGATCCAATCCTAGACATGCGTATGCCTGTTACCACACCCTAGTCTTGCGGCTCGTTCACGGGTTTGTTTAGTGAAGTTAAGTCTTATGAGATTTTAAGAGTTGTTTTAGCTAGGCCTAAAGTCCATCAAGTTCTAATCTAACTAATCTACGTCACATAAAGCCCATCAAGCCCACATATATTATATCACACAATGGTTCAGAATACTTACAGCGGACTTGGGTAGAGAGACGCAGTGCCATCTTTGAGCTAACTGACACTGTATAAATATGCATGTTTCGAAAACCCAACTTTAGAAAACGTTTTGAGCCCAAAAAACCCCAGAGCCGAGTTTTGAACCTGGCTCTGATACTAATTTGTAACACCCCCAAACCCGGCCCAAACGCTACAACCGGATCTGGTATGTCACTTAAGAGATTTTACATAACATGTCGCATTTTGGAAAATAATTACTAGGTTTACACCTTTATTTCGAAAGCTTAATAATTCATTAAAGTATAAAATATTGAGTAACCAATTATCTTGGTAGATTTTAAATAAAAACCGAAATTTCATGCAGGTCTTAACTTAATTAAAAACGTAAAACTTAAAACCCAGTAATAAAAGCCCAACAAAATCCCAAGACATAAATGGTAGTCTAGTGGCCCATGGCCTTATTACAAGGAAATTTGAACCCGTTAATTAAATGAAAATAAAAAAAAATTAGACTAAGTCTTTTTCTTTGAATTCTCAAAGCTCGTCGCATGGCCACCTTGCTCTCCTCTCGGCCCGGTCCGATGCCCTAAGTGTCACTGAGATGGTTAAAATTAAAGGGTGAGTCGCGAGACTCGGTGTGCAACCCTCATGCACCATTAGATTTGGGCTTTAGCCCCATAAAGCAGAATAATCAAAATATAAGTAACAAAAATAATATGCAAAGCCCAACCCATATCCTAGGTGTCCATCCGCTACACGCCCGCGTCAAACCATTCACACCATTGGGGATTTCTACAATCAACCCACACCGCTACACACCTTGGTGGCGATCGTCGCTGCTCATCATTAGATCATGGTCGTAGCCACTACAATGATCATCACGACGAAGCGCTACAGCGAGATCACGGTAAGGTACCGCTACAATGAGATCACGGTAAAAACCGCTACAACATATAACTTCCTCCTTTCATCAAACCCAACCCATGCAATCACATAAAATCAGTATACTTATAACATTTAATCAGATCATTTACTAACCTGGTGATTTGCTTTACCCTCTTTGGGTTCCCGTCAATATGCCGGGGTTTCGACATTTAACAAAACATGTAATACTTATTTTCATATATTAATCAAACAGATCTAGATGGTGTGGAGAATTACACACCTGATATTGTGAAATCCAATATTTTTAGTCGATGTCCTTGCTATCTGGATCTATTATCCTCAATCTATAGCCTTGCTTAAAAGCCGGAACAATTGCGAAAATAGGCCTCTTCTATATTCGGCCATGGTTAGTATTCTACCCGATTTTATATATATGAATAAACAAATCCTCTTACCTTGAAATCCCGAAATTGGAGACTTATGATTTTCGGCTTTTAGATCTAGTCGACTAAGCTTTCTTCAAATCCCGAATTTCCGCCCATCATAAAACCATTAAACTATTAGCTTTTGGCTTTTGCCTTTCAAAAATCGGGAATAGATCATGAGAACTAATCAAAAATCAACACTTACCTTAGCATAGGAGATTCGGCTAGCACTAGAGAGAGGATTCGGCAATGCCCATGAAAGATTTAAATGCCGGAAGTATAGAACTAATTTTCAAATAGGATGAATAGAAGAAAAGACTATGGATGCTTCGGCTTTCTAGAGAAATCAGCACAAGAAAGAAAAAGTGGAGAAGAGTTTCGGCTTTTAAAGAAATTGGAGAAAAGAAATTGGAGAGGGAGAGGCTAGGGAATTTCGGCACAATGGGAGATAAATTTAGGGTTTTCAGTGTCAGAATCAAGGAGCTAGCCCCCTATTTATAGATATTTTGGCACCTACTGCTAAAAACCGAAAACACCCTTAAAATTCAAGCTAAAAGAGAGGAGAAATTTGGCATCCTCCTTGCCATGCGATGAGCGAATTTTACACTCCTCTAGGTGGTGGATTTTTGCCAACACTTCCCTTGAAGATAAGCTCCTAACTTTTCTCCTTTTTATCTATGATATTATCACTTAAAAATCTAAATAAAATCTCCTATTTTATAGCCTTGTAGCCGTCTACCTCTACTAATCCCTAATGCCAAATTTAACTCACTTAAATTAAAAGATTTGGGCCTCATTAAACTTAATACTTGGGCCCCTAATTCCTTGTGTGTGGCGTCACCCTCTCTTCATTTAAAGTGCCGAATTTGGCCTAAAACATGGGCTCCTTGCGACCCAAAACTTGTTCCTTTTTAATCATTAATGATGCCACTCTAATCGGGCCTTTTGCCTAATTCTAAGCCCACATTTAGACCCCTATCAATTAAATTAACATAGTAAACCTATCCCTACACTAAATGTATAGGCCCACAAATTTAGGATGTTACACCCTCGAATCACCATTCCAGACCTTAATGAAGAGACCCTTTTTACGGTACTGAATGTCTTCCTATACGGAACAGTCGAGGTAACTAATCCTAAGTTCGGTACTTTTAAGGTAAACACTACTCGACTCGAACCATTTATTGTTAAAATTGATAGCAAGAAAGAGGAATTTCAACTCCTCAAACCACCATTATCGTGCGAATGAAAGGTATGTCTAGCTTAGGACTTTAAACAAGCGCTTCTCGGGAGGCAACCCGAGCTCTAACCATGCTAATTAGTTTGTTTTTTACTTTTATTTATGCTTTAAAGTATAGGTTTCACCTCCACACGGCCTTGCACACGGGCGTGGCCGTGGCCGTGTGGACACCACGAGTACGTCCACCGGCGTGGCAGAAGCCGTGCAGACCAAGGACGAAAAAATTCCCAAAACATGGGCTACGACAAAACACCACGGCCGTGCGGTGCGACCATGGTCGAAACTGAGTAAACGACACGGGCGTGCTACACGCCCGTGCCTTATAACCGTCGCCAAACCTGTTGAATTAACACGAGCATGGGGAAGAATGAAACGAGTGATCGCTGTGAAGTCAGAGTTTTAAAATTTATAAAGATAATGATCGAACCTGGAAACTAACTATGACAACGATTGAGGCAAGTGCACCTATCGAACAGTAGTATAGCTTAGGCAAGACCGGATTGTCGAACCCAAAGGAACTAAAAGTACTAATACTAACTTTCTTTCTATTATTTAGCCTAAAATAAGTGAAGCTATTTATTAATCTAAATTAACTAATTACTAAGCTAAAGACGCAAAGACAAAAAGAATGAATTGGGGAAATACTTGGGAAAAACTCAGTAGATTAAAACGATACCCTTAGGAAGAATCCACCTAGACTCCACTTGTTATTTAACACTGAACCAGACGATTTATTCACTTGACTTGATCCGTAGGACTCCCTAACGTATATTAAACCCTCTCTCGAGGTGAATAACGTCTAACCCTGGGTTAATTAACGGAAATCTCTTTCTCGAATAATAACCCCCTAGAATAGCAGTAAATCGATCTATGGACATCCCATATTAGGTTTCACCCTAATCCGGCAAAATCTCGTCACCCTATCTCTAGGCGTGCGATCAACTCCGCTTAATTATGCTAGATCTACTCTTAAGCAGGGACTTTTGCTCCACCACCTAAGCACATTTGACTTGAATTAATATCCGCGAAATATCAACACAAGAATTAAGCACACATAATTAAGAACAAATCAAGTATTTATCATATAGTTCAGAAAATAATAACAAGATTCATCTAGGTTTCATCCCCCTCAGGTATCTGAGGGGTTTAGTTCATAATAATAAAAGAAAACATCTCAGAAGAAAAGATAACACAAAACATAATAAATCCCTAAAACCCCCTGAAGGAATTGAAGATGAGATCCTCCGTCTTGAGTAGAATTCCAGCTTCTTGAGATGGATCAACTGGCTATCCCTTGAGAGTTTCCCATAAATCTGACCTTTTCGGCTCGGCCCCTTGGCCTAGCTGACCGCCCGTCGACTCCCCCCGACAGAGGGTTTCTGTCAAACTCCCCGATTAAGTTGCCCCCTAGGGTGTTTATATAGGCTTTGAGATGTGTTACTTGGCCTCCAAGTATCCTGATTTGAGTGCAATTCCTAATTGGGGGTTTAATTAGACTTTGGAGTGTGTTTCTTTGCCTCCAAGCATCCAAATCCGAGTAAAAGTCCTCTTGGCCGCGGCAGGGCTTGGCCTCTGGCACACGCCCGTGTGAATCGTGGCCAGACCGTGTAGACTTCGTTGATGAGGCACGGCCGTGTAAATCGTGGTCCAGGCCGTGTTCGAGATCTTTAATGAGGCACGGTCGTGTGATCCTTGGTCCAGGCAGTGTCAATTTCATGCTTTGGCCCATTTGTCCCGTTTTAAGCCCGTTTTGCATTTTTTTCATACCCTGGTGCTTTCCTGAGTATAAGACATGAAAAGAAAGGATTAAGAGCACCTTTTTACATAAAATAAGGGATAATTCATCCAAAAGTATGCTAAATGTGGGATTAAAATATGTTACTATTTCGGTTTATCACCTAAGCACATTCGACTTGAATTAATATCCGCGAAATATCAACACAAGAATTAAGCACACATAATTAAGAACAAATCAAGTATTTATCATATAGTTCAAAAAATAATAACAAGATTCATCTAGGTTTCATCCCCCTCAGGTATCTGAGGGGTTTAGTTCATAATAATAAAAGAAAACATCTCAGAAGAAAAGATAACACAAAACATAAGAAATCCCTAAAACCCCCTGAAGGAATTGAAGAGGAGATCCTCCGTCTTGAGTAGAATTACGGCTTCTTGAGATGGATCAACTGGCTATCCCTTGAGAGTTTCCCACAAATCTGACCTTTTCGGCTCGGCCTTTTGGCCTAGCTGACCGCCCGTCGACTCCCCCCGACAGAGGGTTTCTGTCAAACTCCCCGATTAAGTTGCCCCCTAGGGTGTTTATATAGGCTTTGAGATGTGTTACTTGGCCTCCAAGTATCCTAATTTGAGTGAAATTCCTAATTGGGGGTTTAATTAGACTTTGGAGTGTGTTTCTTTGCCTCCAAGCATCCAAATTCGAGTAAAACTCCTCTTGGCCGCGGCAGGGCACGGCCTCTGGCACACGCCTGTGTAAATCGTGGCCAGACCGTGTGGACTTCGTTGATGAGGAACGGCCGTGTAAATCGTGGTCCAAGCCGTGTTCGCGATCTTTAAGGAGACACGGCCGTGTGATCTTTGGTCCAGGCCGTGTCGATTTCATGCTTTGGCCCGTTTGTCCCGTTTTAAGCCCGTTCTGCGTTCTTTTCATCCCCTGGTGCTTTCCTGAGTATAAGACATGAAAAGAAAGGATTAAGAGCACTTTTTTACATAAATCAAGGGATAAATCATTCAAAAGTATGTTAAATGTGGGATTAAAATATGTTACTATTTCGATTTATCAAATACCCCCACACTTAAGCTTTTGCTTGTCCTCAAGCAAAATTCTCAACTTACAATTAAAACGAACTTTCAATAATTCATAATTCCTATCGACAATGTCTTATCATAATTCATAGATAATTTATACATGGATAATTCAATTCAAAGAGTCCTAAGGATTCAAACAATCTAAGTCATAGTTTTGTAGCTCAAAAAATATAGGCGTCTCCCTTATCTAAATAATCACCTTTAATTCAAAACCGACAAGGATTGACATCCTCACTAGAGATTCACTCAAATCACTCAAGGTGTTTAAGGTTCATGAAAAAGCGCTCAAAAGTCGAACATGAAAGGTTAATCCCATAGGCTTGCCTGAAAATCAAATCTCTACCACTATAATATGAGATGATGCACAAATCAAAAGGTCTTTAATTAGGGTTGTAACGGGGCTTGGGTTAAAGGTGTGGAATAAGGCTGAATTAGAGGGTTAGAATCGAGATTGAATTGATAAAATACCTAACTAGAAACAACTGAATAAAAGTAATTACATCAACTGAAAGCTAATAATACTAATAATACGAGCTTCTTCTTCAATATTTGGAATTCAAATGTGTAAGCTCAATTAATCACAAATGAATAATGAATATACTTTGATTTTTTTTAAGAACAAATCATAAATACATAACAAAGGATAATTTACTGAAATAAAAACATAGTTAGGCTATTAATCAAATCAAATCTCGTTATAAGGGTCGTCAAAAAGAATGGTGATAACAAAAACAAAGGGTTTCTGGGTTAATATTAGCGGTTATGTCAATAAAAAGGGTTGTTAGGATCAAAGGGGTTCACTAGGGGTTAATTGTGAAGGTAGGCTTTTTAATGGAGTTAGTGGGTTAAAACCTAGGTGCCTTAATCATCTCTGTATATCAAATCATAGGTGTGGTCTCGATATGTATAAACGAGGCAAGTTCTAGAATAACAAATCAATGTTGACATACTCATAATCAATAAAGTGAGCATGAAAAAGAATATATGCTTTATAAGGCTCAAAATCTCACAAAAATAATGGGTATTTTGATATCAACCTTGTAAATTTCAAATTTCAAAGTAATATTTAAACTCGGTTCGACAACCTAGAAAATTTTTAATTTTTGAAAAATAGACTTATCATACTTGATTCTCTAGTATTCTTGGAATTTAATTATCAATGCACAATTATCAATGACTTACTCTAAAACATATCAATAAAAATCATAAATCATTAGAAATTTCATCCTAATTAGTAATATGAGGAATTTACTTAAAAACAAGACTAAATTCAGGATTTTGAGAATAATGAAAAAAATTAGGCACGTCTAAGATTCACCCCCCACACTTAAGATGTACATTTCCCTCAATGTACAAAGATAGATAATATCAAAATAATCATAAAATCGTAAGATGGGGAGAGAAGTGAAACTTTCTGAATTTTGGATGAAGCCAATGAAAAGAAACCGGATAGGATTGGAGGTGAACGTGGGGAAGCGTCTCGAACTGTTTGAGTCCTCGAAGTAGTCATCCTAATTTTATTGTATCCTAAGCTAAATCTAAATGGAATGAATAATAAGAAGAAAATAATAAAGAAAATTAAAAGAAAATTAAAAGAAATAAAAATAACAATAAAAGTAAATAATGGAAAATGAAAAAACAACTGGAAAAGAAAAAGGAAGAAGGGGGTTAAATAAAAATTATGGATCTGGTGGTTGCCCCCACCCTTGTACCTTCCTGTGGTGGCCACACGGCCACAGGCCACGGCCGTGTGTAAGGCCGTGTGGTCTGGAAATCTGCACTTTGGTTAGTTTATAGTTAGGTGATAAAAAAGGAAAAATAAAAGTAAAAGAAGAATTAAAAAAATGTAAAAATTAATGGGGTTAGTGCTCGGGTTGCCTCCCGAGAAGCGCTCGTTTATAGTCTTAAGCTAGACTTTACCTCTCATTCGTATGGTCAAGGTGGTTTGAGGAGGTGAAAATCCTTTCTCATGCGATCAATTCGGTTGTGGATATAAAGTTTGAGTCGAGTAGTGTTTACCTCAAAAGTGTTGAATTTAGGATTACTTACCTCGACTGTGCCGTATAGGAAGACATTAAGTACCTCAAAAGTGATTTCTTCGTTTGTCTTGAGGTCTGAATTGGTGATTCGAGGGTCTTCCTTATTCAACAATACTTGATCCCCTATTTTGAAGTGATTTGTTGTTCCTATCAGCACTGTCAGGGTTTCCTTCGGTTTCACTTCAGTGTATTCCTAGTTTCTCTTTAAAGTGTATTTTCCACTTGTCTAGTTCATCGACCTGAAGCCTTAGTCCTTCATGAATTACTTCTTTATAGGTACGAGGTCTAAGATCTAGCTCAGCTAGGTGATTTCGTGATGCTTCCTGTAAAGAAGGTTGAACCAAATGGTTATCAATAGAATTAATGTTCGTACATTTATTACTCGATGACCTAGGTGAGTCAAGAGCTTGAAGAGTGATTGTTTCGTCGTCTACACGAAGTGTGAATTCACCGACTTCTTCCTCTGTGTGGTCTTTCTTTATTGCATCGGGATATGACACACGAGGTTGGTACTCTGTAATTGCCGATTTTGGTATATCATGGCATACTTCAACCTTACATTCACTTACCACAGGTTCTTCCCTTGGGTTTGGTTCGTCTAACCCTTCACTATCGTAAATGGCTTGATTTTGCTTACTCGGGTTAGTTTCAGTATTGCTTGGCAAGCTTCCTTGTGGTAGTTCTGAGATTAGCTTAGCAAGTTGTATAACTGACTTAGTAAGTCTCCCAACTGACTCAGTAAGTTCCCCAACTTGGTTCTTGATCCCTTTGATCGATGCTTGTTGGTCATTAAGTGTTGTCTCAGTTTCTTGGAGACGGGTATCTGTGGCTGCCATGAATTTTGTCATCATCTCTTCAATGTTCGACTCCTCTTCCTGTTGGTGAGGTGGTTGTTGAAAATTTGGAGCAAGTTTCGGTCCTTGGCTACTTTGATCATCCCACGAGAAATTTGGATGGTACCTCCAACTTGCATTATAAGTGTCATTATAAAAATTATTTTGAGGTTTAAAATAGTTACCCGTATATTGAGCTTGCTCGTTTTCCATGCCATATCCGTAGAGTGGGTACTCAGGATTCGCCACGCCTCCTAAATTCGAATCATATTGTATTTCTGGGTGTACCTGCGAGAGACTATTCAAACCATCAAATTTTTTATTCATCATCTCTAACTGATTAGATAACCTGGTGACCACGTCGAGGTTGAAGATACTGGCTGCTTTAGTAGGAATTGTAACACCCCAAACCCAGCCCAAACACCACGACCGGATCTGGTATGTCACTAAAAAATTTGGAAGAACATGTCGTATTTTCAGAAAAAATATTTTTCTAAAGTTTATCTTCTTATTCGAGATAAATTTAATAGTTGATAGTTTAAATAAAATATGCCTTTATAAATTAAAAACCCAAATTTAAATAGATACATTAGTTCAATAAGAATTTAAATAACTAAAAGTAATTAAAGCTCAAAATCAAACAAAACATAAACTAGTGGCCCATAGCCTTATTACAACGAGATTTAAAATCCATTAATTAAAAATATAAAGTATTAACTTGGGACTTTTTGCTTTGGATCCAGTTGGTCTTTTGCATGGCCACCTTGCGTTCCTCTCCACCCGGTCCAGAAGCACTAGGTATCACTGAAAAGTTAATTAATAGGGTGAGTCGCGAGACTCGGTGTGCAACCCTCATGCACCACTAGATTTTGGCCTTAGGCCCATAAAGCAGATTAATAATTCCATTTATAAAAAAATAACAAATAATATGCAAGGCCCAACCCATTTTCCTAGGTTTCCATCCGCTACACGCCCCGCATCAGACCATTCACACCATTGGGGATTTCTACAATCGACCCACACCGCTACACGCCAAGATGGTAGTCATCTTTGCTCATCAACATATTATGGTTGAAGCCCTTATGAGATCACGACATTAGCCGCTACAACATATAATGATCACGGTATAAACCGCTACACATATAACGTATAACTTCCTCCTTTCATCACCCCAACCCATGCAGTTATAAAATCAATATGCTTTTATCATATAAAGTCAAACATTCACTGACCTGGTGATTTGCTTCACCCTTTTCGGGTTTCCAACATTAAACCGAGATATCGGTATTTATCACAACATATAAACTTATGAGCATACATTAATAATCAGATCTAGATGGTGGGGAAGTATTACACACCTGATATCGTGAAATCCAATATTCTTAGTCGATGTCCTTGCTATCCGGATCTATTATCCTCAATGTAAAGCCTTGCTCAGAAGCCGAAAAAACACACAAAGATTTAGCCCCTTCAACAATCGACTAAGGTTAATAAATCCCAAATTATACGTTAAAACTAATAGATCCCTTACCTTGAAATCCCGAAAGTAACACGATTCTATAACTTAGAGATCTATGCGATTGACTCCACTAAAGTTCCTTGATTTCGACACAAGTAGGCACCACGAAGTAATTCGGCAATCACAGGGGAGATGAGATCTAGGTATTTCGGCTTTTAGGAAAATCCGGAAAAAGTATGAACAAGAGAAGGTGATGTGTCTTTGGCTTTTAAAATACTTGAGTGAGGAGTTTTGGTTTCGACAGGAAAAGAGAAGAAGAAAAGAAAACAAGGAAGAGACTTGAAGATTTTTGGCTAGGAAGAAAAAGAATGGAAAGAGTTTGGCTTTTGAATCAAAGTGAAGATGAGGGAATAGGCTTAGAAATTTCGGCTTTTGCAGAGAGAATGAAGAAGAAGATGGAACTTTAGGAGTTTTCAGCTTTTTACTCGAGAGAAGAAGAGAAAAGAATGAGAGAAAAACCCAAATGCCGAAATTGAAGAGATATTCCCCTATTTATAGAAATTTGGCACTTACCTAACCTTGCAGATAAGTCCTATCTTTTCTCCTTTATCTTAATCTACTAGCTCATCTAAAAGAGACTTAATTATCTCTAACTCCTCCCTCCTTTATCAGCATATTATCCACATATTTTAATCATTAAAATCCCTAATTTTAGCCTTTATCTGTTTATTATCTACATAAAATAAATTCCTAAATAATAGCCTTTATCTGCTTATTATCCACATATTTTAAACATAGATATTACCTTTTAAACCCTATAATGCCCAAACAGATAATTTTAATCAAGGCCCCTACCTAAGCCTGAGCCCAATTTGGACCCCTAACACTTAAATTAACACATTAAACATATTCACCCATTAAACGCATAGGCCCAAAAATTCAGGATGTTACAGGAATTGTCCTCATTGCTTGCCACTGATAATTATTCAGTGCCATCTTCTCTATAAACTAAAATTATCTGCCAAAATAAAAATAGAGGAAAAATTAGCAAAGTAAAAAAAATAAAAATAAAAAAAATTGCAAAAAATAAAAAAAATGGCTAAAGTAATAAAAATAGAGCTTTCTTAATATTTTAGTTCCCAAGAATGGCGCCAAAAACTTGATCATTGTGAAGTCGAGTTTTAAAATTTATAAAGAGAATGATCAAACACGAAACTAACTATGACAACGATTGAGGCAAGTGCACCTATCGAAGCAAAGTATATAGCTTAGGCAAGACCGGATTGTCGAACCCAAAGGAACTAAAAGTACTAATACTAACTTTCTTTCTATTATTTAGCCTAAAATAAGTGAAGTTGTTTATTAATCTAAATTAACTAATTACTAAGCTAAAGACGCAAAGACAAAAAGAATGAATTGGGGAAATACTTGGGAAAAACTCAGTTGATTAAGACGATACCCTTAGGAAGAATCCACCTAGACTTCACTTGTTATCTAACACTGAACCAGACGATTTATTCACTTGACTTGATCCGTAGGACTCCCTAACGTATATTAAACCCTCTCTCGAGGCGAATAACGTCTAACCCTAGGTTAATTAACGAAAATCTCTTTCTCGAATAATAACCCTCTAGAATAGCAGTAAATCGATCTATGGATTCCCATATTAGGTTTCACCCTAATCTGGAAAAAGCTCGTCACCATATCTCTAGGCGTGCGATCAACTCCGCTTAATTATGCTAGATCTACTCTTAAGCAAGGACTTTTGCTCCACCACCTAATGATCGCTGTGAAGTCAGAGTTTTAAAATTTATAATGAGAATGGTCGAACCTGGAAACTAACTATGACAACGATTGAGGCAAGTGCACCTATCGAACAGTAGTATAGCTTAGGCAAGACCGGATTGTCAAACCCAAAGGAACTAAAAGTACTAATACTAACTTTCTTTCTATTATTTAGCCTAAAATAAGTGAAGTTGTTTATTAATCTAAATTAACTAATTACTAAGCTAAAGATGCAAAGACAAAAAGAATGAATTGGGGAAATACTTGGGAAAAACTCAGTTGATTAAGACGATACCCTTAGGAAGAATCCACCTAGACTTCACTTGTTATCTAACACTGAACCAGATGATTTATTCACTTGACTTGATTCGTAGGACTCTCTAACGTATATTAAACCCTCTCTCGAGGCGAATAACGTCTAACCCTAGGTTAATTAACGGAAATCTCTTTCTCGAATAATAACCCCCTAGAATAGCAGTAAATCGATCTATGGACATCCCATATTAGGTTTCACCCTAATCTGGAAAAATCTCGTTACCCTATCTCTAGGCGTGCGATCAACTCCGCTTAATTATGCTAGATCTACTCTTAAGCAGGGACTTTTGCTCCACCACCTAAGTACATCATACTTGAATTAATATCCGCAAAATATCAACACAAGAATTAAGCACACATAATTAAGAACAAATCAAGTATTTATCATATAGTTTAGAAAACAATAACAAGATTCATCTAGGTTTCATCCCATTCAGGTATTTGAAGGGTTTAGTTCATAATAATAAAAGAAAACATCTCAGAAGAAAAGATAACACAAAACATAAGAAATCCCTAAAACCCCCTGAAGGAATTGAAGAGGAGATCCTCCGTCTTGAGTAGAATTTCGACTTCTTGAGATGGATCAATTGGCTATCCCTTAAGAGTTTCCCACAAATCTGACCTTTTCGGCTCGGCTCCTTGGCCTAGCTGACCACCCGTCGACTCCCCTCTCGACAGAGGGTTTCTGTCGAACTCCCCGATTAAGTTGCCCCCTAGGGCATTTATATAGGCTTTGAGATGTGTTACTTGGCCTCCAAGTATCCTAATTTGAGTGTAATTCCTAATTGGGGGTTTAATTAGACTTTGGAGTGTGTTTCTTTACCTCCAAGCATCCAAATCCGAGTAAAACTCCTCTTGCCCGCGGCAGGGCGCGGCCTCTGGCACACGCCCGTGTGAATCGTGGCCAGACCGTGTGGACTTCGTTGATGAGGCACGACCGTGTAAATCGTGGTCCAGGCCGTGTTTGAGATCTTTAATGAGGCACGGTCGTGTGATCTTTGGTCCAGGCCGTGTCGATTTTATGCTTTGGCCCATTTGTCCCGTTTTAAGCCCATTTTGAGTTCTTTTCATCCCCTGGTGCTTTCCTGAGTATAAGACATGAAAAGAAAGGATTAAGAGCACCTTTTTACATAAAATAAGGGATAATTCATCCAAAAGTATGCTAAATGTGGGATTAAAATATGTTACTATTTCGGTTTATCAAATACCCCCACACTTAAGCTTTTGCTTGTCCTCAAGCAAAATTCTCAACTTACAATTAAAACGAACTTTCAATAATTCATAATTCCTATCGACAATGTCTTATCATAATTCATAGATAATTTATACATGGATAATTCAATTCAAAGAGTCCTAAGGATTCAAACAATCTAAGTCATAGTTTTGTAGCTCGAAAATATAGGCGTCTCCCCTTATCTAAATAATCACCTTTAATTCAAAACCGACAAGGATTGACATCCTCACTAGAGATTCACTCAAATCACTCAAGGTGTTTAAGGTTCATGAAAAAGCGCTCAAAAGTCGAACATGAAAGGTTAATCCCATAGGCTTGCCTGAAAATCAAATCTCTACCACTATAATATGAGATGATGCACAAATCAAAAAGTCTTTAATTAGGGTTGTAACGGGGCTTGGGTTAAAGGTGTGGAATAAGGCTGAATTAGAGGGTTAGAATCGAGATTGAATTGATAAAATACCTAACTAGAAACAACTGAATAAAAGTAATTACATCAACTGAAAGCTAATAATACTAATAATACGAGCTTCTTCTTCAATATTTGGAATTCAAATGTGTAAGCTCAATTAATTACAAATGAATAATGAATATACTTTGATTTTTTTTTAAGAACAAATCATAAATACATAACAAAGGATAATTTACTGAAATAAAAACATAGTTAGGCTATTAATCAAATCAAATCTCGATATAAGGGTCGTCAAAAAGAATGGTGATAACAAAAACAAAGGGTTTCTGGGTTAATATTAGCGGTTATGTCAATAAAAAGGGTTGTTAGGATCAAAGGGGTTCACTAGGGGTTAATTGTGAAGGTAGGCTTTTTAATGGAGTTAGTGGGTTAAAACCTAGGTGCCTTAATCATCTCTGTATATCAAATCATAGGTGTGGTCTCGATATGTATAAACGAGGCAAGTTCTAGAATAACAAATCAATGTTGACATACTCATAATCAATAAAGTGAGCATGAAAAAGAATATATGCTTTATAAGACTCAAAATCTCACAAAAATAATGGGTATTTTGATATCAACCTTGTAAATTTCAAATTTCAAAGTAATATTTAAACTCGGATCGACAACCTAGAAAATTTTTAATTTTTGAAAAATAGACTTATCATACTTGATTCTCTAGTATTCTTGGAATTTAATTATCAATGCACAATTATCAATGACTTACTCTAAAACATATCAATAAAAATCATAAATCATTAGAAATTTCATCCTAATTAGTAATATGAAGAATTTACTTAAAAACAAGACTAAATTCAGGATTTTGAGAATAATGAAAAAAATTAGGCACGTCTAAGATTCACCCCCCACACTTAAGATGTACATTTCCCTCAATGTACAAAGATATATAATATCAAAATAATCATAAAATCGTAAGATGGGGAGAGAAGTGAAACTTTCTGAATTTTGGATGAAGCCAATGAAAAGAGCTAGGATAGGATTGGAGGTGAAGCGTGGGAAAGCGTCTCGAAGCTGTTTGAGTCCTCAAGTAGTCATCCTAATTTTATTGTATCCTAAGCTAAATCTAAATGGAATGAATAATAAGAAGAAAATAATAAAGAAAATTAAAAGAAAATTAAAAGAAATAAAAATAAAAATAAAAGTAAATAATGGAAAATGAAAAAACAACTGGAAAAGAAAAAGGAAGAAGGGGTTAAATAAAAATTATGGATCTCGGTGGTTGCCCCCACCCTTGTACCTTCTGTGGTGGCCACACGCCACGCCACTACGTGTGTGTAAGGCCGTGGTGCGGAAATCTGCACTTTGGTTAGTTTATAGTTAGGTGATAAAAAGGAAAAATAAAAGTAAAAGAAGAATTAAAAAAATGTAAAAATTAATGGGGTTAGTGCTCGGGTTGCCTCCCGAGAAGCGCTCGTTTATAGTCTTAAGCTAGACTTTACCTCTCATTCGTATGGTCATGGTGGTTTGAGGAGGTGAAAATCCTTTCTCATGCGATCAATTTAGTTTTTAATAAATAGTTTAAGTCGAGTAATGTTTACCTTAAAAGTGTTGAATTTAGGATTGCTTACCTCGACTGTGCCGTATAGGAAGACATTAAGTACCTCAAAAGTGATTTCTCCATTTGTCTTGAGGTCTGAATTAGTGATTCGAGGGTCTTCCTTATTCAACAATACCTGATCCCCTATTTTGAAGTGATATGTTGTTCCTATCAGCTCGTCTGGGGTTTCCTTTGGTTTCACTTCGTGTATTCCTAGTTTCTCTTTGAAGTGTGTTTTCCACTCGTCTAGTTCATCGACCTGAAGCCTTAGTTCTTCATGACTTATTTCTTTATGGGTACGAGGTCTAAGATCTAGCTCAGCTAGGTGATTTCGTGATGCTTCCTGTAAAGAAGGTTGAACCAAATGGTTATTAATAGAATTAATGTTCGTACCTTTATTACTCGATGTCCTAGCTGAGTCAAGAGCTTGAAGAGTGATTGTTTCGTCGTCTACACGAAGTGTGAGTTCACCGAATTCTTCCTCTGTGTGGTCTTTCTTTATTGCATCGGGATATGGCACACGAGGTTGGTACTCTGTAATTGCCGGTTTTGGTATATCATGGCACACTTCAACCTTACCTTCACTTACCACAGGTTTTTCCCTTGGGTTTGGTTCGTTTAACCCTTCACTCTCGTAAATGGCTTGATCTTGCTCTCTCGGGTTAGTTTTAGTTTTGCTTGGCAAGCTTCCTTGTGGTAGTTCTGAGATCAGCTTAGCAAGTTGTATAACTGACTTAGAAACTTCCTCAATTGACTTAGAAACTTCCTCAACTGACTTAGTAACTTCACTAACTTGGCTCTCGATCCCTTTGATCGATGCTTGTTGGGTCTTTAGGGTGGTTTTAGTGTCTTGGAGACGGTTATCTGTGGCTGCCATGAATTTTATCAGCATCTCCTTGAGGTTCGACTCCTCTTCTTGTTGGTAAGGTGGTTGTTGAAAATTTGGAGGAAGTTTCGGTCCTTGGCTACTTTGATCATCCCACGAGAAATTTGGATGGTACCTCCAACCTGCATTATAAGTGTCATTATGAAAATTATTTTGAGGTTTAGAATAGTTACCCGTATATTGAGCTTGCTCGTTTTCCATGCCATATCCGTAGAGTGGGTACTCAGGATTCGCCACGCCTCCTAAATTCGAATCATATTGTATTTTTGGGTGTACCTGCGAGAGACTATTCAAACCATCAATTTTTTTGTTCATCATCTCTAACTGATTAGATAACCTGGTGACCACGTCGAGGTTGAAGGCACTGGCTGGTTTAGTAGGAATTGTCCTCATCGCTTGCCACTGATAATTATTCAGTGCCATCTTCTCTAAAAACTAAAATTATCTGCCAAAAGAAAATGGAGGAAAAATTAGCAAAGTAAAAATAATAATAATAATAATAATGAAAATAAATTGCAATAAAAAAATGGCTAAAGTAATAAAAATAGAGTTTTCATAATTTTTAGTTCCCCGACAACGGCGCCAAAAACTTGATCATTTGTGAAGTCGAGTTTTAAAATTTATAATGAGAATGATCGAACACGAAACTAACTATGACAACGATTGAGGCAAGTGCACCTATCGAACAAAGAGTATAGCTTAGGCAAACCGGATTGTCGAACCCAAAGGAACTAAAAGTACTAATACTAACTTTCTTTCTATTATTTAGCCTAAAATAAGTGAAGTTGTTTATTAATCTAAATTAACTAATTACTAAGCTAAAGACGCAAAGAAAAAAAAAGAATGAATTGGGGAAATACTTGGGAAAAACTCAGTTGATTAAGACGATACCCTTAAGAAGAATCCACCTAGACTTCACTTGTTATCTAACACTGAACCAGACGATTGATTCACTTGACTTGATCCGTAGGACTCCCTAACGTATATTAAACCATCTCTCGAGGCGAATAACGTCTAACCCTAAGTTAATTAACAAAAATCTCTTTCTCGAATAATAACCCTCTAGAATAGCAGTAAATCGATCTATGGACATCCCATATTAGGTTTCACCCTTATCCGGCAAAATCCCGTCACCCTATCTCTAGGCGTGCGATCAACTCCGCTTAATTATGCTAGATCTACTCTTAAGCAGGGACTTTTGCTCCACCACCTAAGCACATCATACTTGAATTAATATCTGCAAAATATCAACACAAGAATTAAGCACACATAATTAAGAACAAATCAAGTATTTATCATATAGTTTAGAAAACAATAACAAGATTCATCTAGGTTTCATCCCCTTCAAGTATCTGAAGGGTTTAGTTCATAATAATAAAAGAAAACATCTCAGAAGAAAAGATAACACAAAACATAAGAAATCCCTAAAACCCCTGAAGGAATTGAAGAGGAGATCCTCCGTCTTGAGTAGAATTCCGGCTTCTTGAGATGGATCAACTGGCTATCCCTTGTGAGTTTCCCACAAATCTGACCTTTTCGGCTCGGCTCCTTAGCCTAGCTGACCGCCCGTCGACTCCCCTCTTGACAGAGGGTTTCTGTCGAACTCCCCGATTAAGTTGCCCCCTAGGGCGTTTATATAGGCTTTGAGATGTGTTACTTGGCCTCCAAGTATCCTAATTTAAGTGCAATTCCTAATTGGGGGTTTAATTAGACTTTCGAGTGTGTTTCTTTGCCTCCAAGCATCCAAATCCGAGTAAAACTCCTCTTGTCCGCGGCAGGGCACGGCCTCTGGCACACGCCCGTGTGAATCGTGGTCCAGGCCGTGTTCGAGATCTTTAATGAGGCACGGCCGTGTGATCCTTGGTCCAGGCAGTGTCAATTTCATGCTTTGGCCCATTTGTCCCGTTTTAAGCCCGTTTTGCATTTTTTCATACCCTGGTGCTTTCCTGAGTATAAGACATGAAAAGAAAGGATTAAGAGCACCTTTTTACATAAAATAAGGGATAATTCATCCAAAAGTATGCTAAATGTGGGATTAAAATATGTTACTATTTCGGTTTATCACCTAAGCACATTCGACTTGAATTAATATCCGCGAAATATCAACACAAGAATTAAGCACACATAATTAAGAACAAATCAAGTATTTATCATATAGTTCAGAAAATAATAACAAGATTCATCTAGGTTTCATCGCCCTCAGGTATCTGAGGGGTTTAGTTCATAATAATAAAAGAAAACATCTCAGAAGAAAAGATAACACAAAACATAAGAAATCCCTAAAACCCCCTGAAGGAATTGAAGAGGAGATCCTCCGTCTTGAGTAGAATTACGGCTTCTTGATATGGATCAACTGGCTATCCCTTGAGAGTTTCCCACAAATCGACCTTTCGGCTCGCCCTTGGCCTAGCCTAGATCGACCGCCGTCGACTCCCGACAGAGGGTTTCTGTCAAACTCCCGATTAAGTTGCCCCTAGGGTGTTTATATAGGCTTTGAGATGTGTTACTTGGCCTCCAAGTATCCTAATTTGAGTGCAATTCCTAATTGGGGGTTTAATTAGACTTTGGAGTGTGTTTCTTTGCCTCCAAGCATCCAAATTCGAGTAAAACTCCTCTTGCGCATGGCGCAGGCACGGCCTACGGCGCTGCGCACTGTGTAAATCATGGCCAGATCGTGTGGACTTCGTTGATGAGGAACGGCCATGTAAATCGTGGTCCAAGCCGTGTTCGAGATCTTTAAGGAGGCACGACCGTGTGATCTTTGGTCCAGGCCGTGTCGATTTCATGCTTTGGCCCGTTTGTCCCGTTTTAAGCCCGTTTTGCGTTCTTTTCATCCCCTGGTGCTTTCCTGAGTATAAGAAATGAAAAGAAAGGATTAAGAGCACCTTTTTACATAAATCAAGGGATAAATCATCCAAAAAAGTATGCTAAATGTGGGATTAAAATATGTTACTATTTCAGTTTATCAACGAGCGTGGGAGAAGCGAACGAAGCTCGGCACGATCGTGCGACACAGCCGTACGAGACAACACGCCCACGACACATGGACGTGGGCCACGAAATCAGGCGTACCAAAACCCTAATTTTTGAAGCACACGGACTCAAAACGACTCACACGGGCGTGTGACACGCCCGTGTACCCCTGTTTCTTTATAAACCCCTCACTATTCATCTTCTCCACCCAACACTTTTCTCTCAACCCTAAACACTATAGTTCTTTTTCACCATCCTCACCACCATCCCCATGTCGAAGAAGCGAAAGGACCCTAGCACAGTCTCCCCGTGCGAGACCGATCTACATAAGTTCATGCCGGCCGCTTCATCGACTCGACAAGCCAAGGACATTTGAGTCCATTTACTTTTTCTTTTTCTTTTCTCTTCTCCTTTATTTTCCTTTTCTTTATCTTTCTTATCTTTAAATACATATTTAGTATATTTTGAATTATTCTTATTATTTCCTGGCTATTTCTTCACAAGTTGCCCAATTTCTTCATCTAGTGCAGTGATTATTGGCGGCCACCATTCCACCACCAGAAATGCCTCATCCAACTTATCTTTCACCTCCGAATCAAGTTTCCACACTTCCAACTCAAGAAATCCATCCGAAATCCTGGAAGTTTCACCTCTCTCCCTCTCTTATGATCTATTACTACATGGTTATTATCTTTATTTGCACATTGAGGACAATGTACATCTTAAGTGTGGGGGGGTGAATTTTATCTTGAAAAGTTCCTAACTTTTTGCATTATTCTCAAATCCCTGAATTATATCTTGTTTTTAAGTAAATGTTCTCATATTACTGTTAGAATGAAATTTCCTTTGATTTATGATTTTCATTGATATGTTTTGGATTAAGTCATAATTAATTGTGCAGTGATGATTTAAACTTTAGGAGACTAGAGAATCAAGCATGATGAGTTTATTTTTAGAATTAAAAATTTGTTAGGTTGTCTACCTGAATCTAATTATTACCTTGAAGTTTGAAATTTACAAGGTTGACATCAAAAGCCCATAATTTTTGTGAGATCTTGAGCCTTTTAGAGCATACATTTTTTTCGTGCTCACTTTATTGATTATGAGTATGTCAAAATTGATTTGTTATTCTAGAACTTGCTTCGTTTATACATATTGAGACCACACCTTTGATTTCATATACTGAGATGATAAAGGCACCTAGGTTTTAACCCACTTACTCCATAAAAAGCCTACCTTCATAGTTAACCCCTAGTGAACCCCTTTAAGACTAACAAACCATTTCTTGACTCACCCATTAATATTAACCAAAAACTCACTTTGTATTTGTTATCACCATTTCTCTTAACTACCCCTATATCGAGATTTGATTTGATTGGTTACTTAACTATTTTCTTTATTTCAGTTGTTAAATTCTATCTTCTTATTATTGTATGATTTGTTCTTAAAAAAAAATGAAGTATATTCATTATTAGTTCTATGTTATTTGAGCTTACATTTAATTTTACATTTTGAGAAGAAGCTCGTGTTATTAGTGATGAATTCTTAATTGATGTAATTATTTAAGTTTTAGTTATTTTTCTAGTTAGGTAATTTATCAATTTAGTCTCGATACTAACCCTCTAATTCAGCCTTTATCCACACCTTTAACCCAAGCCCCGTTACAACCCATAAAAGACCTTTTTATTTGTGTATCATCTCATTTTACAGTGGTGGAGATTTGATTTTCAGGCAAGCCTATGGGATTAACTTTCATGTTTGACTCTTGAGTGCTTATTTTTTAACCTTAAACACTTTGAGTGATTTTAGTGAACCTTTAGTGAGGATGTCAATTTTTGTCGATTTTGAATTAAAGGTAATTATTTAGGTAAGGGGAAACACATATTTTTCGTGCTATAAAAACTATGACTTTGATTGTTTGAATCTTTAGGAACCTTCTGGTTAAATTATCAATGTATGAATTACCTATGAATTATGATGAAACATTATTGATGAAGGTTATGAATTGACAAAATTCGATTTTAATTGTGAGTTGAGAATTTTGCTTGAGGACAAGCAAATGCTTAAGTGTGGGGGTATTTGATAAACCGTAATATATACATATTTTAATCCCACATTTAGCATACTTTTGGATGATTTAGTCCCTTGAATTGTGGAATTTGATGCTCCTAATCCTTTAATTTCATGTTTTATACTTAGGAGAGCATCGAAAGATGAAAAGAACGAGAAACGGGCCGAAAACGGAGAAAATGGGCCAAAGTGAGAAATCAACACGGCCTGGAATTTCACCACACAGCCGTGCCACCTTAGCAGGCCTGAACACGGTCTGGGCTCGATTCACACGGGCGTGCTCCACGGGCGTGTGTCTGCCATGACCCGTTGTAATTCTACTCGGAAAAGGATACTTAGGGGCGAAGAAAGACATTCTGAAGTCTATATAAACACCCTAAGTATGACCTAAAAAGAGGGCGAAGCCAGAGAGGGATGAACACAGGGAAATTACTCGAAGATAGCCAGTTGATTCATCCCAGAAGCCGGAATCACGCTCAAGACGGAAGATCTTCCCTTCAATTTCCTTCAGGGGGTTTTAGGGTTTTTCTTATGTTTTGTTATTTACTTTCTTCTGAGATGTATTCTTTATTAAACATGAACTAAACCCCTCAAATACCTGAGGGGGATGAAACCTAAGACGGATCTTGTTATTATTTTTTGAACTGTATGATAAATACTTGATTTGTTCTTAATTATGTGTTCTTAATTCTTCTTTTAATATTTCAGGATATTGATTCAAGTATTGATGTGCTTAGGCAGTGGAGCAAAAGTCCCTGTTTAAGAGTAGGTCTAGCATAGTTAAGCGGAGTTAATCGCAACCCTAGAGATAGGATGACGAAAATCTGTCAGATTAGGGTCAAACCTAATATGGGAGTCCATAGATCGAGTTAATGCAACACTAGGGGTTTTAATTAGAAAGATATTTCAATTAATCAACATAGGGTTAGACGTTAGTAGCCTCGAAAGAGGTATTAATATAAATTAGGGAATCCTACGGATCAAGTCAAGTGAATAAATCGTCTGGTTCAGAGTTAAATAACAAGTGAAGTCTAGGTGGATTCTTCCTCGGGTATTGCCTTAATCAACTGGTTTTCCCAAAAGTATTTTCTCAATTCACTCTTTGTGTCTTAGCATCCTTAGTTTAGTAATTAGTTAATTAAACATCGATACTCTTAATACTTAGGCTAGATAATAAAAAGATAGTAACTACTAGTACTCTTGGTCCTTGAGGATACGATATTTCCGGTCTTGCCATAGCTATACTATCGAACGATAGGTGCGCTTGCCTTATTCGTTGTCATAGTTAGTTTGGACACGATCAACATGCATTTGATAAGTGGATCTCTCAACACACCAAATGACTCAAAGAGTCTATACCAGTCCCATAAAAATGTAACATGAAGCTAACACTCTCCAAACACACAAACCAATCCCATTGAATGGAGTTAAGTTCAACATTCCCTTGTCTCTCCAAACCAATCCCGAGGCCTCGATGTTGGGAAATGTGCTCATATTATAGTAAACATGTAATTGTTTCTATGTATTTGAATGATGAATAAATAAATAACGTTAATTTCACATTTCATTATTATGTCTTTTGTGATTGTCTTTCATATTTTGCATGCATAGAAAAATTGTGACAATAAAATATTAGCTCATTGATTGTCTAAGTTCAAACTGATGATGAGTGGCACTGTAAGAACATTTACATTGCGAGAAAGACAACTTACATCAGTAGATAATCTAAACGAGTCCGTAATCCTGTAAAAGAATCAAAGTGAGCGTTTGATTCAAATACTTAGAAGGATTATTATGTCATCTATAATTTCAATTGAGGAGATGGCTAGCCTTGGCTATCAGAGCAGTTGACTCTACGGATAGAGACATAGATGTATTCATTGAAAGAATGGTACGTTGGACTGAGCCCAAGATGAATTAATTATGAATTCGTTTGTGAATTAATTCACTTGTGACGTTCATGGTGTGATTTACCTAAATCCTGAGTTAGCCACTGATCATGCGTATATAACTTATGTGCTTTGATATGAATGGAGGCTTATGCTTTAAAGATGATCAAGCCCATAGCCGATATGTTGGGTACATGACTTGTGTATGGCATGAATTTACTAGCAATAATGGAATTCATAGCTCAATTAAAGAGTTAACAATATCCTCTCATTGGCATTGTATGGATTGATAAATATGGAACGTGGTCACTGGTTACTTATTCTCGAATAAGCAATTTATCACAGTCATTTGTTGACAGTAATCATATTAATCATTAAGAAGCCACAATGGTCACAATTAGATAAAATAGGGTTGTACTGAGTGAACGGATTTAACTCAAAGAAATTAAGGGTATCATATGAGGGTAACACACACATGACAAGGTCATTGGACAAAGTAGTTGGATGAATTGCTTTGTAAAAAGTATGCAATAAGGAGTTTTCAATCATGGTACTTCTTGTGGACTAACTCCATGATTAAGTAATTGCGAATTATCAAAGCGATGCTACTAGACATAATTGCAATTACTAGATCCTAATTGTATATGTCTAATTGATCCCTCACTAGCTCAACATTTGAATCAGAATAAAACTCTACGACTTTGGAAATAATTTAATTGAGTCGATTTATTCGATGTGGAATTAAATTAGGAGATCATGAGAATTTTTTAACTAGAGAATTTGATTAAAGTAATTTGAAATTAAATTAAATTAATCAAATTAATTAAAATAAATATGATATTTTGAAAATTAATTTTCAAGTCAAATAATTAGCTCAATGGGCCATTGAACTTGAAAATTGGACCTAAGATTTAAAATTAGGCCTGAAACCCAAAATGAGACCGAGACCGAGACCAAAAAACTGGTCAAACCGGGCCTGGTATGTGAAATTGGGTCGACAATCCAATCGATGGTTAGATCTGACCGGCCGGGCTGTCATTAGGCCCGGGCCAAACCGGATCAGAGTACTGTAAGGGTGTCGCACCTGCGATGGCACCACTGGACACAACAGTGTTGACGGTGGGAATAGTGGCATTTCGATGGTCGACGAGTGGTCCTTCAACGGTTGAGTAGTAGAGGAATCACACTTCTACTAGGGCTCTACCAGATAATTTGATTTCAAATTAACTATTCCAAAAATAATATTGTTTTAATAAATTTTATATTAAAATAATTATCTTAGTATTAAATTTAATTTAATATTTATCTTATAGATAAATTATCTATTACTTTAATAGATTTAATACTAAATTTAATCTAATATTTATCTTGATAAGTATTATATTAATTTGATATTAAAGTGATTAAGTTTAATCAAAATTGAACCTATAAACTCTCCTTATATAAAGAGAGTTATGAGTCATTATTTTTCATACACTTGAATTCAACTTGACCTCAAAGTTTAGAGAAATTATGAAATTTCCCCTTTGGTAATTTTGTGAAAAATTTTCTGATTCGAAATGAGCCCACACTCGGTAGACATGAGCTTGAGGATAGCGAAGATGACTACTTGGTTGAAGTGTTCATCCTAGATGAATCGAAAAAGTACAATTTTGATTAAGTGTTTATTACTTTAGATATCATAACCAATTTCTTATTTTGGAAAAAAAAATTAAAACTTTGGTTTTTCCCTTAAATTATTTTCCGTTGTGTTTTTCAAACCCGATTTTTCAACACTTAATGCCCACATTCATAAGCAAATAATGGTGAGTACTCACAATCTTATAACATGCCAATGATATCCAATGGTTCCAAAAGATCACAATGCCAACATATCCATTTAAACACACATGTACTTACTATTTTATGCACATATCGTATAACACATATCTATACCACTTAATCAAATCTCATATAAGGCACTTTTAAGTGCTCACATAATGCTCAAAGAGCCATATCACATTGATCTCATATTGTGTGCATAAATATCAGCAAGCTCATATCATATTCAGTCATAATCACATATATTTTCATTGACATTTCATGATAATTAACATAGCATATCACATCTCATAAACATGATTTGCACAACGATAATAGATCGAATAGGGATAGTTACTCTTGGAATTTAGGATAGGTGTTTAGGCTAACCTAAGCTCCCTAATAACACATTAAATTGTGCCTAGAAGCAGCAATTTCGATCATTCACCGGATTGCTTTCGATCAAACGTCAAAGGCTAGGTAAGCTTCTATTTGCCCTTTGCCTTGCTCTAGAAGCTCCCGATTGATCTGACACTTTGCATACATAATAAATACATTACACACTCGAATTGAATTAACATGTTTTGTTTGATCATAAAAAGTCATAATGTTACCTCAATTTGTTAAAAATGACAAACTATGGATCTAATTCGAGGATGAACGTGAGAAGAACAATGACGAAATTGATGGAGAAAGCATAGTTTTTTCTTTGAAATTGGAGGTTATTTTGGTGTTTGGGAGGTTAGAGAGTCTGAGTTGTTTGGCTAATTTGAAGGAAAACTTAGAGTGAGATTTTTAGAGAGTTTTCAAATGGAAGAGATGAAGGAGGGAAAGTGAGGTGGGGTGTTTAAATAGCCAACCATTTTTCAAAAATTGGGCAATTACCCTTTTAACCACTTTGGATTTCCACCCTTTTTCAAACCAGTCCAAATGTAATTAAAAACTCATTTCATCAATTATTTTCAAAACCAGCTTCATATTTAAAATCTGTTTTAAATTAATTAACAATCAAACGCTTAATTTTAATTTCCCTACCTGAATTTTAATCTTGTTTATTATTTTAATATTTTTACCTAATTATTAATATGAATCTAATTCTGGTATCCAGTCCACTGACTCGATTTTTGGGATGTGACAAAATTAGTACAACTTTTTTAACTAATAATTGTAATTGTAATTATTTTTAAATGTGTAATTATCACAATTTCTATTAAGTTAAAATTATTTTTAAATGTGTTATTACCGCAAATTCTATTTTATTTGAACTTTTCTAACTAATAAGTCTAATTAAATATTAGAATTATTTCAGTAATATACTCCTGACTTTATATATATTATAGATTTATTAGTAAAAAACTAAAAATTGGAGCATTCTCGTGCTGGCATAATTTGGACGAAATCCATGGCCATTATACATTCTCATCACTAACATAATCTAATCATGGATCAATCGCCACAAAGTCCTTTGGAAAATTTCAATTTTAGTGCTCCCTCAATTAATCATTTCCATCGCATTAAACTTACAATCTTGTACATTTTTCAAATTAATTCATAAATCATTTTTAAAAGATTTAATTAATAAATCAAACACAATTATTATGCTACTCATTTTAACTAAACTCAACTCTCGATACGATATGAATAAGATTTCTTAACCAGGACAAATCACTCTTGAGCTGTCAGCAACAACTTTCAACCCTATCTAACAAACCTTACAAAAATGTGAGTCATGATCACCTTTTTAAGCACAATCTCAACAAATAACCAACATTTACTAAAACTTCAATTAAATTATAAATTAACCCATCTAATAATAAACAAATTCTCTAAATTTTTGGAAGGTATATTTTGAAATATAAATTATATTTAATAATAATAAACGATTATAAAGAAGCATGGTATGGGTTTATGGGTATTGGTTATAGGCAATGATGATTTTCGACTTCCTGCTTCTTTTTTCACTGTCAATTCGACTTCATGATATGTTGAAAGAAATGGAGAAGTAGGAAAACAGAGGGAGAAACAGAAGAGAATAGAATTAAAAAAAAAGGAAAAGTTTAAAGAACATAAAAGAAAAAAACTAAATTGCTTAAAATGAAAAAATATAGACACCGATTGTATAATTTAACCTAAAATTTTTGTTTGAAATGATGATTTAATATGTCACATCAGCTTACCGTTATATCGTTAACGACAATTAAATGTTCAATGACTAAAATGTTACAACACGATAACATAAGTGACTAAAATGTAACCTGAGATAAACAAAAGTGACTATGAGTATGATTTACCTTTACATTTATATTCCTCTCAACCAAATACATGAATACTAATACAATACTTATCCCACTCCATCCAACCAAATCACTGTTATACTTCATTTCTACGGAATGAATATTCTATTACACTCCTATTCTATTTTATTGAACCAAACGTGTTGTAATTGAATCGGTATGAATTAACTAGTTACTTAGCCTTTTTCTTTTGGTACAAAAGAAGTAATAAAACAAAAATAAAATAAACAAGGCGAATCTTCTCCAACTTATCATCGTGTAGGAACTGAAGCACTTCCTCCGGTGGCTTAGCCTATCTCCAATTGGTTGAATTCCTCCTACCTCTCCCATTGTTAAAAAATTGAGCCCAATTATACTCAGACTAAATTCAGGACCCAATGTGCTTGAAAAGGCCCAAACTGAACAAATGCAGACGGTGCGTACTACGCACAAGGAGCACTTCAAAGTCTGAATTAAGGTCCCGTTTGTTTTATACTCGCAGTTTCCGCAGGGAAAGAGGGTAGCCGTAGCTTAGTATTTTCTGCTCCTATCCCTGAGGTATTCACTCCCATATTTTCTTTTCCGTCGACTCGTGTTAGACTTTTATCTTAATTGATCTCTTACGGATGGTTTTTTTTTTTTTAAAAAATATTTTTATAGCCGATCAGGAATTTTTCTTGATCTGTAAATCTAGGGTTTGGGTTTAATAGATTTATTGTCGGGTTCTCTAATGAGAAATCTCATATCTGGTGTGTATTTGTCTGTGTGTGTTTTAATTTTAATATTTCATTATCCATTTAGGGTTTTGCAAAATTACTTGATTGCTGACTTTCTGCTTTATTTTGTTGACTTTGTAATTCATTTACCAGGTGACCTCCAAAGCTCTTCACTGTTACGTTTTTCATTTCATTTGCAATGTAAGCTTCTATTTTTTCCCCCTTATACATATGTTTCTATCTGTTTCATAATATGCTTGCAAGTGGAGTGAATTTGATGATATATTTGATCTCAATTAATTTAGTTTGTTTTGCATTCTGTTGTTAAATATTTTCTCTATTTGTTTCTTGATCTGTAATCATTCTTGGGTATAGGAAATAATCATACTACTGTGAATAAAGCCTGTGTGGTGCATCTGTTATATAAGTTTGTGATTAAAGTATGTTGTTGGGTTGTGGGGGTTGTCTGTAAGGGGCAACATGGACACTGCAACAGATTGAACAGTCATCGTATTTTTGGATATTCAGATGAAATGATCTCGTATGATATCAAATTGGTATTAAATTAGCATTTTTTCCCCTCTAATTCAATCAATTGGATAAGTAGTAGGAACGCATAGGATAGGCTGTTCTCCTGAAAACCACAGGAAAAGAAATAATTAACAATGATCAAAGCTTAAAATATCAAAATTAAGTTTTTTTTTTTTTTTTATCATCTAATATCAGTAGATGTTAACGTAAATTAAGTATATTCTGAAAATATTTAGTTCCTTATTGTTATTTTTATGGTCTAACTTTGGTTATGGTCCATAGTTGCTTCCTGATTACATTTTTATCTTTAAGAAACAGTGATGTTATTTTTCCTCAAAGTTATGAATGCCTTTCAATACTGTGTCAATATCTAAGCTATTATGGTTTAAAAATGTTAGGGCGGATGAGGAACCTGTTGATCAAAAGAAGTATCTTGAAGAGGGTTGCAAGCCTAAATGTGTGAAACAACTTCGTGCTTATGAGGTTTGTTATAAATGATTTGTTTTGCAAACTGAGCTAGGTTTTTTGAATCTTTTTCACCATTCTTTCAAATATATGAGTTTGATAATTGCTCTTACAAGTATTAATTCATGCGTGTTGTTTTATTCTTTAAATATTGGAATTTCATAATGCTAGCAAACTTTTCATCAATTTTATCCCATTTCCTACTTCAACCCAGAACTTCATTTCTGCAGAAATGCTATGCTGTTTGTATATAATGCATCAGTTTGGGAGATCCTATAAAACTGGCATATTTACTCCTTTATTTCTTGTTTTTTAATCTGCCTCCCTATATTTTCATATGATTTTCTTGAAGTTTTGTGGCTATACTGAGAAATTCTTTGTTGGAGGAAAATTGAAGGAAGAAGATTCTACCTTCTCAACAGTCTTTGGCCGAACACCAGAAAAAGGGGAAAAGAAAGAGTTGGTTCTTTAAGGAGTTGGTTTCATTCTGTCTTCTTTGAAACCCCATTTTAACCAGAAGAAAAGCTTGCAGCCAGAACTAGTTATTGGGATATGTCTGTATATATATGTATATATGTGAAACCATAGGAAAATGCAAGTTGTTTTCTTCTATTGAGCCAGACCCAACTTGATATTTCACAAAAAACAGATTAAGGCAAAATCTGAAAATAATAGGCTTCACACCCAGACACTCACATTCACCTCCTATGAACATTATGTTTCTTGTCCTAAATACTTGGTTCTTTTTTAGAACAATCTTCTGCTACATTCTGAACTACACATCAACTTACACAAGTTACTTGCTTCCTGCAGGCATGTGTTAAGAGAATCGAAGGTGACGAAAGTGGCCACAAGCATTGCACTGGTCAATATTTTGATTATTGGGCTTGTATTGATAAATGTGTAAGTAGCTTACCTTAGTTTCATTTAGGTGATATTGTGTACTGTGTCCTGATACCGGGTTGGTGGAATGCAGGTTGCACAGACTCTATTCTCGAAATTGAAATAATTGAGGGCCAATGTTGTGTAACATTAGCATCATGTGGAGCTGTTTTGAGTTGAAAAGCGAGTTAATTGTTTCATAAACTATTGGTATCCTTGTACCTTAGACATGAGATGATGCCTGCTGCGTGGCTAATCTGAGCACTGGTAAACATTTTTGTTATTGTTATTGTGGAAACGTTTACTCATTGTCAATAAATTTGGTTCCTGGTAGACATGCCCATGGGCGACAGAGTTGGAACGATCTTTGCTTACATTTCCCACTCTTCATTTGGAATAGACTTTTGATGATGCAATGGGCCACTAGTGCTTAAGTTGGTTGTGTAATTTTTAGAAGTTTCTTCAGATGCTTCGCCATTAAAATCGTTAAAAATTATTGTTAAATATTGCCCTTTAACTGGATAAAATGTTGCATTCACAGATTAGCTACCCGGGGAAATTCCCATTGCAATCCCCGGCCTTTGTAATGCTTCAAGCTAGAATCATCTTGCCTAGATTCACCCCTACTCTTCATTCTTTTCTTTTAAAGAAAAAAACGATGGAGGTATTTGGTAGTCCTATTTTAATGGAGTTAATATTTATTATTTAATAGTTATATTTTGCTAGTTTTTTAATGTATTAAATACGGAACTATAAATGAAAAAAACAATTTTTTAAAACAATAAATATTATATCAAGAAAGTGATGAGATTAATTTGATATATTTTTACCTTTTTAAAACGTACTCTTCATCTGGTCATGGATACGTGAAGTCATGCATGTGGTGCAACATATAAATCCATGCATAATGAGTAGTAAATATATGTCGCAGGTTTTGCAAATTGCCCTTGAATGCAATGAATCAATATTACACGGAAATACAGCAGATCATCAAGTGAACGTCTAAACTAGTTATTGCAGAGTCTATAATTCCCAGTATTGACTAATTAGGTTACATAAATGTTGGTTGCACTAATATGTGGGAAATAAATCATATGTTCCTAAAAAACTGCTACAACCATCAAGTTATACTATCCATCCCGCGGCGTTATTATGGGGCACTGCTACCAAATGAACTTCCTAGATTCGGATGAGAAGCTTGTTCAAGGGAGATTTTAATTGTTTTGCTTTGGGATGATTTATATATATCAATGCATTCCTCAAGGTCAGCATCACATGTCAAAAGAACCCACTCCTCGTCATCGTCCAAGTATTTGAGATCAATTCTGCTGACATCTTTGATGTTGAAACGCCTACCAATCTCTTGTTGCAGGTCATTGAAACCCCAGCTTGGTTGCAAACTCAACCGTACCATATCTTCTCTATACATAACTTTTACTTTTATGGCACCCGAGGGTCGTAATTTGTGGCCACCACTTTTTGGCAAGGGAAGTTTAGTCTCAAAACTAGGTAGCTCACCAAATGTTTTATGGCTTTGGGATCTTGCAAGAAGCTTTGGCTCCTCTTGATTCAAGGCTTGCAAATCAGCATCACTGAGAGCTCTCTTTAGTGCTCCTTCGGGGTTCTCCACTGTCAACCCGTGTGTACTACACAATGCGCTTATACTGGTACTACGCTGTTTTGCTCCAGTGGAACAACAGGTACTTGAACCAGAACTCTGGCTACATGAAGAAGATGGAGACTTTGGAGCAGCAGCAGCAGCTCCTTGGCTGAGCACGCCGCTCTGAATTTGAGGTTCTGATGGCTTTGACTGGTTACTTATCTTGGATGATGAAGGACCCTTGCCAGAAAAGTTTGGTGAGCTCAGTTCGGGGAAGCTTGAGTAGAAGGATCCAATTTGAATGGCACCCTCAGCACCTTGGACCGAGTCAATCACAAGTTGAAGTTTTCTTAAAGAGTGGCCTACCTTCTTAATTTTTCTAGAAGGCCATCGAGTGATCCCGTGTTGCCTGCATATCCTTTTCAGAGTAGTGGGGCACACTGCAATACAGTAAACTCGGTAAGCGAATCCAAGTGAGCTGGGTCCTTTTACACATTATAAAGAGAAATTGATCGAAATGCTAATGCATGGAGGTCAAGGGCGTTTATACTATCACTCCAAAATGAGGTATGACACAGATATATCACATTAAAATTAACCTTTCAGTATATCGGTATGAACTTATATGACACCTTATATATTGATGCATACACTAGGCTAAATCGATCTCTAGCTTCAAAGAGAGAAGCACTGTCGCAGCTGGTTCACCAACAATAGATTGCGCAGAAGAGGTAGGACATGAGAAAGATCGACCGTTTAAGCTTAAACTGTGATATTTATATGTAGTAAAATTTCACGAGCTGTATGATTATTTGAATAACTAATGGTAGTTACTTCGATATACTAAGTAATGTTTAGTTGAACATAAAGTGAAAAAAGAATGTGAGGCTTCTAAGTATAAATGGAATATTTTCCTACCCCCAATACTTTTAGCAGCATCTTTAAGACTCCCTGCAAAGTACTGCCTAAGGACCTGCAAGCTGATTGTCTTCTCCATCTTGGTTCGTCTCTTCTCACCTGCTTTTTTACGTTCTAAAATGTGGCGTCCGCCAGATGAGGAGGAGTCACCACCGCCTCCCTCAAGACTAGCTATGCTTCCAGCATTTTGATGAAGCAGCCCAAAATCTGAAAGTACCTGCTTATTATATAACTCTTGCCGAGTTTCTTCCCAACTGGTTGTCATCTTGAACTCTTCTTTTGGTTCTTCTTTTTGATATTCCCAGGAGACATAAACACCTTTCCCCTTATGTTGGGCCTCCATCATGTGGGCAATCCATGATGACTCCTCTGGGGAGTTCTCGTTTGGAGAAGAAATCTTAAATTTAGTTTCTTCTTTGTCTGATATCCCATCAGAAGCAACTACCGCTTCCTTAACGGGCAGTATCACTTCTTCTTCAAGCTCCTTGTCCATAACAACATGCAAGCTCTGGCATGCCTGTTGCATAAAACTGGACAATGAGTTCAGCATCTGCTGCTGTGCTTCGCTTTCATGGCAATCTTTTGGGAAGAATAACTCCAAAACGAATTCAACCAATCCAGTAAAAATGCTTTGTAGTGGAATAGCTAATGCGCCACGCAGTTTGAACATCCTAGCATGGTGAGAGAGAGGATAATTTGTCTTACTGAAGGCAGTTATATCAGTTGCAAAACATTGTTTGTCTGTTGTGAATGCTCTACCAACTATTCCTTGGCCTCTGAACAGGTGGTGCTCAGAGCATGCCTCAAGGAAGCCCAAAAATTTGTCATCAGCCACGAAGCAAGCAGCATCCACGGTGGAAACACAATTATAATAGTTCTCGTCTGAATGTCGGCATCCACTTTTACCTTGACTGAGGCATGGGGCCCATGTTAGAGCCAAAGGCAGCTTATATGTCTTGCAGACAGATCTTAGAACCTCAGCTATCTCAGGCAATGCAGCTTGATACAACTCATTGCAAGCCTGTGGATATAGAGGGTCTCAGAAATGAGTAATAAAATTTTGAACCATTGAAACTATAGTTTTAAGATACCATTCTTTTACCTCTACATTAGGAGGACTGAAGTTTTGTGAGGTCCTTAGATCAACAGCCTGCAAACAGATATGCTTTATTTAAATGTATATTCAGATGCAATATGAGTACAAAGACAACTATTATCGATAAAAACAAGTCCTAAGATTCAATATATACACTGCAAGCATTGTAGCTAGCTATTACAATGTTCAAATGAATTCGTAAGGTTCCTTCAGATGATAAACAAAGAAGAACAAGTAGAAAAAGAGAAAAATAGAGACCTCGAGAGCTTTGCAGACGCATTCCAGTTCTGGGTGATAATTGATCTTTTGAGCAGTTGTGACAACCTCAACAACACCCAAGCAAGTTCCACTGGCTCGTTCAAAAACAGGAAGAGCTAGAGATCCACCAACATTGTACTTTAGTGCAAAACTAACACGCGGATATTCTTCGCTTCTGAAGAAACGAACATCAGGTGTCCACTCAGGCAACTTCCCCAAAAAGACACGGCCAGGCAACCCAACCGATTTATTTGAATCCTCCTCAGCAGGGAAGTTATAGGACTTGGAGACATCTCTAAAGATTTTGAGAGACTTACTATTTGTGTTAACAGAATAAGGCTGGCCTTCAGTAGTAAGAACATGCTTACCTTCTCTTGTAACAGGCACCCAGATTTGGATAAGAACATCCCTATCTTTTGTAGATTCCTTCAAATATCCTATAGCCTGCATTAGTCTCTCTTTCACAGATAAAGAAGAACCGGATTCCGCTTTAGGCCCTATCCACCATCTACTGCCCATCTCAGTGCCTTCAACTATAAAACTTCCAGTTTGGGATAAAGATGAAGCATTTCCAACACCACCCCAGTTTTGTGACTGAGTTTTAGAAAGGTTGTCAGTTTGAGAGGGAGCAAATTGCATATCTGTCTCTCCTTGATGCATTTGATGAGGGTTTATGGTAAAAGGAAAAGTATTAGAGCCGGATACAGGGAAGCAGTGAGGAGAAGGGGAAGATGTTGAAGGAGCAGGTTGCATAAAGTTGAAGCCATCGCTAGTCTCTAACCAGCATCCTTCAACCAAGAGTTGATCCATAAAATCCAAGTCCATAGCAGCATCAGACAAGTTCCCGAAGGTAGTAGAATTAGGTGAAAATCCACCACCACCACCTTCCATGTTGAAAAGGCTTCAAATTTGCTTCAAGCAGAGCCCTTATTATTACATTCGAATTGCAAGCAGTATCATGACCACAGTAAAGATGAAAAACAAAAAGAGGAACTTCCAGGAAAGTTTCCTTTTGCCAGTATCCAAAAACCCAATCTGTCGGAGGCGCAGAAACATCGTATCAACAAAAAATTGTTTTGATTGAACTGCAATCAGAAATGCATTTCAGAGGAAGAAACCTACCATATTTTTCATTCATAGTTAAATACTAAGAAAAGCAAAGCAAAGCATGCCACTATGAAAACTATATCTTCATTTTTACTTTTAAACCAACTCAAATTTTAGTTGACTCGATCCCACAACTCCCAACATCAGCTTTCCACAATACAATAATCACACAAGCAACATCATTTTAGTGTTTAAATGTAAAGCTAAGAGAAACAAATACAAAGAAGAAATAAACATAGAAAGAAAAGAAAGCGACTCACTTTACAAAGAATCTATGAGGAAATCCCAGTTTGGTAGTTTAGGTTTCTGTGACTGTGTAGTATGTAGTATAGGCTTTTGAGTGAAACAATCTAATCTAACAAAAGATGTGGTGGCTGTTCTTGGATGAATGTACCCTTTTGTTTACCTTTCTCACTAGTTTCTGTTGCTGTCTTTGGCGATGATATTATATAAACTAAAAACTCCCAAAGCTACGTGCGTGAACACCGAAGAATCTTGTCTCTAATCTATGGAAAACCTTAGGACCCCACTTCAGCCGCCAATCACAATTTTCTCATTTCTCTCTCCTTTCTACTACAACCCCTTCAAATAAAGGGTGAAAATTAATCAAAAAAATAAGATAAAATCTCTCTCTAGAGCTTCGTCAGACTTGATTTTGATGAAACCAAACGTTTGAATGTTGGTTGCCTTGCATGTTCAGCCTTCAGATTCCCTGCATTTTATTTATATTTAATATTGCTTTCTAGTTTGGACAATTTGCTTTTAATTTAAACCTTGTTTAACTAACATATTTTGTACTTATGTTTTTTTTTGTCCATCAAATTTATTTACGTCACTTAATATATTATTATATTAAATAGAATAGTTAATAACTTTTAATCACTATATTACGGCCAAAATTGAATATTAGACTAAATAAATTTATTAAAAATGGAAATTATTTAAATATATTTCAAGTGCAATTATTGCAATTTAATAAAAAAAAATTAAGATTCCATTTTTGTTTTTAAAGGTTCAACTTTCAATTTAAAAGGAAATTACTATTGCCAAAAAATGTTACAATAATATCTTGTCTTTCACCATAGAAAAACATGGCTTGATCATTCATGGAAATTACTTGTCTTGCACGAATGAATTTGGATTGAATGGTAATTACCGATTTACCATGACAAATACATACATATATTGATTATGTCAACCATTTACCAAATGAGTAAAGTTGTGATAATAATAGAATAATAGTAACCTTTTCCTCTTAGCATGCAGTTTCCACACATTTTCGCCTACAATTGGAAAAACTTTTACCTCATATAGTGATAAGATGTCTTGCATTTTTAGTAAGAGAATTCAATACAAATTTTGGAAATGATTTAATTAAGAGAGTAGAAAACCTTTAGTAAATTATGTCATTAGATGAACATGTTTATTCATGTATTTTCAGTGATGGCGTAAGCTTAAAAAGGTTTTTGTATAGAGGTCGATTGTGCTAGGAGATTGGATATTCTTGCAAGATGAATGTGAATTTTAAGCTCAGCCCACCATCGAAGATGCATAATTCTATGGAGGTCGACAGGACTAGGAGACTGGATATTCTTGCCAAATGAATTTGAATTTTGAGAGTGTTGAAATTTGTGTTTCAAAAGGCATTTTGATATTTAAGTTAACAAAAAGTGAAACCGAGATACTAACACAAAGTAGCTTTTTTTTTTTTAATAAATGTAATTTCCATAAAGAAAATAATTACATTCAAGAAAATAATCAAGTATTGCATTACATTAGAAACCTATCAAAAATTGTAGATTCACTGAATCCCACCAAAATGCACATCAAACACCAACCAAGCAACCAAAATGACTAAGCAACAGAAAAAATAGGATCAATCAAACAAACAAAAAAAAATAACACCTTAAGGCAAAGTAGCTTTTAGTTGTACTTGGGTATTTATAATTTGTGCTTATTGCTGCTTGCATGGTTGCTTAATGAATTGCCATTAATTGTCTACTTGATCATATTGGTGCATTGGCTTGCTTGATTTTTCTTAGTGGCAAGTTTGTTAGCCCTACAACCTTGGCTTCATTACAAGGTTGCCAAGTCTTGGTAGCTATTTGCTATGCTAGATGGCTTTGTTTCCTATTTTATAGTTTGAAATGTTGTGTGTTAAAGGCCTTATGGGCTTAGACTTTTCTCAGGCTTTGGCCCATCAGTATTAAGCAACAACTTACATTATAAGTTGATACAACAATTGTTCCCCTTAAGTGGGAGGCTAGTTATAAAGTGGTGAGGCGAGGACCTAAACCTACAAGTGGGAACTCATTGGAAATCTTATAATCTAGGAATTAACGTGTTGATTAACTTATCTGTTCCTTCTGAAATGACATCTTCTCGACCAAGGTTTATGTTGGGGATTGAATATTTGTGGAGTTAATTTTGGATTCAATAGTTGCATTCCCCAAAGGATAGAAGCTTGGTTAGGTTTTTGTTTGGAGTTGAGTGTAGTGTTGGGTGTTTTATGCAATTTTGGTTGCAGATTGCGTTGGAGACTTACGGTGTTGTACGGAGCAAGTTTGAGGCTACTTTGGAGTTTTGATGTGCTATGCATAGTAGTTTTTTTTAAGTTGCTTTAGAGCCTTAGCATTCTATATGAATCATATTTTGAGTTGTTTTGAAACCTTAGCCTGTTGCACAAAGTAGGTTTTAGGTTGCTTTGGAGCCTTAGTGTGATGCGTAGAGCAAATTTTAAGTTTTTTTAAATCCTTATTGTGCTACATGAGGTAGCCTTATAAATTGCTTTAGAGCCTTAATATTTTATGTGAGGTAGGTTTTAGGATACTTTGGTGCATTGGCATGCAAGTAGGTTTTAGGTTGCTTCGGTGCCTTGAGAAAATTTTGAGTTGCTTTGGAGCCTTGATGTGTTGTGCAAAGTAAGTTTTGGGTTGCTTTAGAGCCTTAATGTTGTCAGAGTGATTCGATAAGAAGTAGGTTGTGCAAAAGTGCTTTTATTTTTCCCAAAAGATGAAACTGTTTGTTGAGAGATGTATTTTAGTGAGTTTTTTAAGGCCTACTTGGTCACTTTGTTGTGCACAAAGTGAGAGGCTTGCAAAAGCAACTTGTTTAATATAAGTGTGAATAATGATTAATAATGGGTGCCATGTAGTTTTGAAATTAAATGTTGACATGGAGCATGTGAGCAATTATGTGGAGTTTACTACTAAAGTTAATACTCCCAATGCTACTAAATCAGACCCTAATGGTGATTCAAATGCAAAAATCTTGCAAACATAAAAGATTATGTTGAAGAAATATGAGATATGTGAGGTTAATGTCATACTTATTTATGAGAATGCATGTTTGAAGGAGGAAATCATAAGTTGATCAAGCAGATGATAGTAAATGATTCTCTTCTTGATGATAGAACTGCTCAATTTGAGGCTGCACAAAAGGATCTTACAACAACTAAGTCTATATTGGAAAAATTTAAATGCAAGTAGTGAGAAACTTGATGAAATACTTGTTGTTGGAAGGAGGAGTCCAGGAAAAGGTAGCCTTGGGTACTTTAATAAGAAAGTAAAGGGGTTTTTTTTATAGACTTTCATAGTTCTTTTTTTTTTGTCAAAGCCACTAATAATGTTGACCATCGTGAATGTTCTAAAAATCAAGTGTTGATTCATACCGAGAAGAAAGTAAGTCAACATCACAATATTGTGTGCCACTACTATAGAGTGTTTGGACACATTAAGCCAAGATGCGCCAATATATTTAGAGACCTGACGATGAAACATGGAAATATAGTTGCTGCTCCAACTACTAATGGCATTGCTCAAAGACAGAAGTAAAATATTGTATGGAGAATGAAGGATCAAAATGTTTGTTGGTTTTCATCAATCCGTAAAGGACAGTGTAGATTATGTGTAGCTCTTTAATAGTAGATGTTTTCACCAAATGACTTGTAACAAATCCTATTTGCCTAACTTTAAGGGAACCTATAAGGGTTGTGTAACCTTTGGAGATTGCAAGAAAGGCTGGATCATTGGGAAATGAAGCCTGAATGTAGATGAACTGTCAAGGCTTCAAAATGTTTTCCTTGTTGAAGGTCAATTTGATCAGTATCAGTCAGTTATGTGATAAGGGAATGCTTGTTAAATTCATTAAAAATAAGTTTTTGGTTATTAGTCATTCCAATGAGCCTATAATGGAAGGAGTGAGTACATTTGAAAATTGTTATAGATCGATTGAACCTTTGTAATGTAACAAGGCAATTAATTCTAAACTTGAATTATGGCATGAATAACTTAGTCATGTTTATTACAAAAGCTTATAATGCTTGTTTTTTATGATGCCGTGAAAGGAAGTCATAATCTAAAGGAGACATACCAAAAGTTTATGGTGATCGTTTGAAAGACAAACAACAAAGAGAGTCCTTTACGTAGTTACAACTGATTCAAGAAACTGGTCTACTAGAGTTACTTTATAGGGACTTAATTGATCCAATGCAGACAGAGAGCTTATGAGGCAAGAAGTATGATGTATGCGGTTGATTACTCAAGATATAAATAGGGAGATTACTGAGAGAAAAAATTGAGACATTCACTGAATTCAGAAAGCTTGCAAGAAGCTTATTAATAATAATGGATAGTGGATGGGAAAGATTGTGAGGGTAAGGAGTGATCACATCTAAGAGTTTAAGAATGAAGATTTTGCAACCTATTATGATGAAGAATGAATTAGGCATTAGTTCTCAGCTTATAAAACTCTCAAAAGAATAGTGTGGTGGAAATAAAGAATCTTACCATTCAAGAGATTATGTAATGCTCAACAACAAGAACATATCTCACCAATTTTGGGTTGAAGCAATTAACATTGTTGTTTATGTTATCAACAGGGCTTTACTTAAACTAAAAACAAGGATGACTCTTTTTGAGATGTGGAGAAAAGAAAAGTCAAGTGTCAAGTACTTTCATGTTTTTAGGAGTACATGTTACATACTTAGAGATCAAATGCATCAGGGAAAGCATGATACAAAGAGTGATGAAGGAATCTTCTCAGGGGTATTCTAGGAATAACAAGGCTTACAGAGTTTACAACTAGTGAACTCAAATAGTTATGGAATCAACCAATGTGATAGTCAATGATAGATCCACTCAGATGCTTACTGAAGATGAAAGAGTGACATAAGCAGTGTCAGACACAGTTGCAACTACTCCTAGCATTACAAATGATACACAAGAGATTTTTGTAGAAATTCATGAAGTTGATGTTACCAACAAAGAATTTGATCAAATTAATAGTGTCGAACAACCTCAAGTCTCTGAAAGAGTAAGAAAGAACCACTTAGTTGATGTTGTTATTAGAAATCCCAATGATATTGTAAGAACTAGAGGAAAACTGAGAGCTAATTATAGAGACATGATGAGACTAGCATGTTACACTTCTCATATTTAACCAAAGAAAGTGGATAAGGAATTGAAAGATGAAGACTAGAAACGTGCTATGCAGGAGGAACTAAACCTATTTGAATGGAATGAAGTACGGAAGCTTGTGCCTAGATAACCAGACTGCAATATCATTGGAACAAAGAGGATATTAAAAAACAAGACCGATAAAAATGGTCATATCACTCGCAATAAATCAAGGCTATTAGTTCTAGGATATGCACAAGTGGAAGGGATCAGATTTGATAAGACATTTTCTCTTTTTGCAAGAATGGAAGTAATCAGATTGTTACTAGCAATTGCCACTCATCTCAACATTAAGCTGTTTTATATAGATGTTAAGAGCGCCTTTCTAAATGGGTTCTTGAAGGAATAGGTGAATTGGCTCAACTAAATGTATTTAAAGATCCTAAGTATCCTAATCACATGTTAAAACTTAGTAAGGCTCTTTATGGGCTGAAGGAAACCCCTTGTGCTTGGTATGAGAGACTATCTTAGTTTCTTCTTTATCAAGATTATCAAAGGGGGTTATATAGACAAGATTTTATTCATAAGGAGACAGTGGTATCACCACTATTCCTCAAATCAATGTTGGTGATATTATCTTTGGATCAACCTCTTTCCACACCAACGATAACTTCATGAAGATGATGTAAGAATGAATTTGAGATAGCATGGTAGGGGAACTTTCATACTTTCTTGGTTTTCAAGTGAACCAATAAGATGATGGTATTTTCTTTCACAAGAAAAAGTATGCTAAAGACTCTGTAAAGAAATTTGGCCCAGATAATGCAAAGACAAAAACGAAAACCAATGTCTCCAAGTGAAAAGATTAGCACAGATACAAGAGGAGTTCCAATCGCTCCCGCCACTTATAGGAACATGATAGATAGCCTATTATATTTAACAAGTAGACCAAATTTGTTCTTCAATGTTGGAATATATGCTAAATATCAATCAATCCCAAAGACTCTTATCTCAAAGTAGCCAAATGTATTATCATATATGTAAATAAAAAAATAGATTTAGGGATTTAACTTTCAAAAGACAGTTAAGGAGCTTATTTGGTTATAGTGATGTTGATTGGGTTAGCAATGTGGATGATAGAAAGAGCACTTCTAAAGGTTGTTTCTACTTAGGGTCGAATCTTATTTCATGGTACAGCAAGAAACAAGCTTCAATATCTTATCAATATTTGGAGCAGAGTTCACTACTACTAGAAGTTATTGTGCTTAACTTATTTTGATGAAAAAGATTATGGAAGATTTTCGAGTGGCACTACTTGTGGCAACTACTTACTATGACAACTCTAGTGCTATCAACATATTGAAAAAACCAGTGATGCACTTAAAGACAATGCACATAGATATTTGTCATCATTTTATTTGTGAACTGGGAGAGAATAAACACTGTTGAATTAAGGCATGTGCCTACTGAAAATCAATATTGGTTGACCTTTTTACTAAAGTGCTTGATTCAACCAAGTTTGAAGGCATAAGTCCTAGTGATTTTGTGAAAAGCATCCAAACGCTAATTCTTGATGTGTTTTACCATGTGGTTATTTTTGGTTACTTTTGACATAAAATATTTTATTTTTGGTAGGGTAATATTTTGTATTTTTACTTTCAAATTTTTGAAGGGAAAGTAATTAAAGACAACAGATTTTGGGATTTGGGTATTAAATACCCTTGTGGAGTTGCAATATGTGTCTATCACTTTTCTCCAAGTTTTCTAAAACCTAGTTCCTTAATAAGCCTTTTGAGATCTTTGGCTTTGATTCCAATTCTTGTATTCTTTTTCAAGAAAACTCTTCTTCTTTTCCTTTCTACAATGGCTCATGTAAAAGTCACTTCCCAAGAGTAATTCAATAGACTGGCTCGTGAAGGTTCTCAACCTATTAAAAAGGTTCAACCAAATTAAGGAGTTTCTTCTAAAGGAGCTTAACAAATGGAGTCTCTTGTGCCCATTGTTTCATACGCATATACAAGAATTATTGGCATTACCCCTGAAGGAGTTACTCAAGTTGATGAAGAAGCCTCTATTAATCTTGTCCCCTATGAAACCTCTAACAATACTAAGAAAATAGAGGTCTTTTTATCCGAGAAGATGAGGAAAAATGGAAAAATTGCATTCATAGACGCTGTTAAAAATGATTGACTTCCTGCCAACCTTGTTTCAAATGTTCAACCATTTGAAGATGTTACAAGAGCTGTGGCAGAAATTGACATATACTTGACAATACACCCTTTCAAGAGAACACACCCATGCCTGTAGATTGATTGGAGACCCTAATTGATACAATAATCCAACAAAGTAATACCACTTATACCACTAGTCATGAATCTATTATTGATGCTACTATTGATGTGATAGTCCATCAAATCCTTTTAATGATTTTGTAACTAATATTTTTGAACCTGATGTTAATGTCTGTATTTTTATTACTGCATTTGAGGGAACTAATGTCTCTGTTAAGGGTTTTTAAGGAGATGATAATGAACTTGTCATTGTTGGAGTTGTCACTACGACCACCATTGCTCTAGTTGATAAGAGAAATGTTCACTCTTACTCTGTAAAAGAAATATAATAGATATATTTCTCAGTAAAGGGAAAATAAAAAACAAGAACAAAATGGGGAGGAAGAAAAAAAAATCTCATTTGATCCCATCAAAACCAAAAAGCAAGCGTAATGGATGAGGAATTGATTCATTTTCCACTAAGGTGGATGAAAGCATAGAAGAGAATGTTCCACTGAGGGAACTAGTTATTAGGAGAAAGTCGAGAAAAAAATTACCAAATGTTCTATTGTCTGTGAAGCAAAGAGAAAGAAAGAGAAGGAAGTTGGAGTTCTTTTCATGTTATAAGATGCTACTAAGAAAGCTAGAGAAAAGAGGGAGAAGCTTTCCAAGATACAGAATCAAACATTCCTCACATCTTCTTGTGCCAATAGATACAAGGATTTTGCGAAGAAAGCTTTTATTAAGAAGAAGAATATTTAGAAAAATGGCTTCTATGGTCATGGCATAGATGTTTTCCTTTAAAATAAGTGATTTGTTGGGATCAACTAGATCTGTAAAGCCGTAAGTCAGTTATGTGGTTTAGGAGTTTTTTTACCAATCTTCTGAAGTCTATTGGTGATCACAAAAGCAAGTATTTTCAAAAATATTTTGTATGAGGGAGATAATATGATTTCAATCCTACAAGAATTAGTGCCCTACTAAATCATCATTGTATGGATTATGCATAACTGATAGTATCTTCTGATGAAATTGTCAAAACCATCACTATGGAGTGTAACCAACTTAGCCACAAGGTGTTAAGTTCAAGGAACCGACTTATGCAGCCTTGTTCACTATTGCTACACGGAACTGGATTCGTAACGGTTAAAGGAATATAGTGACAAAGAAGTTGGTTGTATTGCTTAGAAAGATTGTTTCCTTTGTTTAATTCAACCTTGGGGAGATCATATTTGAGGAGATCACCAAACATGTAGAGTTTCTACATACTAGACTATGTTTACCTTTTCTTTCATTAATATTTTAGATTTTGTTTAACCAGAATTCTAGAATTGTTAATGCTACTAAAATATATGAAAAGTTGTCTCAAGAGTTAACATACTTACTCAAGTGGCATGAAGGATAACATGCTTCAACTGATCTACGAACCAAGAAAGGGATGATATAGATACAGTTGGAACTATAGCTTGCAGTACTAGTTCAAACTTAGCCTTTGATCAAAGATTGCTCAAACACTTGAGGCTGAGATAGCTGGGCATGGAAAAGCACTCACCCAACTAAAGGCTCAAATGAATACTATTCAGTTGTTGAATAATCGAGTTGGAAACCTTAAGCTTGATCTTCTTGCCAAGAAGAATCAATAGTCTTTTGACAAGACTTTTGAACAAAAAGGGGGAGTGATATGGATGCTTGATGCTGCTACTGTTTGGTGATGTTGTTGATTTTCTGAAATTTTATTTTTCTATTTATTCTTTTTGCATTTCGACTATAGAGAAATTTTTTTATGTTTTGGATTGTACATTTTGATTGGTTTTACATTCTGGTGTTTTATTGTTAATACATTCTTTTGCCAAAACATTAATGGTTGAATTGCTTGATTATGTTATTAGCTAAGTTTGATGGTTTATGGGGGAGATATTGAGTAATATCATTCATTAACTTCTTTGTTGTATTTTTTTCCATGTATTAGTTTTGTTCAAAAATTGCAAAGGGGAAGAATTGTTAAGGCAATTTTGAGAACAGTACCACTGGCAGTTACAATTGCACTTGGCACTGCATAGATTACATAACTTACATTATTTAGAATTGGCTATCTTTTGATACAAAACATTTAGGTCATGACCTTTGTTGTTGTTGAAACATTTTCAAAATATATATAGTGTTCTAATAATTGCAAATGAAAAGTTATAAATAACCCAAAGTTATGTCACTTGGTTATTAACCAAAAGGTGTTACTATTTATAGTGATGAGTTATGTCTCTTAAATTCAAAAGTTATATCACTTGATTATTAACAAATAGTAATGATTATTCAAGTAGATATTTATTGAATAATTATGTTTATTTCTAGAGATATGACTATCCATCTGGGTAGTTATGTCCCTATGAAGAGACATGAGACCTCCTATAAATAGGAGTGAACTTTCATTTGTATGACATACCTAAAAACATAGAAACAAAGTTTCTTTCTATTTCCCTCACCATCTTTTATATTCCTCAATTGTTTTATAAATAATTATTGCAAAAAATATTTTTTTATAGAAATTGATATCCTTGCTATGCTTCTCTCAATGCTCGATGGATTGTTTTCGTCAATGCAAAACGTAGACAGTCATTGGGCTTCATTGTATCCTCGAGGTTCATTTGTCAGTAACTCTTTTGCACACCATAATATAAGTGGGGACAAATAGAACCTTAAAGAAAGTGACATTGATACATGTGTTAAAAATATAACGTCGGTAATGACAATATATCGCAAAGAAAAGAGAAATAAAAATTAAAGAACACAGATTTTACGTGGAAACCCTTTCGGGAAAAAACCACGGGCAGAGGAGAAGAAAATTCACTATGTTGAATTCGAATGAATTACAAGAGGAATAGACTATGTCTATTTATAGGCTTGTAAAACCATATTCTAATAGGAGTGTAGTAAGATTGAAACACCTTATTCTAATCAATATCAAATAGATGGAGTTTAATAAGGTTTAAAAAACCTTATTTAAAATAAAATAAAAGAAGTGTAATTCTATAGGGATTCTTCTTTTATTTTATTTTACCATTGTATTTTATTTAAATAAGGATTCGGGTCACTTAATTCTAACAATCTCCACCTTGACACGAATTCTCAATGAACAAGTTCTCCATCGCGAACTCTCAACGAACAAGTTCCCCACCTCTTCCATAAAACCCATTAAGGGTTTAACTTCAACAATGAACACCAACCAAGTCTAAGCAATGCTCAAACTTGGTTATAGGAAGTGACTTAGTCATCATATCTACAGGATTTTCATGAGTACTAATTTTGCTCACAACAATATCACCACGAGCAATAATATCACGAAAAAAATGATACCGAACATCAATGTGTTTTGTTCTCTCATGAAACATTTGATCTTTTGTAAGGAAGATGGCACTCTGACTGTCACAAAATACTGTGCTGATTTGAAGGTCTTCATTGAGCTCTCTAAATAGTCCCTTCAACCAAATAGCTTCTTTACATACAAGCCTCAGTAATCGCCATAAACTTAGCTTCAGTGGTAGACAAAGTGACTGTAGTTTGCAAAGTAGCTTTCCAACTGATTGCACAACCTCCGATTGTAAAGACATAACCAGTGAGAGATCTTTTTCTATCAAGGTCTCCAGCAAAATCAGCATCAACATACCCAATGACTCCATCTCTAATTTTTCCAAACTGTAAGCAAACATCAGTAGTACCTCGTAAGTATCTTAAAATCTACTGAACTGCTTTCCAATGTTCTTTACCGGGATTCGCCATGTATCTGCTAACTGCACTGACTGCATATTATAAATCTGGACGTGAACAAACCATAGCATACATGAGAGATCCCACTGCACTAGAGTATGGAACATGTGACATGTACTCAATCTCATCATCTGATTGTGGAGACAAAGCTGATAAAAGTCTGAAATGGGCTGCTAAAGGAGTACTAATAGGCTTAGCACTCTGCATATTGAACCTGCAAAGAGCTTTCGCAATGTACCCCTTCTGACTTAGGTACAATTTACTTACTTTTCTATCTCTGAGAATCTCCATACCAAGTATCTTCTTTTCTAGTCCCAAATCTTTCATCTCAAATTCTTCACTTAGTTGGGCTTTGACCTTTCTTATCTCTCATATATCTTTTGCTGCTATCAACATGTCATCAACATAAATAAGTAGATACACAAAAAAACTATCACTGTTTTTCTTAAAGTAAACACAGCTGTCAAAACTACTTCTTTTAAAATCATGAGAAGTCATAAAGGAATCAAACCTCTTGTACCACTGTCTTGGTGACTGTTTCAAACCATAAAGGGACTTTTTTAGCAAGCAAACATAGTCCTCTTTTTCTGAGACTGTAAAACCCTCTGGTTGTTGCATGTAAATATCTTCCTCAAGTTTTCCATGCAAAAATACAGTTTTTACATCTAACTGCTTAAGCTCCAAATCATGCATGGCCACAATACCAAGCAAAGATCGAATCGAATTATGCTTCACAATTGGGGAGAACACATCTGTGAAGTCCACTCCTGGAATTTGACTGTAACTCTTTGCAACAAGCCTTACTTTATATCTGGATCTTCAACTCCTGGAGTCCCTTCTTTCTTTTTAAACACCCATTTACAGCGAACAACCTTTTTACCTTTAGGAAGTTTCACAAGATCCCATGTTCTATTTTTGTGGAGTGATTCCATCTCCTCTTGTATAGCAAACATCCACTTTTCTGAGTCTTCACAGCTAACCGCCTCAGAATAATTAGACGGCTCTTGGTTTGCATCTATATCTTCGGCCACATTTAAAACATAAGCAACTAGATCAGCCTCGACATACTTCTTTGGAGGTTTAATTTCTCTTCTACTTCTATTTTTGGCGATAGAGTATTGTGGTGAAGAAGCAACTCTATTCTCAATTTTTATACTGGCTTGAGGAGTCGACTCTGTATTAATCTGATGCTCCACCTGCTTTTGATTTTCTTTATTGGAAGAGTCTTTAAGAGATAAGTTAGGTAGCATAGCAGTTTCATCAAAAACATCTCTGCTAATCACAACTTTTCTATTTTCAGGACACCATAACTTATACCCTTTTACACCAGCTTTATAACCAAGAAAAACACATTTAATGGATCTCGGTTCCAATTTTCCATTATCAACATGAGCATACGCAGGACACCCAAAGATCTTTAAATCAGAATAATTAGCAGGATTACCAGACCATACCTCTTGTGGAGTCTTTTTCTCAATGGCAACGGATGGAGATCGGTTGATCAAAAAACATGCAGTAGAGGTTGCTTCAGCCCAAAACGACTTTGGTAAGTTGGCATTTGACAACATACATCGAACCTTCTCCATGATTGTTCTGTTCATTCGTTCTGCAACGCCGTTTTGCTATAGAGTATGACGAACTGTCAAGTGTCTCACAATCCCTTCTGACTTGCACAGTTTATTAAACTCATCAAAACAAAACTCTAAGCCATTGTCTGTGCGGAGGTATTTTATTTGTTTTACCGTCTGTTTTTCAATCATATTTTTCCAAGACTTAAATACGAAAAACACATCGCTTTTCTGCTTCAGAAAGAATGCCCAAACTTTTCTGGAAAAATCATTAATAAAAGTTAGCATATAATTAGCTCCACCTTTCGAAGGCACTCTTGATGGCCCCCACAGATTAGAATGAATATACTCCAACGTTCCCTTCGTGTTATGGATTCCTCTGGTGAATCGAACTCTCTTTTGCTTCCCAAAAATGCAGTGCTCACAGAACTTCAATTTGCAAATTCCTTGCCCATCAAGAAGTCCTCTTTTTCTCAATTCTGCCATGCCATTCTCACTCATATGCCCTAGGTGCATATGCTAAAGTTTAGTAATATCATCATCTAACAAGGAAGAGGAAGCGACAGCTGCATCACCAATAACAGTAGAACCCTGCAAAACATATAACTTGACAATCTTTCTCTGCCCTTTCATCACAACAAGGGAACCTTTGGAAATCTTCAAAATCCCACTTTCAGCTGTGTATTTGTACCCTTTTGAATCAAGAGTACTTAACGAAATTAAATTTATCTTCAATTCTGGAACATGTCGTACGTCACTAAGTATTCTGACAACTCCATCAAACATCTTAACTTTAATTGTTCCAACACCTGCGATTTTACACGAAGTATTATTTCCCATCAAAACAACACCTTCAGACACTATTACGTAGGTTGTAAACCAATCCCGATTGGGACTCATGTGGAAGGTGCAGCCTGAATCAAGTATCCACTCCTCGCTCACTTTAGAATTGTTGACAGAAGCGACTAGAAGTTCACCATCATTTGTAGTCTTCTACAAAGATCGACTTCACCGTAATTTTCTGGTTGTTTTCCCTTTTGATTCGCAGCCTCCCTCTTAATCTTGTTCTGTAGCTTATAGCACTCAGATTTAATGTGCTCTTTCTTCTTGCAGAAGTTACAAGTTTTACCTCTATTTGAAGACTTCGATCTACCCTTAGATTTACCGCAAGGATTCCGTTCCTGTGTCCTTCCACGATCATTATCAGCATTCCGATTTTGTCTCTCACGAACAATGAAACCCTCTCCCTGAGAGTCGGGTTTAACCACAAGATGCTTCATCTTATCATACGAGGTCAAAGAATCATAAACCTCATCAACTGTGAGAGACTCACGGCTATATAAAATCGTGTCTCTGAAGGTTGAATAAGACGGGGGCAACGAACAAAGTAGAATCAACCCTAGATCTTCCTTATCATACTGAACCTCCATGGCCTCTAAGTTTGAGAGAATTTCTTTAAACACTGTTAAGTGTTCGTGCACAGACGCACCTTCCTCGAAATGATGAGCATAAAGACGTTGCTTCATATGCAACTTGCTGATTAGAGTTTTCGACATACATATTTGTTCTAGCCTCTTCCATAATGCAGCGATGGTCTTCTCCTTCATCACATCATGCAAAATTTCGTTAGACAAATGCAGATGTAACTGTGTTAACGCCTTTCGATCCTTGCGCTTCTTCTCTTCCTCCGTCAATGTCGAAGGCATCTTATCTACCCCTAGCAGGGCTTTCTCTAAATCCATCTGTACAAGAACTGCCTACATCTTTATCTGCCACAACACGAATCTGGTGTTGCGATCCAACAGCAGAATTTCATACTTCAAAGACGCCATTACCGTGATCGAGATGAAAAATCCAGAAGCTCTGATACCAATTTGTTAAAAATATAACACTGGTAATGACAATATATCACAAAGAAAAGAGAAATAAAAATTAAAGAACACATAGATTTTACGTGGAAACCCTTTCGGGAAAAAACCACGGGCAGAGGAGAAGAAAATTCACTATGTCGAATTCGAATGAATTACAAGATGAATAGACTATGTCTATTTATAGGCTTGTAAAACCATATTCTAATAGGAGTGTAGTAAGATTGAAACACCTTATTCTAATCAATATCAAATAGATGGAGTTTAATAAGGTTTAAAAACCTTATTTAAAATAAAATAAAAGAAGTGTAGTTCTATAGGGATTCTTCTTTTATTTTATTTTACCATTGTATTTTATTTAAATAAGGATTCGGGTCACTTAATTCTAACAACATGCCTTAAAGCCTTCGTTAATTTCTCATAAGTTTACTTTTATCCCCACGCACCAACAATTGTTACTTTGGACAAGTGTTGGCCCATCCTTGAAGATCGATCACTTGGAGCAATAAGTCATTGCATATTGGATTAAATCAATCAATTGGATCATCTACTTTAAAGAGATTGGATTAGATGTTTTAAAAGTCTTATCTTGGAAATACATGACTTATCTTAAGATTTATTAGGATATTCTCAATGTTGATTTTATTGCTATTTTGATGGGATTGAGATTGTAATTGATCTAGTATGTTAACAAGTCAAAATAACATATATTCATAATACTTGTATAGGTTTTGTATAGAGAGTTTGGCACTTAGCTTGTTCATTAGGAACTCATTATTATCAATGCATTTTGTAAGTAAATAAGTTAATCACTTGATTTACAAACTAAATTTTCAAGGGGAAAACTTAGTAGGGAGATCTAAATCTTAGGTGCAAAAGTGAAATTGTTAAACCAGTGTGTGATAGTACTTGCATCACTACTTGTATGTGGTTAAAGATAGTATATTATCTCTTTGGGGAAAGCCTTGCAGACGTAGGAAAATCGAACTGTGTAATAATTGCATTGTGTTCAATGTTGTTCTTTTGCAATTCTACTCGCAATTGTAAATGCTCTTTATTCTTGCAACCATCGACAATGTTCTTTCAAAATGAAACATGAAAGGTGATGGATATGTTTAGGAGAGTGAAGTTAGCGAATGTCGGTTCTCTAGGAGTTGGGTTTTTGTTGGAATTATGATGATAAGAAAGAGAATCGCAGAGAAGAAACGAGGGATTTTGCAACAAAATTGTCTGCAAAGTTTTATATATTTTCACTCTATTTTGAACAATGAAGAACAAGGGTATTTATAACAAAAAAAAAAAAAGAAGCTCCAAACTACAGAAGGAAATAATAGAGATTTTATGCTAATAAATAACAAATATATTATACTAATAATTTATAAATCTTCTAAAAAAGGAAAACATAATATGTAAACCTAATTTGCATGCAAGCTCTTCAAATCCAGTTGCTTCGTAGCTACATGGTTCTTCTTCAAACAGCTCGCATCTTTTCTCGCGACCACAATTCGCGTTTGTCCTGCGACCCTAGTTTGCCAAAAGAAGGAGCTCGCCACTTTGTGGTAGCTCACCAAGAAGATTCGCCAATATTGGTGTGTTTGCCATTCTGGGGAAGTTCACTAATATTGGTGAGTTCGCCAATCATAGAGAGTTCGTCAAACTTAAAAGGCATGCCAACTTTGCATGCTACATGAATGGTCATCTCGCAACAGTTGTGCATTAATGACTAAGGAATAGGGTTGTTGATACTTTTAATGGAGTGGGCACTTGTGACACAAAATTCTTAATGATATTGACAAGGCCAAAAATAGATGGGACAGTTAATGATGGGACAATAAGTTGTGATAATGAATTCATACTTCGAAGAGTTCAATAATAATCAAAATGTGGTTTTGATGTCCAGTTCGTGACTAATACTAGGGTTTGAAGATATTAGAGTAATATCTTAAAAGAGGAAGCTTGGGAAGCATCCATAGAAGATGATGTCAAGAGGGAGCTTGGGAAGTGTCCATAGTTGGGAGTAGCTTAGATATATTTTAGTTTAGTTCTCATATATGACACCAATTGTTTGTCTCTTTGGTGGTAAAGTGAGCTTGAGAAAGGTCTCTTTATGGAGGTCGATTAGGTTAGGAAGTTGGATATTCCTATAAGATGAACGTGAGATTTGGAGGCATTGGAGCTTTTAGTCTAAGGTGCACTTGGACATTTAAGTTAGTAAGAGGTGAAGTTGAGATAGGAACCCAAAGTAGTTTAAGGTGGTAGAAATAATCATATTTGGGTATTTGGACTGCTCGAAAGATTGCACCGATGTTGGTGCGTTGGCCTCGTAGATATTAGTTAGGGCAAGCTCGATTTCTGAGACATATAATATTTAGGAAGTTAAAAGATAATAGAAATGCGAAGGGTCAGTTGGTTTTATGCAGAAAAAAGAAAAGCAAGTGGCTCTCAAAAATCCGGGAGGCCATGAATTGTTGAACGGCCTCTCCTCTCTCATGTCATGTTTTGTTCGAGTAGCCGCATCCAAGCAATGTATTAGCCAAAGATTTAATATTAAGTATGAGTTAATTAAAGTGATATGATAGAGTTGGGTGAAATCCTCCTGTCCTGAGCCATGAACTGGTGATTCCATATCCCTTAAATCTCATTGCTTTAGCGAAAGAAGTAGGCCCTACCCTTGTTGCTTTTCAGGAAACAATCACATTTTTATTCTACCCACACTTCAGCTGCAGCCTTAAATAATCAAAATTGGCAGGCTCCATTGATGACTTCAGCTTCGATTTATATTATTTTTTCTTCCATTTTCCAACTTAGTTGCCTCTCCCCACTTTGTTTTTTTAAATTACAATAATTAAATATTACAAACATCCATCTCATCATATTATTCATATATAGACACATGCTATTTATCACATTATGATAATTTAATTTAATATCTTCTACAAAAATATAATTATATTGAAATTTAATTTTAAAATCTATAATATATATATATATATAAAAACACGAGTTTACAAAAATATCTTTTATTATTAATTATATTACTAAATTGACATTAAAATAATATATATGAGTATTATTATGTGATAATAATAAAAATAATATTAATTAATATGATAATATATTAATTAATTAATTTGGTCATATCTTTTAAAAGTTTCACTTAAAAAATAACATAATATATTGTTAATTAATAAAATTATAAATCTATAAAATTGGATAAATTAAAAATAATAAAAATCCAAAATTTTAATTAAATAAATATAATTTTTATACATATGATTTTATTTTGAATATGATAATAAATAAAGTAGATTTATTGTAAATTATTTTACTCACTTGTCATAATTCAAAATTTAATGTGTTGTTTGGTTACTAGTGTAATAATATGAGAAAAAAACTTATTTATTACGTATGTATTACGATAGTTAAACATATAATAAAGAATAGTTAGTATAAATTTTAACTTAAAATTAGAAATAGGAGCAATAACTCTTGTAAAAAATAAAACTTCTTCAAAATAGGAAAAAAATTCCTTTTCTTTGCTAAAAATAAGTCATGGGAGTGACAAAATATTACCAATTGAATTAGTTTATTACTAACTCATATACTAAAACATGTGTAAAAAATAATACTCCTACAAAACATAGCATAATGTTTAATCATATTTGTCGAAACCATTTTTAATTTTTATAAGAAAAAAAAAACGGGGATCGACTTTAAAAAAACGAAAATGGAGTCGCCACCAATCTTTTTTAGAGGTATGATCGGGTCACCTTGAAATTGATTATTTTAATAAAAAAATATTTTGATCTATTAAAACAATGATTTTGGTCTACGAAATTCGAGAAAACGGGTTCGGGAGTCGGTTACGCACGAGGAAGGATTAGCACCCTCGTAACGCCCAAAATTGGTACCTAATTGATTATTTGATGTCTTAATGTCAAAAATTGGAAAAGATTTTAAAATACGATCCTTTTTGTTTTAAAAAAATGAATAAATTAAACTAGATGCTGAGACCTGCATATCTCGAAGGAATAAAACATCATACCCTATGAGTTAGGATACGACATTTTGAAACCTCAAAACTAAGCTTATCTTTCGCTATTTAAAACTCGTACATTTAAATCTAAGAAGGATATTCGGTTATTTGGTTTAAATGAGAAATCGAAACCCAGTAAGTTAGGGAACCATTTTTCAAAATTCCCAAATACAGAATATTGCCTTTATCTTTGGAAATCCTTATCTCGAGACAACGAAATATCATATCCAGTAAGTTAGGACACAACATTTTTGAGTTCCCGAGAATAAGTTTTTATTTATCTCATATGCTTTGATTTTAAAAGGAAAATAATAGGTTCTTTAGATTCGATGAGCAAAATCGAGAACCAGTAAGTTAGGCTACGATTTCTTTCGAATCTTGAAACGCTGAGCATTTGCGTATTTTGAAAATCGAGTAAAAGGTGATATGATTTTATAAAAAAATATAAAGTAAATTACGATACTAGTTTGTATGACAAAATAATGGTGATGAAAATACAAATAACAATACCAAAGGTATAAATAAAATACGAATAAGATAAAAGCGAAATAAACGAATAAAATAAGAGAAAATAACATGAAACAATAGCAAAAATGATATCAAAAAATGGAAGCTAATGGTGAACTAATAAATAAATAAATACTATATAGCATAATAAGAAAAATAATAATAAAATAATGTAATAGTAACACAAACACAACAATAATAATAAAAGATATTAATAAACAAATAGTAAAGATAAAATAATATTAGTAATAATAGAAATAATAGAAATGTTAATAGTAATGAAAACGATAATAAAAGTAATAGTAAAATAAAAATAGTACTAATAATAACATAATAGTAATAATATTTAAAATTAATGGTAATGATAATAAGAAATAATAGCAGTAAAATTAGAAATAATAATACTAGTAATATTAAAAGTAATAATAATAATAATAATATTAACAATAATAGTGGAAATAACAAGACAATTTTTAAAAATATTGTAAATTTTAAAATAAAAACATATACACTTGTGTAGTAGTATAAAATAAATAATATACAATAAAGTAGAATAACTTAACATAAAAACTAAACTTAAAATGAATTTTAAATTAAAATAAAGTTAAGATTACGTAAAATATGAAAGATAACACACAATAAGTAGAAGATACATAAAATAAAATAACCTAATGAAATAAAACAAGATAATTTAAGTAAAATAATTAATAAAAAAAAGTTACACGAGGATTGAATTAAAACATACGTCGTATCCTAGGGGTTAATTGGGCAATTATACCCTATCACCAAAACGGCATCGTTCTGATATCCACCATTAAATGGCCTAAGGACCAGATCGAAACATAAGGAAAATTTTAGGCCAAAATCAAAAGCGAAAAAGGAGCGCATCGGGACAGGTCGCAAAAGCGGAAGGGTCTATTGTGCAAATTGCCCATTTAATAGAAAACACGCGGATCCTATGATAGCGGGTCGGGTCGCGCGGGTCGGAACCAAAACGACGCCGTTTTGGCGTCCAGACCCAAGGTACTAAACGGTGTCGTTTTACCCTTCTATAAAAGCCCACTTTTTTATTATGAAAATCATTTAAACCTTCTCCTAAAAAAAAAATTCTCTGCAGCCTCTCCTCCTGGGCGATTTTCGACAGAGCTCCGGCGTGACTCGCCGCCGTCCGCCGCGGTGGCCGGAACTCCAAAAGGTGAATTTTTTTTCCTCTTTTTTTATTATATTATAAAATTTAATATATTTAAAAAAAAGAAAAAAAAACTTAAAGAAAAGAAACAGATTCGAAAGAGCCGAAAGATAACGAAGAAAAAAAACCTTTGCTCGTTTGATTTTTCTTGTTTTTTATTCCTCTATTCTTTGTATATCCCCCCTCCCTTTTACAGATTTCATTAGGGTTATTTATAGCCCCGAAAATAAATCAAAAATAAATACAAAGATTCTATCCTGCTGTTTCTTGCTATATTTGCTGCTTTTGCTGTGTTCTTTCCTTGTTTTGCAGGTGAACGATGAGAAACACGGCGGTGGAGAGCGCTATCCGTGCGCTGATTGCGATGCTAGGAAGGGTCTGCTTTGGGTGCTGCGGAGCCTAGGGCTCCCGATTCTATTTGGTATTGGGCCCTTTTAGGCCCCGTAAGTTTTGGGTTTGGGTGTAATGGGGCATTGGGTAGTCTATTTGGCTTGTAATGTTAATTGGGCTACTGTAATGGATTAGTGATTTGGGTTTGGGTTTGAATTTTGGTTTTGGGCTAATTGGGCTACGGGTAATATTTGTAAATTCGGGCCTGTAAATTGGCTGTAAAGGGACTTTATTAATTTTTTTTTTTTTGGTTTTTGAATGGTATGGGCCCAGGCAAAATGGGCCTATTACAATATCTGTATACTGAAAATAATTATGTTCTACCAACAAGTATTGGATGCAATAATAAGGCGCACTACACTCCTAATGATAGATCTCAAGTTCAAATCTTAAAGATGACATTATTGTGAAAGGCATCCACTAATCTTAAAAGGATTGGTTTTCATGGGTTGTGCAATGGACAAGGGTTTCTCTCTTTAGCTTCTTTAAGATGCGCCCTTAAACTCTCTTTGGAGCTAGGGGACAAAACCTTGAGGATGAGTGGGTTCTTCAATAGCTCCTAAAGAGGACAATTGTTGATAACGCAAAGATATTGTCTTTTTTAGGTGTTGTTGAAGAACCAACACACCCTCAAAGTTATGTCTCTCAATTCTAAAAAGAGTCTGCCGGCGCCTTTTAAAATTGATGAAGAGCAGAAACCTGGCTATTGAAGGGTAAGAGTGCATGGTGCCTTAGTTGTAAAAAAGTTAACGCATACCCCCTTTGGGTACTATTAAAAAATTAACACATTATAAAGATTTTAGGCATAATGATAAATTTGGCCTTTAACTTTTTCTTATTTTATCATTTTGGCCCTCAACCTTTAAATTTTAGTCAAATTGCATATTTTTTACGGAAAAACTGATTAAAATTTTACGAAAATTTCCATCCCTAAAATTTTCTTTGCTGTGCCTAAATCCTTTATCTCAAACTTAGAGTTAAGCATGGTTTTAAGATGATTAATTTCAGATGGATTCTTAGTCGGAATCAACATATCATAAACATAAAGAAACAAATATATAAAAGAATCATCATCAAGACATTGTACATAAACACAACTTGTTGGAAAAAAATCGGTTTGAAAATTGTTTTCTTGCACAGCGAAAAATTAAAATTTTGAAAAATGGCCCAGTTTGTGATATTTATAGCAATAAACCTTAACCAAATTTGTATATGTGTTTTTGGATAAGCGGATCCTTAATGATTTTCGGCTTTCAACCAAACGATCTTCTACACTATTCTTGTACCACTATCTGCTTCGAGTGTGGGTTTGAACCAATTGAATCAAAACATAGAACTAGAAAAAGTTTTCTTTTTGGGGTGAAAACGGAAATTCTCTATTCTTTCAAAGAAACCGGTAAAATTGTTATGTTGGAAAAATGTATTTAAAAGTTGAGAATAAATTCTCTCTATTTTTCGACGGAATAACAATCTTTCAAAAGTTGTGTTAATAGCTCTATATGTGCCATCTATTTATTGGAAGAGAAGATAGAACTCTTGTAGAGTTGTAGATGTTTATTTTAAATAGAAAAACAATATCCCACTTAGAGTAGGAGAGAGGTGAAAGGCTTACCCTTATATTTCTACTAGGGTTTCCGCCCCATTCATGTTTTGTGAGGGGTTTTGGGCCTTTCTCACATTGGGTCCAATTACAAGTACTTTTTGGCCTTTTTGACCCAATACTTTGTAATGTGATACAACTCGATTCAATTTTTTATTTCCCAAAATAAACTTTAATATTTACATATTAAATTATTTTCTCATCCCAATTTTACTCTAGTAAAATTTTGACGATTTTATCCCCGATAAAATTTCAAGAAAGTTCGTTCAATGTGTCACAACTCAACATGTTCACTATGAACGAATGGTTTATTTTCATTTTCGGGCTTCAAAACAGTCCAAAAATATAAACTCATTCTTCCATCATTTTTTAAGTAGTCATATATAGGATTGCAAATTTTCATTTCTATTTCCATTTCCATTTTTGGAAACCTATATTCATTTCCAAATGATTCAATTTCTCTATTTCGGAGAAAACGATAATCATTCTTGAATGTTTTCCATTTCTCTTTTTTTATTCATTATGTTCATTTTTATTCAAACACGCAATTCATTTCTGGTTTCAACGAGCTAGCGGAGAGACCGATTGGACATATGAAGTTGAGGCTCAAATGATTTATAATTAAGCTCCGACTTTTCGCCTATTAATTATAAACTCATTTAGTCATGAAGTCATTCCACTATAGTATCGTGACTGAGCTCTCCCCAACGATATACCATTACGAAAACAACTACTCAGTGCTCGTCCAATAACCTTGTCATTAGTGTGTTATCCTCATAGGATATCCTTGATCTTTTTGGTATAATATCCGTTCTCCCAATATGATCCTATTTTATCTCATGGTAACCATTACATCTTCCTTCATGAAAAGTCAACCACTATCAATTAGTGATCAAGTCATCAATTACAAAGACGAACAACCCATGACCACGTTTACTTTTCATCAACCATGTAATGCCAATGAGAGGATATCATTTACCCATGTTTTGGGCTATGAATTCCACTACTGTGAATGACGCTACATACCACAGAAGCTGTACACACAACACACCAGCTTTTGATTCCTTATCTATTTGAACTCAGGCTTTTACTTACATCAAAGTGTATGAATCACGCATACATAGCCCACCATCCATTCAAGATTTAGGTATGCCACACTATAAACACCACAAGTGAATAAATCCATATATTAAATGTCATGAGTTCGATCCATGCCTAGCACTATTCAACATCATAGATTTTCATGATATGTCGGTTATATAAATATATATTATATAATATATGTTGCATATTTACGAATCAACATCAAGGGTGATAAGTAATACCCAAATATTTAGATAATACAACAATTATATATGAAAAATATGGTTGTATATATGAAAGTTATAGCTTAATAACTGAGTTAAAAGTAATTAATTATTGTTGATAGATTATTATTATGCATATATGAACAATTATATCAAAAGATGGTGCAAGGTTATATTATGATGGATGAGGGGATTTGCAGAATGCATCCATGAGACGTCTATGATTTATTGGTGTGCGGATTCGAATCAAGAAAACTGTGATGGTGAATTGAAGAAATGATAAATTATTTATTTATTTGTTAAATACATTAATGTGAAATTGAAGCTGGTTAGGCAACATGAAAACGATGTTTAATATATTTTAATGACTTTGATTAGTCATCGAAAGTGAAATAAAATGTTAATCAAATATCCAACCTATGACTGCATCTAAAAGTATAATTGCTGATTCCAGTCACTATAGTATTTTGCTTTTGGGTTGCTTTCACCCATAATTTTATGTCACTTCGATGTGGTGTAAACCTTTCACAATTCTAATTAATTTATTAATCAGTCAATCAAAATGGCGATTAGTATATTTGACGAGTACTGCTATTTTTAAGGGTTTTCTTACGTGCTTTCCATAATTTTCTTGTGTAAGGCAGATTATTCTTTACTCTTTTTTTCTTTTTTTCTTTTTTTAATAAAGGTATTAGTATATGTTTTAATTATGGATCTGTTGAGGCTGAACTCATCCCCCACTAGTTAATTCCTTCGTATTATTTAATCTTTGACTCGGAAAAAAAAATAAACGTTTAAGTACATATGATTTCACTTTGTTACAACAGCAACAGTGCTAACTGAGCTAAGTCCTCGAGTTAAATTATAATTTTTATGGGATTTGAGATGTATTTTTCGGTTTGATTAAATCTAAATACAAGAGAAAGAAGAAATTGGAATAGGATGAAGAGTGAGTAATTGCGTGAGGTAATTGGAATGGGGATTCATAAGTCAGCTCAATTATTTGAAATATAGGTAGGCATGTGGAATGCAGGGGCGAATAGAATCAAAGCAGATACTGAAAGAGGATTCATGGTGGATATCCTCACCCCTTATTTTATTACTTGAATTGGAGATTCTTGTGTTTAATTTAATTACTACTCTTTATTTGTTTAATGTGTTGAACTGTTGATGGTGATGAAAAGGTAGAGAGAGAGAGAGAGAGAGAGAGAGAGATAATGTGAAATGGGTTTGAGTTGCAGATGAAGATTCCCTATCACAAATGTTTGTTTTTTTTAAACCATAGGCAGCCATTGTTGGGGTTAGATGGAGGCAGCTGGTTTGTTTGAATTATTCCCTTTTAAAACAATCCACGTCACAGTTATGAGAACATATTGAGGTCTTGAAATCTGAAAGACTAAAATGAGAAATAAGTTTAGATGTAGTGTAAATGAAAGAATGGCTGTTGGATTGAAATAAAGGGCAGACGGGTAGTGGATGCCTGGAATCACATGGAATACTGATTGGATCGAGGAAGGAGTGGGGAATCAGACAAGAATCATTGACTTCAACTTAAGCAAAACTGCAAGAATTCCAAAGGATTAGATGATGAGATTTGCACTTTGTTATTTATTTAAAAGCAGATTGTAGATGCACAGGTGGTGGATGAGTGACGACATGTCTCTTAATAAACAAAAGAATGGCGAATGATGTCAGAGTGAGCTTAGCTAAGTAAGATGCAACCCACAAGTATCCAATTACTATTTCACTGATGCTGCTTCATCAATAACTTGGAAATAATTATCAAGTCTATCCTTTAATTAAAATCCTCCTAACCTTTCTGTCCTTTTTAATTGATATGTTTTTGCAGGATGGTGTGGTGGATGCTGGCATCATCAGCATGCAGCTATAAAATAAGAGAATGAAAAATTTCCAAGGCAAGTGTACGTATAAAATAGGTTGAACAGAAAAAGTGCAAAGCATTTGTTTATAGTAAACACCAACCGCCCATAAGAATATAAAAAAGGAATTGAGAAATCAATTTGGGTTATTTATATAATTAATGGTGGACATTCAATATTCTTTCACCTAAAAACATCCATTCACCCTTATTCAAATCAATATTTACTAATCCAAAAAAAAACTACATAATCCATCAAATTTCTCTCTGAATCAATAGGAAGATTGTGTTCAAGACTGCTTTATGTTGAAATTTTGATTGATCTGTATGGTTGTGAGTTGATTATTTTAATTTGCTATAAAAGCTACAAATTAATGTGGTCCTCCCTTATTAAACGGTTTAGGTTAGGAGGGCTTAATCTCTATCTTCTAGATCCTAAATCAATTAAGTAGAGTTTTGCAAACAGATTAGCCAAGTCACTTTGCCTTAAAAGTCGATTTGCCTCGTATATTCATGCTCTGCTTCCAACAAAAAGAAGAGGGGACCATCTTCCCACATATTCTAATCATGGAAGCCATCGAATTGCCCTCGCGCACATGTGACTTCACCACATTGCTAATAATTCGGTTTATTGTCGGATCATAATCAATGTTGTCATTCCTTCTCAGAAAACAAAACATTAGTGAAGAGTTAAGTGGAGGGGTAAGCGTAAAAAATGGTGGATGATTTGCTTTGGGCAGCTCTTTTGATGGTGGTTATCTAGGACTTACCCATCACGCTTACGATGCTTTCATTGAATGTAACCTGCAATGAATGGACACAGTTGAATAGCCAAATTCCTACTTAAATCATGTATTCGTAAAATTTCCATAAAATTGAAAAACAACCAAGGAAACAAGTCACATTGCCATGAGCATCCTTTTTAAGTTTAAAATTGGAAAGCAATAATCCAAAGTGTATGTACATAAGCAAGTGCGTGGGTGAAATATGGGATGATCCAAGTATTGCATAAGCCTATATCAACACGGTCTCGGGTATATCATCGTGTTTACTAACTTACTAAACACGCCCAAAAAAGGAATCAGCATGTATACCCCATAATCTGTGGTTTTGCTAAGGCACCAGGCCACTCATCTTACATGTCTTACATGAGAGCTCTTTGCTAAAAGTTTAAAAGCATCAAGTTGTGATGAATTACTGCCCAGAATTTCCCAGGAGTCTCTCAACTGCAGCATGGACGTTTCCTGCAGTAGCACGAAGTGCTCTGATATTCTCTTGTGTATCATAGAAGCCCATTTCTTGGAGTTGTGATAATTGCGTGGCATACAGTTCTTCTGGGGGAACTGGGAAAACAATCAACATGAAATTAGTAGTGAACCACAAGAAAGCAAAGTCTTCATATAATAGATGTGGAAAGATTAAAGAATGCTAACCATCAGGTTGGTTGGGAACACTGAGGCCGCCAGCACCTAGACCACCAAACATATTCATCAACAAATCCAGACTAGCAGTAGGGGGTGCTCCTGAAACCGCGATTAAACAAAATGTAAGTGCAAAATATAAAGATGGTTGAAAGAAGAGCTGCTGAAGGGAGGTGGAAAAGCAATTTAGAGTTCAATGTTAGTGCCCTTGACGGTTCAAGTACTTTTGATGCGGCTCCTAGAGAATATTCATAACTATAGTTTGGACTGGTTTTTATTCCGTACCTGCAGTACCACTTGTCTGTGTTGAATCCCTGCAAGAAAAGCCAATTATGGTTTTAAAAAATAAGCAATGAATCATAAAGGCCCGTTTAATATCCATGAATATATTTAGAAAAATGCCAAGACTAATCAAATCTAGTTACAAATAATTATATAATACAGTTGTACATAGGCACAAAAAGATCTATGTTTGACAGATCTAAATTTTATCATGGTCGCATTTTCAGTTGCGGTTGCAGTCATGAACGTTATTTCCCCAAATTTGCAGAATCTCTTACAGGAAATAATAAATGTTTTGAGAATAAATTTTATTTTTAATGATTTTAAAGTGTTTATAACATCCTATAATATTGTATTTTTATGGAAAATATATATTCACAATCTTTCATCATTAAAAATCAAATCTACATTAAATTGTGTAAGTTATATTTTATAATTGATTAATATCTTTATCACAAATTCCTTTTAATTATTATATGATAGATCACATTTTTAACCGCAAAACTTTAATTATTTTCTTTGAATTATACAAATTTCATCTGTAACTTATTAATTTTGTCCTTAATAAAGTTTTATACAGAAGTATATATAAAATTTCCCTAAAATTTCTTCTAAGAATTTGTGTAAAAGAATACTTGGGTCTGGTCCATTCGAATGACCTGACCATCACTCAAATGAAAACCCAACTCCCAAACAAATCTCACTCACCCACGCATAAGTTACAATTTCGTTGACCCCGCCATGCCATTCTCTCTTCTTCAAAATCATCCAAAGTAAAAACATCTTAACCCAGTCTGAACAGTAGAAAGTGTCATGAAAGAAAAAGTAAAGTGACTTGATTGAACCTAAATGAGACATGTTCAAGCCAGGACAATCAAAGACTCTTATTGTTAAACAAAAGAGAGAAGCTGGAAGTGCAGAGAGAGAACAAAAACCAGAGGTTTGTTTCCTTTCTCTTGTTTGTTTAGTTCCTTTTCCTTTTATTGTTTTACTTTTTTCCTTTCCTTTCTCACATCTGATCTCTAGTCCACACCTCCCGTCTCTCCCTATCTCATCTCACTCTCTTTGTTTAACCAATGAATTCTTTCAAAAAGTAACGGGATAGTGGGAATAACAGGTTACAGCCACTATTTGCCATTAGACTGCTTGTCATGGGCAACTAATTGCATGTTATTGGCGTGAAATTATTTCACAACACTATTTAAGGTTTTATCGGTGGCAGATGGTGCTGCAACCACAAAATAGTGCCTGCAACACTGTAACGCCATCACTATTTGAAACCCTGATGTTTGATCAAGAAATCAGACATTAATTAACTTCAGAAAATTATTCTGATATTTGTGACAACAGCATGTGCACTTGGACAACCTTAAAAGCATGAAGAGAAAAAGGCAATTGAGATTTTAGTCACCAGTGAGGTACTATCACTTACTGGGATGTTTGCTGCCGATTGAGCTGAGACATAAGAGACTGCTGTAAAGATAGCATTTGCTGCAAGAAATAAAAGAAGAAAACTAGGTAAAGTAGAACATAGGTGACTTTTTTGTCAAAACATTCCTTGAAAAATATCAAATAATCTGATATTACCCAGTGGGGTAGCATTAACTTCCCAAAAAGACCATATCAGCTAGGATCCCATATAAAAGAAAGAAAGATACAAAACCATAAAGTCATGTAAGCATTTTAAGAGAACTCAGAGATGTATATATATGGAGAAGAATATACCTGCATTGTATCAGGGGAAAACATCTGACGAAGTACTTCTGGGTTTTGCATCATTTCTCTCAATTGAGGATTCAAATCAAACATTTCACGAAGTTGGGGGTTGAGGTTCATAATCTAAAAAGTAGAAACGGATTATTAACGTATGGAATCAGCAAATAAAAATTCCTTGACAGAAGTGATTCTTCAATGACCTGATTCATATATTGGGGATTAGACATTATGCTCTGCATCATCTGTGATATAGCTGGATTTTGCAACAATTGAGTCAACTGAGAAGCATCTGGCATTCCATTCAACATGGGTGGCATATCTGGAAGCCCGAGGCCTCCCAGACCATCAATACCTGGTGTCCTAGCATCCCCAACAGGATTTGACCTCGCAGTAGTATTGGTCTGGGTTACACCTGACAATTTGCAGCATGCAGCATTTCATCAGGAAATCTGGATTTAAAACAAATACACAACAGTAGTAAATTGCATTTAAAGAAAACAAAAGATTTAGATATTCTAGTTCACTCTATTAGTTTTCATGCCACAACTGTGGTAAGACATTATTTTTTCTTTTGCTAAATATAAATGAATCCCATATGTTGGAAAACACCAAAACATAAGATATAATAAATTCATAATCATGCAACAGTAAACATGGACAACAAGCTACGATTAGGTGAGTCTCAAACAATCATTCATCCCACAAGTGCACAAACCTAGTATAACATTCCATTTTAAACATTTAAGATATTCTAGTTTCACAGAGCAACTGTAGTAAAATATTCTAGGTCACATCACTTTAGCTTACTGTGCAAACTTTTCTATATGTGAAAGAACCCCACTCATATTGCAAACTGTCAAAAGAAAAGGTTATATAATTCATAATCATGAAAAAAATTAAACATTGCAACAATATATACTTGGAGAATCTAAATCAAATCATTCAACCCACAATAATATGAACTTAATTTAAAGGTTTATTTGTCCATTGATCAAGTAGATATAACAAAATTACTTAGACCATCAGCTTTCAGCATCATTCTTTTTTCCAGCAAACACAATTGTGTTCTTATTAATCAGTAACATTCTGGATTCAAGGAGCCTACCTTTCTTATCTGCAATAGGACTAGCATGCACACAATTAAAAAAATATGCATGTTTTACCAAAGAGTATGGCTAGACAGAAAAAAATGTATTAATGAAGTTCCCACCTCTAACAGTGTTGTTCCAAGGGTTAGGAAGAGGATTTGTGTTTGGGGAAGTTTGTCCTTGAATGCTTTCAGAACCAGTTACAGAAATGTTACTAGGTGAATCCCTAGCTTGAGAACCGCCTTGATTGCCCAAAAGAGCTGCGAATGGGTTTGAACCTGGAGAATTTCCATTATTTCCAGCCATAGTTGTAGCATTCAAAAATGGCTCCTGAACATTTTCATACATACGCCTAAGCATGTTAAATCCCTCGGGAGAGGATTCAATATTACTCATAGCCCTGTCAGTGTTTCGCATCATTTCACGCATGAGTTCAGGATTCCTAGCAGCTTCCAAAGTCTGTCGCAGAATGCTAGGATCATTAAGTATATGCCCAAGCTCTGGATTCCGGTCAATAATCTCACGCATTTGGGGATTGCTCATAATCAAAGTGCGCATTAACTCTGGGTTATTCACCAAACTTTGAATAGCAGGTGTATTCATTATTTCCCTCATCATGTTGGGATTTTGAGTTAGTTGTTGCTGTACTTGTTCAAATTCAGGAAGTCCTGATCCAAACAAACCAAAACTACCTCCATTACCACCAAGCGGATTAAGTCCAGGAAAATTTGATGCTCCCAGACCAGCACCCTCATTAGAACCGACACCACGTGTGACCCCTGGTGTAGTATTAGGAGTTCCAACATTTGTAGTAGCAACAGGAGGAGGGGCTGATGAAGATGGGGCAAAACTACGGACCATATGAATAGTATGATCAGCTTGCAAACCTTCAATAAATGTGAAGAAAGTAAAATGATCAAGTGATCATTAAGTACTAGTGCATAAATTAAGCACGTATAACAAAGATACTTTAACCCTCCCCTGAAGTAGATTTATCTTCAAAAGTAAGCATTACATGCACAACATATATAACTGTAAGCCTTAAGGTATCATAATGTTGATTACTGAGCTACTGAAACATATTGCATTGCATCATCAAGTTTTCAAAGTTGTTTAAACTGATCAAGGTGTTCAGATTGGCACTCATACAAATGTCTGTGTTGTATGCATGTACTGAACAACCATTAGTCAATCATTAAGACAATGGTGGATGAACAGAAAGAGTTGGGCAGTAAGTGCTACATACATGTGAGATAAATTGCTTGGCTAAAAGAAACAAAGGTTTAGCAAAGCACATGTATGGCACAATCTTCATCAGCCATCAAAGAGTTCCTCATGTCAAATTATTAATAGCTTTCCAAGCTTCATCAAATATGAAGCATTTTCTCCATAACTCATTAACCATATAAAACTATATCATCAGTCCCCAAATGATCCCAATTAGAGGTAGTAGTGATGCCTCCCAATTTATTTTCTTCTAAATACATGGATATAGCTAACCAACAAAAAGATTTGTGATCATGAAACAATCCTCAGTGAATCCTATTTAGACAATCAAATACACGGCCATCTAAACGAGCTCAATATCATTAAAAACAGCTCAACAAAATCAATATTAACCTATTTTCCTGAACTTGCTTAATACTATCGAAACTTATATAATTCAGTAACCTGTTTTTACAGAAATTGAACCGTTTCCAATTACTTTTCCGTGTTTTCGTCAAATGGGAAACTCCAAAAATTGAAAACGACTCCTTTTTTTTTTTTTAAATATTCCAATGGCAATTAAAACTTACCGTAACTTTGAAGGGTTTGGTCGTCTTTTAAGATTCGGCCTTTATAAATCAATCGTTGCTGATCAGCTGGGATATCGCAACTCTGAGCTAAAACAACTTTGAAAGATCCAATGGTTGATTCGAGTTTGGTCCTAACCGTAAATTTTGTACCATTAGAGCATCGGATATTAACCATCACTCCCTCTTCTTCTCCTCCTCCATTGTCACCGAGTCCTGACTCACTCGAATCGCCATCCCCACCCATAACCTGACTCTCTCAGATCGATCAAAAACCCTAACCCCCAGAAAATTAGACAAATACGAAAAACAATTTCCTTTCCCTTGCCTTTGGTATGGTAAGTTTGTATTTCCTTTTCCTTTTTATTTTATTTAGGGAGTGAAAGTATTTTCTTTAAAAAAATTCTGAAAAATTAAAGAATTGGATGAAATTTATAATAAAAAAAATCATGAAAAAGAGAAGAGAAGAGAAAAGGATTTTTTTGGAGAAAAATGGGGATTTTCTAAATTCTAACAGAACAAAGCCTTGCCTTTGTGAAACAAACAAAGGGGAGAGAGAAAGGAGTGGAAAATAAAATCCGGATATTCTTTCCTTTTTCCTTTTCACTTAAAAACAAAGGATTTGGCATATAAACCAATAGGGCTATGCCATGTATATACCCTAGAAAATGGAAGGCCTTTTATTTTGGTCTTGAAAATGGGCTCAGGGTTGGCATGCATTTTGTTCACCCCTATATATGTATTGCCCACTTAAATCTAGTCAATCCTACGCTATCACGTGTTAGTTTATGATGTTATTCTAATATTATTATTCGAAATATCTTAAAAATTATTTTTAAAATTACATAAAAATCCAATAATAAAAAATCCAAAAAATATTTCAAAAATTAAAAATATATATACTAAAAGTATTTAAAAATAGAAAAAAATTTATAAAATTACAAAAACAATATAAAAAATCTAAAATTTAGAAAAATATTAGAAAATTTAATATTTTTAAAATTTTATTAATCACATTTACCTAAAACTTGAACATGAGATTATTGCCTCTTGGAAGGATATTACCTATGATAATTGTTTTATAATTCAATCCATCGGAATTGATAATCGATAGAAATAAAACCATTTTTAATTATTTAAATAATTTAAAAAAAAAAGTATCCAAATTTATCACCTAAAAAATCTACCAATGGTCAATTCTGATGGATTGAATTATAAAATAATTATTATTGGTGGTATCCTTTCAAGAGACAATGATTTCATGTTCAAGCTTTAGCACATGTGATTTATAAAATTTTAAAAATATTAAATTTTCTATATTTTTTAAAAAAATTAGTAAATTTTAATAATTCTCTATTTTTAGTAATTTTTTAAAAATATTTTTTTGTATATTTTTCACTTTTGAAGTTTTTTTTGGATGATGGCATCATAATGATGTCATTGCATGACACATGGAAACATATTATTGGCTCGATATCCCAGTGGCTTTATTTTAACGTCCAAAGGTCTAAACCGAGAATGTCTGATAATATTAGGGGCTAAACTAGACAAAAAAAAAAAACTTTAAAGACCGAAGTGGGAAAGTGATATACTTCATAGACTAAAACATAATTAAGCCTTTTTTTTTGTCTTATTAACGAAATCAAGAGGTTTTTATCTAAGCATTTTGAGATGAAAGATCTTGGGGACGCCTCTTTTGTTTTAGGAATTCAGATACATCAAGACCGATCTCGGGGTATTCTTGGATTGTCACAAAATAATTATATCGATAAAATATTTAAAAGGTTTGGCATGCAAGGTTGTAGAGCAGGTGACACCCCAGTTGCTAAAAAAAATTAGTCTTACTCGATGCCTTAAAAAATAACCTTGAAATGCAAAAGATTCCCTATGCATCAGTTGTTGGGAGTCAAATGTATGCTCAAGTATGTACGTGTCTAAATATTGCGTACATTATTGGGGTGTTAGGCATATATTTAAGTAACCCTAGTATGAACCATTGGAAAACAGCTAAGAGAGTTATGAGGTATCTTTAAAGAACAAAAAATTACATGCTCACTTATAAGAGATTAGATCATTTGGAGGTCATAGGGTATTCAGATCCTGATTTCATTGATTGCCAAGATAGTAGGAAATCTACATCATGCTATATTTACCTATTAGCTGGAGGAGCTACATCCTAGAAAACTGTCAAACAGACGCTTATAGCTTCTTCCACTATTGCAGCAGAGTTTGTAGCATGCTCTGAGGCATCAAACCATGGAATATGGTTGCGAAACTTTGTCACTGGGCTACGCATTTTGGAGAATATAGAAAGACCACTCAAATTATTTTGTGACAAAAAGTCAGCGGTGCTGTATTCCAACAACAACATGAGCTCATCTAAGTCAAAGCATGTTGACATAAATTTCCTAGTTATGAAAGAGAGTGTAAAATGGACAAATATCCACAGAGCACATTGGGACAAACTCAATGATAGTGGATTAGCTCACAAAGGTTTACCACCCAAGGATTTTCATGAGCACACTGCTCATATGGGTGTTATATTATTTGAGGACATCATGGTTTAGCGGGAGTTTGTATTTTATTTGCTTTATGTTTTTTTTCAAACATTTATGTATTTGGTTATTTTCTAATCAGAAATGAAGTATTCGGTTTATTCACTCTGTTTGATACTGACCTCACTTAAGTTTAATGAGGACCAATTGGAAATATGCATGTTTGGTTCACATTACATTTAATTTTCATGTTACACATACATACTTGATCTATGCCATTTGGTTATGTTAATATACGTGATCAGGGATAGATTTAGTTACGATATATGTAACGAAAGTCGTCTTGGTTCTATGTTAACATAATGAATGAACGAGATTGTTCAAAATACCTTTTGGATATGATAATCACTACACCAAAACAGACTTTTAGCGGCGTTTTTTTTTGCTTTTAGCGGCGTTTATAAGCGCCACTAATAGTATTTGCGGCGTTTTGAAAAGCGCCGTAAAAAACGCCGCTAAAGAAAGTGCCGCAAACTTTAGCGGCGTTTATGGGAAAAAAACGCCGCTAAAAGTCATGACTTTTAGCGGCGCTTCTCCCACAAACGCCACTTTTAGTGGCGCTTTTCTCACAAACGCCGCTAAAAGTCGTGACTTTTAGCGGCGCTGTTCCCACAAATGCCGCTAAAAGTCACGACTTTTAGCGGCGCTTTTCTCACAAATGCCGCTAAAAGTCTTGTGACTTTTAGCGGCGTTTTTCCCACAAACACCGCTAATTTGCACAGATTTGCAATGGCAATGGTTTCTCCAATATCCTACCCTTCCCGCATTAAAACCAACCAAAAACAAAGAACATGATTGCATATAATTTCAACCCAAAACAAACAAATGTAACATTTAAATCTCACCAAAAGCATTAAATCTAAATGATACTTCAAATTTAATAATAAATATATGATGTAAATTAATAAATGAAGTATAATTGAAACTATTCTTACAATAATGTTAAATGTAACAATGTTAAAAATGATATTACAAAGAGAAACTAAGGGACTAAGATGGCGCTTCGCATTCTTTAAACATCTCGCATCATCTCTTTGAAGTCGTGTATTTGGAGCTCATCGTATTTTCTCGCTCGCTCACGCCATCGCCGCCATTTGCCTCCTCATTTCTTTGCATCCGCTCAAGTTCTTCATATTTTCTTTCAACCCCAGCAATTTGCTGAACCGTGCTCGCTTGCATCTGAGATATTTGGTCTTTTAACCTCTAAACTTCAGCTTGATCTTGACTACCGGAAGACATGTACTGACGGGAGCCGAATCCAAAATATTGGGTCGGGGTAACACCAGATCCTTGAAATCGGACCCGACCATACCTTTCAGGACCTAAAACATCAGTAATAAAAAATAGCAAATGTAGCATATAATTTAAGCCAAAAAACAGCAAATGTAGCACAAAAATTCTGACCATACCTTTTAGGACCCAAAACCGGTAATAATTCTGTTATCAATATCCTCAAGATTAAAAGAACTATCACTCGAAGCAGCCGCTTCATACTGTGCCTTCTTCTCCTTTAGTTTCTCCTAATAAATCATTCAAAAAGTTAGAAACGAAATATACAATAAGAATGAATGCAACATAACTTAACATTATTAATTTAAAACTACTAACGAATAATTAAACTATTATAAGTAAACATTATAAATATTTATAATAAATCAAATTTTATTAAGTAAATATACCATAATCTCTCCAGCTTCGGATGTCATCGGAGACCCATCCTTCTTCCTATGCGTAATGTCAAAAAGCTGAACGCGTCCAACTTTTTGACCGGTGGAGACTTCCTACAGTGTAGTAGTAAAAATATAATTTAATAGTATAAAGTCATTAATATTTGACAGAATTAATAAATTATAATACCTCGGCATCAGCTGAAGCAAAACTTCTGGACCCGCCGTGTGCGTGAATTTTTGTTTTCGCCCTGCTGCTCGTTCCAACACGCTCACGGTCCTACATAATGAAATTATTATTACGTATATAGTAAATACTATAAACCGAAAAATTTATAAGAGTTTACAACTAGGTAATACCTCTCCTTTCTTTGAGTTCCAAAATCTAACCGCATCTTCCCATTGATACCTCAACATTCCCGGCAGGACATTTTGCAATTTATCCTCGAGGCTTATTTCTTTCTTAAAATATTTTTTTTTCAGTGTGCTTTTATGGTCTCTCCATTTTTTCCCAGTGTCTTCTTTATATAGTCATCGGAGACCTCCAAAGCAAATCTCTCCTAAAAAAACATAAGTTTAGAAAGTAAATATAAATGAAACTTCAACCAAAGTATTATAAATTACATTCACGTTTTGTTACCTTAATGTTATCGAGAACTTGATTTTTGTTTGCATCAGGCATGTGATGCCATGACTCGTAATTGATGGGCAACATATTTGCATTCCGTGCAATAATGCCCAGATAGCCTGCTAGAAGTCGAGCTTCAGGGCCAACAGGCTAGCCATGACTGTTTCTCCTTACTTTCACACGCTCGACGGGATTTAATTCGTATAAATCTCTAAGCAGCGTACGTCCGCGACCTCTGCGCGTCCCACCAATCTCAGCTGAACAATGATATATTATTGTTATATTAAAATTGAAAAATGAATCAATAATAAAAGTCAACATGCATGTAAAATAAACTTAACATTACTTTGTAATTCTGCAGGCTCATCATCTATGTCAGGCACACTCGAGGATCCAATAACTGTTTGCTGTTCGCTATTGCCCTCTTCCAAATTTACAGTATTCTGTACAATACTTAAATCTCGCAATCTTCTTCTACTCATTTTTCCTGCAATACACATAAAATAGTTGAAATTACTCGTAACAAATGACAACAATAATGGTACATATAAAATAGTTAAATTATATAAAATGACCAAGATTAAAATTATAATATTACATATAAATTAAAAAAATCGTAAAATCTTACTACATCATAATTCGTAAAAATCTTCGTCCACGTCCTGACGAACCCATTGAAATTGTGCACTAGTACTAGAGATATTTTCATTTAAGTTTTGTTCTGGAAAAGGCAGAGTTTCTGATCTTTCGACGATGTCATCTCTACTTTCATTGCCCATGTCGAACAAGTCTCTAGGGGTGTTTCGAAGTACAACGTACCAACCCTTATCAGTTGGATCTTTCGAGTAAAAAACTTGTTTCACTTGAGAAGAAAACGCATACGGCTCGTCTATCAGTTGTTCTCCGGTGTGAATCAATCGAGAGAAATTCACCATTATAAAACCATATTAATCGTTTTTAATTCCGCGAGCCGTATTCACATCAGCCCAATCACCTTGAAATAAGACAATTTTCCATTTGCCGTAATAATCCAACTCAATTATGTCAGTAATAAGTCCGTAATACTCTGATTCCTCGACAGATTATTCTGTCCATAGCACTAGCATAACTTGTAATTGAAGAATTAACAACAATTCCACAATTTTGGGTTCTCCTCAATCTCTCGCGATACCTTGTATGAAATCTGTATCCGTTGATGAGGAAGGCACTATATCTTTTTACTATTCTGTTTGGACCTTGTGAAAGCCATTTAACTTCGTCATTTACTTCATTTCGACTCCAAACCTATTGAATTGAAAGTAAATTGAGTAATTATAAATGTTATGAGAAAACATTATTACTTGTCAATGAAAACTTCAATTGCATACCGTTTGGCTTAACCATTCATGAAATGATTCTGTGAACAACTTATTAATTTCACGTCGATGTAATCTTTGGGACCGTGAACGAGCTCTCAATATTTGTTTGTACTCACTATGTTAAAAAAATGGTTACTTTGTTAGAAGACAAACAAATTATAATTGATGAGTATTTATCAAATTCTAGAACTTACTTGCGTAATGGTTTCATTGAATCGTGATGAAAAAGAACGTATCGATGCGCTTGGACCCACGATCTATCATCTAATTCTGTAATTTCGACTTTGCCGATCGGTTCTCCAAAACTTTGAAATAAATAAGTTTCGGCCAAGTTATGATCTGTGAGCCCAGCATTTCTACTTGGTCTGTTCATTCTTGTTTCAACATCTTCCAAATACCTCGAACAGAAAGTCATACATTCCTCTACCAAGTAGCCTTCGGCAATTGATCCTTTCGGATAACGCTTATTGCGGCAGTAAGACTTCAATTTGGATAGGAACCTAAACACGATATACAACATTATCAAAAGTTGCAACTAAAGGCATTGAGGTGAATGAAGGAATAATTTGAAAATAAAGTAAGACCTTTCTATGGGATACATCCATCGATAGAAAATGGGTCCACCAAGTATTGCTTCACGAGGGAGATGAATTAACAAGTGCACCATAATAGTGAAGAAGGAAGGCGGGAAGATCTTCTTCAGATTGCATAAAGTCAATGCGGCTCGATCTTGTAGTGTCTCAAGTTCTTGAACATCCAAAACTTTGCCACAAATGCCTTTCATTATATTGGATAGTTCAATTACACAAGACGTCACCTTTTTTGACATACAACACCGCATAGCAACTGGCAGTAAGTCTTGCATCAAGATGTGATAGTCATGCGATTTTAAGCCATATAGTCTTCGATCTTTAAGACTCACACATCGGGATATATTTGATGCATACGCATCTGGGACCTTTATATCCTTTAACACCATACAGAACACTTCTTTCTTCGTCTTCGACATTGAGAAAATAGCAGGCGGCAACCGATATTTCATATTCGGAAGTGCTTCGGGATGAAGCTCACGCCGAATTCCCATGTGGACTATGTAACACCCCAAACCCGGCCCAAACACTACAACCGGATCTGGTATGTCACTAAGAAAAACTCTATCAAATCATGTCGTATTTTCAGAAAAGCCCAAATATGTTTTAAATAGAAGATGCTTTAGTAAAGTAAAATCCAAACTTAAATACATGCCTTAGTTTAATTAAAATAAAGCTTAAATGACCTAAAGTAATAGAAGCCCATAATAAAACATAATAGCCCATGGCCTTATTACAACGTGATTTGAAGTCCATTAATTAAAAATATAAAATAAAACTTGAGTCTCTTTTTGCCAAATCTACATATTCTTCTCGCATGGCCACCTTATGCGCTCCTCTCCACCCTGGTCCAAGCACTAGGTATCACCCGAAATGTTAATTAAAAGGGTGAGTCGCGAGACTCAGTGTGCAACCCTCATGCACCACTAGATTTTGGGCCTTAAACCCATTAAACAAAATAAACAGTGTAATAATCATAATAAAAATTAATAGAAAATAATATGCAAGGCCCAACCCGTTTGCCTAGGTTTCCATCCGCTACACACCCCCGTACCAACCGTACACACCATTGGGGATTTCTACAATCGACCCACACCGCTACACACCATGATGGCAGTCATGCTGCTCATCCACATATGATGGCCGAAGCCCTTATAACATATAATGGCCGAAGCCCGTATAACATTTAATGGCAGAAGCCCCTATAACAGTTCACGGCATTAGCCGCTACATCAGATCACGGTAAAAACCGCTACACATATAACGTATAACTTCCTCCTTTCATCAACCCAACCCATGCAATCACATACAAGCATTTTACTTATAACATTTAAACAAATTATTTACTAACCTGGTGATCCGCTTTTACCCTCATTGGGCTTTCATCAATAAGCCGAGATGTTGGCAATTATCAAAACATATAAATCTTATGATCATGCATTTTATGATTAGATCTAGATGGTGGGGAAGTATTACACACCTGATATCACGAAATCCAATATTCTTAGTCGATGTCCTTGCTATCCGGATCTATTATCCTCAATGTAAAGCCTTGCTCAAAAGCCGAAAAAACACACAAAGATTTAGCCCCTTCAACAATCGTCCAAGGTTAATAAATCCCAAATTACACGTTAAAACTAATAGATCCCTTACCTTGAAATCCCAAAAGTAACACGATTCTATAACTTAGAGATCTATGCGATTGACTCCACTAAAGTTCCATTCAGATTTCGGCACAAGTAGGCACCACAGAAGTAATTCGACAATCACAGGAGATGAGATCTAGGGATTTCGGCTTTTAGGAAAATCCCGAAAAAAGATGAACAAGAGAAGGCTGATGTGTCTTTGGCTTTTAAAATACTTGAGTGAGGAGTTTTGGTTTACGACAGAAAAGAGAAGAAGAAAAGAAAACAAGAAAGAGACTTGAAGATTTTTGGCTAGGAAGAAAAAGAATGGAAAGAGTTTTGGCTTTTGAATCAAAGTGAAGATGAGGAATAGGCTTAGAGATTTCGGCTTTTGCAGAGAATGAAGAAGAAGATGGAACTTTAGGAGTTTTCGGCTTTTACTCAGAGAAGAAGAGGAAAGAATGAGAGAAAAACCCAAATGCCGAAATTGAAGAGATATTCCCCCTATTTATAGAAATTTCGGCACTTGCCTAACCTTGCAGATAAATCCTATATTTTCTCCTTTATCTTAATCTACTAGCTCATCTAAAAGAGACTTAATTATCTCTAACTCCTCCCTCCTTTATCAGCATATTATCCACATATTTTAATCATTAAAATCCCTAAATTTTAGCCTTTATCTTCTTATTATCCACATATTTTAAACATTAAAACCACTAAATTTTAGCCTTGTTGCCATCCACTCCACCTAATCCTAATGCCCAAAATTTAGCTAACTTAAATTAAAAGAATTGGGCTCCATGAAACTTAAATTTAGGCCCCTTACTCCCTTGTGTGGCGTCACCTCCTAAGATTGGGCCACAAGCCCACTTTGGTATTTTAAACATAGATACTACCTTTTAAACCCTATAATGCCCAAACAGATAATTTTAATCAAGGCCTCTACCTAAGCCTGAGCCCAATTTGGACCCGTAACACTTAAATTAACACATTAAACATATCCACCCATTAAACGCATAGGCCCAAAAATTCAGGATGTTACAGACTAAATCAAGTCGACTCTGAAGATTGTCTTTCGATTTTCCATCGACATTCAAAATAGTCCCAATGATGTTCTCGCAGACATTTTTCTCAATGTGCATGACATCAAGATTATTTCGTAAAATGTGATGCTCCCAATAAGGCAACTCAAAAAAAATACTTCTTTTTTTTCCACAAGTCCGCCTCATTAGGATCATCCTCTTCATCAGATTCATCATCAGATTCATCCCTTGATCTTCTATTTCTTTGCGTGTTGGGCGGTTGATTCATCTTCCCATAAATGAAACTCATATCTTTCAACATGAACAATATTTCAGATCCACCGGTCTGCGAAGGAGCTTCTCTGAACTCTTCAAGCATCACAAACCGAGAGTACTCTAAAATCTAAATCTATGATTTTCCGGTAACCACCGACAATGCCCCATGTAAGAGAACTTCTTCCCATTATATAACTATTGCGAACATGTTTGCGCAGCACAGCAAGGACAGGCATAATGTCCCTTGATACTCCAACCAGATAGATTGGCATAGGCCGGGAAGTCATTAATAGTCCATATCAATGTTGCACGTAAATTGAAGTTCTCCTTTCTCAGTACATCGTATGTCTCAACACCAGCCCACAATTGCTTTAACTCTTCAATAAGTGGCTGCAAATATATGTCAATATCATTTCCGGGCCCTTTCTCTCCAGGGATAATCATAGATAAGATGAAGGATGATTGTTTCATGCAAACCCATGGAGGCAAATTGTAAGGAACAAGCACCACAGGCCAAGTACTGTACGCAGTGCTCATGATTTTGTACGGGTTAAATCTATCGATGCTAGCCCAAGCCTCACACTCTGAGGATCGCTTGCAAAGCTTGGAAATTTGGAGTCAAATGATTTCCAAGCTAAAGAATCTACAGGATGCCTTAACAATCCATCATCGGTTCGTCCATCATGGTGCCACGTCATTGACTCCTACATGCCTTCGATGACATGAAAAGCCTTTGAAGCCTTGGTATTAGCGGAAAATACCGTAAAATCTTAACTGGCGTCTTCCTTGACTGTGCATCATTTTTATCCTCGTTACCATGCTCTGTATTTCTATTCGGCCAATGGATTGACCGCATACATGACAGCACTGTTGGTTTCTCCGGTCGCCCCAATACAACATGCAGTCATTTGGGCAACTATGAATTTTGTTGTAGCCAAGGCCCAAATCTTTGATCGCTTTCTTCATGTCTTTGGAAGATTGAGGATTTTCGCAAACGGAATATTTCTCTCAAAAACTCTAACAACATTGTCAAAGAGTTTCCGGTCCACCCTCCCAAACATTTTAAGTGAAAAAGACAAATACAGAAAGACAGTTTTGAAAATTTAGATCCCTCATATAGTTCTTCGTTCATTTCACCAAGTAACGTGTAGAACTTCGCCGCTTCTTCATTTGGCTGATCATCGTACACTTTTCCCTTTTCGTGAAAGTATTTCCACCAAAATTATAATCATCGGTTGCACCCAAATCAGGTGGAAATGACTGCAAACCATCAACGCGCATATTAAATGCATCCCGCAACATGCCATCCACGTCATCTTCTTTAACATTCTGATTGTAAGCACTATGAGGATAACCCAGATTCATCGATGAAGAGGCTCCACTAGATGTACACTCTCCATGGAAAATCCATTTTTTATACCCCCGAACAAAGCCATCAACAACTAGATGTTCGTAGACAACCTTACGATAATGCCAATTGATATTACAACACTTCTTACACGGGTAAAGAATCATATTCTCTTGGCTTGCATTTTGAAATGCAAAATTTAGAAAAGTTTCTACTCCATATCGATAGCCGTTGCTTACCCTTGACAAATTCATCCAAGTTCTATCCATTTCGTAGTTGTTGAAGTCTAAAGTTGACAGTAAATTACACGGGTAAGTTGTTTATCTATACAGGTATTATGTAAGTTATGTAAATTATGTAAGTTATGAAGTTTGATCTTAAAATTATGTAAGTTATGTATTATGTAAGTTAAATAATTTGATGAAAGCTATGAAATTTGATCTTTAACCTATGTATTATGTATTATGTAAGTTATCTGAGTTATGTAAGTTATGTAATTTATGTATGTTACGTGAGTTATGTGAATTATGTAAGCTACTTAAATAATGATCGTTATTATTATTATATTGATAAAGAAAATTATAAGTTTTAAAAACATTTAAATATATTGAATATTAAAATCTCATGAATCTAATTGAAAAATTTTCATTTATACTTGCCCTGGATCCAATGTCTTTTTGATAAAGCTAATTATGCTTTTACTATTTATATCATCTCTCTACTTTTAATTTTGTTAAATCAATTTATGTAATATTTTTAAAATACCACTTAGGATCTATGTATAAAGCAAATAAAAAATATATATCAGCTTTCTTTCAAGCATTTTTAAAAACGTTTTTATTTGCTTATTCCACTTTTAATTTTAAAAATTTACCAAAATATTTTTAATGCTATTATTATTTAGATTAAATTAAAATAATAGAGAAACTAAATAAAAACTAAAGAAATTAAAATTTAAATATTTAAAAATAAAAATGAAGTCATAATTTAAAAATAAATATGAAATGAAAATAGTGTTTTACAAAGTATTTTAAAACTGTTAAAATTGTATTTTTAGAACAATTAAAAGAATATTTATAAATTGTTTTACAAACAATATTAAAATAGTATTTTAAAATTAAAAACAATATTATTGTAAATAGTATTTGGTAAACAGTGTTTTTAAATATAAAAAAATTAATTCCGAAAAATGTGAGAAATTAAATGTTAAAATTTAAAATGCAAATACAAAAATGTGATTGTATCCCTATTATTTCTTTCATAATTATCACAATTACTGAAGCTATAATGCAATCATATTTGCTATAAATTCCGGAAAAAGATTTTTAAAAAAAAAATAAATTATATATCAATACATTTTAATAAAAAATACTATCAGACTGATTTAGAATTGAATTTTAAAATTTTGAAAAAGGTAAGAATTTGTTGTTTCAATAGAATTTCAGAAATTAGGAAAATGATTTGCTAGACTTACACTGATGCATGTTTCAATGGTTATAATTTGTTGTCTTGTACATACATGCAAGCTCAAAATTATTATTATTTAGGATGATCAGTATACATCCTTTTTACAGAATCACACGAAAATCCAGTTTGTTCAATTCAATGAGAAATTAAACCAAAGTAATTAGGGAGAGAAATTAATAATAATATACCAGTTGTAACAATATAATAAACAACAACATATTAAACAGAATATATAGCAGTTCAAACAATATAATAAACAGCAATTTGGACAGCAATTTGGACAGAAATTTTTTAAGATTCATCATACGTGGCATTGTTACACACCCGGGAGGATCCGTTATATCTTACAATGAGATATAAGGCAACCCTGTTAGGTTTCCAACCTATATACTTTGAATCTTTTTTTTTTTTTGGACAGCAGATAATAAATAAAAGATATATACCAAACCAAGGGGATAATAAACAGCAATTTGGACAGCAATTTGGACAAATTCATCATGATATAACTGTTATTGATCAGAATATTGAACTAAAACGTACCTTAATTATTTCAAGAAGATGGTCTACTCCACTCTCACCAAGAAACAGGGGCTGCAGTCAGAAATACAAACAACATTAACTCACTAATACTTTAAATTAAAAAAAAACAGAAAATAAAAATAAGATGATACATGTTAGAGATAGAGAATAATTACTAATGTAAATAACTGGACTTTCACAAAAATATATGCATTCAAAACAAATAAAAGATAATCTCTCAAGGATTTTAACTTTTTTTTTTTATAAATATATGTTAATAGGGCATGCCATGTCAATATATTTATTTTCGTGGTGTCATGTGTTAGTTTGTCATTATTTATGTTAACTACATCAACATCTATTAACAGTCAAATTAGTCAACAATGACTTTCGTTACTGAAAAAGTCTAATTGATTTTTTTTATCACTAAATGCTCATATAGGAACCTTCTTCTCGAAGGTGGCAATTGATATTTTAAATTTTTTTATAAGGACTTTTTATCTAAACAGTGAAAACTTACCAACAAACTAACGGAGAACAATCTGTAGAAGAAACTAAGTTCGAACAATCTGCAGATGAAAGTAGGGTAGAACAATCTGCATAATAAATTTAGCTTTAATTTTTCAAGCATTATGTTTTCAATGTTCGAAAAATAAATAAATAGACTTCAGTCTTTATTTTTCATAAGTTATTTGGACCTGTTGCTCGTCAAATAGCACACAATTGTAAAAACATTGAGTAGAATTGGTACCGGTTTAGTCTGATATTCTGATTTCAACTCCTAAAATGTCTTTTACCACCTCATATGTCACGAATGCAATAGCTATTGAAGGTACAACCTGGAAAAGAAAATGAAGGGGACAGACAATATTAATTATCAACAATTGAAAGGCATTTTTATATTCAATTGTAAAAATAAAACATTGATTACATTACAGAGCCATGAAAAATAATTTCAAGTTATCAAGTAGGTTCTTTTCCATACTAAATAACAACTTATACTAAACTACGGCATAAACTAGGGTGCAACTGCAACCGAGAGAGGATGGCAGATGTTAGTGGATTATAAGACTTGCATCAGTAATGCGAAAAGGCTTAGGGAGATAAACTTTTTAAGGGCATATGCAAAATAACAATTTGATGCGTACAGCAAGAGCAGGACCTGCACACAGTATCAATTACATGGAAAAATTGTGGAAAAATAAAATATGACATGAATATTTAAATCAAAATCCATTTCCAAATCATCTACACACCAGCATACAAACAATCTCAACAAAGTTCATCGATGAGCTCCACTCAATCATTTTAAAAAAAATCTACCCCATTCCTTACTGATGAGTGCAAGCACCTAGCAGTATGAAAAGAAAACCCAATATGCATTGATCCATGGATTGACTAATATGCACCACCTTAGCACCATATAAAATGCGAGACTAACTAAAAACTTCACAAATCTTCCACTCTAAATATGACCATATTCTTCTAGTTAAAATTGAGATTAATTGATCCCAAAGTCTCTTGCTTTCAATTCTATTAGAAAACACACAAAATTCCTTGAAAAGAGAAAATAAAACATCACTTGTATAAGGTCATAATTATCACACAATTGGTCAAAGCAAAATTTTATATTATGTTTAAGCTAACCCAAAACAAACAATCAAAAGAAAAAAAAAGTTATTCAAAACCAGAATGCATTGAGAAATCAACTAAGACAACAAATGAGGAAGAAATCGATTATGACATTGTTAGAGAATATATCCAACAGATCATTTTTTCAAAGATCATATAAGAACCAACAACCAATATCCAAATCAAAATTATGTTAATCTAAGGGTCTGCGACTAGAACCTATTCACTTAATAGATTACACCTCAATGTCCCTTCATGTAAACATGCTATAAGCCTAGGTAACACAGATGAATATAATTCTAACTTCAATCAAAATTCAAGAATTTTCACCACATGGCCATATATCAGTAATCACACAAAACTTCCCATTCAGCTGATGTAGAGAGATACCTTGGGTCTACTTGAAATTTTCAATCAAAATCCATTTGCAAACCATACCCTAGAAAAAACTGGAAATCATGACTGAGAAATTTAAATATTTTATTAGCTATAATATCAAACAAAGCAAAAGTAATTAACAAAATATAAGTTTCAGAAAAGGGCTTACAGTTGAGGCATGCGAGGAATTCGAGGTTCGGTCTTAAAATTATGTAACAGAATATATAGCAGTTGAGGCATGCGAGAAATTCGAGTAATTAACAAAATATGTCATTTTTTATACCAGTTGTAACAATATAATAAACAGCAACATATTAAACAGAATATATAGCAGTTCAAACAATATAATAAACAACAATTTGGAAAGAAAACTTTTAAGATTCATCATACGTGGCATTGTTACACCTGGGGAGGATCCGTTATCTTACAATGAGATATAAGGCAACCCGTTAGGTTTCCAGCCTATATACTTTGAATCTTTTTTTTTTTTGGAAAGCAGTATAATACATCATATATACCAACCAAGCAGGATAATAAACATAAATTTGGTTTAGAATCAAACAATTATGATGAGATACTTAATGCGAAGTTGTGAGGAAGCAAAAGCAAACAATCAGCAGACAAATAATGTCTAACATGTTCTTCAATGTATTAGGTTTAGAATCAGAGTTACTAAAATGTTACAAGTTATATGGTAAGCAAATAAAGCAAGTTGCAACTTACCTGTGAAAACATATTGCTCATCCAATGCTAAGCAACTAAACCTATCTTGCCAATTCTTACTACTGATAATGTTTTCCAGAACTAGGAAGGTAGAAAAAATATATCGTATACCAAAAACTTACCTGTGAAGCCAAAATTTGAGCTTTCAGATCAGCAAATATCTGCAGCACAAAAACAGTTATGTGAATTATACAGCAAAAGGCTTGCATGATTTTTAAGATTCTAAAAATTCAACAACAAATTCACTTGATACTTTCATTGGTTTCCTAGTATCGGCAAGCACATGCCAATAACATGACATTGGAATCGCATTAAAAGCATCACACACTATTTAACAAGCACAATAGTGAGGAAAATATAAACAAAGTTAATCAGAAGTCAGAATACCAGATATGATATATAATTTGATTAATGCCTGATGCTATAACCTATCTTTAACTACAGACATAGAGAGAAAACAACGATGGGTTAAACCCTAACAATTTACCAAATCAAAACACTTCCTTGAACAGATAATTATCTATATAGCAGCTATGAAACGAGAATTAAGAAAGATCCTATCTTTTGTGCAATTACTAGTACTAGTATTTGAAGACAATAAGTAGACAAAATAACCCATTTAAGATATCCTTAAATGCAGCAGAACATAGCAAAAATAACGGCCGAATTGGGAAAAGATAAACAATTTGTTAATAGAAAAAAATGACTGGGAATCATTTGAAATGGAAAATACCCGAAAAACAGATGAACACAACAATGTTAAGAAACATCAAATAAGCCCAATATTATTGCAAAAAGAAAAAGAAAGAAAGACCCAACTCTCTTAGTCTCAGAAAACGAAGTAGCATGCAACAGAAGAAGATTATTACCAAAAAGAGAGGGAAGGGAAAAAAACCCCAGAAAGAAGCTACTGAAATACGACGAGCCTCGGTCTTTCCAGCAGTCAAACCTTTACATCGAACAAAAATAAAGAAGTTAAACAAAATAAAAAACAAAATTATATAAATAAACAAAAATCCCTAAATCAATAAAGTTTCTGTTTTCAAATTCCATACCGTCGTTGTTTGTTGAATGTTGGGATTTCGGAGAAAACACTTAGGGATTTCAGAGAAAAGTTTTAGGAGAAAACACTTAGGGATTTCGGGGATGGAGGGGGATAAAACCGAGCACATCAAAACGACGACGTTTTGCTCAAACACAATTTATGTTTTGCGGCGTTTCTAAAAAAGCGCCACTAATTGTTGATAAAACGACGTCGTCCACCTTACTGCACATTATATTGTTGATAAAACGACAACGTGAAGCTTAATGTCCATACATATTTGCGGCGTTTTCAGGAAAACGCCACTAAATATAGACTTTTAGCGGCGTTTTTGAACTAGCCCCACTAACAAAAAGCTTTAAACGATGACGTCTTGCATTGTATTGATATATTTTTGTGGCGTTTTACTCAAAAACGCCACTAATTCATACAACAAAGTTTCAAACGACGCTGTCTTAAAATATATTGATGGCTTTTGTGGCGTTTCTGTATAAAACGCCGATAATTTTTAATGTCATTCTATATATTTTTATACTATTATTAATTAATCCAATTACTTAATATTATTAACACTAATTAATCTAAACCATCAACCTTAAACCATTAAAACTTAAAACTTTAAAATTATTTTAAGTATATATAAATTTCAAATATATCAGTCATATACCCATAAATCTTTAAAATTATTTTAAATAATAGCATTTTAATTTTTTTTCCATTTTTTAACATATATTTTTCTATGTATAATTTGTTTCAAAATTTTCCTATGTGTTATTAATTTTTTCTAAATAATTTAAATATTAAATAAATAATTTTTGAAACTTTGAGTAATATTTAAAAGAATTAGATACATGACATAATTTTTATATAAAATTTTTATGTAAGAAAACAAAAACAGAAAATTCCAAAATATGAAATTAAAAAGGTTTAAAAAACTATAATGATAATTTTTATATAAAAAAATTCATAATATCTCTTTTACGATTATATAATAAATTATTTAATATATAAATTAAAAAACTTAAACCCCAAACCCCAGTACATAACCCCAACTCCAAACTTCAAACCCTGATCTCTAACACAACCCCAAACCCCAAACTATATAATTATAATTTTAATATTAAAAATCTTATTATCTATTTTACAATAATATAATAAATTATTTAATATATAAATTAAGGATAAAAATTTGAACCTCTTTTAAAGAAATAAACATTGGGGTAATGGTTACATATACCATTCAGGGTTATGGGAAGACAGTTTCACAATAAAAGGAAGGATCGGTAAACGATGGTTGGATCCAACAGCTTCGGGCCGGGTTATAGGATTCTAGGGATTTTGGGGGTTTGAATTAGGGGAAACTAATTTGAGGGATTTTAGTTTCGGGATTTTGGGTCATATACTCTAAACCCTAAACCGTAAACCCTAAACCCTAAAATCTAAACCTTAACCCCTAACCCTTAACCCACAAGCACTTAACCCTTAACCCCTAAACCCCTGAGCCCTTAACCTTAACCTTAACCCCTAACAACTACCACTTAAATTAACCTTAATATCGTTAAACACTAAGATCTTAAACCCTAAATAATAAACCCCAAATAACAAACTTTAAAACACTAAACCCATATCCCAAAATAATAAACCCTAAACCATAAAATTAACATACTAAACATTAAACCATAAATCAATTTTAATAGCTTAATTTGTAACTTAAATGAAAACTTCTAAATTGTTTAGTTAGAAATTTGTAATTTTTCATAATTAAGTAACTAAATGAAACTTTCTCATTGCTTATGTTTAATGTATCAAAATAAAATATAATTCAAAGCAAGAATAGGAAAAAAATATGAAAATTAAATCAGATCAAATCGAAACGAGTCCCTACACAAAAATGGCTACTCAACTTTTAGCGGCGTTTGTATAAAAACGCCGCTATTGTCCAGATTATTAGCGGCGTTTGTATAACACCGCTATTGCTCAGATTATTAGCGGCGTCTGTACAAAAACGCCGCTATTGCTCAGATTATTAGCGGCGTTTGTTCAAAAATGCCGCTATTTCTCAGATTTTTAGCGGCGTTTGTATAAAAACGCCGCTATTGCTCAGATTAAACGCCGCTATTTCTCAGATTTTTAGCGGCGTTTGTATAAAAACGCCGCTATTGCTCAGATTATTAGCGGCGCTTGTTCAAAAACGCCGCTATTTCTCAGATTATTAGCGGCGTTTTATTGCTTAATTTTTAGCGGCGTTTGACCCTAAAACGCCGGTATTGCTCAGTTTTTAGCGGCATTTTTATGCAAACGCCGCTAATGTATAATATTTGTGGCGTTTTTTGTCCAAACGCCACTAAAAACGCCGCTAAAGCCCTGTTTTGCTGTAGTGAATAAAATTTTGAGCTCATAAGATTATATAATGACATGTAATTATAGAGTAATTAATATATATGTGGTCCAAGTGGGAGATTGTTAGAAAATATGGACATCACATATATAATAATAGTAATTACATGTTATTATTTACTATCATAAAAAATTAGCTCAAATTAAAAATGATCTAATTTAGTTAAGGTTTATTAGGTTTTAGTTACTAAATAAGGTATGGGCCAAATATGCGTAAATACTCTAGTAACTAATTTCTAATTGATGATGGGTTGATTAGAAATTAGGGTTAATGTGCAAAAGTTATATATTAGGGTTGTGGTCCCCAAATTACACATACATAACTTTTCTAATATCCCATATTTAGAAAAGAGAAAGTCACTTTCTTTGAATTACTTGTGTGCTAATTTGGAATATCAAAACCATAAAATCGAAGATTCTAAGAAATCAATGGATTCATGTATGCTTCCCCATTTAATTTTGTTCTTGATGATTTTACATAACAAATCCTGATTTATTGAGTTTTGTATAAGAATTTTACAATTCAAAAACAAGCACTACATAGTTAAATTGTATTCAAAGCTTACCATGTGAATGGTAAGGAAACATAAAAGCTAAAGTTAAAACTCATCACATAAATTATTATTAAATGCTTCCAATAGAACTTAGAAAGATAAATGTCATTTAGAGTTTTGAAAGATATATCAAATAGAACTTAGTTTAAAGACTTAAAGAAATGGAAAGAAATATGATCCTTGGCTTTAGAGTATGCGTAGATAGTTTAATAGATTAAAGCATAGTTTCCTTAATAAATAATGACTAAAAGATAGCAAAGAAGATCTTAGATGCTACTTGAAAACGAATAACAATGTTGATAGAACTATAATAAAGAAGCTAAAAGAGTTCAAAGAATAGCCATTTAACAAAAAAAATATGTGTTTGAAAGATGATTCTTAACTTAAGCATATGAAATGTGTTTAAATTGCCTTTAATAGTTATAAAGCATATTACGTGTTATGTTGGAGCTTGTGTGAGCACTCCTAAGTTTTAAGGAAAGCTTAGTGTGTGGAGTTTGTGTTTCTGTTCGTAGGAAGTTGACTTCACCAAGGTGGAGGAGCTAAACAATGAGTTGCATTAGAACCCAAAAAAAAAAAAAAAAATCCTACCTTTACATTGATATGGTAGTGATACTCTTGGTACATGTTTTGAGTTGTAAAGATGGCCATAAAGGCCATTATGGTTATGTTTGTATCCTAACGTCTAACTTGTAAATTTGGTATGTTGTATGGTATGATTACATGTAGAGTTCTTTGTGGGTTGAAGGCAATTAGCCTACCCTTGAATGGTCTTTAAAAAGGAAATGTATATAGGTATTTTAATGCCTAACAAACAAGCCAAGTTTCATTCTTTAAGTATGCTTTTGATGGCATAATCGTATAAATTTTTATAAGAGGTAGGGGTGAGCGTTCGATTGAATTAAGTCGAATCAAGTGAAAAAATTTTGAGTTAATCGAGACGAGTCCTATTTTATCATCTTAACTCGATTTGAATTTTTTTTGAATCGAGTTGAGTCGAATAGAATCGAGTGAAATTATTCGAGTTCAAGTAAAAAATTAAACATGTCAAATTAAAATTTTGTTACACTAGAACTAATTCCATGCTAGAGCATATAAATTTAAAATCATATGTATTTGAAAACTTTTTCAAAGCAAAATAATTTTAAAAAAAAACTTTAATATGATAAACTTGAATCATTAATTAACTTATTTAGGTCCCTAAAATTATTATTCTGGAACATTTTTAATTTTTTAACTTTCTTTTTATATATTTTTTAGATTTTTTTTTAAATTTATATATAAATTTTAGAATTTTTATAAATATTTTGAATTTTAAAAATTATTTTGTATTTTTTGTTGAGAGAGACCAATTTGCTCATTTTCAAACTTAACAGGGACCAAAAGTGTATTTATTTAATTTGTTATCCGAATTGTAAAATTCAACTCGATTCGAACTCGAATTTGACTTGAATATTTGAATAACTCAAATAACTCGATTTGATTAACTCAAAATTCAAATTTTTTTCAATTTTTTTTAAATCGAATCAAATTTTACTTACCTCTATTAAAAGGTGTAATCAATCCTTTACCATGTAAATCATTGAAGTGTTACCAGAGGCGATTCTAGGGGGGCTGGCATGAGCCCCGGTCCCCCCTAAAATGAAAAATTGCCATTTAGGTCTTTTAAATTTTTTTAAAATTTTAAATTAATAAAGGTAAAATTACACTTTGGCCCCCTCTAAAATTATAAAAATTCGATTTAATCCTTTAAAAATTATAAAGATATAGACTATAAAAAAATTAAAATTTCATTTGGCCCCCCTAAACAATTGTTCTGACTTCGACCCTGAGTGTTACCTTAATTGTTTGGAACAAATTACAAGTATGTGTTTCTTGTAAGCCAAGGAACCATAGAATAGTTTTACTTGGGCTCAGATCCTAAATACACATCATAATTTGGTTGTATAATAACACCAAAGTCATTGTCGAATTAGGTTAGGGGTATTACACTAAATCTAGTTTAATCCTTATTCATGGTTTTTCCAAATTATTATTTTAATAAATAAAATTTATATGAGAAAAAGTGAAAACCGAGTATTCGTTTATTTATAAATATTTTTCTAATTTTTATAGTTTTGTATGTATTTTTAAAAACTATTATGTATTTTTTTAGAAAAATGAATTTTTAAATATTTTTTATTTTTAAATTTCATATTGTCATTATTGAATTTTAATAATCAAGACAAAAATTATTGAATTTTTTCAAAATTTAGACCAAATTGATAGAATTTGTAAATATTTGAGTCTAAATTTATTATTATGTCAACAAAAAAGAGACTTCAGCGTTCGATTAATATTTGAATGGAGGGATAACCAAAATATGAAATGATGATAACGTTAGCAACTAAAGTAGATGTTTTTGAATTTGGATTGCCAAAATAGAAATACGCTAATAGTTGGGTGAATACTAATATAGTTTATTCTAAATAATATCATGTAATTATTCTTAGGTCCATATAATCGAACAACTAAATCTTAATTTATTTTTTATTTAAAAAATTATTATGATAATACATCTGAATTTACTTTTACACCATTTATTTATTAGTTTTTTTTTTTTAAAGAAACATGTTAATTTTGTTTAAATTTTTTATACATTTATTAAAATTGTATTTAAAAGAGATGATTTTAAAATTTTAGTATTTATAGATTAATTTTTTTGAAATACTCATTTAATTAATTTTAAAATTTTAATTACTATCAAATGGTTATATTAAATTTTTAAAATTATAAATACAAGTTAGAGTTTTAGTTTACAATTAATTTGGATCTCCTACTATGTAAGGTTGATTGTTTGTATTAAGATTATAAAATTTTTATAGTTTTTGTTTTTGTTTAAATTAATTAAAGATTTGAAAAAAATATATAAATTTACTTTAATCAAAGTTATTAAATGTGTCTCTACTTAAAAATATATTTTAAGTTTAAGTGTAAAACAATTTTAATATTTTCGACATTAAAAGTTAATTTTTAAAAATATATTTTTATATTTGTGTCAATTTATTTTATAGTTTGTATTTTCTATAATTCATTTAACTTATAATTAGCTTATATTTTTGGGGATGGGCCGGGTCATGTTCTTAAAGGAGTATGAACAATGCTCTGGATATTTCAACATATCAACATTTAATCTAAATATCATATGAAAATATTGATGTGAAAATTAAGTATATTTATATATGCATAATCTTGTATTCATATAAAAATTATTGATTTTATTCAATAAAAATATAGTTTATAATAATATATTGAAAATAAAATAAGTCTATATGCATCAATATTGTAAACAATAAATATAAATATTTTTAAAATCGATTAAGGAATTAAATATAGTGCAAATATTGTTAATATTTCGTATTATTATAATTATTAAAAATATATATAGTTTTATTTTTAGATTTTATATTTAACAATATTAAATTACAATTTGGAAATTTTTTATTCCTACCAAATATAGTCTAATATTTTTATTATATAATGAGGGTGTTGGATATATTAGCAAAATATGCAATTTTTTTTATTCTTATAAGCAATTTATCTTGAATTATTTTTTAAAATATATTCATCAATTATACATGACAGGTTATTATCGTGACGTATGTCAAATTATAAGCTATGCTACATGTAACACCCCAAACCCGGCCCAAACGCTACAACCGGATCTGGTATGTCACTTAAGAGATTTTACATAACATGTCGCATTTTGGAAAACAATTACTAGGTTTACACCTTTATTTCGAAAGCTTAATAATTCATTAAAGTATAAAATATTAAGTAACCAATTATCTTGGTAGATTTTAAATAAAAACCGAAATTTCATGCAGGTCTTAACTTAATTGAAAACGTAAAACTTAAAACCCAGTAATAAAAGCCCAACAAAATCCCAAGACATAAATGGTAGTCTAGTGGCCAATGGCCTTATTACAAGGAAATTTGAACCCATTAATTAAATGAAAATAAAAAAATTAGACTAAGTCTTTTGTTGAATTCTCAAAGCTCTGTCGCATGGCCACCTTGCTCTCTCTCTCAGAGTCTTGGCCGATGCCCTAAGTGTCACCGAGATGGTTAAAATTAAAGAGTGAGTCGCGAGACTCAGCAGCAACCCTCATGTACCATTAGATTTTGGCTTTAGCCCCATAAAACAGAATAATCAAAATATAAGTAACAAAAATAATATGCAAAGCCCAACCCATATCCTAGGTGTCCATCCGCTACACGCCCCGCACTCACCATTCACACCATTGGGGATTTCTACAATCAACCCACACCGCTACACGCCTTGATGGTAGCCGTGCCGCTCATCATCGATCATGGCCGTAGCCACTACAACAGATCACGGCAGAAGCCGCTACAACAGATCACGGTAAGGAACCGCTACAACAGATCACGGTAAAAATCGCTACAACATATAACTTCCTTCTTTCATCAAATCCAACCCATGCAATCACATAAAATCGTGATACTTATAACATTTAATCGGATCATTTACTAACCGGTGATTTGCTTTACCCTCTTTTGGTTCCCGTCAATATGCCAGGGTTTGTGCATTTAACAAAACATGTAATACTTATTTTCATATATTAATCAAACAGATCTAGATGGTGTGGAGAATTACACACCTGATATTGCGAAATCCAATATTCTTAGTCGATGTCCTTGCTATCTGGATCTATTATCCTCAATCTATAGCCTTGCTTAAAAGTCGGAACAATTGCGAAAATAGGCCTCTCCTATATTCGGCCATGGTTAGTATTCTACCCGATTTTATATATATAAATAAACAAATCCTCTTACCTTGAAATCTCGAAAGTAACACGATTCTATAACTTAGAGATCTATGCGATTGGCCTCCTTCTTCAAATCCCGGAATGCCAAAAAGAAGAGTGAAATAAGAGATTAGTTTCTAATAGCCATTCGACTAAGGACTTTTGAAAAGCCGGAAGAACATTGAAATCCCGAAATCAATACTTACCATTATTTCCTTCAAGATTCGGCACAAGCAAACTCCTTTGAAGAGAATTCGGCAACTTCAGGAAGTGAGATCTAAGAATTTCGGCTTTTAGAAGATGTACGAATTGAAGAGATGGCTAAGAGAGATTCGGCCAATGAATATTAAGGAGAAGAATAGAATAATAGAGATGTGATTTCGGCTTTTAGGGATTAAAAAGAATAACAATAGAGGTTAAAAGATTCGGCCAACCAGAAATTTTAGAGAGGAAGAAAGGGTGAAGAAGATGGTGATTTTCGGCTTTTGAGAGGAAGAAGATGAGAAAAGAAAATAAAAGAGAGTCTTCAAAATTTCTGCACACCCTCTTTATATAGAAAACCGATTCCTCCCTTTAGCAGAGATTGATTTTTGGCCAACACCGCCACACATGATAGCTCCTATCCCTTTTCCCTTATCTTAAATCATTATCTCCTCAAAATAGCCTTTATCCGCTTATTATCCTTAAAGACTAAATCCCTAAATAATAGCCTTTATATGCTTATTATCCACATGAAATAAATATAATAAGATTCTGAAAAAAATAGCCTTGTGCCGTCCCCCCCTTACTCAATTAAGTGCCGAAATCTAGCCCTATAACTTGAGCTTCAAGCAACCAAAAATTTGGGCCTTCCTCATGCACTAGTGACGCCACTTATAGCTCACCCACTGTGTTCTCTAGCTGCTGGGCCACGAGCCCAATATGTCAATTAAACTACTACAACTTCAATTTAAGCCCTTAGAGTGTCTAAACAAAATATTTAAAACAAGGTCTCTCGGCCCAATTTGAGCCCCAATTGTACCTCAAATTCTCAAATTAATATTTTAAACATCCAAACACATAAAATGCACAGACCCAATTATTCAGGATGTTACAGTTCTACCCCCCTTAAAGAAATTTCGTCCTCGAAATTTCCAACTAACTAGTAATCGTACTACCTAAGTCGCACCACTATGCTTTCGCTGCGCACTCCAATACTAAACCCAAAATAAACACTTAGTATTCTATGGTAGAGTACGCACCGGTATTCACATCTAGAGCGTCCTCGTCCCCTTGCACTCATGCTATCGGTCCGCGTTTATATGATTAAAAATTTTATGAATTATTAGTTTTCTTCCACTGATTATCCACGAACAATCTTATGAAAAGTAATTTTAAGAGTGATTCTTTCGAATTCGAACCTATCTACAAGTTTCAGTCTCAAGTTTGTAACCTCTAACTAAAATAAAACACATACATCATACAAAAATCATCCAAGCACTTACATTCTTCACGTAAAGGTGATTTCGTTGATTCACTACCCAGGGGTATTTTCGTAATTTCATCCTACAGGGGTATTTTTGTATTTTTTTTCAAACAGGGTACTTTGGGGAAAAATCTAGTTTCATGGTCCGGGTTACTCTTATAAACATGAGATTTTCGGGTAAATTTTCAAAACATAGGTATTTTACAAATTTATGGCTGGTTGGTAGTTTTCACAAATCAAACGTATTTTGAAAATTTTGCAAATCTTGAGAAATTTTCTTTCTTTTTTTTTTTCAAACTAGGGTGGCTGGTCCCTTTCGAGTTTTAATTATAAGGTTTAGCCCATCAACAAGTCCTCGTAACTAGGGTGAATAGTCACCACGCACCAGGTAGGATTCTAGTGAAGAGGAGGTGAGTCGCTAGGACTGCTTAAGTACCAAGCTCTCCCTGAATCCACTCTTAGACATGCGTATTGTAACATCCGGGATTTATGGCTTATGCATTTGTGCTTAAAATATATGTGAAAGCATGCCTCTGTGTGTTATGAATGTGTTGTATGAATTTTGTGAACTTTAGCAAATAGGAGAGTGCTTTAGAAATTATTAGATTTTAAAGCTAAAAGAGGAAGCTAAGCAAGGTGGCCTTAAGAGAAATAGTAGGGGAAATATGACACAAAAATCAGCTTGGTAAAGTGGCTAGGAGGCGCCACTTAAAGCCCAGTGAGTGACGCCACAAGCATGTGTGCAGGGCAAGGGATCGAGTTACAAGGGAAGCAAAATAAAGGTTTTATTTTGCAGCAAAAATGAGCAGCAAGGGACGGCACTAAGGCTAAATTTTAGGAGCTTTAGATGAGTTTAAATTCTTTTAAAATTTCGGCTAAGGTGGTAGATAATTGAGGATTTATTTGAATTATTTTTGAAAGGTGGAAAAGAGAGAAAATAGGAGGATGAGATAGAGAGATGAGGAGTTGGCCGAATAAGGGGAACTAGGTGTGGTATTTTCGGCCAAAAGAAGGAGAGTGAGGCCATTTGTTTCTTTTCTTCTCTTTTGTCTCTCTACCGAATTCTTTAGCCAACCTTCTCTTTCTCTTTTATTTTGTCAAGCCAAAAGTTTCACTTAATTGTCACCTTTGAAGCCGATTTGATCCTAGCATTAAAAGCCAGAAACCCAACATTCTCTTCTTCCTGTCGACAAGTTAAGTGGTGAACAAGTGTGTTTCGATTACTCCATTTGGTAAGGATTTCTCTTGATTGATCTCTTACTCTTTTCTTTCTCTGTATGTTGGAAATCAAGACTCTAATCCTCTTACCCTTCTTTGACCAAAATCTTAAGGAGAGATTTCGGGATTCTGCTATTGTCGACTGCAAGGGAGGAATCTTTCGGGACTTCTAAGATCTAAGGGATCTCGACATCACCGAGAGCAAGGATCAATTTCGGGATTTAAAATCACAAGGTAAGTGAACATGTATATTCGACCAATGCCATCTTTAATGATTCGGATCTAGTTCTCAATTGTTCAAAAGCCGAAACTAACCGGTTAAGTGATTCAGTAGTCGGCCGATTACTAGAGGGAACATCACAACATTTCGGGATTTGATTAATAGACAAATCGGCAGCAAGGTAAGGATTCAGAATTTGAGTATTTAGCCGAATGGCTAGTTGCTAACATGCTTAAGGTTGGCCGAATATAGGAACTAAGGATCTAGGACGCTAGATCGGGACTTTCGGGATTTTCAAGAGAAGCATTTATAAACCTGTGTGTACCCCACACTAAATCTTAATAGATTACGGCTTTAATTTAATGTATGTGTTATAATAGCATGAATGTAACGAAAGGTACCATGCAATGGTACAAGGTACTCAGTACGTTAATTTACTACTCATGTGTAGTTATCTTATTACGAGTATATGATGTGGCACATATGTGAACAGTGATAAGAATGTGAAATAAGGCATGATATTGCATGATATGTATGACATGGGCATATGGGTGATTATGAAAGGGGAAGTGAATGTGGTGGTTTATTACCACAATATTTGAATGTGGAGACTTCGGTCACATTATCTGAATGTGGTGACACATGTCACAAATATTTTATCTGGTGGCTATGCCACGAATTTATAAGGGCATTGAGCACGTCGTCTGCAGCGACTGCCTTCGATGATGTGTAGCGGATGGGTGGGTTGACTTAGTAGTCCCCACGGTGTGATGGTTGGTACGGGTGATGTGTAGCGGATGGCATCTAGGTTTGGGTTCGGGATTGCATCATTATATTTAATTGCTATTTGTATATGTATGAATTGTTATGCCTAAATCGTTGGGATTTAGTGTTGGTTGCTATACACTGAGTCTGTTTGACTCACCCCGTTGTGGGAATATTTTTCAGGTGACGCTCAGTGATGGACCGGGTCGGCAGGAACTTAGTGGTGGCCATGCTCAGTTCGGGACTTTATTTTATTTTGGACTTGTTATATTTTAAGTATTTTGGATTTAATTTGGGTTTTGATTTTTGATGTAATAAGGCCATAGTATGAACTGTATTATGCATGCTTTTTATTAGATTTTATTACAATACAATTAAGGCTAAATCAAAGTTAAATGGGTTTTTTTTCCCTTAAAAATAAATATTAAGTGTTTTTTTTTAAAATGGTAACAAGGTTTTTAATAAATCCCTGATTTCAAAAAAATAAAGAGGTTTTCAATTAAACCCAACACAAGCAAATCCTCCTTCAAAACCACACGTATTTTTCCTAAGTAGCAAGCAGATTTTCAAATGTTTTCTCGAGGAACATACCAGATCCGGTCAAGGCTCGTGGGCTGGGTTTGGGGTGTTTCAGCTTGGTATCAGAGCCTATTTTTAAACTCTCGGCCTTGGGTTTAAAGCCCATAACGTTTTCAAAATTAAGCCCAAACGAATTTTGTGAAAGATTTTGTGAAATGAGCAGGTTTTCTGGCTTGGCACCTAAGTCTCCGACCCGAAGTCCATCAGGTAAGTACTCCTAACTGTTGTGTGATTTTTAGTATGATTTGTAGAAGGGCATATCGGGAACGTAGATTAGCATAGTAAGTTATTGAACCCTAGGATTAGTTTACCCCAACCTAAGAATTACATAAGACTTAATGCCTAATTAAACAAACCCGTGACTAAGTCGCGAGAGTTAGGTGTGGCAACCATTGTGCGCATGTCTAGGATTGGATTCAGGAAGAGCCTGGTATTTAAGCAGTCCTAGTGACTCACCTCCTCTTCGCTCGAATCCTACCTGGTGCATAGTGACGGTTCACCCTAACCAAGAGGACTTACTCACGGGCTAAAACTCAATAATTAAAACCCGAAATGGACTAGCCATATTTCTGTAAAATCTTAGTTTTAATCACCAAATTACCTCTTTGATTTGTAGCAAAATTATTTTTCCAAGAGATTCCTGATTTACAAAAATTACCTAAATACCCCTGGTTGGGAAAATTTACTAAAATACCCCTGACTTACAAAATTACCCAAAATGGCCCCGATTTCTAAAATTTCTGCAACATCACTGATTTGAAAAACAAATTCTCAAAAAAATAAATAAATAAATAAATAAACAACCCCCAAGTTTTGCAAATTTTGAAATACCCTTGATTTATTAAGATTTATAAATTAACCCCGGTTTATTACCAAAATACCCCTATAGGACAAATGACGAAAATACCCCTGGGATAGGAACAGACGAAAATGTTTGAATAGTGAATATGTGCTGTAGGTACTACTGAATGATTGTGCTTCTCTGAATTAGGATAGAAAGCTTGAAACGAAAACTCTGAATGATCGAAAAAACTGCTATTAAACTTCTTTTCATAAAATTTCTTCGCGGATAATCAGTGGAACAAAATACTAATGCATAAAAATTTCTTAATCAGATTAAAGTGCGATCGTAGAAATGAGCTCTAGGGGACGTGGTCGTAATGTGCAAGGACGTGGTAGGGGCAGAATGGCCGTATCGAAACCCGTTAGATCAGGTCAAGGGTCTGAGAATGAGGTACCACCACCCCCACCACTAGCTGTCGGTCTTTGAACAAAGAAGATCGACAGGGGATAACGCAGATCACTGAGCGATCTTTGCGGGTTCTTGAGATGGTAGCTGGAGCAGGAGGAAATATGGGAGCTCGGAAATCTATACCCGAGCGACTTCGAGCCAACGGAGCTGAGGTATTCCGTGGCGTATCTGGTGTGGCACCCAGTACGGCTGAGTATTGGTTGGAGGCAACTGAGCGAATTATGGATGAGCTCGATTTAATCACAAGAGAAATCGAAAGGGATGGTGGCACTACTTGCGACGAAGCATATCAATGGTGGCTCACGATTCGGGATGGTGCTACGGTGAGGAACTCACTTGGGAATATGTTAAGGCGGCGCGATCGTAGAAGAAGTATGTTGGTACTCATTACATTGATGCACAGAGAAAGGCATTTCTGGGGCTGGTTCAAGGAAATAAGTCCGTAGCGGAATATGAGGCTGAATTCTTAAGGTTGAGCCGGTATGATCGAGGGATAGTGGCTACGGAACATGAACGATGTGTCCGGTTTGAGGACGGACTGAGTGATGATCTGAGGATATTGATAGCTCCGCAGCAGGAACGGGAATTTACTGTATTAGTGGAGAAGGCTAAAGTGGCCGAAGGAGTTAAGGACTCGAAGCGTAACTCGATCGGAATAGACAAAAGAGAGGATTCGGATCGCCGAATCATCCGAAATATGCAAAAGAGGCCTAGAGTTGATGGGCCGCGAGGTCAGCAAGTTGGTACAGGAGGGCAATACCGTACTTGTGCTGAGTGTGGAAAGAGGCACCTAGGAGAGTGTTGGAAAAAGACAGGAGGATGTTTCAAGTGTGGGTCTAAGGAACACGTGATCAAAGACTGTCCGATAAAGATAGACGGGGGCCGACCAACAGGGTAGAGTGTTAATCAGGTAGGAAGAGGTGGGACAGAGCCTCGCCGAGGTCGTGGTCCGAATGGTAGAAGTAACGGTCTTTGGAAGAGGTCGAGGAACACGGGCCAAGGTGTTGGCAATATCGAGGCAAGACAGTAGGGTCTAGTGTATGCGGTTCGCGAGGAGGAGGATGGAGACGCACTGCAGACGTCATAACCCAGACGTTCTTATATTTGGCAAGCCTTATTTTGCTCTGATTGATGGGGGCTCGACCCATTCCTATGTTGCATGTAGAGTAGTTGAAACTCTAGGCATAGCCTCTGAACTTTCTGATAAGGAGATGACTGTAGTAAGCCCATTAGGTCAAACTGTAGTGGTGAATAAGATCTTTCGGAGTGTACCTCTAGAAATTCAAGGAGTGGTATTTTCTGCCGACTTAATGGAACTATTCTTCGGAGAATTCGATCTCATACTTGGCATGGATTGGCTAGTGAAACACCGGGCTATATTGGATTGTGCAGCTAAGTGAATGGAGTTAAGGACCCCGGAGGATGAGGCGGTAATTATGATAGGAGAAAGAAGGAACTACTTGTCTAACGTAGTCTCTGCCTTAAAGGCTGATAAGATGGTTCGGAAAGGGTGCAAGGCATTTCTGACTTTTGTTAGGGCGTTGGATGCCAAAGAAGGGGGAGTTAGTGAAGTTAGAACCGTAAAGGAGTTTGTGGATGTTTTTCCGGAGGAGTTACCTAGAATACCTCCGGACAGGGAGGTGGGGTTTGGAATTGATTTGCTGCCAGGAACAGCTCCTGTGTCAATCGCTCCATACAGGATGGCACCAAAGGAGTTGGTTGAGCTCAAGGCTCAGATTCAAGAGTTGCTTGATCGTGGGTTTATCCGACCCAGTGTGTCTCCATGGGGAGCACCGGTCTTGTTTGTAAAGAAGAAGGACGGAACTATGCGTATGTGCATAGATTATCGTCAGTTGAATAAGCTGACCATCAAGAACAAGTACCCGTTGCCGAGGATAGACGACTTGTTCGATCAGCTTAAGGTTGCAGCGGTGTTCTCGAAGATAGATCTAAGGTCTGGATATCATCAGCTTAAGGTGAATGAAACAGATATCCATAAGACGGCTTTCCGGACAAGATACGGGCACTATGAGTTCGTAGTAATGCCGTTTGGTTTGACGAACGCCCCAGCCGCGTTCATGGATATGATGAACTGGGTTTTTCAACCTTACTTGGATAGGTTCATCGTTATGTTCATCGACGACATCCTAGTATACTCCAAGTCTGAGGAGGAACATGACGAGCATCTCCGGATAGTGTTGCAAGTGTTAAGGGAGAAGAAGCTCTACGCCAATTTCAGCAAGTGCGAATTTTGGCTTAAGGAGGTTGCATTCTTAGGGCATGTAGTGTCTGCAGAAGGAATAAGGGTGGATCCTAGGAAGATTGAGGCAATACTAGATTGGAAACCACCTAAGTCTGTGGCTGAGATTCGAAGTTTCTTGGGGTTGGCAGGCTACTACAGAAGGTTTGTGGAAGGGTTTTCTTCAATAGTCGTACCGTTGACAAAGTTGTTGAGGAAGGAGGTACCTTTCGTTTGGACAGATAAGCAACAGGAGAGCTTTGAGAAGCTTAAGAGTGTGTTAACGGAAGCTCCGGTCTTGATTCAGCCGGAGGCAGGGAAGGACTTTGTGGTGTACTGTGATGCTTCTCACACAGGATTAGAATGTGTTCTAATGCAAGACGGAAAGGTTGTAGCTTATGCATCTCGACAATTGAGGCCACATGAGGTTAACTACCCGACGCATGACTTGGAACTGGCGGCAGTGGTCTTTACTCTTAAGGTGTGGAGGCACTACCTTTATGGAGAAAAGTCAGTGATCTACACGGACCACAAGAGCCTTAAGTATCTGCTGACTCAGAAGGAGCTGAACCTGAGACAGCGAAGGTGGGTGGAATTACTGAAGGATTACGACTGTTTAATAGAGTATCACCCGGGCAAGGTGAATGTGGTAGCAGATGCCCTAAGTCGGAAAGTTGTGTCGGATCTGAGGGCAATGTTTGCACATCTGAGCTTGTATGACGATGGGAGTCTGCTGGCATAATTGTAAGTTAAGCCGACGTGGCTGAATGAGGTGAAGGAAAGTCAGTTAGTGGATGAGGACTTAAGTGCTAAGTTGCAGCAAGTGCAGAGTGGAGAGTTAAAAGATTATGGTATTAATGACGAAGGAGTGTTGTGTTTCAAGGGTAAGGTCTGTATGCCTAGGAACAAGGAGTTAAGACAGAGGATTCTTCAAGAACCGTATGGTAGCCCTTATGCTATGCATCCTGGAGGTACTAAGTTGTACAAAGGTTTAAGGGAACAATTTTGGTGGCCTGGTATTAAAAGATAAGTTACCGAATTTGTGGGGAAATGCTTAACGTGTCAGCAAGTTAAGGCTGAACACCAAGTTCCGTCAGGATTGCTTCAGCCAATCAAGATTCCGTAGTGGAAGTGGGAGAGAATTACCATGGACTTCGTTAGTGGGCTTCCCCTTACGCCTACTAAGGACTCGGTATGGGTGATAGTGGACCAATTGACAAAGTCCGCGCATTTCGTTCCAGTGAGAGTTGATTATTCTCTACAGAAGTTGGCGAAGTTATACGTGGCGGAAATTGTGAGGTTGCATGGAGTGCCGCTATCGATCATCTCGGATAGGGATCCAAGGTTTACGTCTCGGTTTTGGAAAGCTCTTCATCAGGCTTTGGGCACCAAATTGGATTTCACTACGGCTTTTCATCCACAGTCAGACGGTCAGTCTGAACGAGTAATCTAAGTGTTAGAGGATATGTTGAGGGGCTGTGTGATAGATTTCAGAGGAAGTTGGGAAGAATATTTGCCGTTAGCGGAATTTGCTTACAATATGACTATCAGTTTAGTATTCGAATGGCACCGTATGAAGCGTTGTATGGATCGGAAGTGTCGTCGCACACCCACGTGTTGGACGGAATTAGGGAACGTCGAGTTTTGGGTCCGCAGATTGTGGCGTAACTGAGGAGAAGGTTGAGGTGATTCGCACGGTTGAAGGAAGCATCTGATAGGCAGAAGTCGTATGCAGATCTCAAACGGAAGGAGATAGAATTTGATGTGAGAGATCAAGTGTTTCTTAAAGTTTCGCCTTGGAAGAAGGTGATAAGATTTGGTCGCAAAGGGAAGTTAAGTCCCAGGTTTATAGGACCGTATCGGGTATTGAAGCGAGTTGGACCAGTGGCATACCAGTTAGAGTTGCCACCAGAGTTGAAACAGATGCACGACGTATTTCATGTATCTATGCTACGTCGTTATCGATCGGATCCGTCACATGTGGTACCAGTTGAAGAGGAGGAGTTAAGGCCGGATTTGTCCTACGAGGAAGAGCCGATTCAGATCTTGGAACAAGATGTGAAAGTGCTACGAAGGAAATCAGTTCCGTTAGTCAAAGTGTTATGGCGTAATCATGGTTCGGAAAAAGCTTCGTGGGAGTCGGAGGAAGCAATGCGACAGCAATACCCTCACTTATTTCAGCCAGGTAATTTCGAGGACGAAATTATTTTAAGGGGGGTAGAACTGTAACATCCGGGATTTATGGCTTATGCATTTGTGCTTAAAATATATGTGAAAGCATGCATCTGTGTGTTATGAATGTGTTGTATGAATTTTGTGAACTTTAGCAAATAGGAGAGTGCTTTAGAAATTATTAGATTTTAAAGCTAAAAGAGGAAGCTAAGCAGGGTGGCCTTAAGAGAAATAGTAGGGGAAATATGACACAAAAATTAGCTTGGTAAAGTGGCTAGGAGGCGCCACTTAAAGCCCAGTGAGTGACGCCACAAGCATGTGTGCAGGGCCAAGGATCGAGTTACAAGGGAAGCAAAATAAAGGTTTTATTTTGCAGCAAAAATGAGCAGCAAGGGACGACACTAAGGCTAAATTTTAGGAGCTTTAGATGAGTTTAAATTCTTTTAAAATTTTGGCTAAGGTGGTAGATAATTGAGGATTTATTTGAATTATTTTTGAAAGGTGGAAAAGAGAGAAAATAGGAGGATGAGATAGAGAGATGAGGAGTTGGCCGAATAAGGGGAACTAGGTGTGGTATTTTCGGCCAAAAGAAGGAGAGTGAGGCCATTTGTTTCTTTTCTTCTCTTTTGTCTCTCTACTGAATTCTTTAGCCAACCTTCTCTTTCTCTTTTATTTTGTCAAGCCGAAAGTTTCACTTAATTGTCACCTTTGAAGCCGATTTGATCCTAGCATTAAAAGCCGGAAAACCAACATTCTCTTCTTCCTGTCGACAAGTTAAGTGGTGAACAAGTGTGTTTCGATTACTCCATTTGGTAAGGATTTCTCTTGATTGATCTCTTACTCTTTTCTTTCTCTGTATGTTGGAAATCAAGACTCTAATCCTCTTACCCTTCTTTGACCGAAATCTTAAGGAGAGATTTCGGGATTCTGCTATTGTCGACTGCAAGGGAGGAATCTTTCGGGACTTCTAAGATCTAAGGGATCTCGACATCACCGAGAGCAAGGATCAATTTCGGGATTTAAAATCACAAGGTAAGTGAACATGTATATTCGGCCAATGCCATCTTTAATGATTCGGATCTAGTTCTCAATTGTTCAAAAGCCGAAACTAACCGGTTAAGTGATTCAATGAGTCTACCGATTACTAGAGGAACATCACAACGCGTTCGGGATTTGATTAATAGACAAATCCGACAAGGTAAGGATTCAGAATTTGAGTATTTAGCCGAATGGCTAGTTGCTAACATGCTTAAGGTTGGCCGAATATAGGAACTAAGGATCTAGGACGCTAGATCGGGACTTTCGGGATTTTCAGTAGAAGCGTTAAGTAAACCAAGTGTGTACCCCCACACTAAATCTTAATAGATTACGGCTTTAATTTAATGTATGTGTTATAATAGCATGAATGTGGCCGAAATGTACCATGCAATGGTACAAGGTACTCGTGCACGTTAATTTACTACTCATCGTAGTTATCTTATTACGAGTATATGATGTGGCACATATGTGAACAGTGATAAGAATGTGAAATAAAGCATGATATTGCATGATATGTATGACATGGGCATATGGGTGATTATGAAAGGGGAAGTGAATGTGGTGGTTTATTACCACAATATCTGAATGTGGTGACTTCGGTCACATTATCTGAATGTGGTGACACATGTCACAAATATTTTATCTGATGGCTATGCCACGAATTTATAAGGGCGTTGAGCACGTCGTCTGCAGCGACTGCCTTCGATGATGTGTAGCGGATGGGTGGGTTGACTTAGTAGTCCCCACGGTGTGATGGTTGGTACGGGTGATGTGTAGCGGATGGCATCTAGGTTTGGGTTCGGGATTGCATCATTATATTTAATTGCTATTTGTATATGTATAAATTGTTATGCCTAAATCGTTGGGATTTAGTGTTGGTTGCTATACACTGAGTCTGTTTGACTCACCCCGTTGTGGGAATATTTTTCAGGTGACGCTCAATAATGGACCGGGTCGGCAGGAGCTTAGTGGTGGTCATGCTCAGTTCGGGACTTTATTTTATTTTGGACTTGTTATATTTTAAGTATTTTGGATTTAATTTGGGTTTTGATTTTTGATGTAATAAGGCCATAGTATGAACTGTATTATGCATGCTTTTTATTAGATTTTATTACAATACAATTAAGGCTAAATCAAAGTTAAATGATTTTTTTTCCTTAAAAATAATTATTAAGTGTTTTTTTTTAAATGGTAACAAGGTTTTTAATAAATCCCTGATTTCAAAAAAATAAAGAGGTTTTCAATTAAACCCAACACAAGCAAATCCTCCTTCAAAACCACACGTATTTTTCCTAAGTAGCAAACAGATTTTCAAATGTTTTCTCGAGGAACATACCAAATCCGGTCAAGGCTCGTGGGCCGGGTTTGGGGTGTTTCACGTATGCCTATTGCCACACCCTAACTTGGCTAAGGTGAACAATCACTACGCACCAGGTAGGATTCCAGCGAAGAGGAGGTGAGTCACTAGGACTGCTTAAGTACCAAGCTCTTTCGGATCCAATCCTAGACATGCGCATGCATGTTGCCACACCCTAGTATTGCAACTTGTTCACAGGTTTGTTTGGTTGGATTAAGTCTTATGCAATTGAGAGTTGTTTAACTAGGCCTAAGGTCCATCAAGCTCTAATTAAAATAATCTACGTCCCTTAAAGCCCATCAAGCCCACATATATATATATAACACACAATGAAGTTAGAATACTTACAGCGGACTTGGTAGGAGACGCAGTGTCATGCCGAGAAAACCTCCTGTGTTACTTATAAACATGCATGTTTTCAAAACCCATCTTTAAAAACGTTTTGGGCCCAAAAACCCAAAGCCGAGTTTTGAATCGGGCTCTGATACCAATTTGTAACACCCCAAACCCGCCCAAACGCTTACAACCGGATCTCGTATGTCACTTAAGAGATTTTACATAACATGTCGCATTTTGGAAAACAATTACTAGGTTTACACCTTTATTTCGAAAGCTTAATAATTCATTAAAGTATAAAATATTAAGTAATCAATTATCTTGGTAGATTTTAAATAAAAACCAAAATTTCATGCAGGTCTTAACTTAATTGAAAACGTAAAACTTAAAACCCAGTAATAAAAGCCCAACAAAATCCCAAGACATAAATGGTAGTCTAGTCGCCCATGGCCTTATTACAAGGAAATTTGAACCCATTAATTAAATGAAAATAAAAAAAAAATTAGACTAAGTCTTTTTGCTGAATTCTCAAAGCTTTGTCGCATGGCCACCTTGCTCTCCTCTCCAGCCCAGTTCGATGCCCTAAGTGTCACCTGAGATGGTTAAAATTAAAAGGTGAGTCGCGAGACTCAGTGTGCAACCCTCATGCACCATTAGATTTGGGCTTTAGCCCCATAAAACAGAATAATCAAAATATAAGTAACAAAAATAATATGAAAAGCCCAACCCATATCCTAGGTGTCCATCCGCTACACGCTTCCATACCAACCATTCACACCATTGGGGATTTCTACAATCAACCCACACCGCTACACGCCTTGATGGCAGTCGTGCTGCTCATCATCAGATCATGGCCGTAGCCACTACAACAGATCACGGCAGAAGCCGCTACAATAGATCACGGTAAGGAACCGCTACAATAGATCACGGTAAAAACCGCTACAACATATAACTTCCTCCTTTCATCAAATCCAACCCATGCAATCACATAAAATCGTGATACTTATAACATTTAATCGGATCATTTACTAACTCGGTGATTTGCTTTACCCTCTTTTGGTTCCCGTCAATATGCCTGGTTTTGGCATTTAACAAAACATGTAATACTTATTTTCATATATTAATCAAACAGATCTAGATGGTGTGGAGAATTACACACCGATATTGCGAAATCCAATATTCTTAGTCGATGTCCTTGCTATCCGGATCTATTATCCTCAATCTATAGCCTTGCTTAAAAGCGAAACAATTGCGAAAATAGGCCTCCTATATTCGGCCATGGTTAGTATTCTACCCGATTTTATATATATAAATAAACAAATCCTCTTACCTTGAAATCCCGAAAGTAACACGATTCTATAACTTAGAGATCTATGCGATTGGCCTCCTTCTTCAAATCCCGGAATGCCGAAAAGAATAGTGAAATAAGAGATTAGTTTCTAATAGTCATTCGACTAAGGACTTTTGAAAAGCCGGAAGAACATTGAAATCCCGAAATCAATACTTACCTATTGTTTCCTTCAAGATTCGGCACAAGCAAACTCCTTTGAAGAGAATTCGACAACTTCAGGAAGTGAGATCTAAGAATTTCGGCTTTTAGAAGATGTACGAATTGAAGAGATGGCTAAGAGAGATTCGGCCAATGAATATTAAGGAGAAGAATAGAATAATAGAGATGTGATTTCGGCTTTTAGGGATTAAAAGAAGAATAACAATAGAGGTTAAAAGATTCAGCCAACCAGGAAATTTTAGAGAGGAAGAAAGGGTGAAGAAGATGGTGATTTTCGGCTTTTGAGAGGAAGAAGATGAGAAAAGAAAATAAAAGAGAGTCTTCAAAATTTTGCACACACCCTCTTTATATAGAAAACCGATTCCTCCCTTTAGCAGAGATTGATTTTCGCCAACACCGCCACACATGATAGCTCCTATCCCTTTTCCCTTATCTTAATCATTATCTCCTCAAAAATAGCCTTTATCTGCTTATTATCCTTAAAGACTAAATCCCTAAATAATAGCATTTATCTACTTATTATCCACATGAAATAAATATAATAAGATTCTCAAAAAAATAGCCTTGCGCCGTCCCCCCCTTACTCAATTAAGTGCTGAAATCTAGCCCTATAACTTGGGCTTCAAGCAACCAAAAATTTGGGCCTTCCTCATGCACTAGTGACGCCACTTATAGCTCACCCATCGTGTTCTCTAGCTGCTGGGCCACGAGCCCAATATGTCAATTAAACTACTACAACTTCAATTTAAGCCCTTAGAGTGTCTAAACAAAATATTTAAAACAAGGCCTCAGCCCAATTTGAGCCCCAATTGTACCTCAAATCCTCAAATTAATATTTTAAGCATCCAAACACATAAAATGCACAGACCCAATTATTCAGGATGTTACACTACATAGAATAGTTTTTTTTCCTCTTATTGTGATAATATGTGTGTATATATATAATATTTTGTTAATAAATAAACTTTTATTAATTAATTGTTATAAACATGTAATTAATGAAAATTTTATTTTTTAAATGTAGGTTTTTTTTGGTGATATGGATATTAATATATTAAGTTAGGGTGTATTTCACAATCCATTGAAAATTTTCATTTCATTGGAAAATAAAATTTCAAATTTAATGCTTTAAATGTGTTCTATAATCATAATGAATTTTCAATAAAAAAAATGTTGAATAGAATAAGAATGTAACTTAATGTTGAAAATTAAGTTGATTCTGTTTTTAGAAAAAAAAACTACATTTAAAATAAATTATCTTTTTATTTTTTTTAAAATAAATGAAATATTCGAATTGGTATATTTAATATTAAAATTATTCAAATAATATAAAACATTATGTTAATAAAATTAGAATTATGAATTGATCAATTTTTAAAGTTGAAGATATTTTATTATTAAACAACATAAATATAAATAAATAATTTTTACTAACATAACAAAAAAAAAAAATCCAACATTTATAAAATTTTATACTGGAATTTTGATACATAATTTTTTAACACTTAATTTTTTTAGTTTATCAAATCTCAAATTAGTTATCTTATGATTCTATACAAATTTAAATAAATAAAATCTTTTATGCATTGAACTAACCACTAAACTAGTACAAAAAATATTACATTTTTAAAAATCTTTACAATATTTAAGTGTTTTCTTGAGTTGATGTCTCATGAAATTCATTATTTTTATAAATAAAAAATATTATTTTGTCTATATATTGTTTTTATAAAAATACATGTGCTAAAACCTCACCTCTAGAAGAGGCCCTCAAAAAATGGCTTCATATAAATAGAAATGAAAAAAAAACAAGTGTACAAGTAGAAAACCAGATTCTTATTTCACCTAATGCCAAAGTTTTACAATCATCTTAAAATTTTAAAAACGAAGAAATTTATTCAACACTCAATTTTCATTACAAATTGATTATTTGGATAAAAAAGAATATAATGCTGGAAATCTAAGAATAGCAAATAGAAAATGAGAAAAGCAACAAAATTTAAGACTTGAGGGAGAACTCAACCTTACCTTCCCCAAGTAATCACTCAATCTTAGCAATGACAGCATCAACAACTTGTTGTGTGGTGCTATCTCCACCAAGGTCTTTAGTCCTGTACTTTCCCTCTAAGATTACATTTTTCACCGCTTCCTCAAGTCGATTAGCAAATGCTGGAAACTGGAGGTGCCTCAACATCATGGCAGAAGACAGAAGCAAAGCCAATGGATTTGCCGTTTTTTGCTCCACCATCTTTTTTTTTCCCACATTCCCTGCTGAAGCACCTTGCTCAAATACAGCATGTTCAGCTCCTACATTGCCTATAAATTCCCACAGGATAACTTATATCAATTTAAGTAAACAATATTAATATGAATCCAGATCACAATATTAAGTAACTGATACCTCCAGGCATGACACCAGTACCTCCAGCAATGCCGGCGGCTGTATTTGCCACCAAATTTCCATAAAGATTAGGAGTAATCTAATAATGACACAAAAGAATTTCAGAAAGTGAAAATTTGTCAGAAGGTTAAAGCACCTAAGTTGCAAAAAGTGGCAGACAAAGTCTATGTTCCTATCCCGTGTCAAGAAAATTTGGAATTTATGGCCAATCATTATTTTTACGTTGAACTAGTTTTAAGAGTCCTTGTGTATATCACAAGAATGTACGTAAAAAATCATGATGCTAGGTAATCTCGCACTCGGAAAGACCTTTCAAAGGATCATTTTCCTCTAAACATCTTAAAAGATTTTCCAAGTGTCATATATACCACGTTACCCATACTACTACTACTACAGGTGTACTCAATTCTAAGTGTTTCAATAATTCTAGAATAATGTGTTATACATATATTTTGGATATTGGTACTTAAAACAAAACAAAGAGTCCCTCAATGGATACTGCAGGAGAAAGTCCAATACAACGACTGGTAATTACATATACAGTAGCATACAATGCATAAACATCATTACTTACCAAGATGGACTATGACAAGAATCAAAATTAAAGAACTCACATACCATCACATCAAATTGTTCTGGTTTTGAAACAAGTTGCATGCAACAGTTGTCAACGATGATCTCGTCATACTTGATAGTTGGATATCTAGCTGCAACTTCCCGGCAAGATTCTAAAAACAGGCCATCAGCCAGTTTCATGATGTTGGCCTTATGAACAGCGGTAACCTTTTTTCGATTGTTTAAATAAGCATATTCAAATGCATATTTTGCAATCCGCTCTGAACAAAACTTGGTTATCACCTGATCCACAAAAACAGATAAAAAAAATTACCCAATTAAGAAAATGTTTAGATTTTTTTTAATAAAAGAAAACAACTCAAATTGACCTTAAGGCTCTCAACCACGCCAGGCACCACCTCGTGTTCGAGACCCGAGTATTCCCCTTCGGTGTTCTCCCTGATTACTACGATATCCACGTTTTCGTGTCTGGTTGGCAATCCTGGTAAATTACAACAATCCACCAATGAAGCGTACAAATCCAATTCTCTTCTTAAATGGAGGTTCAGCGAGCTAACTCCACCCCCCTTGGGTGTTCTCAACCCTCCTTTAAGGCAAACTTTGTTCTTCCTTATGGAATCTATTACTTCCTGCGGTATCTGCTTCATGTCGCCGTGAACTTGGTACTTCTCGAAGTAAACTGGTGCGTGCATTGCTTCCATCACTTGTTCCACCGCGTTGGTCACCAATGGACCGATTCCGTCCCCTGGGATTAGGGTTACGGGTCTCGGGGATCCGTCTCCGGGACGAGGCATATAGGTGACGGCTCGAGTTTGGGTTTTGTAGGGAACAAGGGTTCTCAGAAGAGAGAGGGATGTACGTGAGGCGGACATTCTGGAATGATTCGAAGGTGTATGAATGATAATAATATTTGTTAGTTATTGGCGATCGTTTTCAAGGTTGGAGAGAGAGTGTAGGCAGTCTGTTACAACTTACAAGTTTTATTATTAAGTTTGGGCTGACTAGTTCATTGGGTTGTGTAGTTTTGGCCCACCATTGGGCCTCCATCTCATGTAATCTTAATTTATCAAACTTAGCAAATTAAAGTAAATATTAGGAGATTCAGATTCCAATGTTGATGTTGTTCAACTCTGATCTACCAAAGTGTTTTATGGTAAAATATATTTTACTCTCAAACAGAAACCTATTTTATAATAAAGCATATTGTATTCTCATAGGAAAAATATAAATATAAATTTTGAAAATATCATTGATAATGGTCACAAACCCCAAATAGAATAATGTAAATTCAAACTTTGAGGATAATATTATTGAAAGAAATAATTACAAACCTCAACAAAGAAAACGCATGTTTAAACCTTTGATTGTTGGAAAGAACAAATGCAGGTTTGAACCTTTGAATGTTGGAAAAAACACTCACAAACAAACTAATACGAAAAATAACAACAACAACAAAAAAAGTTCCATCTTAAAACTCAGGGCATTGTCTTTCCAGGTAATACATGAAGTGTTTTCTAGTTGTTTTTATCATCTCCGGTTAGCAGCATGTTTATATAAACCAACAAACAGCAAAGGCATATATAGGCACAAGGACAAGTCATTTCTGACAATTTTCCAACAAACCACAGATGAATCTGAATAGCATTCATATATCAGATGAAATTATGGAGTAGAATGAAATCCATGTCAAACTTTTTAGTACAACTAAGAAGGGGAAAGAGGAGGAATAAAAAAAAAAAGAGAAGAGGGTCTTGACATTGATGACAACCCCAACTGCAGAAGAAACCTATTAGGAAATAGAATGCTTGCTATCCATTGTCAAAATTTTTGGACACCGTACTAAATAGTCAAAGGTTTCGAGTCTCGATTAAAACCAGCATGGGGATTTAATATCAAGAAAAGACTGCAAGGCCCAACTAACTGCTTACGGGCTCAGATAACCAGCTCACATCTGTATTTTTTACTTGGTCATATATATGGTATCTCCCATTCGGATCATGATGACTCCATGCACTTCACTGGCGAATAGCAGGCTCTGCAAAGTATTCGAAAAGCAGTTTAATGGGTTGCTGAAGCAGCAGCAGCAGAACTGCCCAATCCCATCTTCTGCCCCAACAGTGAGAGTTGCTCAACAAATTCCATTCCAGTTAAAATTTCTGTTGTTCCATATATGACTTGTTTGGCTGGCTGCTGATGTTGGGCAAGGTCCTGCAAGCTCCCGTACTCAACGTAATTTCCACCTCCAATCATGAAGACAATAGCCTCTTTAAAGGGTCCTTTCAGATGACTGCTACTTGTGCCAGAGCTCGACTTTGGGGCACGAGGATCAAACACAAGGTAAGAATCAATTTCAGGGTTTGGCTTCCCCTCCATCAAAGCTTCCACAGTCCTTGTCAATGCTAGCTGCCTATCACCAGACAATAGGTTCTTCATACCTGCGGTGACAGCACTGATTGACTGACCATAGAGCTTCTCAGCCCAATCAACAATGTTACTTCTACTAGCGGAAGTTGCTGATGCCAATGAAACATTCAATGACTTGATCTTCTTCACATACTGAAATGCACTTGTATCAACCTCAGATTCTCTCAGTGCTGCTTCGACTGCTTCTGCTTCTGATGGATTAATGGTTTCTGAAGAGATAATATACATTATGGCAAAACGCAGCTTATCAATCTTGGTACCTTTTCCCTTAAGTACACTCATCAACTCATTTCGATCAATGCCACCCCTCACCATCATGTCATTCTCCTTCTTTACGTAGGCGTCAAGAGACCTCTCCTTTATTTCACCCAAAAGCACTGTTGCAATGTTTGTGTGTTTATCAATGACCTGCTTCCGCTCTGTCAGCTCAGGCAGGGAGTTCACTGCATTCATTAAGTGCTTTGTGTTCCCAATCAAGTCTGTCCCATCAAACTCAGCTCCTGCAGTACCACCAGTCCTTTTATTCACCTCATCAACATCCTTCTTATATTTGTTCAACTGGGTCTCAATCTCAACAGCAACTTCAGGGAATTCCAGTGATCCATTTGCCATCCAAAACGGGTCGGAGCTATCCAATTCAAACGATTTCATTCCACCTTTCTCCCCTGGCACACTCAACCTATTAAGCTTCAATCCAAGAATATCATGTACGAGTGGACGGTACCTAAAATCATGTTGTATCCCGGCTGATAACTCGAAATTCCTATCAAAGATGCACAAAATTGGACGCTGAAATGAGCTTACAAAACCCCCGCCTTCAGAAAACAAATTGTTCTTTGACAATAAATGATCCCTCAACTTCTGATCCAATGCTGAAGCAACCATCTCAGCTGGTCCACCACGCGGGCATCTTATTATGGGCACGACTGCAAGTGTAGCTAAAACACAAAATAATCCATTAACAACCCTCTCTATAATATCCTCGATCTCTTTGTCCCCAGCGGATGGATCATTCAATTGCACATAAGTAGACTTCTGGGATAAAGAGAACAAATTATCCTCCAATGTCACAAACTCCAAATACTGATCATGAACCTTTGAGATCCTATGGATTGAATCCGAATTCAAAGTCCTGGAAGCAAGATCCTCCAAAAGCGGCCTTGGTATAGACGAAGAAAAATTCAGATGGAAACTATCGTATAGAGAACGGGATGCATCAGCTACTATTCTTTGGATATTGGGATTATTAGGCTGAACAAAATACACAGCAGGCACATCGTGGACAGGCTTTCGGTCCTTGTCAATAAGAAAGTACAGGGTAACACCATGTTTTCGTAGATCCTTAACATGGATCAAGGGGGACAGTATATTTTGACAAAATTTGTCATAAATCAAGATCTTGTAAACCTCTTCATTAGCAGTTCCAGAGGGATTCACAGGCTGGTTCAGATTCAACATTCGAATTATACATTCTGACAAAATAAACAGAGGGAAAACACCCAATAAGATCAAGGCTCGAAAATGACAGATCAAATTCAACAACCCCGTAAAGCAAAACTAGATCCAAAATTATAAACTTTAACGAAACAATGGTGGGTCTGTTCTAGATTTTAAGGATTTCGATTCAAAGAATAATAGATCAAATTTAACATAATCTTAAAAGGGTCAAAACTAGAAAAGGGAATTTGTTCCAATTGCATCGATATCAAAATCTACAAAGGGAAATTAAATGGTAATTGGAGGGGAAAGGGAGAGATCTAAAGAGAGAAATTACCTGTTTGTTTCTGGCGAAGATTGAGAGCCATAGGAGAGTTGGAAAGCTGAAAACTGAGCTCTTTGTATCGTTGATTTAGTGGTAATAACAAAAAGCTTCCGGAATTGAGAAAGCTCTCTTCTCTCTGTCTCTTTGTTGAAATTTCGAGGGAGTTAAATGAAATCCACCATTAAAACTTCAATAGTAGGTTCCTCTGCGTTGAGCTTATTGTACCATTCTACACTTGGTTATTGATATCTCGCCACGTCATTCAAATGATTCAATCTGATTTATAAACATGTTAAATGGGATTTCAATGTTAAAAGGGATTTGGCATTGCTATCTATTTTGAAGAAATAATATTAAATAAAGTATAACTTGTACAAATTTTTATTTATTTTCCTAGTAATAATAAAATGCAATTAAATTGATGAAAGTTATCCAATAAAAAAATTATTAATCTATAATATAATAATATGTATCGAATCACGACTTTAGAAATTTTTTTGAAATAACGAGAATCATATTAATAAATTCACATATAAAAATAATTAGAATTTAGAATTTAGAATTTTTAATTAAAAAAGTTGAAGTAAAATAAAAATGGTTGTAAGGCCTGAGAATCTAAATTAAATGGATGTTTTTCTCTCTCTCCCTATTAAAGTCAGCGTTGAACATCAAGCAGCATCCGGTAGTTATACGCCAATTAAAATTTTAAATATATTAATTATTATTTAATTGATATTAGAGTTATATACCAATTAAAATTTATGTTTAGCATTATAAATAGCACCCGATAATTATATTTCATTAAGTAGCATCTAAGAAAAATTATTAATGAAAAGGTTAGAGATGATTAGCATTAATAAATTAGAATTATATATATATATAAAGAAAAATAATTATATATATAAATAGAAAAGCGATGGTTTTTCAAAAAGATAATATTAAATTAGATTCAAACTACAATGGCACCGAAGAAAAATTGAAGATTATTTTAATTGATGGCAAGGTAATATAATATGATGATTTTTTTTATAGTTACGTTGTATGTTGTTTATACTATGTGAAACAAACACTCTTCAAATTGTTACTTTTTGTATTTATCTGTTATTTGTTTGGTATGTGTGGAAAACGTTTTGTAAGTTTGTTTTAAAAATAAAGTCGATTTAAAAAAAAAAAAACTAATCGTCATTATTACTATAATTGAAACCACATGGAATGCATGTGACTTTAAAAACTAGTAATAAAAACTAAACACGTTTAATTGGTAAAGGTCACGTTAAGGGCTAGTTTTCTATTGTTGTTGCGGTTCAAAAGTGCTTTCTAGAAGTGCTTTTTAGAAAAATTACTTTTGAAAAATGTGATAGAAAAGTATTGTGAAAAAATGTGGTTTGTTCATTTTTAATGTTTTTTTTTTTTTTTGCTACAAAAAATTGTGGTTGAAGGTTCAAATGTCTTTTTTGGACATGATAATGAAAAGTTAAAAATTAGTTAAGTTATATAATATTTAAATAATTTAATATAATAGTACATGAAGTATAAATTTTAAATATTTTTCAAGTAATTAATATAAATTATTTGTAAAATTAATGATACATAAAGTATTTAAATAACTTAATATAATGATATATAAAATATAAATTAATCTAATTTGTATATACTTTTAAATAATTAATATAAATAAGGATATTTTGATAATTTTTGCTTTCAAATGTAAAAGTCAAAAGGGTCTAAATCTCAATTTTTGCGTTTGAGTGAAACAGCACTTTTCTATTACAATTTTAACCCTAAAAGCCAAGTGTTTTTAATTACTCTACGATGAAAAAACATTTTTGTCTCCCAAACGCAATGAATGAGCCAATAAGGGCCCAATCCCCCCTTTTTAAAGTTTATGAATTTTTAGGTCCTTTTTTTCGTACAATGATAATTTGAGCTCAAACTATTGTTAAGGTAAATCAACACTTAATCAATAGGCTACAATTTGGGTTCATGAATTTTTAAGTTGGTACATGGTAAATAATAAAATTTTGATTTAATCATTTAAAAATTAAAAAGATATAAGTTATTAAAATGATAAAATTTTATTTTAACTTTCATAAAAAATATGCAATTTAATTCTACCCCTACAAAAAAAATTTCCAACTTCGCTCCTATTAACTAGAAACAACTATAATCATTTTGTAAGTAATATAATTTTTGAGTTCTCAATTATGTCAATAATTAATCCATAATGACATGGTAACCTCTTCTCTAATCTAAGTCATATAAATTGTTCGCGACATATCAAATGTAATATACTCATTGTCTGAATCAGAAGAAGTTACTTTCGTGTCATCAAATTCTTACATATTTCCTCTTTCACTCACTACAAACAATTCATCCTTTTCGGCTTCTAACCTAATGAAAGTATGCACAATACAACATATTTTTCGAAATATAAAGTTATTTTCTAAAAGGATTTGTAATAGCTCAATTTTCAGTGGTGTCGGAAACAGTGGTTTGAGATCACTAAATCCGACGAGTGAGTTCAAAAATTTTATTATTTATTATTTATGAGTTAAGTGTGATTTTAGAAATATTTTTAAATTAGTGATTTGTGTTTTAAAAGAATTTATTAGGTTAAGTGGTTCTGAAAACGAGGTATCGAGACCTCGATTTCATAAATTGAGTCGTAAAGATTTTTATAAATATTTAAGGAGTGTCATTGAGTTATTATTAAAGTTTCGTTAGAAAATTTTAACGTTTTGATAGTTAATTAATTAAAAAGAACTAAATTGAAAAAGGTGTAAAATTTGCTAAAGTGATAAAATAGCCTAACTGTTAAATGAGGGAGAACTTAAAAGGAAAACTAGCCCAAAGATGATTGCTGAGGCGGCATTAGCAAGAAAAAAAATCAGGAAATTAGGTGAAATAAGGGTAAAATTGGAAATTTTGTAAAATTAAATAAATAAAACAACAATTAAAAGAAATCTAGACAATTCTTCATGAATTTTCAGCCAAAAAAGCCATAGAAGAGTCCCTCTAAGCTGATTTTTCATATTTTTTCTACAAGTGAGTTCAATTCTTGCCTTTTTCTTGTAATTTTTGTGTTTTAAAGACTTTTACAAGTAGGTCCAACTAGCTATTTCATTAGTATTTGATTTTATGGGTAATTTTGAAAGTTACCATTGATGAATTCTGGATGTTTATGATGAATTAACATGGAATTGAAGCTTTAATTTTGTTATATGATGATTTTATCAAGTGATTTCAATAGAAATTGATTTTAGGACTAAATTGTGAAGAATTAAAGAATTAGGGTTTGGTATTAAATTTCTATGTATCAAAGGCCGTAAGATAGCCTAGAATAATTGAATAAATTGTCAATTAAGAAAAATTAGCTCCATTGATAGGATAATTGGTAAGGGATTAAATTGTAAAAACTGTAAAAGTTGGGTTAATTGTGTAATTTTGAAAATTAAGAGGTATTAATTGTGAAGTAAATTGAATTGAAATATATGCTAATGAATGAATAATTTTACATTTTAGATCAAGAGCCCGTAGATCAACAAGAAAAAAGGAAATTAACAGAATAGTCCCTAACTACTACAAATTCCACAATTAGCTCAGGTAAGTTCGTTTGGTTAAATTTTAATGTTTATTTACTAATTGATGAATGTTATTATGTAATTAGTCATATTTTTTTGTTGTTGAAAATAAAAATTATTGTTAAATTGTGAAATCGAATTGAATGATTAAATTGAGTAGAACGAGGGATTGAGTACAATTGTTTTGTGATAGAGGATGAATTGACGGATAAGACCATAACTGTGTTATGGCACTATAAAAGTAAGACCATGGTTGGACCATGGCAGTGTTTATATGTAAGACATAGCTGGGCTATGGCATTCTAATGATAAGACCATAACTGGGTTATGGCACTACGAATGTAAGACCATGGCAACATATATGTAAGACCATAGTTGGACTATGGCACAAAGAAAACGATGTACTCATATCCGTAAGTCGTTCTTCGATTTAGTAAGAATTGGTAAAAGACTTATGTGATTGGAATTTGAAAGATTTATTGATTATTATTGTTATTAATTTGAAGGAAGTGTGTTCATTGATTTATGTTGTGTTTGACAGGAAGAATGTATGATTTATTTGCAATTTAATTTATTATAGTGAGTTCGGTAAGATCAATGTTTAACCTAATGAACTTACTAAGCTTCGATAAGCTTATTCGTGTTGTTTAATGTTCTTGTAGATTAACGTGAAATCGAAGGATCGGATCAGCACATTGAGCCACACTATCCAGCTTGCTCCGATAGATTTTGTTATGCATACTATGGTTTATATGGCATGTATAGGGATTGGTATAATTTAAGCAAAATTGGTTTGTGTAATATTATGATGTATAGTTTGTTTAAGTTTCCAACCAACTTATATAAGTATGAATTAAACATGCATGAGGTGTGTTTAAAATGGTTAATTGATGGTTAGTTAATAGGTATAATAAGGTATAATTTAACTTAGTAAATTTAGTAAAATATGCATAAATGTGTATATAATTGATTTGGTAAGATTGGATATTTGAATATATGTAATGATATGTTAGTTATAAGACTTGGTATTGGTTTGAATTGAAGGTCTTATTATGTTTTGTGAGTGTGGAAATGGTTGTGCCTAGGTTGATACCAAGATTGGGTGAGAAAAGTGGCCTTAAAATGACCTATTTTCGTCCACACTGGCAGAGACACGAGCATGTGTCTCAACCGTGTGTGACACACTGCCATGCACACGGGTATGTGGTTTGACTGTGTATCCCCTGCACCTTAAAATTTTGAAACAGAATGCTCAGGTTTTAGCACACGACCTAGCACACAGGCGTGTGGCTTGGCCGTGTGACCCCTGCACTTTGCACACGGCCTAGCACATGGGCGTGTGGTTGGCCGTGTGACCCCTGCTAGAGAGTTACACGGGTAAGGACACGGGCTGGGACATGGCCGTGTGTCCCACATCGAATGCACACATGGCCTGGCCACACGGGCGTGTGTCCCCTACACCTAGGAAAAAAATTTGAAATTTTGTGAAAAATCCTCTGAGTTTTCGGTTTAGTCCCAATTTGTTTCTAATGCCTATTTTAGGCCTTGAAAGCCCATTTAAAGGGGATATAAAATAAAATATAATTAATTTCAAATATGAATAGTAAATGACATGAATTAATTGTAATTATTTAGTAAACTCTAGTAATGCTCCGTAACCCTGTTCTGGCGACGGATATGGGTTAGAGGTGTTACATTTATTGGTATCAGAGCCTCGGTTTAGCCGATTCTTGGAATGAACGTAATGTGTAAAGTGTCTAGAAATACATGTCATATAAATCTGTGATAGTGTGATGTATATGATCTGATCTAACCCTTGTTTTTCTTATAGATTGTAAAGATGTCAGATAGATCCGAACATGTTGAACATAATGAGGCTAATAGTAGGGTGCAGACATCTGAGCACGGGACAAGTAGTAACATCCCAATTTCTCTAATGCAAGAACAAGAACTTAAAAATATGTTCTATGGGTTTATGAACCAATGGTTTAATGAATTTATGCAAGAAAGGAATCAGGCTTGACAACCTCCTCCCCCTATTATACCATCCGAAGTGCCTCCGATTGTACCTCCACCTCCTCTGGTAATTGAATCCAGTAAGCGTACTCCTATAGAAAAACTCAAAAAGTTTGGGGCCGAAGAATTTTGGGGTAGGTCAGATGATGATCCAGTCAAAGTTGAATATTGGCTTTAGAATACAGTAAGAGTTTTTAAAGAAATGACTTGTTCCCCAGATTATTTGAGATGTGTTGTTTCCTTACTGAAAGAGGAATCATATAATTGGTGGATGACTATAGTGGCCATGGTGCCGAAAGAGAAAATTACTTGGGAATTCTTTCAGAGTGATTTTAAAAAGAAATATGTTGGCAAGAGGTATTTAGATAAAAAGAAGAGGGAATTCTTTAATTTGCGACAAGGTAATTGATCGGTAGCCGAGTATGAAAGGGAATTTGTATACCTTAGTAGATATGCCCGAGAAATTGTACCAACCGAAGAAGAAATGTGTATTCGGTTTGAGGAAGGACTAAATGATGAAATTAGAATGATGATTGGGGGCACTAAAATAAGGGAATTTATTGTTTTATCAGATCGTGCTCATAAGATGGAAGAAGTGTACAATAGAAAGATGTAGAGAGATAGACGAAATAAAGAATCCTATAAGAGAAGCTCATATAAATCATTTCCAGTATTTCCGACTAAAAAGCCTAAAGAGGAATTCAATCGAGCTACTTCAATGCTTGAACGATCAAATAAGAATAAGGCGACTCAACAAGATTACGGGGTGACTATTAGACCTACGGCTAGTGTGGGTAGTGTGCAAAATGTTCCTAAGCCCAAATGTAAATATTGTGGGAAAAATCACTTCGGTGATAGAGGTAAGGCAGGAGCTTGTTACAAATGCGGGGCCACTGACCATTTTATTCGAGACTGTCTTCAACTGTAAAAAGAGGAGGAAGAACAAAAAGAAAAGCAAATAGTCAATTCCCAAAGAAGTAAATGTTCAGGTCAAAGTAGTGCTACTGGGGCTACTCGTTCGAATATGTGAGATAAGGCTACTCGGTCAGAGACTAAAGCGCCGACACGTACTTATGCTATCCGAGCAAGGGAAGAAGCTACAGCTCCAGACGTAATTGCTGGTACATTTTATCTTTTTGATGTTACTATATATGCATTGATTGACCCTGGGTCTACACATTCTTATATTTGAACTACATTAGTATCAGAAAATAAATTGTCTGTTAAACCTACAGATTATGATGTTCAAGTCACTAATCCATTAGGACAAAGTAATAGTTAATTTAGTGTGTCGTGATTGCCCACTAGAAATAAAAGGCTGTGAATTCCCTGCTGATTTGATGTTATTACCCTTTTGGAAATTTGATGTTATTTTGGGAATAGATTGCTTGACGAAGCATGATGCCATAGTAAATTGTAGAGAAAAACGAATTGATCTGAAATGTCAGACAGGAGAGGTGATTATTGTTAAGTCTGAGAATTCAAAAGAAATTGTTAGAATTATTTCAGCTTTTTCAGCTCAGAGATTAATGCGAAAAGGTAATGAGGCATTTTTAGCCTACATTCTTAATACTCAGAGTTCTGAATAGAAGTTAGAACAGTTACCAGTTGTAAATGAGTTTACTGATGTGTTTTGTGAGGAATCTCCAATATCAGTAATACCATAATGAATGGCACCAACCGAGTTAAAGGAATTAAAGATACAGTTACAAGAATTACTAGACAAAGGGTTCATCAGACCGGGTATGTCTCTGTAACACCCTTCACCCGTATTCAACGCCAGAATAGGGTTACGGAGCATTATCAGACTTATAAAACATTTAAACATTCAATTTCACATATAATTTCACATTTCATGCAAACATTATTCAAACTCAAGCACAATGCCCCTATAATAAGCCTACGAGGCCCTAAACATGCTTTGGGAGTGGTTCGGGACTAAACCGATGACTTAGGAAACTTTCACGAAACCTTGAAAAAAAAATTCAAAATAGGGGACACACGCCCGTGTGGCTCGACCGTGTGTCTCACACGGCCAACAGACACGCCCGTGTCACAGGCAGTATAGACATTCGAAATAGGATCACATGGTCGTGTCCCAGTCCGTGTCCAACCCCGTGTCCAAACAAGTGAGCTTACTGACTTGGGTCACACCGCCAACCACACGCCCGTGTGTCTAGCTTGTTGTCCTTCAAAGTGGCCACACACACCCGTGTGCCAGGCCGTGTGCTAAGCCGTGCCAATCCTGTAGGGTATACTGACTTATGCCACACGGCCATGTCACACGCCCGTGTGTGAGGCCGTGTGGAGCATACTGACTTGGTTTCAAAATCAACACCAGGGGACACACGACCGTGTAACCTGACCGTGTGTCACACACGGTTGAAACACACGTCCGTGTCTCTGCCCGTGTGGACAAAAATAGGCTATTTACCAAGCCATCATGCCACCCCAATTTGTACACACCTACACAATTCAAATGGTACTCATTCATAGCATAAGTGTGCATCTAATTCAACCACAATCAAGGCTAAAACATACCATTTCAATACCAACAACTAACATGCTTATAACCTCATGTTTTACTCATTCAAATTATGCCAACTTCACATATTCAAATCATCTAATTAAACCTTTCCAAACATGCATCATTATGCACCAATTCACAAGCACATAGCTTCTTAATTATCAACCATTTGACATTCAAATTACCTATTATCAATAAGCATCATGAATCCAACCTTAATCACATAACATAAATCATATGCACACATATATATAAATACATAACCATATCAACCAAAATAAGCCAACTCACATGGCCAAATATACAAACCAAACCTTAGATATTTACAAGCCAATTCAAATGGCTAATTTCATAAGCACCACATTTATCAAAATGACCAAAGTCCCTATACATGCCATATGACCCAAAACTTAATTTCAATGGTACCAAGTGATAGTTGGATAGTGTGAAACGATCTTCGGCAGTCCCCGAATCTGAGCTAGCTTTGAAATCACTATAAAAAACCACTATAAAAACATAGAGAAATACACAAAGTAAGCTTTATAGCTTAGTAAGTTCGTATAGCATTTATAATAAACTTACCAAATGTACACAATTTAAACTAATAAAACATAATATACAATTCATATATGGAATCATCATCCTATCACAATTTCATTCAAAAGATTAGTTATCACTTTCAATATCTTCTTATTTCAATACTTGTACGGTTCACGTACATATCTGTACCATTCCATATCAAACTCATACTCATCCACATCTTTGACGTACCCGTTGAACCATTTGGTATATTATTGGATACTCGGGAAACTCACACAATAAGTGTTAAATAAACAGCCGAAGCTATATCGATCTCGCACACTAAGAGCCAATATATACATATATATCCAGAGCTATCTCAATCACGCACACTAAGTGCCAATATATATAGCCGAAGCTATCTCGATCTTGCACACTAAGTGCCAATATATATATATATATAGCCGAAGCTATTTCCATCTCGCACACCAAGTGCCAATACATAACCGAACCATCGTCAAATATGTCTATAGTCTCGTATTCACAATTTATGCAATATCAAATCATTTTAAACATCATTATAACAATGCTTATTACATACGAACTTACCTCGGATGCTAAAACAGCGAAACGAATCAACTATTCCGTAACCTTGTTCTTTCCCCGATCTAAGTCCGTATTTCACCTTTCTTGATCTAAATATAATCAAAATTAACTTATTTAATCATCTCTCTATTCAATTTAGTCCAAAATTCACTTTAAGGCATTTTTACACAATTACCCCTAATGTTTCACATCTTTTACAATATAGTCTTTATTTCATAAAAACACAAAGTAATGCAATTCAATACCAACCCATGCTAGCCGAATTACATATAAGTCCCTGGAAGCCCATATTTTCCATTTATTTCACATTTTAACCTCAAATTTTTCACATTTCATAATTTAATCCTTAATTTGCATTTTCACCAAAAATCACTTAATAAAACTTGTATAACTATCATCAAACATTCATAATATATCATCAAACATCAAAACACATGCTTATTCATCAATGGTAACATTCAAAAAATTTAACAGTTTTGCAAAATAGTCCCTGGTCTAGCTAGACTGCTGCAACGATATCAAAAACATAGAAATCATTAAAGACAGGACAAAAACCGTACCTTAATTAGCTATACAAGCTTGGTCGAATGAAGAACACAATAATGGTGTTTTCTTATCCCTATTTTCGGTGGTGGTAACTTAATGAAGATGAAGACATCATGTTTTTTTATTATTTTAACTTAAGTTATTTATAAATTACTATATTAACCTTGGTTTAAAACATTAAATATCACTTAATATATGCCCATAATTTTCCAATCACCATTATAATGGTCTAATTACAACATAAGGACCTCTAAATTAAGATTCCATAGCTATTAGATACCTTTAGCTAATGGAACTCCACTTTTACACTTTACGCGATTTAGTCTTTTTTGTCGAATTAAACACTCAAACGATAAAATTTCTAAACGAAACTTTCACACAATCATTCAATCATACTTTAAACATTAAAATAATAATAAAATATTATTTCAACTTCAAATTTGTGGTCTCGAAACCACTGTTCTGATTTGACTAAAAATGGGCTGTTACAGTCTCCTTGGGGTGCACCTGTCTTATTTGTGAAAAAGAAAGACGGCTCTTTGAGATTATGTATAGACTACAGACAACTTAACAAGGTCACAATTAAAAATAAATATCCTTTGCCCCGTATTGACTACTTATTTGACCAACTGAAAGGTACTACAGTATTTTCGAAGATAAACCTCAGATCTGGGTATTATCAATTAAAGGTTAAAGAGTGTGATGTACTGAAGACTGCTTTCAGAACTCGATATGGCCACTATGAGTTTCTGGTAATGCCATTTGGTTTGACTAATGCTCCTGTTGTTTTTATGGATTTAATGAATCGGATTTTTCAACTTTATCTAGATAGATTTGTGGTTGTATTTATTGATGATATACTAATCTATTCCAAGACAGAAATTGAGCATGCACAACACTAGAGAATTGTGCTACAGACTTTGAGGGAGAAATAATTGTATGCAAAGTTTAATAAATGTGAATTCTGGCTTCATGAGGTTGGATCTCTGGATCATATTGTGTCAGCTGAAGGGATTCGAGTGGATTCGAGCAAAGTATTTACAGTGGTGAATTGAAAAACTCTGAAGAATATAACAGAAGTGCGAAGTTTTCTGGGTTTAGCAGGATATTACCACCGTTTTGTCAAGAATTTTTCGATAATTGCTTCACCGATGACTTGATTACTACAAAAAAGGTTAAATTTGTGTGGTCTGATGAGTGTCAACAGAGCTTTGATCAGTTGAAGAAAATGCTAACAGAAGCTCAGGTCTTGACTCAACCAGTATCGGGTGTACTGTATGTTGTATACAGTGATGCGTCTTTAAATAGATTGGGTTGTGTACTGATGCAGTCGGGAAAAGTAGTGGCCTATGCTTCTCGGTAGTTAAAACCGCATGAGAAGAATCATCCTACACATGATCTTGAGTTGGCTGCAAATGTATTTGCTTTGAAAATCTGGAGACACTATTTATACGGTGAGAAATGTTATGTGTACACAAATCATAAAAGTCTGAAATACTTGATGACTCAGAAAGAGCTAAATTTGATACAAAGACTGTGGTTAGAGTTACTGAAAGATTATGATTTGATTATTGACTACCACCTACTTAGTTAAAAGTCGTCTTTGTTTGCACTGCGAGCGATGAACGCTCATTTGTCTCTTAATGAAGATGGTTTTGTATTAGCAGAATTGAGAACGAAACCCATGTTCCTTTAACGAATTTAAGAGTTGCAAGATAATGATCTGAAACTGGTATTGAAATGAAAAATGGCTCGGGACAAGTTGAGTTCAGAGTATACCATTGATGATCATGGTATGTTGCGTTATCGCAATAGAATTTGTGTTTTGAATAATTCAGATTTGAAAAATGACATTCTTTCTGAAGCTCACAGTAGCATATATTCCATTCATCCGGGTAGTACGAAGATGTATTGTGATTTGAAAAGAATGTATTGGTGGCTGGCTATGAAACGGGGGATTTGTGAGTTTGTGGCAAAGTGTCTGATTTGCCAGCAAGTCAAAGCAGAACATAAAGTACCAACGGGTTTGTTACAACCTGTCATGATTCCTGGGTGGAAATTGGAGCATGTCACGATGGATTTTGTATCCGGATTACCTATGACTTCAAGAAAGAAAGATTCGATCTGGGTGATTATTGATAGATTGACTAAGTCGGCACATTTTATCTCAGCCAGAACAGACTTTTTACTTGAGAAGTTAGCAGAATTATATATATATGAGGTTGTAAGACTACGCGGGGTTCCAATATCCATTATTTCGGATCGAGATCCGAGATCTACATCGAGGTTTTGGAGTAAACTATAAGAAACTCTAGGTACTAAGCTAAATTTCAGCACATCATTTCATCCTCAGACTGACGGGCAATCAGAACGAGTGATTCAGATTCTAGAAAACATGTTGAGATGTTGTATACTCGAGTTTGGAGATAGTTGGGAAAGGTATTTAGCCTTAGCCGAATTTTCCTATAACAATAGTTATCAGTCCAGTAAAAAAATGGCACCATTTGAAGCTCTTTATGGAAGAAAATGTAAGACTCCATTGTATTGGTCTGAGTTGAGTGAATCCAAGCTAGTGGGAGTCGAGTTGATCTAGGAAACTGAAGATAAAGTTCGAATCATCCGGGATAGTTTGAAGGCTGCTTCTGACCGTCAGAAATCATATACAGACTTGAAAAGAAGAGATATAGAATTTGCGATTGGTGATCGAGTGTTTCTAAAAGTCTCTGCTTGAAAGAAAGTACTACGATTCGGTAGGAAAGGAAAACTGAGCCAAAGATTTATTGGACCATATGAAATTGTAGAAAGAATTGGCTTTGTGGCTTATCGATTAGCTCTACCTCCAGAACTTGAGAAAATTCATAATGTGTTTCATGTATCAATGCTGAGACGGTACAGATCTGATCCTTCACACGTGATTCCTCACAATGAGATTGAACTCCAACCAGACATGACGTATTCGGAAGAACTAGTAAAAATTTTAGCTCGAGAGGTTAAGGAATTGCGAAATAAACGGGTACCATTAGTAAAAGTATTATGTCACCGTCATGGTTCGTGTAACATCCCCAAAAAAATTTAGAGTCTTGAACAGTGATAAATATACAATAAATTTGTCGAAATATTGAGAAAAGTCAATTTGGAAATTTAAAGAGTTATGAGACATAAAATATAGGCGCGTAAGATATTTGGAAAGGTATAAATTTTGGGAACCGATTAAATTAATGAAAAGTATTGGGACAATGTGAGAAAATTGGGTGTTGGAGGATTAAATTAAATTGATGAAAAAGGAAGAGGGACTAGATGTGAAAATATACCAAAGGAAATAGGACACATGGGTGTTATTATGGAAAAAGTGAAAGGGTAAAATGGTAAATGAATTGATAAGATAATTATGGAAGGTAATGATTAAGGATAAATAGTAAAAAAGTATGAATAGTGAGGACAAAATGGTAAATAAAATAAAAGAGATATTTTAATGAAAGAAACTAGACAAAAAGGGAGAAAGAAAAGGATTTAAAAAAAAGGGCTATAAAAGCCATTAACCATTCACGTTAGCCACCATTTCCACCATTTTATCTTTTATTTTTCTTTCAATTTAGTCCCTCTTACCAAATACAAATCAATTAAGCTAGTTTTTCCTAAATTTCTTCATGATTTGTGAGTGAGATCAATGGAGGGGAATAGTAGTTATAGTAATTTCATAAGAAGAGCATTCATGGGAGTTTTGGAGGAGAGAGAAAACAAAGATTAGATTTGAATATAAGTGTTTGAAGTAAGAACTATTAACTTCTCTTGAAATACATGTTAGTTTTGATTAGAAAACATGAATTATGATATGTGAACATGATTTTTAATGTGAAAATATTGTGTAATTTGATATGAAAAATTGAAGAAAAAGTGAAGGAAGTTGATAAACAAATAGAGAAATAAAGCAAGGTGGTGGACAAAGGATGAAGGAGGAGAAGAAAGTTGACTTCAAGCTTAAAGTTGTAAGTACAACTAGATTCTTACTTGTTTTGATTATGAAATTAATTGTTAGAATGAATATAATTTTAATATGGTATTTAATTACAAATTTATAAGTTGAATAAGTGAAGAATAAGGCTTGATAATTATTAAATATAATAAATGATGAATTGGTTGTATTTATTAAGTAATATGTGATAAAGAAATTGAAAGAGATGTGAGAAAAGATTTAAAGAGCATAAAAAAAATGAAAGACAAGGATTAGTGTGTTAAAAATGTAAAATAACATGAGAAAGAAAGAATTAGTAAAGATTAGCGATGAATTATGGGAAAATGTGAAATTTTATGAAAACAAGGACTAAATTGAAAGACTTGAGAAATACATGTGGTGGAAATGATATATGTAAAATACATAGAAATTTAATGTGGAAAATGAGATAGTGGAATTAATTATGTGAATTAAGTGAAATGTGAAAGAAAAATTGTTTAATAGTGAATAGAGAATTTTTATGAAAAAAAAAATAAAAAATGATTAAATATGAAAGTTATAAAAGTTTAAAAGGAAATATTGATAATAAAGCATATGGTGAAAAATAAAAGAATATATGAATTTTGTAATCCAAACTACAATTATTTCCTAAGTTGTGGAAAATTAAGGGTTAAATCGTAAATTTGGGAAATTTTATATTAGAAATAGAAAAGTGAAGTGCATAACACTTAGAATGAGAAACATTTACGTTTTAGTGAATTTTGGAATATTAATAAGTATTGAGTTATGTTATATGTGTTATTAAAAGTAAAATATATTGCTACATGAAATTTTGTGCTAAGGACTAAATTACAAAATATATAAAAGTGATATGTGAAATACATGATAAGGATTATTAGTGAATTATGGATGAATAATGAATTTAGAAATATATTACATGTATTAAAGATAGTGAAGATATAAGTATACCGATTAACGGTGCAAGGATTAAATTGTAAAGTATGTAGAAGTATTATGCGAAAAGTGTAAAAGTGATATATGTGCATAATATAATTTGCCCAAGTAGACGAGATAAGAACTATTGGGATATTAGTGGCATGCCATTGAGGAACCTTAGCGCGCTCTCTGATTATTAGCTCGTTGGTTCTCTCTGATTATTAGCACGTCAGTACTCTCTGATTAGCATATTTGTGCTCTATGTTTATCCGTTTCGGTGGTGTTCTGTTCTGTTTCGTATATCTTGTGTGTTCTATTAAGTCTACTGGGCCTCTGAAAAAGGTACAAGACTATTTTAGTGATTATTAAATTATATAGATTTTATGTATTGAAAAGATTTGAAATTGAGAGAAATAAGAAAATGTATGGTTGAAACAAGTAAAGTAAATTATCAGAAATTTTAGCTAAATGGAATAAATGAAAATTTAAAATAAAACATGTGATTCTAGTATTATATAGATGATAATTAAATCAATATGTTTAGTTGGAGCTTAATGAGTAAATAATAATAAAAGTGGATCTAATTGTAAGAATAAGCGAATCAATTGGTAAATTATGTATGATGAATACAAATAGGTCATTTAAATGATTCTGTGTAGTAATAATAAATAAGTTATAATTTATTATATAGATTATTATCTAAATAATAGTTTTACTTACTAAGTTAGCAATAGCTTAACGGGTGTTTATACGCGTAGGTTAAAAGTAGAGGAAAAATGGATCTTTGAAGATTGAAGGCACCTCATCTCATCACATCAGTGGATCCGAGAAAAGGGTAAAGTATTAATTTTGTTGTTTCAGTAAATGGCATGTACCTAGGTGTGTGTATTAAGGTTGAATACGATGGGACTTAAATGTGATACTCAATGTTTGCTTAATTCTTATGAAATAGTTTAAATGTTAATTAAGTGATATAAGAAATTTAGACTTTAGAATGCTTAATTATGATTTATATTTGAATTAAAAGTGGCTTAAAATTTGAGATGTGAACAAGGGTTAAACTAGGTAAACTTTAGGAATTAATATGTATAAATTATAATGTTATTTTTTATTTAGAAATTATTATCAGAGTTTCTGAAAACCAATGTAGCACTTCTATACTTGATCCGGTAATCAGGTTGGGTATAGGGGTATTACATTTAGTGGTATCAGAGCTTAGGATTTCTAATTCCTGGGCTAAAAATGAGTCTAGGGGTACATGCCATTTGATATACTGATGTGATGAGATGTGAATTTTATAGAGTGTGGTTTAAATTATTTCTAATTAGGTAAAGATTTTTGGAGTATTCATTATTAAAGGATATAAAATATAGATTTGAGAGATAAATAAAGTTCAAATTCATAATATTGAATGATTGATGAGGTAAAGTGAATGATATACTAGTTAAAAAAAATTTTAAGTTTTAAAATGAAGTGTGAGGATTATATTATTTAATATTTTATTAATAAAATGAAGTGAATGATATACCGTGTGACCCTCGTACTTTGCACACGGCCTAGCACATGGGCGTGTGGTTGGCCTTGTGACCCAAGTCAGAGAGTTACACGGGTAAGGACACAGGCTGGGACACGCCCGAGTGTCCCACATCGAATGCCCACATGGCCTGGCCACACGGGCGTGTGTCCTCTACACCTAGGAAATTTTTTTTGACATTTTACGAAAAATTCTCTCAGTTTCTGGTTTAGTCCCGATTTGTTTCTAATACCTATTTTAGGCCTTGAGAGCCCATTTAAAGGGGCTATAAAATAAAATATAATTAATTTTAGATGTGAATAGTAAATGACATGAATGAATTGTAATTGTTTTGTAAACTCCGGTAATGCTCCGTAACCCTGTTCCGGCGACAGATATAGGTTAGGGGTGTTACAGGATAATTAGACATATCTCTTAATATAGCAAATATACTTTAACACTGCAATATTTCATTCAATTATATTTCCAATAGAAGAATGTCTGCCCATGTGCATGGCCGTGTGCCACACACGGTTGAGACACGCGCTCGTGTGTCTGCTCGTGTGGACAAAATAAGACCATTTTCCAAGCCTTATTTCTCATCCTTTTTACCTTGCATCTACATCAACACTTCAATATATTCACCAACCAGTTCAATGTATATAAATCAATCTAATGATCAAGTTTTATGCATGAAACATTTACTCATGCTTTCAAGTATCATCTTTACATTAAAATTATATACTTACCCATACTTATTTGCATCTAATATATTAAACCAAACACATTCATATACTAAATATAATAAACTTCATGCATAAGTATGCATTAAATTTACTATCACTAGCCATTCCAATGGCTAGTTACAACCAAAACATTTACATACCCTAATTTATTATCATTAGCCTATACATGCCATTATACCAAGGTAAGATTCCTATTTATACCAAAACGAGTTGGAGGATAGTGTGATGATGCTCCGACCAATCTCCAACCTTTACAAGCTTCTGAGTACTATAAAACAGAGGAAAGAAAACCTAGTAAGCATTTTATGCTTAGTAAGTTCGTATAACAGGAATTTCACTTACCAATCATGTTCATTTAAAATAAGCATATTAATAACATGCATCCAAATCATTTTGGCCAATTGCCTAATCACATACACTCATTAAACAAGTTAGTCATATGTTTCATATGTATATCAAGATAACAGAGATGAGCTCATCGTATAATAATTTCTGAGTATTTCAGAGGTATTCAAGAAATAAATCATATTAATCTCATGTTTTCTTTTAACATAAGTTTTATCCATTGAATTATTGAAATGTCGATGGATACCCAGGTAGTATACTCGAGGTATACAAATCAATAATCTGTTAACTCATGTTCAGGGGTACCCATAAGGGCACATAATTAGGTTACACACTCTCGAGCCATATATCAGGATGCTCATATGAGCCATGTAACAGGAAGCTTATCCGGGCTATATCAGGAAACTCATAAGAGTCTATAACAGGAAGCTCATGGAGCTTAACAGGTAACTCCGAAGAGTTATTATCAGGGAGATCCGGATAGCATAACAAGGAGTTCAAGCGAGCCATGTCAGGAAGCTCATAAGAGCCTATATCAGGGCGCTCAAGAAGAGCTACGTTTGTGTCCGCAATAAATGCTGGATCACAACTGATCGAATTTTGTAACAGGACGCTCACAAAGAGTTGCGGTAGCGCGCAACACATTCAGGATCACTACCGATCAGGATGATCGCAGGAACCATGTAACAGGAATGCTCGAGAAGGCTTTTAACATGATGCTCATCCGAGCTATAATGTCTGCAACATATGCAAAACTATAATCAATACGGGAAAATACTGTATCCATCACAATTCATTATTCAAACGGAACTTATCATTTATCGAGAAATATCGGGCATGTGATTAATTTCATACATTAAACATTTATGCAATTCACACAAATACAACATTCGATTCAAACATATTAATACACATAATTAAGTTACACGAACTTACCTCGACACTTGTTCGTGTATGAAAATCTACTAATCCAACACCTTTTATTTTCCTCGATCTAACTCTTTATTTAATCTTTCCAGATCTATATAAATGAATTTAGCATCAATTTAATTCACTTTATACTCAATTGAATTCAATTCACATCTTAGGCAAAATTACCATTTTGCCCCTATACTTTTCATAAATGACAATTTCGTCCCTAAGCTCAAAAAATGAAATTCATGCAATTTAATCATTATTTCAAGCCTAACCAAAATTTACATGTTACAATAACAGCCCATGAATTTCACAAAAATCAGATTTTTTTCATGGATTTTACCATTTTTCAATTTGGTCCCTAAATAATAATTTCATCAAAATTCTCTTTGTAAAAGTTGTTTATCTATCAACAACCTTTCATTTTCTACCATAAATTTCAAAATTTTAGCATTTACATCCATGGAAAAATTTCTATAATTTGATATCTTTACAAATTAATCCCCAAAATAAATAGATTAAGCTATTACGAACTCAAAAATATAAAATGTAACACCCCAAACCCGACCCAAACGCTACGACCAGATCTGGTATGCTACGGGTTGAACTTTAAAAACTTTGCTTTGAAGGGACTTGATATCTTGGTTTGTTTATTTAGGTATTCATTCAGAAAAACGATATTTGATGAAAACCTTTGTTTTTTTTTTATTGAACATGTTTGAAAATCCCATTTTATTACTCCTTATGACTTAAGTCCATGATCATAAATTTATAAATTGTAAACATTAACAAATAGAAAATCGAAACCTAAGCCATGGGCCTTATTACATAAATAATCCACAAATTAAAACTTAAAAAAACCGAAAATAGTTTATGAAAATAAAAGACTTGATGGCCCCTCGAGTCCGCTTCGGCTCCCATGTCCACGATCTACTGCTCATCTGAAAAGTCAGGAAAATAAAAGGGTGAGTCACCAAGACTTAGTGTGCAAATCCAAAAAACACATGAAATGCTTTAGGCCCACAAACACATTATGGGCCTTGGCCCATACATAACGACAACAACATATTTACATGCAACATGGCCCAACCCAACCTAAAAGTCCATCCTCTACACACCAGCCCGTACCAGCCAACACACCTCGGGGATTTCTACAATCAACCCGCCAACCGCTACACACCATATCGACAGTCATGCTATCAGTTATAATGCCGATCACCATGTGACCTTATAATCCACTGTGGCAGAGCCACCGATCACTGTGTGACCTCATAATCAAGTGTGGCAGAGCCACCGATCACTAATGTGACCTCATAATCAAGTGTGGCAGAGCCACCGATCACTAATGTGACCTCATAATCAAGTGTGGCAGAGCCACCGATCACTAATGTGACCTAACTGTACATATCGTGGTTTTACCACCGATCACTGAGTGACCTATTAACATGCTCTTCCCCTTCATCACATTAACCCTATCCCATGCAAAATCACACAATATACTACCTAAATGATCTCAGGTTTTTACATACATCGATACACACATAGAGAAGTTTCTATGGTTACGTACCTGGCATCTTTTGCCTACCCTGTTTGGGTAAAACGACTGTCCACACAGCCCTTTTCCGGTTTTTAGCCCATAACATACATATTACAGTTTTAATTAGTGTGTTAGAGATCTACACACCCGATTACAGTCAAGACGAGACCTTCTATGTCGACACTATCAGAAGCCGATACGACCGCTAACTGTCTAAGATTTTGCTCCGAAGCTGGTCCACAACCCGGTGGCCAATCTCGAACTGCTGACACCGCTCGTTTCTTAAACTTAGGGATTGGGTTTACTGATCCAATCCCCTCATTCGCCTGAACGACATGTGATTCCATCACAAGACCTTATCAGTTGCTACCATCACAACATACCGTTAAGATCACAACTACGATAACGAATCTTAACGAGAATCTAAAGAGAACCCTTACCTTGAAGTCCCGAAAATAATAATATGGTTTGTACGTTAACTATTTCTGGCTTAGGAACCTAGGCGATTAGATCTCCTTCAAATCCCGGAATGCTGCCCAAAAAGAAAACGCGAGATTAGTGAAAATGTCAAACTAAAGATGGCCTAACAACCATCTAGCCATTCGGCTATGGTCTTAAAAACCGAAAAAGATCACCATTAATAATAGCACAAGTCGACACTTACCTCTACATAAAATTCGACAACTCCTAGAAGGTTTCGGCTTTTGAGAAGATCAGGGAGAGAAGATGATAAGAAGAAATCTATGTAGATTCGGCTTTTAGTTGAAGAGTTTGACAAAAAGGGAATAGGAGGTATTCGGCTATGGAGATGAGAAGAAGGTTCAAATTTTCGGCTTTTGAAGAAATCGGGAAAAAGGTATAGAGAGAGCTATGAGGTTTCGGCTTTGTAGAAGAAAACAGAAAAAGAATAATGGACTTTCGGCTTTTGCGTAGAAGTGCAGATGAGAGAATAGGCTTAGAGATTTCGGCTTTTGCAGAGAATGAGAGAACAGAGAAACCTTATTGTCGAAATTGAAGAAGAGAGAGTGGGAGAATAAGACCCTAATGCCGAAAAATAAAAAGGTATTCCCCTCACGTGAATACAAAATTTCGGCACCTACTTCCTAAATCCCGAAAATGCCCCTTTTTAAAACTAAGCTAAGCTACTAATCAAGGGAAATTTCGGCACCCCTTGAGTATACCAAAACCGATTCCCCCTCCCCCTTAGTGTTGGAATTTCGGCCACCACTATGACCAGCAGATAAAACCTAAATTTTCTCCCTTATCTTCATCTGATCACTCATCCAAAAGAAACCTAGATCACACCACCTCTTCCTCCATTTATCTGTCACATTATCCACATTATTCATTCAATTAATCTCCCTATTTTTAAGCATGCTAGCCGTCCCCCTCTATCCATTTAAAAGCCAAAAATTAGCTAAAATTTAACTAACATAATTGGACTTCATGCGACTCGAACTTGAGCCTCCTCAGCTGACGCCACCTCCCTACTCTCTAAGTGGCGCCACTTTGCCACTAGGCCACAAGCCCATCTGTGTCTTATAATCACAGATAACATCTTTTAAGCCCTATCCTATCAGGCTTTCCACTAGAGTGTCCGAACAGAAAATTTGATTAAGGCCTCGGCCCAACACCTAAAACTAAAATTTTCCTAAAGCCTAAATTTGATCCCGGGACTTCATAGAAGCCCCCTAACCTTTTAAAATCACTCACGAAATAGGTCCAACTAGCCGTTCTCTTGTTCTCAAAAATTTTAAACGCTACTAAGCCCAAGGCCCATTGGGCCCAATTCTCCCAGGCCCAATTTCAGGATGCTACAAATCTACCCTCCTTAAAGAAATTTCGTCCTCGAAATTTCCAACTAACCAAAATTCGTACATCCTAACCTACAACACTACGCTCACACTGCGCACTCTGATATTAATAACACTAATTCATTTTCTATCTTAGCTTTTTCCACAAGCACAGCAAATTCCCTCTCCCGCTGTGGAGCTATCAATACACGTAAATCATCCCTCAGACCATCTTCAAATCGAACACAACGTTCATGGTCTGTGGCCACCATTCTTCGAGCATAACGGCTAAGGCGTAAGAATTCCGCTTCGTACGCAGCCACCGACCTACTTCCTTACACCAGATTCAGAAATGCTCTACGCTGCGCATCCACATAACTTGTCCCAATGTATTTACTCTGAAATGCCATTTTGAAGAAATCCCAGGTGATACGGTCAGCCATCGCACCATCCTTAACCGTAAGCCACCATTGAGAAGCTTCGTCTCGCAGGAGAGATACAACCCCTTTCAGTTTTTCCTCCTCCGTGAAATCTAGATCATCCATTATACGCTCAACCGCCTCCAACCAATACTCAGCTGTACTCGGGGCTATACCGGAAATTCCCCTAAACATCTCTGCCCCATTGGCTCTAAGCCGCTCCGACACAGATTTCTGGGCTCCTGTGCCTATGCCTGCCCCAGCAACCCTTTCTAAAACCCTTAACATCGCCTGGGACACCGCATCATCTCGGCCGTCTGGTCTCGAAATTTCACCTCCTCCGCGGTGGTGGTGCGGCATCTCGTTTCGGACCCATAACCAGATCCTCACTGGTTTGCACCGACCATCCTACCCCTACCACGGCCACACGCAGGACGTCCACGACCCCTTGTACTCATTCTACCGATTCGCGTTTATCTGATTAAAAATTTTATGAATTATTAATTTCTTCCACTAATTAACCACGAACAATCTTATGGACAATAGTTTTAAGAGTAGTTCTTTCGAATTCGAAATTATATCTCTGAGTTTCAGGTCTCAAGTTTATATCTCCTAGTTCCACACACATTCAACCATCATACATCAACATACAAGTAGCATCCATGAACCCACATTCATCACCTAAGGGTATTTTCATCATTTCACTACCCAGGGATATTTTCGTAATTCTACCCTACAGGGGTATTTTGGTAATTTGGCAAAATAGGGGTATCTTGAAAATTTTGCAAAATAGGGGTATTTTGGTACTTTTGCAAAATAGGGTATTTCAGTAATTTTACAAATATAAGGGGTATTTTAGCAATTAACTTTGGCCCATAAACAAGTCCTCGCGGTTAAAGTGAACAAACACTATGCACCAGGTAGGATCTCAGAAAAGAGGAGGTGGGTCACTCGGACCGCTTAAGCACCAAGCTCTCACTAGATCCAATCCTAGACATGCATATGTCGGTTACCACACTCTAACCCAGCGACTGGTTTACGGACATGTTTAGTTATATTAAGTTTTATGAATTTAAAGAGTTTGTTTAAACTAGGCCTAGAGTCCATTAATTCCTAACATGCTAGTCTACATCCATAAAGCCCATCAACCCAACATGCATATCACATCAAGAGTTAGAATACTTACTGCGTGGATCGGGTCTTGAGTGAGACTCAAGGCCATATCTCAACTAAAGCATTTTTACCAACTTTATAACCTACTACTGGACCCATTTCACAGCCCGAGTTTTGTAACTGGGCTCTGATACCAAAATGTAACACCCCAAACCCGGCCCAAACGCTACGACCAGATCTGGTATACTACGGGTTGAACTTTAAAAACTTTGCTTTGAAGGGACTTGATATCTTGGTTTGTTTATTTAGGTATTCATTCACAAAAATGATATTTGATGAAAACCTTTGCTTTTTTTTTTATTGAACATGTTTGAAAATCCCATTTTATTACTCCTTATGACTTAAGTCCATGATCATAAATTTATAAATTGTAAACATTAACAAATAGAAAATCGAAACCTAAGCCATGGGCCTTATTACATAAATAATCCACAAATTAAAACTTAAAAAAAACCAAAAATAGTTTATGAAAATAAAAGACTTGATGGCCCCTCGAGTCCGCTTCGGCTCCCATGTCCATGATCTACTGCTCATCTGAAAAGTCAGGAAAATAAAAGGGTGAGTCACCAAGACTCAGTGTGCAAATCCCAAAAACACATGAAAGGCTTTAGGCCCACAAACACATTATGGGCCTTGGCCCATATAACCAAGCAACAACATATTTACATGCAACATGGCCCAACCCAACCTAAAATCTGTCCTCTACACACCAATTTCAGGCATCAGCCAACACACCTCGGGATTTCTACAATCAACCCGCCAACCGCTACACACCATATCGACAGTCATGCTATCAGTTATAATGTCGATCACCATGTGACCTTATAATCCACTGTGGCAGAGCCACCAATCACTGTGTGACCTCATAATCAAGTGTGGCAGAGCCACCGATCACTAATGTGACCTAACTATACATATCGTGGTTTTACCACCGATCACTGAGTGACCTATTAACATGCTCTTCCCCTTCATCACATTAACCCTATCCCATGCAAAATCACACAATATACTACCTAAATGATCTCAGGTTTTTACATACATCGATACACACATAGAGAAGTTTCTATGGTTACGTACCTGACATCCTTTGCCTACCATGTTTGGGTAAAACGACTGTCCACACAGCCCTTTTTCGGCTTTTAGCCCATAACATACATATTACAGTTTTAATTAGTGTGTTAGAGATCTACACACCTGATTACAGTCAAGACGAGACCTTCTATGTCGACACTATTAGAAGCCAATACGACCGCTAACTGTCTAAGATTTTGCTCCGAAGCCAGTCCACAACCCGGTGGCCAATCCCGAACTACTGATCCAATCCCCTCATTCGCCTGAACGACATGTGATTCCATCACAAGACCTTATCAGTTGCTACCATCACAACATACCGTTAAGATCACAACTACGATAACGAATCTTAACGAGAATCTAAAGAGAACTCTTACCTTGAAGTCCCGAAAATAATAATATGGTTCGTACATTAACGATTTCTGGCTTAGAAACCTAGGCGATTAGATCTCCTTCAAATCCCGGAATGCCGCCTAAAAAGAAAATGCAAGATTAGTGAAAACGTCAAACTAAAGATGGCCTAACAACCATCTAGCCATTCGGCTATGGTCTTAAAAACTGAAAAAGATCACCATTAATAATAGCACAAGTCGACACTTACCTCTACATAAAATTCGGCAACTCCTAGAAGGTTTTGGCTTTTGAGAAGATCAAGGAGAGAAGATGATAAGAAGAAATCTATGTAGATTCGGCTTTTAGTTGAAGAGTTCGGCAAAAAGGGAATATGAGGTATTCGGCTATGGAGATGAGAAGAAGGTTCAAAGTTTCAGCTTTTGAAGAAATCGGGAAAAAGGTATAGAGAGAGCTATGAGGTTTCGGCTTTGTAGAAGAAAATAGAAAAATAATAATGGACTTTCGGCTTTCGCGTAGAAGTGCAGATGAGAGAATAGGCTTAGAGATTTCGGCTTTTGCAGAGAATGAGAGAATAGAGAAACCCTATTTTTGAAATTGAAGAAGAGAGAGTGGGAGAATAAGACCCTAATACCGAAAAATAAAAAGGTATTCCCCTCACGTGAATACAAAATTTCGGCACCTACTTCCTAAATCCCGAAAATGCCCCTTTTTAAAACTAAGCTAAGCTACTAATCAAGGGAAATTTTGGCACCCCTTGAGTATACCAAAACCGATTCCCCATCCCCCTTAGTGTTGGAATTTCGGCCACCACTGTGACCAGCAGATAAAACCTAAATTTTCTCCCTTATCTTCATCTGATCACTCATCCAAAAGAAACCTAGATCACACCACCTCTTCCTCTCTTTATCTGTCACATTATCCACATTATTCATTGAATTAATCTCCCTATTTTTAAGCATGCTAGCCGTCCCCCTCTATCCATTTAAAAGCCGAAAATTAGCTAAAATTTAACTAACATAATTGGACTTCATGCGACTCGAACTTGAGCCTCCTCAGCTGACGCCACCTCTCTGCTCTCTAAGTGGCGCCACTTTGCCACTGGGCCACAAGCCCATCTGTGTCTTATAATCACAGATAACATCTTTTAAGCCCTATCCTATCAGGCTTTCCACTAGAGTGTCCGAACAGAAAATTTGATTAAGGCCTCGGCCCAACACCTAAAACCAAAATTTTCCTAAAGCCTAAATTTGATCCCGGGACTTCATAGAAGCCCCCTAACCTTTTAAAATCACTCACGGAATAGGTCCAACTAGCCGTTCTCTTGTTCTCAAAAATTTTAAACGCTACTACGCCCAAGGCCCATTGGGCCCAATTCTCCTAGGCCCAATTTCAGGATGTTACATAAAAATTACTAAAAACGAGACAAGAATGCTTACCCAATTAAGCCAAGAAAGCTTGCTTGAATGTTTTTCTCTTTCCTAGGGTTTCCATGTATTTTTGGGGAAGAAGATGATAATAATAATATGTTATTTCTATTTAATTTAATTACCATCCATTAATTTTTTAACATTCCAATTTAATCCTTTTCTTTTTCTAATTTTCCATGGATGATTCACCAAAACTATCTACTAACTTTTCTTAATGGTCTAATTACCATATAAGGACCTCAAATTTTGAATTCCATAGCTATTTGATACTTATAGCTACTAGAACTCAACTTTTGCATTTTATGCAATTTGATCCTTTCCACAATTAAACATGAAATCGGTAAAATTTTCTTAATGAAATTTTCATACGTCATTTCTATCATAATGCAATTCATGCAATAACATTAAAATAAATTTTCTTTTTGACTCGAATTTGTGGTCCCGAAACCACTGTTCCGATTCTATTGAAAATGGGCTGTTACGTTTTCAATGTTCATCCATTTCCAACTAGCATATGACAACTATAACTAGCTTTAAGGCCCCAATTGACATCCAACACAATTAAAACATGATCAGTATACAATTTCCAAACCATCAACACCATTTCCATATATGAACCATTATCACTTTCATTCATTCATTACATTATTACTCAAAAGGGACCATATACAACTTGAAACTAGGTAATCTCAAGTGCATGCCATTTGAAAAAAATAAAAGGAGCTATACAAACTTAATGGAGTTAAAGGTTGCAGTCCGGATGCTGAACTCACCTCTCAAGGCTTCGAGAATTACCTATACCTATGTATGAAATAAACAAATCGTATGCTGAGTGATAACACTCAATGGTATTTTCATGATTCAAGACAATAATACATTAACCATAGCAATTAATCAAAATGAGCACAAGAAAAATGCCTATCCACTTATATCTTATCATACCAAGCAATTCTACTATCATATGTGTATATGAGTATGCATATAACAAATGGTAAAACAATCCATTCAACATTGTAATAGGATTGACTAATTCATACTAATTTGTCAAGTGTCAATCTTTATGCCAATTGTACATTCAATACCATTCAAGAATCAACAATATACTTTTAAATTCAAACTATCCAAATATCATATTCAATCAACATCAACGAATCATTTAACTTATCAACCAAATCTCTTTCCGGAGTCAACTGACTTATTCGTATTCGTTTTGGTCCTTAGGGCTCATTTTTAATTAGTTCACATGGTAGTTTACATGCCTTTTCTATCATAAACTACATATATATACATAATATACTAATTTCATCAACATCCCATAACCTTTTATTCCACTTTCATTATTCTGGGTTTCCCGGCAACGATGACATTTACAATATACACAATTCACCATCCCGGGTGGTTCGGCTATGATGGTTTGCACTATTACAATATTCTACCATCCCGGATGGCCTGACAATGATGATTTTCACTATTTTTATATTTTACCATCCCAGGTGGCTCAGAAACGATGGTTTCCGCTATATATACATCCGACCATCTCAGATAACCTGGCAATAATGGTTTGCAACCTATGCCAACTAATTCGACAGTACTCAAGACCATTAATAGGGTAATACTTGACCAATATACATTATAACCACATATAACATTCCAATCTCATTATCAAATCATTCCATACCTTATATATAATTTAGCAAATCATATTGTACTCATTTTTACTATACTCAAACCAATTCTCAGTTTTGGCATTCCATATTGTCACACAATTCAACTCAATCCATTATTTCAATATTCAATATCAATCCCAACAGTTCAACTCATATGATCGTTATATACTCACTTCGATATTTAATCATGCAATTAACATGTATATGTAAACAATTAAATCAATCTTGAATCATAAAGGTACAAATCAGGGTCTTGTATAACTCGTTGACGACTCTCGCTTCTCCTTTCCCTCTCGACGGCTCAGCGTCATTTTTAATTGTTAAATTGGTCAAATGTTCAGGGGTTTGAAGCTTTTCTTTCTTTCTTATATGGAGGAAGACAATGAATAATAAAGATGATGTTTTTCCACTAACCTTTAACTTATATAGTTTAATTAATTACTAATTAACCTTAATTAATTTAATTAAATATGTTTCTACATTTAATTAACCTTAACTTAATAATAGTTTAATCTTTAATGGATATCATCATCAAAATCCACTAACCATTCTTCTAAATTGGTTTATTAACCATTTTAGTCCCTTGGATAATTATTATCTAGGTCCACAAGTTTTTTCTTAATTAAAACTTTATAGCAATTAAATTTTTACGATTTAGTCTCTGGGCTTAATTAACTATTTTTTTCGACTAAATTACTTAACCAAATTTCAATATATTTTTATAACACCTTCGTAAATATCCCACTTTAATATTTATGAACTTGGTTTACAGAAACAAGGTTCCAAAATTACAATTTCTGACACCACTAATAAACGAGTTGTTACAACCACCATCATTGTATTACACAACTCATGTCCCGAGTTCCATCTTCTTACATATCAACCTAACCCACTTGTCCCCACACCTTCGAACTCATGTAAAGCCACTTAGCTTCCCCTCCAACATAGTAACCACCATCACTAGTACCTAAAGAAACCACCACCCACAAACCCAAAACCTACCTAACTTGAACCAAACAAGATTACAACTAAAACAACAATAAAAGGAATTCATCATTGGCAAACCACAAACTTGGAAACATCTAGAGAAAAGAACATATCACAAACTAGTAAAGATTCAACGATAGAGCTACGGGATCAGAGAGGAAGAAGATGAGGAAAATATGAGGCTTTTAACAGTTTGAGTTGCTGGAGAGATAATCAACTATAAGCAACGACAATTAGGATTTCATTTGGGAGGAAGGAGGAGGAAAAAAAGAAAAAAAAAAGAAAGACAAAAGAGAAAAAGAAGGGGGAACAAAAATAGAAAAAGAAAAAAAAAACATGCATGTTCAATTAAGAAAAAACAATGATGTTTATTAAATACGTGATATATTTAATGTGCTACATTAAATAAACTTTAAACAACACTTAACATTAAGTGATTATTTTGTAAGTGATAATTTTGTAAGATTTAAAAGTTGGATGACCAAAACATATTTTTAAAAATAAAGATTAGGCATGTTTTGTAAATTTCATAAAATAAACAACACTTTGTAACATATGAAGTGAAACCAAAACTCCTCTCTATCCAAACGCGGCCTTAAAAAGATATTGGCTTCGATGGAGGATACAGTCGCAGTTTGGCTTTAAAAGGGGAGAAGAAGAAGAGGAAGAAACAGCAAGAGAGATGGCAACATCGTCGTTTCTGCGTAACAGATACTGGGTCCTGAGGCATGGCAAAAGCATCCCAAACGAGAAAGGTCTTATTGTTTCTTCATTGGTTAGTCAATCCCTTCACCTCTAACGTTCTCTGTCTTTTGATTATGGTTCATTTTACACTTCTTTATTGCCTTGCCTGTCTGGTTTCTTGTTTTGTTAAACAATGGTTCATCCATCTTTTCTGAGTCTACCCAAAGTGAAATTTATCTATGTTTCTATCAAGTTCAGGATTTATGTTTTTAAGATGCCAAGTGATGCTATGCTCCATTTTAGCTATAATTTCTTTTTCATGGAGTTTGCCAAACCATAAAATTCGAACCCGGTTTTATCTTAGCTGATTCGTACAGCTATTTTCATGAGGTGACATACAATAGGTTTAGATTTGAATCTGTTGATGGGAAAATACGGGTTTGGCAGTTGATGGCCATTCACCTAAAGGCCGAGAGCCACAGTTCGTCTTCTAAGTCATAAAGGGTGGCTTATATAGTCCTCAAGTTACATGGGATTAGTGTGGGGTGCATAAGGCCACGTATAAATAGCGTATAGTCCACTGTCTGTAGTTATGTAATGTTTTGACGAGGTCATCTCTGAGATTGACCGAGCAAGGTCTCCATGCGTGATGGTTGACCTGACAAGGTCTTCCAAGCATGGTGAGATGTACAACAGAATCCAACAACCCTTCCCTTTGCAAAAGAAACCATAAAATTTGTCACTCTAGATTGTAATTTGTATCCTTCTGCATTTGTTAGTTTCCGATTTTGCTACGTGGTGCCGGTTATTAACCATTGGTTAGAACTCACCAGGAAAATGGCATTCGTCTTGAATACCAATTAGCATCTGAAGGTGTTGAGCAGGCTGAGTTGGCTGGAAAATTATTCCTTAAGGTATCTGCTTTCTTACTTTAAACCGGTAGTTGCTGAAGTTTTTCTGAGATATCAACACTGAGTAATGAAACTAAACAAGTTCCTTGTATCTAGTTCTAATGGAACTAAACAAGTTGCTTCAGGGCTTTCTTTTGTTCCTCTTTTTCTTCACCTAGCCATGCCGAATGCATACAGTCATTCCTTTCCCCTTTAATAGGAAGGAAAAAAGAAAAGCTGCTTTATTTACGGATGGATTGCATTCCAAGTGCAGGAACTGAAGGAAAATGACATACCACTTGAAAATGTGCGCATGTGTTACTCACCATTTGCAAGGACAAGACATACGGCAGAGGTTGTTGCATCCACTTTGAATCTTCCATTTGAGGGCCCTCAATGCAAGGTGAGCTATTTTATCATCTCTAAATACTCACAAATCACAATATTCCATTGGAGAAGAGAGGCAGTGAGGGGATAAAAAAAAAAGCTCATCATTGAGATGCTAATCATGTCTCTGCTTTTGATTCAGATCTTTTCTTGGCAAGATTAAAACATATTTATATGTTAGATGAAGATTTCTGTTTCTACTTTCCTATTCATTGGAATTAAATAAAAACTATTGACTGGTTAGACAGGTCATGGAAGATCTTCGAGAACGTTACTTTGGTCCTTCGTTTGAACTTCTGTCTCATGACAAAGTAAGTAAAATATAAGCAGGACTCGATATACATTTTGCCAAGCAAATGTTACAGCTGAAGGATTGTGAGGTCTACCATTTAAGAAATGAATTATTGGGTTTTAGAGATATTTGTGGCTGTTTAAGCAACAGCCAGAGAGTTTAGTGCTATTGGGCCTTTTGTCTTAACTAACTTTTGTTCTACATCCTAAACAGTATACAGAAATATGGGCAATGGATGAAAAAGATCCATTCACAAGGCCAGAAGGTGGAGAAAGTGTCGATGATGTGGCTTCTAGACTTGCAAGTGCTATGGCTACCATGGAATCAGAATACCAAGGGTAAATTTTCTGCCTTTTCTTTTTGTGACTTTGGAGCAAACACTACCAGTAAAATAGTTCCATATCAATGGTAATTTCCGTTTTACCACAAAATGTTTAGCAAACATCTCAAATTGTTAGAATGTCAAATTCCAGGAAATATATTTATAACATGAATAGCTCTGGACACTGGTGACTGTTGAATTAGTCATTGTGAGCAGAGCCATATGACAATAGGCATGGAGCATTTTTGACTAAAATCCTAAAACTCCTCCAAGAGTAGAAATTTGCTCAAGTTTTATGGCATCAAAAGTAGAATTGCTTACCAAATTGGTTCTTCCAAACATGCTATATCAATAACATGGTATGCAACATCATGATAACATGCTGATATTGATCTGATCTCAGATTGCAAGATTAGTTCAAGTTAATAAACTGTTTAATTTCTGAAGCAGATGTACGATCTTGGTTGTCAGCCATGGGGATCCCTTGCAAATCTTGCAAACCATACTCAATGCAGCTTCAAAACAGATGGAACCAAGCTGCAATGACCTAGCATCGAGAATTCAAGCAGTTAGAATCCCTTCTATTCTTTCACAGCATCGGAACTTCGCATTGCTTACAGGAGAACTCAGAGCTGTTCGATAATGAGCTGTTTCCCATAATATTATTTCTCGTGTGAAGTAATAATGTGGAAAAAATTAGCCCTGTGTTTCATGACTGAATGATGTACTTGACATTCCTTTGATCAAATTTTCATGTATTGTTGACGTTAACTTTAAAGAATAATTTTGAAGTGCGTTAGAGAGATTCCTTGGTCACAAATGGTAAAGACTAACTTGTAAGCTATTCAGGATGTTTCATGAATAGCTAATTACCTGATAAGGGCTTGATATGGGAATTCAACATTTTCAGCATTCCTGTATTTATAAAACATTGAGAACCATGAAATTAAAACGTACCATGCCTTATTTATTACGTTATCAACATATGAATAAACATTACGTCATTTCATAGCACAAAGCCACATATATGTTCCAAATTACATTAAAGATAAAAGCAAAAATGCTTTCAAATGTCGTGCATTTCACAGCAAGGATACAATATGCTATTTATCTGTTCAAAATTTTAGCCGGAAATGATTTATAGACATTAGTCAAGCTTTGATTCTGCCGGAATACCTTAGGCCAGAAAAAAACTTGCCACGAGAACATCTCTCCCAAACAAAAAAAGCAATACTTGATTCATTTTATGCAATGGCCATGCCCTGAATAAACAACTACCCCATTGATGAGAATATTAACAGCAAGAAATTTGAAACAAATCTTCAGCCGCCTCATGCAGAGATAATGTTCAGCAGCATATCTGCCAAAGCAATCACACCAGCCAGCATGTCTTGTGTTCATGTAACCACAATTTTTCATTTAAGGTTTAGTCCTTTGTAACCCATCTACTACCCCTGATCTGATATCCACCATAGCTCTGATCACTGCTGCTTTCTCCTCCGCTTTCCGCACTAGTATATCCCGATCTTCTACGATGTTTCTTTCCCCTTCCAATACCACTATCACTAATGCTCCCATGTAAGAGGGGATCATCTATGCCGCGAATTACCCTTCTAGCTGTTGTTGTAATGCAACTATCATCCTTTGTCTTTCTTCTGTCTTTATCATGCCTCTTGATGTTTTGTGAGATCTTATGCAGTTTCTCATTGAACTTAGTAATCCCCTTCTCAACAGGCTCAACAGCTTGGTTTACAGTAAATTTTACATCATTAACAATCTGCACAGGGAAAAGAGCAAGATTCAGCAGTAGTAATGTTATATAAAAACAATTTGGTCTCTGAAATATTTGACATTATAGGCACGTAAATGTAAACAAAGCAAAAAAAAAAAAAGGTTTTATGGTCTAGAAAGCCCCCAACAAATATAGTGGGAGAATGTGTACCATACTTTCAGGTTTTCTATTATCAACTTAATCCCTATCCTCCTGAAGAGATGCTATTATGGAGAACCAACAATAAAGGTTCACCCTTGAGGTATTTACAGTATACTGTTATTATTTTGTCGCTAATTGTTAAGCACTAATCTCTATGTACAATATTTAATCTAAAATTGCACTATTAGTATAAACTTAAGACTTACATATCCACCGCCACCAATAAATACATCCTTCACACTTTCTTTGATGGTCATTCCACTTCGAGCCTCTATATCAGGCTGAGGTAGGCGTAGCTTTATGGGTCGCTCACTGTCCCTAACCTCATCAGGATCAAGAGGGCAATCAACAGATGCATAGTCTCCAAGGACTGATACACTTCCAGGTATGCGATCTCCCATAAGCTCATAAGGTTTGGAAGGGAAAACATATAGGTGAACTACAGAAGCAATGCCCATCTGCGCTGGAGGAATACTATGACATGTCAAACTTTCATACTAGAAAAAGACTTGCAGAATTTACAAGCTTTTTTAATTTAGATTAACTAACAAGCATAATGTTCCAGTTTACATACACAGGTTAATTTTAGCATCCTTATTACATAACTGCAAACCAATATTAGAAAAGAGTGTTGAAGACATCTACCTCTATACAAATGATGAAGTCTTGGACACTTGACTTCAACTCCAAGCCTTCAGCAATTTTGCTTCTGAACAGACCAAGAGCATAAAAAAGGGCAATAGCTACACCTTGCCACCAAGTCAAAAACACAATTGATTTAAAAGTCAAAAACTTGGCCAATGGTTTTATGTGTGCCAGTTCATCATTTGTGACAGTATAAAATTGAACTAGACAGTATAAAGCCCATGATTGACTGAAATTGAGAACCACTGCCATATAAGGATACCTGAAAAAAGAGGAAAATTTGACAAGACAATGAGAAATTCATTAAGAGAGCCAATTCACTTTTCACTAATGATTATTCATCACTTTACTGCAACAACAGAGTACCAGAATGTTTCAGACAAACACTTTTGCTCTGCTCACAAGTGAAACAACATCATAAATTCAGGTTTAAGGTGGCTTATTGCTTAGTAGGTGAAGAACTAAAACAGGCATCAATACAATTCACAATCATTCAAAATTACATTGTTCTACCCAGAAAAGGTTTGCCTACAGACAACTCATACAAAATCCACATTATCACCAGCAGCATTCTACATTAATATCATCTTACCCACATCCCCATTTGAATTCTCCTTCACAATATACACCAAAAGCTTCAAGAATTAGTGATAAAAGAGCAGTCAATAACTTGATTATCATCTGCAGACAGAAAATACAACTACATTAAAAAAGGAAACAATGAAAGAAACAAAAATAATATTTTATTTCTTCCAGCTAAAAGCCCTTACATATTGGACAATGCCAAACTTGACAACTTGGTAAAACCATTGGCCAAGTTTCCATGGTCTTAGGATATAATTCATAGGAAAGGGGTGCTTAACGGTTCCCTTTTCACAATCGAGTCCCAATAGTGGAGTTTTAGAACTTGCATGTCCTAGTCTCTCCATGAATTCAATAGTCCGCTCTTCCCCACCTTAAAAGCAGAAATTGAAAGAAATATTCCAATAAAATGATTTTCTCAACATGAGCCACAAGTGTAAAAGTCGTTAAACTCTGAAAAATGAAGACTATCATAAAATTAAAGGGAGAAGACAAAAGTAAAATGAAATATTTAACAAATAGCCTCTATGATGGACCTTTGGAAACTCCACAAATGCATGTCTATCTCAAGCTTCAATTTCTGAATATTTTGATAGTAATTATTGTTAGAATTTTAGGCCCATAGTATGAAATACAAGAAAAAACTAGCCTGTATATCAGGTAGACAGAAGTATCGAACAGTCCAATTCCAATCTTCTTTTGTACCTCTTTCTTTAATGAAATATTTACAGTAAGCTTTTCATTTTATTTCATGTGTCATCGATAGCTCAATGCATGAGATTCTTAGAACAAACAACTTCAAATTAATACCAGTTATTGGCTAGTAATTGGGAAAAAAAGCCTAGAGCCACCATGTAAAATGTTTACTGTTGAGCCTTCAGAGCAACTCATCATTGCTAAAGGTGAGGGGTGCAAATAATCACGACCTAGACCTTGCTTGAGTAAAACAAACAAAGTAGAGCACATTTTCTTTTAGAATTTAACTAGAGTGACTTGGAGGCATTATGAGTCAGCATGGTTTGTTAGACATCAGAAGAATACATACATTGTTAAACAGTGAGAAATGAAGAAGAAAAGCGTTGAAGTTCTGTTCAAAGACATGGAAAACAATATCAGGGTGCCCAAAGTTCAGATTCAAGGTTATATTAAAAGGAAATAACAAGATGATGCCACCACAGAAACTGTAATCTCAATGAAATAACAGGCAAAGCTGATACAGAAATAAGAAATAAATCTTTATTAGAACTTCAAGGCTCTAGAAATGGACATACCCAAGCAAGCAACAAGGTATCTTCCAAAGCAATACATGGCAAATGATTCATAGCAATCACGTAGAATCGAACAATAGACACTAATCGATGGATCCACCAATGATACAAACTGTTAACATAATCCATGTTAGCAAGACAAAATATAGCATATTATTGCACCGGATGCATGGTGCAAAGAAAAGCATGTTTAAAGCACCTTGCCCAAACCATACCTAAGACCAAAAGGCACAAGAAACTTAAAATAGTAACCTAAGCTTAATACGGATCAAATTTCATCCAAACACAAAATTAAGTAAATTCAACCAACCACACCTTTCAAATCAAGTATGTTAGCAATTCTGCACTGGTGAAGATCATGCCAATGAATTTTACTTAAATGTCTTAATGTACATATCCAGATCAATGAATTTTACATATATATAAGATGTATTTTCAGCAATCTCAAAAATTTACTTCAAATTTTGAAAATAATCGAGCATGATATTTCAATTTCAGGAGTCTTACCTACAGAAATTTCCCACTGCAAGCAGCATGAAATTTCCAGAGTTGATCATAAACATTTAGCTAGTGGTTTTACCAAGTACATTCCATAATCACCAAAATACCAACTTCCACCAAACGATCCAAAATTGAATTAGGAACAAAGGACAACAAATTATGAGCATTTTTTAATTCATCAAAACTCAAGATACATGCTGATGATTTTAATATTACATTATTAAACATTAATGCAAAACACTAAGATGAACTACATAAAACATCTAGCTCTAGCTTCAAAAGATCCCACTAAACTAAGAAAATAAGTGAAAATCCAATGAAAAGAAACTCACTGATTCTACAGAATAGCAAGGAACCATAAGAATAACCCCGATCAAGAACTTCTGCTCCTGCTAGTCCAAGATCACACAAGAAAAAGTCAACAAAAGCAATATAAAATAAGCCAAAAACAAAAATGACTAAGAAAACAAAAGCTTGCCTCAGGATGCTTGTATGAAGAGAGGTGCTGGAAGATAAGATACACTGAAAGCGTAAGTGCTATGACTAAAAACACTCCAGCTATCAAAGTCGCCCAAATAGGAGGCGAATAACCCAATAGATAATCTGTAATCTTCATCAGCTATTAAACTTTCTTTTACTTTGATGACAATCAGCGTAACTTATTTTCCATTTACAAAAGCCAAGAAGAAAAAGTAGTTAAAAAATCAAAGGGTTGAAAATTTTAAAACCCTAGAAAAAGCTTTGACTTTGATCGATAGGTGGTTTTTTTTTTTTTTGGGGGGGGGGAAGCGGACGCTGCACGTGTATCTGCTTTATCCCCTATTGCAGGGCATCTGACTTCAATCTGGTTCTTCTTGTGGCATATTTTTAGAGGGTTGATGTTGGGTTACTTGGTTGGCTCGAAAGTTGAAAGAGATTTTTGGCAATAATATTACGCAATAAAAAAATAGTTGTATTTAAATTATAAGTTAGGCTTGATTCAAGGCTCGGGTTTAGTTTGACCCGATATATTTTTAAGTTTATAATATTTTATATTATATTATTTATAATACATAAAAAATAAATTTATACTAAATAGATAATACATCTTTAATCTAAATATTTAAATAATGTTAAGGTAAATATATAAAAAAATTTAATAAATAGAAAACATTTAAAATTATTAATTACTAAATTAAGATAATATAAATATTTTTAAAAAATAATACGAGTGAGCCTAAAATAAACTTAGGTTAATCTTTTGCAAATATGGACAAACTTGAACAAAATTTTAAACTCATATTTTCGACTTGAGTCAAGCTTAAAAAATCTTAAAATATGTTAATATTATGTTTAGGCCCGACTCGACTCATAAACACTTTACGTGTGTGTATTTTTCAACAAATAGTGAATTATTATTTTCCTCAAAAAATAAAAGGATTGAAGGAGTTAACTTATCATGCAGCTGGTCATACTTAAAATTTTAGAGTAAATAAAAATTTTATAATTCAAAGAAAAATCTAAATTATGGGCGGGAAAATTAACTGAAAATGTATGATATGAAATGTGGTAAGAAACAAACATGTAATAATGAAATAAATGAAAATTTTGGACTTTAACAATTACTTATCCTGATAAAATCACATTTATTTATTTATTAAGTAAATTTTAACTAAAAATAATTATATTTTATTTTAGTCATTTTTCTATTTTTAATTTTAAATTAATAAAAATTTAATTATTATAACTTTTATTTTTATTTCAATTTTTAATTAATAATTCTAAATTAAATATTATAATTATTTAGTAATATAATAAAAAATAAAATGTATTCTCCTCAGTTCAAAATTTTTTCTAAACTCGTGCTTATATATATATATATATATAACTCATGTTTATATATATATTAATTATGAATTATAAATAAAGTGAAATGTTTTTTTAAAATAAAGATAACAATATAAAATAGAATTTTCATAATTTAAAATTTACATTTATTAAATTGACAAATTAATTTTTCAATATTTAATTTTTCTGAAATTTTTAACATTTAATTTTTTAATCTAACAAACAATACCTTAATATTTATTTAAAAAAAACCCTATTATTATCAAGTGTATGTGATTAAAATTAATGTCAGAAGTTAAAAAATATAATTCAATTATAAAATTTCGTAAAAGAAAATAATTATAAAACTGGCACATTTCAATATTTTAATTTTAATATGAATAATTAAAATATTATCCATATTTTTTTTAGTATTTTCAATTTAAAAATAACTAGTAAATAGAAAACAACTCATTAATTAGTGGGTGAGTATTTGAAATACTTATAGTGTACTTTTCTTTTATTCTACAAGTAGTATTAAAAAATTAACACGTGTTTTTTAATAAATATTTTACTATTGTCGAAACCATTTTTTTGTTTGAAAACGGGCCGACTTTAGAAGGAAAACGGAGTCGCCACCAATCCCTTTTTTTGAAGTGTGATTGGGCCACTTTTGAAAACATTTTGGGCTACGAATTTTAAGAAAACGGGTTCGGGAGTTGGTTATGCACGAGGAAGGATTAGCACCCTCGAAACGTCCAAAATTGGTACCGTATTAATTGATTAATGTCCTTAATATCAAAAATTAGAAAAGATTTTAAAACATGAATCATTTGGAAAATGTTCGGGTAATTCGAATTTGGATATCGAAATTCTCTTGTTTTAGAAGGGTGAAATATCACGTCCAGCACGTTAGGATACGATATTTCAGACCTTCGAAACCAAGATCGTTTCATGATCTCCAAGATTCATGCATTGTCATTTTAAAAAGGGTACTTCGTCATTTGGCCAAATGAAAGAACCGAAACCCAGCACGTTAGGGCACGATCCTTCAAATTTCCAAACATGAAATATTGCCTTGCTTTTAATTTTAAAACACGGACACACTTTTAAAGGATATCTAATGATTTAGCCAAACAGAAACCACAACCCAGCACTTTAGGGCACGATTCCTCGAATTTCCAACCACCGAATATTGCCTTTATTTTTAAGAAAACATTTTTATGAGTTTAAAAACATGTGGTAAAAGAAAATAAGATAAATAATAGAATGATAATGATGACACTAGTAATAGTAATAAGACGTATAATAATAATAATAATAATGAAAACAATAATAACAATGTGGTTAATAAAAATAAGGATAAAAATAATAATACCTATAATTATGAAAATAATAGTACGTATAGTAAAATAATGATAGTAATAAATAATAACAAAAGTAAAAACAATAGTAACAAAATGATACAACAAAATGAAATAAAAGAGAATAACAAAAAAAATAGAAATAGCAACAAGCAATGTTAAAACAAAAATAATAATAATAAAGGTAAGAACTATAAGAGATGTGATTATGGTAATAATAAAAATAATAATAATACTATGGATATAGGGTAGTAATAATAATATATATATATATAAAAATAATAGAGAGGGGGAAAAAGAAAAAGAACAATAGATGTAGTACATATAATAGAATATAATGAAAATGATTTTAATGATATTAATAATAATATACTATTGACAAATATAGGTATAAAAAGGGTAAGCAAAATGATATATAATAATAGTAAAGATACTAGAAGTAAATAATAAAATATTTTTAAAAAATAGTTTATTCAATGATAAAATAGCAAAATAATCGAAAAAGGATTAAATTGGATCTAAAACAGAGAATTTGGCCAAAAATAAAGAAGGTAAATGGGCCCAATCGTAATGCACTGAAAACATGCGGGGGTAAAAAGGGGAAATACCCCTCGCCCATCCTACGCTGCGTTTTATCAAGGATTAAAATGAGAGGAAAGTAAAATTATTGGGGCACATTTAGAAAAAAAAAAAGGGATACAATCGAAACAGGGGCACAACAGGGAGGACCTATCGTGAAAATTATCCATTTTGGGTGAATGCGCGTGGGCCCCCCATGAATATACGGCATCATTTTAATGTAGGGTTTAAAACCCCTTTTGCTTTGCAACCCCCATTTGATTTCAGAAAGAAAGAAAGTTCTTTCATTTTCTCATCTGTTTCAACATTCAAAAAAAAACAAACAGAACCCTCCCCCTTTATTTCATTCTTTTGCAGATTCATTTTCCAATCAAACCCCCAAAATTCCCAAATGCATTTCATGCTCTCTCCGCCAAGGCAAGCCCTTCTTCACATAAGCCCCGTGCACACCAAAAATGGCGGCCGGAGGAATCAAGGTACGTTTCCCACTTTATTTTTATAAAATCTGATCTATATATGTTATAGTTTGGAAAAATGGAAGGTAATGAAAATAGAAAACGTCAAGATACGAAGATAATGAAATCGGAAAAAATAAAGAGGGAAAAAAAAGTAAACCTTCGGATTCAATGTTTGCTTCAGATTAGTCTGTTTATTTCTGCGAAACGTGCTTGTGTTCTTTGTATCAATCGTGTAAAAAAAACCCCTTTTACCATATTTATTTTGGCTTTTATAGCCTTTTAATTTACAACAGTCTTTCTATTTTGCAGAGACGTGCCAAAGTATGATGCGGACGTGGCGTGGTGGCTTGGTGTCCTGGTGAAGCACGATGCGGCACTGGAGTTGCTGGCGAACAATGTGCGGCGCAAGGGCTCTTAGCCCCTGATTTAGGGTTTTTGATTTGTATCTTTTGATTTTGGGCCTTGCGGGCTCTGATTTTTGGATTGTTTTTGTAATTGGGACTTTTATTTTCCTGGATTGGGCCCCGAGCTCCAAAATTGGGCCTTACAACTATATTCCTATAGGACACTTGTCAACTCATAATTCTACTTTTGACATTTAAAAACTCCACTAACACTGACAATGTACTAGACCTGCTCATGGGTTGGGTCACTTGCCTAGACCCGAAGGCCCACTTGAAAAATAGGAGATTTGGATAAAAATATGAGGCCCGAAAAATAGATTTGGATAAAATTTAAGGTTCATTTTCTATACGTGTCAAGCTTCGGGTAAATTTTTTTGGCCCAACCCAAATATATATTGTTATAAAAAATAATTATATTAAATTACTAACTCAAAACTTAAAAAAAAATTTACCCAACTAAATAACCCAACCCAAAATATAAAAATTATATTTAATACAATAAAACATTTATTATATTTATGATAATGTCTTTTTAATATAAATACTTTTTAACTTGGTAGAAAAAAATTATTTTAGTCTTTTTTTTAATACATTTAGTGTATTATATTTTTAAAAAATATTTTTTAAATAAAAATTTAATTAAAAAAATCAAATATGGGTAGACCGAGTTAGGCTCGGATTTACCTTTCTTAAATTAGATCGGGCTTAGACAGAAAATAAACTCATGTTTCGAGTTGAGCCTAGAAATAAAAAATTGATTTAGATAACTTGCATAGCCAGCATGAACCGATTTAGCCTAGCCCATGATCACCACTACACCCTTTTTTAAGTACAGAAAAGCACTAGCGAGGGAAAGGTTGAGAACAACAAATGCATCAAAATTAAAATAAAGCTTCCGAGTGTGGACCATAAGAGAAAGGAGCCAGAGATATAAATTGTTTCAGCCATATTTATCAACTAAAAATCTTTAGAATGAACTATTTTCATTTGAAATAGTTTTGAAGCTCTGGAGATGACATTTCCAGTGAGCTTGTGAATGAGTTTATTCACTCAATTCAACAATTTCTGATATCCGTATATCATCAAAAATAAATTTCCTTTACATTGCAATAATCTAATCATGATGTTGATCAACATAGGACTTCAATGGCAGCACTAAAATTTCACTGGAATAAATGGAAACCAAGCAAGACCAAGATGAAAAGACAGTCCCAATTCGAATTGATTCTTGAGACATCATTGCTTGGAGGGGATGCTGTTCCTTCAAAACAGAGAAACATTGTGAGTTCTGGGTTCAAGGAGATTAGGCAACACTTGAGAATATAATGGGACACTGTCTGCAATTTAAGACACAGGCTTAGAGACTTATATTTTACTTACTTGAACAAGATGAGGAGTCTTGAACAAGGGTTGTCATGATGGTTGAGTTGTTAAAGCCGGCGTAGGAACATGTTGATCGATTGCAACCTGCAGCGGTGCTATTTCCAATAGACAAACCTTCGGCACCTTGGCATTTCATGGATGGGCATGTATCCCACTTGGATGGTTTATTCTGGGATGGTTCACAATGTAATCTGACCAAGACAGCATAGTTATATATAATGAGAAAATTAGAAGATTGAAAGGCCAAAATTCCTGAAATAGTAAGGGGTTTGAAGATATAAACTTACGTCCAGTTGTTAGCAGCATCACACATGCATTTCACACAACCATTTGCAGTGAAAAGGTATGTGCCATTAGCAACAAGTAAAGGGAAGTCGAAGGAGTCACCGCTTATGGATGAGTTGCAGGCTGTTGAGAAGGATGGACAACATCAAAGATTACAACGACCATGACACAAGGTTATAAATGAAATATCAGTAATTTTTCACCACCTAGACCTAATGACAAAGCCCAAACACCCTGCACAGGAATGGAATGGAAAATAATACATAATAAAACCCAAATCATAGGATTATTTTGGTGGAACAAAACAGAGGAATGGAATCAATCATATGTATGACAAATAACAGCTACCCAACAACTAAAATTGTAGTTTTATTATTCCCATTCCAAAAAAATCATCATAGTCAAAGTGATTGCTTGACACAACCATACCACGGAATTGAACATTTGCTAGTGGAAATCAGAAGTGGGAAGGAAAAATAATTCAAGTGGTAGGCCAAATCATATTAACATTTGAAAAGGACTGTTCACACTATCGAATCAGTCTTAACCCACGTATAATTGTTATCTTGAATGAATTTAATGAAAAAGATAGACCAGAACTTGCAGGAAAAAAATGGAAGTAACAAGTCCATCTACATATATCAAGAGATTCAAGACCCAAAATACAGTAACTTGCCTAGTTTAACGACAACTTGTAGAGCGGAGGGATAAACAAAAGTTACTATACCTTTGAGAGGAACATCAATTGGTTGGTCAGCTTTTAAGTCACTGTCGGCTTTGATCCCATTAATCCTAGCCAAAGTCTCCTCATTAGTTCCAAACTCTTGAGCGATCTCCCCCAAAGAACTCCCTGACTTCACCATATGTGCGTAATGCACCACTTTCTGGCCGTCCACTTCATCGCAGCTACAGGGCAAGGGGATTTTGAGCTTGTCCCCAATCGTTATCAAATTGACATCCCTAATATTATTGGCTGCTGCAATTTGCTGGTAAAGCAGTAACCGCGAGAACACCTCAGCTGCAATGTGGTAGAGGCCGTCACCTGGTTGAACGGTGTAGATAGGAGCACCGCTGGAAGTTCCAGCGTTGTTGTTGCACAAACAATTGATGGGGACTTTGATGACCTGTTGCGCGGGTATGGCATAGCTGCGCTTGGTGTTGAGAGGTAAGTTGTTGGCTCCAAGGAGACTCCTGAGGTTCTTGACGCTAAAATGGGATTGAATGGCGCCGAGGTTGGTGTTGTTAACAGTGATGTAGCCGACCAATGCATGACATGTACTCGGGTCGCTCGAGCTACAATTGAAGCTTTGAGCTGCGGAGTACTGAATGGTGAGAACTGAGACCAAAACTGGAAGGAGAGCAAAACCCATGTTTCTGGTCTTGGCAAGAGATTTCCTTTGACAGTGGGTGGTTTTTAAATGAGAAATATTGCAGTGGGGTCAGTTAGGCAGGGTTACTTTTCATCCGAGACTTCTAAATCTGAGTTTTTCCTGCACATGGAGCCTTGTTCTACACTTCTACAACAGTGTTTTCAATTTTGAAAAGTCATGGTTCCAATCCCACCATTTTCTTTGTTCATTTTGAAGTTCAATCCCCCCATTATTTGAAGCACTAATGACCAGGAATTTCTCACTAATAATCCAACCATATATCAGTGCTCCAAGGAAACTTTCCAATTGACTTGCGACTTTCGGTAGTTGCATATTTTAAATGAACAAACACGCCAAACACTTTTCTTACTTTTGGTCGTATAGCGGAAAAATATATAACTGGTCATTTTGATTAATAATTTTATATACATATTTCACGGGTATTAATAATTATATAATTAGTGTTACATAAAATAATACTAAATTTAAAAACAAAAATAATGCTAAAATTCTAATAATTTGTACAATACGATATTCCGTATATTTTATACCAAGATAGTCAATACCATATCGGAGGACTACCGTTTTTCTACTGATACTAATATGTACCAGTACTAGTCTGTCTCAATGTACCGTTTTGGATTTATCGCTATTTAAAAAAAACATTTGATATATATATATATATATATAAAGTATTTGTTGATATCAAATATTGAGATTAAATAAATCTCAAATATGAAATATTCATAAAAGAATAAAGCTTTGATTAGAGTAGTAAAAAAATAATTTTAAAAATGTTGGTGGCATGTGTTCAAATCTCACCATATATAAATTTTAATATATAAAAAAAAAATATCCATCAATTATTTAAATTATTCTTTAATAAGCTTCACAAATGCAATCTATTATTAAACAAGCAAAAAAATATATTTTATAAATTAAACAATAAGATTTCCATACTATGCATGTAACATTTAATAATTCAAAATAAATAATAAAAAAAGTTTTAAATTCAAATTTAAAATTATTTTTTGGTACAAATAAATAACAAAAAAATTTTAAATTTAAGTTTAAATTATATTTTAATTTTTTTTTGTATAAAAAATTTAAATATAAATTTAAAATACATTTTAAAATAAATTTATTGGTATCGACCGATACACCATATTCCAATCGATACAGGAGAAATCAACTGGTACACACCGACACCCGGTGAGGAGTGTTTCGCTTGGTACAGGTGGTAGCGGAACGTTATCAACTACCATACTTTCTATCCTTATTTTTAGTATTTTGTTTGATCCTTAAATAAAATGTTGTAAATTAGTTCTTGATACATGTTTTTTGTCACATTTGCATTTATTTATCTTTTTAATGATTTTATTTTATTTTTATGCGTTTTTAAATAATTGAATTTTAATCGAGTGTCTTCATACTTGAAATAGGTTTACAGAAGCTTGAGGTTTAGGTTTGAAGTCCATTTTGGAGTTTAAATAAGAAACTAAGAAGCTTGGAGCCCCGACGCAGTAACCTGGCACCCTAGTGCGCAAACAACAGTGCCCTAGCCTCGCCGCGGTGCCCCAACGCCGCCCTTCACGTTCCCTTGCGTCGTTTTTGTTATTCCAACACAAAGCTTCGCGTTTTGGCTGAGCTATAAAGGCATTTTGGTCTTTTGAGAGATTTATGACTTCAAACAAGTTTCTATACCCTAATTTAGGTTAGCCAAACAATATAAATACTGTATTTTTAGAGGAAGTTAAAGGCTTTTGGGCGAGTTTTCTAACTTTCTAACTTTTTTTTTTTTTTTATTTCACTCTTTGACCTCTAAGACCTTCTAACTCCTATTCTAGTCAAAGTAATTTTCAAAGTACTCACATTTTTCGATCTCTTGAGTTGTAAAATAGCAAGGATTTGTTCAAGAATCTAAACAATGTGAATGTAACCATCGATGAGGAGATGAACATATCAGAATCATAGCTCGATCTAACGACCAAAAAAGGTAGATTGGAGTTGTCTGATTTGGGTTTTTATTTAATGATTCATACTTTTCACATCGTTTCATAGAGATCCAAGCCGTAGGTTGAGAAAGGGGCTTCAATTCAATGTCGGGATCAATCGAAGAAAGCTGTGGATGACGGTGACTTGTGGTGGCAACTACGGTTATGAAGGGAAGAAAAAGAAGAGAAAATAGTAGATATTTTTATAATTGAAATGGAATCAATGAAAATTTTTGTAATTGAAATATAAATGTGATTAGAATTTAAATATGTAAAATTAGAAATTTAGATAAATTTTAAATTTATTAATTTGGATTTTGTGAAATTATATCATGTATCGTCAATTTTAATTTATATTATTTCATGTATATTTATTAATTTTGAATACTTATTTTGTATATTTTAATTTTATTATATTTAAATTGTTAAAAAAATTAGGAGAAATATAAAATTGTCTAAGTGGCATAAAGATAAACTGTCCATGTGTCACTAAAATAAGTTATTCATATCAACTTTTTTATCTTAGATCTGATAATTAATATAGATACATAGATATGATGAGGAATATTAATATTTACAGAAGTAGCAAAAATGTTGACTATGATCCACTTGGGTTCATCCAAGGTAGTAGCAGAAAACACTTCACAACATAACTCGTTTTGCAACTAAGTTATTGTACAGCATCTTTTTTATCGAAATATCTTGGATTTTCTTGTACACATTTTTCAGAATTTTTAGCAGTATTTTATTATATTGGACCATGTTGAATTTTAAGTCAAGCTGAAAACTTTTATTGCAATTGAGTTTTCTTAATTAAAAGATCTTATAAGATTTCTGATATTTATTTCCTTATTAAAGATCTACTCCAATTATTTTTGAGGAATTTGAAGTTTACGTCGATTGAAGATTTATCAAGTTGAAATATGTTTATTTAATAGAAGGCTTATTACTGGACTTTATACAATCTTGTTCATTGCGAGTAACATATTTTACTGCAAATTTTTATAAACAAATTGTTCTTTGTAACTAATGTTTTAGAAATTAGATAGATGGTCGAATTAGTTAAATTATCGATTTTTAGTTCAATCAATTCACTCGCGTAGTCCAATAATAAATAAATAAACAAGTAAAAAATCATAAGAATATAAAAATATATTAAAAAATTTGTAAAATCGGTTCAATCGTTGTTTTTTTTTTTTTTTTTATCGATTTCGAGTAAGTTGAATTCCTTTATCGGAACTAATATACTAATCAGCCTGTCGAATCCGGTTTCCTACAACATTGCTTTTAAGGAAAAAAGTAATATTAGCGGCAAATGCAATTCAACATGCAAATTAATTCCACGAATCCTGGGTAAGTGGTTTTCTATCATGTATTGGGCCTCATATGTGTGATTTTAGAGAATGAATAATGCTGTACAATCATTCATTCTAGGATTAGTTATAAGTTGTTTGGGATGAAAAATGTGAAAGCAGCCAGATCTGTATCAAAATTCAAAAAATGGTATGGAACTCCAACATAAACATATGTATATATGCCATTAGAATTCCCTATTCAAGCACTTGCAATCAAAACCCAGAATTATATGCCTAAAAAGTTAAAAACTGAAAAAGATAGCTAACCTGCAAACTCATAAACCTACAGCTCTGGCACAGTTAGGGCACCAAACCCACAAGCTTCTTCAACATAATATCTTCCTTCTCTCTTTCATCTGTATGCAACCTTCGAAATTCCCCACAGCCATGACGAGGTCTACGATCTCAATCTCCTTTCCAATCTCTGCTCTACTTTTCTTCTTTATTGATATTCCTTCATCAATGGGATTAATGGTTGCCATCTTGGTGTATAAAATTGTAGCTTTTCTTAAATTTTAACCCTGTTTTTCTTTCGTGGCCCTTTTTTATTTATTTATAATTTTAGAAATTTTCATATGTTTTAAAATTTTATAATTTTTTTATGTATTCTTTTTGAACTTTTATTTTGTTTTTGAATTTTTTTTATAATCACGGGTGATTAATTTACGATCTTTTAACTTTTTTTTTTTCATTCTTTTCTGCTTCTCCCTCTGTTTTCCTACTTTCTCCATTTCTTTTAACACATCAGGAAGTCGAATTAGTAATGAAAAAAAAAGCAAGAAGTCGAAAGCCATCATTACCTATAACCAAAACCCATAAACCCATACCATCTGCTAACTATCAAAACCCTCTACCATCACCCATCATCTTCATTTCACCCACTAACACCTTCACCACTACCATGACCCCATTCATGACAAACCCAACAAAATCATCCCCTCACCAAATAAACCCATGTTCAAATCAATCAAGAATCTAGTAAACAACAATTAATAAGCCCAAAAAAATCATAGAGAGCTAAAGGTTAGACTTGCAACAAAGAAAAATAGTGTAAAAAAAGAGAGAGAAATGGAGAAAAAAAAGAGGGGTTAGATTCAAGTTAGGGGTTTGAGGTACTCTGATAATTTTTTTGTTGATCCTAACAGTTAGGAAGGAGGTATTGGTGAGGAGGAGCACATATAAAATAAATCGAGCCAATCTAATGACCGATGATGGAGATTCGGTCTTGGGTAGTTCAAAAGTTGGGGATTTTTTGAGATATTTTCGAAAAAAGGTCATGGTAGTGGTGAAGGTGTTAGTGGATGAAATGAAGATGATGGATGATAGTGGGGGGTTTTGATAGTTAGCAATGGTATGAGTTTATGGGTTTTGGTTATAGACAATGATGGCTTTCGACTTCCTGCTTCTTTCTTCACTGCCAATTCAACTTCCTGATGCATTTAAAAGAAATGGAGAAGGTAGGAGAACAGAGAGAGAAGCAGAAGAGAATGAAAAATATAAAAAAAAAGTTAAAAGAATATTTATGTCTTAAATATTCTTTTTGTAATTTACCCAAATTTTTATGTCTTAAAATTTTATAACTTTATATGTATTATTTTGTTTTTGATTTTTTTTTTGAATATTTTTGGTACAACCATGGGTGATTTAGTTTATTGTCTAAGCTTTAATTCCGCTTGAATTGGGGTAGTATTTAGGTAAAACCCTTTCAATAATGTAAATATATTTTTTTAATAAATTTTTAGAATTAAGATTAAATTGATAAAATATGTAAACTTCGAAAGCTAATTTTTTAAAATAAGGACCAAATTGATAAAATATGTAAATAATGAGAGCTTAAATTACCATTATATCAATTTTAAAAATATTGCATCATTTTTACTTTAGTAATTTAATGGAAGAGTGACAAAAGAAATTGATGTGAATAAATCTCATAATAAAATTGGAAATTTTGTAATTAGGTGATCAAACAAAAACACAATAATGCGATAAAAATGTAATTTAGTCGATGTTTTCGTATATTTTACCATTATCATAATATATTTCTGACATTATTAAGACCAAGTTGAAGTGTTGTAACACTCCATACCCGGCCTAGAAGTTAAGACCAAGCCTGGAGGCTACATCAATCCATGTCAGAATAAACCAATCTTTTACTACTTGAAATTCAACAGTCGAAAATCATGTAATTAGTTAAATCAAACATAAAAATTCAAACCTTCAAGGCGTAATCCAAAATAACACGCAATAGCATAAGTTTATAAAAACGGTAAAATAGACTAAATAAGTAACCTGTAATCCAAACAAATAGACTAAATGAGTTTACACTCAGTGTGTAACTTATATTCTCAATTAAACAGTAATAAAACATATGTGATTTTAGTTCATCTTTAATCAGTCAAATTCTCATAATCGAATATAGAAATAGACATAGAGTATCTCAGATGCAGATGCAGAACATATCAGATATAGATGTAAATTCCTACCCCCATCCACTACACACCATCTCCATCCATCCCAACACACCAAGTAGGGCATCAAGTACCCTTCCATCCCTACACACTGCGTAGTGACTGTATGTCATGTTTCAGAATAATTGTAGCATAGCTGCTAGATCAGAATGCGAGAGATCACCAGAATTCGGAATGTATGTGGCTTAGCCACTGGATTTGGCAGATTATTAAATTGCCAACACTTCTTTCTTTATACAGTCCCAATCCTGATGCAGATGCAGATCTAACAGATATCAGACATAAGTATACAATAATACAATTTCAGATCATGCTCATGTAATGCTATCACAGTTATTTATAAGATCTCATAACAAATGTATATACCAGAATAACAGATTATCCAGTAACAGATTGTCAGATAACAGTTTCAATGTCTAATTCAGATAATACGGACCCTACGGTAGGCCTATGTTCGATTCGAATGATGATTACGGCCCTAGGGAAAAATTTTAATTTTTGGCCTATACGCCCGGATTCACACGGCCTGGGTGGCTGGCTCGTGTGGTCCACATGGCCAAGTACACGCCTATGTGACTCACAACCTAAAATTTCCCTCACACGGCCTAGACACACGCACGTGTGACCCTAAATTCAAAACAGTGAGTTACACGGTCTAGACACACGTCCGTGCCCCTAGCCCGTGTGCCTCCAGTTCGAAAACAATGAGTTACACGGCCTGCCACACGGTTTGACACACGGCCGTGTGGCTCACATGGCCTACCACACGGCCTGACACACGGTCGTGTGGCGTCAACAGCCATGTTTTTCGGCGTTCGCAAATCGCAGAAATTCGGGTTTTCGTTACACACCTGATACAGATTCAACGTGAAAGCAACAAGAGTGATTCCAAAGCCTAAAAACAACAACCAAAGGTTCAAACAACGACTTAAACAAAGCAATTCGCATAAGAACAACGATCAAATTAATATGTCGAAAACTTCGATGCAAACCCCCATAGCAAACTAACGCTTATCGACAAATCAACAGCAATTAGTTGAACTTAGACCGCTGGAGGAACGTTTCCCGCAAGACCTTCACCTAACAAAACCCCAATCGCACAATTAATGAAAATTCAAACAAACAACAGTAATTTCTAACTTTGGAGAACAACAATGAAATTTTGCGAAAAAAAAAGAGAATAACGATAGAACTTACACAACAACCTTTCAAATGACGCAACGAACAACACAAAATTCCCAATTAAACCCAGTAACAGTTTATGGAATCAAGCAAAAAGAAAAAGAAAAAGAAAAAGAAAAGAAAAGTGAAAGACGAAAGAAAGAAGAAAAGAAAAAGAAGAAAAAAGGAAAAAAATGTTAAAGAACATGACTTTTAAACAACAAAAATTAACAGGCTTTTACCAAGTGGCATAAAAATATTTCCTTAACACATGTGTCGAAACTATTTTTTTTTAAATTTTGAAAAAAAAAGGTTTCGACAGCTTGGTGACTCCACTGGGGACGTCATAAGCGGGAAAATTGAATATTTTTGTTCTTTGGTCGAAAATTGAAAATTTGATTTGAAAAATTACGATCCTTTTTATTGCATTCGCTTGCATCATCTCATTGCCGTGGTTCGAGTCTTATAGAATATTTTTGCATCATATTGCATGACCGTCGGGTCACACCCTTTTAAGTGGGAGTGAGAAGCTACTCATTCGTGAGGTTTTCACCTCCGTGTAGGATAGTGAATCGCTTTCGGGATACATCCGTACCTATGTCTTTGTGAGATTTTCATCTCCGTGCAGCCATAGGGAAATGTATTCCCCTGAACCGAACTCGGTCCGTATGAGCCTATAATGGGTGAGGATCGAAGAATCTGCTGGTTTGGGTACCTCAACTTTAGAACCGAACTGCATATAGAAAGCCCTAGGAGCCCACCCTAGGTAGAGTTGTGATAAACCCTAGTGGTAGCCCAGATAGGCGCTTGAATGTTTTTTTACATGCTTTGAATTTTGTTTCTATTGTGCTGACTTTTTTGTTTTATCTTTGTTACTTTACATGCATTTTCATATTAGAAAGAGGTGTCGATTCGGGTACGATTGCTAAATTAGGGAGCTCGGCATGGAAAATGACTTTCTTGATAAAGTGGAGGATAACGCAACTGTCCGAACTTGGTCAGAAACAACACAATTAGAGAAGGGGGACAGTCTAGCTGCGGGACATGTGTCAGAGTTATGGGATTACACTCGAGTTAGTATTACGCAAAATAACCTCCAAGAGTTAAAAGAAATATGGGATCAGTGAAACGACGAGACCAAGAGGTTATTCTACCAGAATTATGGGGATTTTCCGTACTTACTTGATGTCAAGGTAGATGATCAGTTATTCCGAGCCCTTGCTCAGTACTAGAACCCCGCGTATAGTTGCTTTACCCTTGGGAGAGTGGATTTGGTACCCACCGTGGAAGAGTACACCGCTCTACTGCATTATTCGAGGATTCAAAATGATAAAGTCTATGTGAGAGCTGCTTACGTCCCAGCCTTTTGGAAGAAGTTGACGAACATTACCGGAATGAGTGAGCAGTGGATTATAGCCAGGATTAAGCAAAAGGGCGAGTGCAAGTGCATCCCGTAGAGGAATTTGAGGGATTTGATTCTAGCTCATCCTAATAAGAAGAGAAGAGTTGATGTCTTTGCATTGAGCATCTACGGGTTAATGTTGTTCCCTAGGGCTCTAGGGTACGTAGATGAAACAGTCACAGATCTCTTCGACCGACTCAATAGAGGGGTCACGCCAGTTCCTGTAATCTTGGCCGAGACTTTTAGGTCATTGAATGCATGTAGAAGATTCGGAGAGGGCAGGTTCATAGGGTGCGCTCAGCTGTTATTGGTTTGGTTTCACGGTCACTTCTGGAAGGTAGATAAAGTCTCTTACCGACTTTTCTGTAAGAATTATTCACCTTTAAAAGAAGAAGTAGCTACGTCAAGGCGCGAAGATATATCAGAAGAAAAGTGGATGATGATTTTTCAGAATCTCCAAGAAGAGGATATCGAGTGGAGAGCTCCATGGATGGTGCCTGATGAGATACTTTATAGATGTGGAAGCTTTGATTGGGTCCCTTTACCTGGAATTTGGGGAGCCATTGGTTATGCTCATTTGCTTGCAGCAAGACAGTATAAGTCCAGACAGTTCGTGCCGGCGACACATGGGTTAGCTCAAAGTGAATTCTCCTATAGAGGAGATAATTACAAGAAAAGGATCCGGGAAATTGCTGACGCTTGGAAGTAAACTCGTCGGATGAAAAAGTTGACAGTAGGATCAATGACTACTCCCGAGTATAGCGGATGGTTCATGAGAAGGATCAATGACAACATCCCGGGGCCAAGTCTGGAAGGAGCTCAACCGATGGAGGAATATTTACAGGTAGTCCCATCAGAATTAGAAATAATAAAACAAGATTTTGAAAAGAGGAATCGGGAGCTGGATAAGAGAATAGAGCAATTAGAGGAAGAGAAGACGCATTTAAAGTTAGATGCCGACGTTCAAAAGTTAGAGGCCGAGAGGCAAAAGAAAGGAAAAATTAAAGCTGAAGAGGATCTGGATAGTCTAAAGACAGACTATAAGAAGATGCGGCTATCAATGAGAACTGCTGGGCTGGGGAAAACTCCAAATCAATGGCGACAGGAAATTCAAGCGGAAAGGACCAAAGCTGATCAGTGGGAAAAAAGGTTCCAAGAGGCTCAAACTCAGAGAGAGGCGCTAGAAAGGAGTCTATCAGAAGCCCGGAACGACAAAGGGGAATTAAAAGCCAGAGTGGCAGAGCTTGAAAAAGTACTCTACCAGTATAGAAATCGCAATTCCGCGGCTGAGCTAAGGGCAAGTTTGAGCAAAATTGAAGAAATGAAAGGAAGAATAGAAGAGCTAGAGTCTACTTTGCAAAGATGTGAGCTTCGGGTAGAACTTCTTGAAGCAAATAAGGAGTATTGGAAGGAACAACTTCATCACTCTCATAGTCAAGTTAGGGACCGGGATTACATTATGGGCGAAGCCGTGGCTCAAATCCGGGAGGTAGCTGACCATCTACAAACCTTGGCAGTTCAGGCCGACACGCTAAGTGTGAAGTATGAGCTGGAATCAAACAGGGGTCAGGAACTAGCTTCGTTACTTAGGAAAGTTAAAACTCTGAGCATTAAGGCAAAGCCGTATTTGTAATCCGCTTTATGTAAAGAGCTTTGTTTTCTAATAAAGTTTTCTAAATGGAATTGGATCAGAATCGACTTCTTTTGCATTTCATGCATCTGCATTGCATCATATGCATTAAGGTTCACTAAAAGATTCTAATTGAATAAAAAATATTTCAGCATTAACCTGGACACCGGTAAAACCAAACATCCCTACGGTACCCGAACCAAGACGAAAGATATGGATCAGAGATTAGAAAAGCTTGAACAACTCCAAAGGGAGATGCAATATAAACTTCAGTTGCAAATGCAGGAGCAGCTGGCTAAGATCCAACAGGATATGATGGATCGGATGATGGAATCACAGAAAAATATGATGTCTCAATTGACTCAATTATTGGCAGGAGGAATAGACAAAGGGAAAGGCCCTATGGATAATATCATGGAAAGTAATGAGTATCCTCAATATCCCCCTGGTTTTACTCCACCGCATGTACATGCACCACCAGAAATAAATCCACAAAGGCCATCTGTCTCTATCAGGCCACAACAGATTTAGGCCGAAGCCTCGGTACCGATGAATTTCCAGGCTGGCTCAGGCTCTAACTCGGGCCATAATTCAAACAATCCAATTGTTCCTGACTTGGACGAAGTGGTAGGAGAGGAAAGAGTAACGAAAGAATCTCAAAGGCAATTAGAGGAGAGGTGTAAGTGCCTGGAAGAAAAGTTTAAAGCAATGGAAACTACTGATTCTCGTTGCGGGATCGATGCGAAGGATTTAAGCTTGGTCCCAGATCTGGTGCTCCCACTGAAGTTTAAAGTGCCAGAGTTCGAGAAGTACAATGGGACTAGCTGTCCTGAAGCTCACATAACAATGTTCTGTCAGAGAATGACAAGATATATCAACAACGACCAGTTATTAATCCATTGCTTTCAAGAAAGTCTGACCGGGTCTGCGGCCAAGTGGTACAATCAGTTAACCCGTTCCCAAATTGGCTCATGGAAAGACTTGGCTCAAGCTTTCATGAAACAGTACAACCACGTGATAGATATAGCACCCGACATGATTACACTTCAGAACATGGAGAAGAAGACAAACAAGAGCTTTAGACAGTATGCCCAGTGGTGGAGGGAGGTGGCGACGCAAGTCCAACCCCCACTCTTAGAGAAAGAGACGACTATGCTCTTCATCAGTACTTTGAAGGCTCCCTTCATCAACCACATGTTGGGAAGCGCTACTAAAAGCTTTGCTAATATCGTAATGTCTGGGGAGATGATAGAAAATGTGATAAGATGTGGGAAGATTGAAGCAGGGAAAGGCACCAAGAGAATAGCCCCGAGAAGGAGAGAGAATGATGTGAATAACACGAGTGCGTATAACAAGGGTCATTCAAGAGCGATCACGGTGAGCCAACCAAAGACAACAACCTCTAATCATCAGGGTCCCCCGAAACAAGAATCCACTACAAGGGTGAACGTCGAAAGGATACAGTTCACACCTATACCCATGACATATAAAAAGCTGTACCAGAACCTCTTTGATGTACATGTAGTGTCCCATTTCTACTTAACACCACTGCAACCCCCGTTCCCCAAGTGGTATGACGCAAACACCCATTGCGAATATCGTGCTGGAATCACGGGGCATTCAATTGAGAATTACATCGCGTTCAAGAAAGTAGTCGAAAAGCTAATAAAAATGGGGATCGTAAAGTTTGACGACTCACCCGTACCAAATGTAGCGGGAAACCCCTTACCTAATCATACTGATCAAGGAGTAAATGGAATAAACGATGGTGGGAGGAAAGTCAAATACGAGGTTGCAGAAGTCAGAATTCCATTGAGACAAGTTTGGAAGGAGATGGTGGAGAGAGGACTGATCATATTGGGTTCGGAAGAGAGGTCTGAAGGAAAGGGGAACCATTGCGAGTTCCATAATAGAGAGGGGCATGAAATCCAAGAATGCACTGAGTTCAGAGCCATAGTGCAAAATTTGATGGATAATAAAGAGATGGAATTTTACGAGGAGATTGAGGGACCGGAAGAACGGGAGGTTTATGCTTCAGAGGAAGGATCAATGGAACGGGTCCAAAAGGGAAACCGCCCAGTAATAATTATCTCAAAGCCAAGAGTCAATGAGGCCAAAACACAAGTAGCACCGCGAGTCATAATTAAAAAGCTAGCAGTTTTTCCGTATAGGGATAGCAAGAGAGTCTATTGAAACTATGACTGTAATGTGACAATCCAAGGAAAAGAGAATCCAGCTAGTGCTTCAAAGGAAGATCAAAATGTAGGTTCTTATACTCGCAGTTGGAGGCGCTACGATTTGGTAAAAGGGAAAGCTCCAATGGTGGAGCAAGAGAAAGAAAAATCAGTCAAGACCGAGTTGCCCGTCAATGAGCCAGTGAGAGAGGAAGAAGCTAGGGAGTTCCTAAAATTTTTAAAACACAGTGAATACTGTGTTGTAGAACAGCTTCACAAACAGCCAGCGCGTATATCTGTGTTAGTTTTACTTTAGAGTTTGGAGGTACACAGAAATGCACTAATGAAGGCCTTGAATGAGACATATGTGGCCAATGATATCTCAGTCAGTAAATTGGACCGGCTAGTCAACAATATAAGTGCTGATAATTTCATTTACTTCAACGATGATGAAATTCTGCCAGGCGGCAGGGGATCCACTAAGGCTTTGCATATTACCACTAGATGCAAAGGATACACATTGCCGGGGGTCTTGATAGACAACGGGTCGGCATTAAATGTATTACCCTTATCCACATTAAACAGACTACCTGTGGATAGTTCCCACATGAAAGAATGTCAGAACATAGTGAATGCATTTGATGGCACGCAAAGAAGAGTTATGGGGAGGATTGAAATACCGCTGCTGATTGGTCCGATAATATATGAGGTGGATTTCTTGGTCATGGATATCAAGCCTTCCTATAACTGCTTGTTGGGAAGACCGTGGATTCACTCAGCGGGAGCGGTACCTTCATCATTACATCAGAAGTTGAAGTTAGTGTCAGAAGGCCGGCTAGTGACAATAAATGTCGAAGAGGATATCATCGCAACTGTAACTAGTGATACACCGTATCTGGAGACGAATAACAAAGCAATCGAGTGCTCTTTTCAATCCTTAGAATTCGTAAATGCAGCCTTTATTACGGAAGGAAACAAAATTTCGGTACCAAAAATCTCTAAAACCACAAGAATGGGATTGCAGATGACCATGGGAAAATGAGCTTTGTCAGGAAAAGGGCTTGGAAAATACCTCCAAGGAAAGGTTGAGGTACCGTTGCTAAAGGAAAAATGAGACCGCTTCGGCTTAGGGTTTAAGCCAGACGCAAGACAGAAAAAGAAGGAACTAAAAAAGAAGCAAGAGAAGAGAAGAGCACGGTTGAGCGGAGAGGAAATCAAGTGGGAGCCAATGATAATTCCGCACATATCCAAAACCTTTCTGTTGGGAGGGGTCATTCATGCTGAGCAGAGGACGCCAAAAGAAGAAGACGTTATAGTAATGTTGGGCAATGTCTACATTAACACCATATCCGAGGAGGCAATTGAAGGGAGGAGCTTGTCAGATATCCGCCCTTATGAATCTGGGAGCGTTCTAAATAATTGGACTGCAGAAGAGATCCCTATAGTGTTTAGAACTATTTCAGAGTAATGTCTCAGAACACTTATGGCTCTAGGCCTAGGAGTAATAAGCATCCTTTGTGAAATAGGCTTATGGCCCAAATCTTTAATTCAATGAAAATGCTTCTGAATTCTTTTTGAGCAAATATTCTTTATTCTTTCCAATTCATCCGTAATCATACAGACAATCATTCTTTATTCCAAATATTCTTTTATTTTTCATTCATGATCATGTCATATAAATGATTATGCTTAAATTTATTCGTTCTTTGTATATTCCTTTGTACCTACAACAGGTTCCCGGATATTAACGACATGAGTGATGTTGATACTGAATCAGAACCCCTATTTGAGCAGGACATGTGTTTAGAGGGATCTCAGGACTTTGAAGACGACATGGACTGTGACTTATCTCCGGACTTATTAAGAATGGTAGAACAAGAGGAAAAGCAAATTCTACCTCATGAAGAGGCAATAGAGGTCGTGACCTTGGAAGAAGGAAAGGTGGTGAAAATCAGAACATGCTTAACTAAAGAAACGAAGCTAAATCTCATTGAGCTGCTACAGGAATTCAAAGACGTCTTCGCATGGTCCTATCAGGATATGCCCGGTTTAAGCACTGATGTTGTAGTACACCGCCTTCCCATAAAAGAAGATTGCAGGCCGGTTCAACAAAACTCCGAAGGATGAGACTGGATATTGTGCTAAAAATAAAAGAGGAAGTCAAAAAGTAGTTCAATGCCGAATTCTTGAAGGAGATAAAGTATTCGGAATGGGTAGCCAACATCGTACCTGTCCCTAAGAAAGATGGGAAAGTACGAATGTGTGTGGACTACAGAGACTTAAATAAGGCTAGCCCAAAGGATAATTTTCCCTTGCCTCACATTGATACTTTGGTAGACAATACGACGGGTTATTCGTGGTTTTCCTTCATGGATGGGTTCTCGGGGTACAATCAGATAAAGATGCATCCTCGGGACAGGGAAAGACTACCTTCATAACATTGTGGGGTACGTTCTGTTATAAAGTGATGCCGTTTGGGTTGAAAAATGCGGGAGCTACATACCAAAGGGCCATGATGACTTTGTTCCATGACTTAATGCATAAAGAAATCGAAGTTTATGTGGATGACATGATTGCAAAGTCTAGGACAGAAGAGGAACACATTTTACTTTTGAAGAAACTGTTCCTGAGATTGAGAAAATTCCAACTGAAGCTCAATCCAACGAAATGTACTTTTGGAGCTAGATCTGGCAAATTGCTGGGCTTCATAGTCAGCGAGAAGGGAATCGAGATTGACTCAGACAAGGTCCGAGCTATACAAGAATTGCCTCCACCACACATTCAAAAAGAAGTTTGAGGTTTCTTGGGAAGGTTAAATTACATTGCTCGGTTCATTTCACAGTTAACTGAGAAATGTGATCCCATATTTCTTCTTCTGAAGAAATAGAATCCTGGCGTGTGGGATGATGAATGCCAGAAAGCTTTTGATAGGGTCAAACATTATTTGTCAAACCCTCTAGTATTGTCACCCTTATGCCTGGATAGGCCATTAATCATATATTTGACAGTGTTTGATCACTCTATGGGATGCGTGCTGGGTCAACATGATGATTCAGGAAGAAAAGAAAAGGCGATATACTACCTTAGTAAGAAATTCACTGAATGCGAGATGAGATATTCGCCAATTAAGAAATTGTGTTGTGCCTTTGATCTGGACGACTCGGAGATTGAGACAATACCTGTTGTACCACACGACTTGGTTAATATCGAAATTGGATCCTCTAAAGTATATGATGGAGTCAACTGCTTTAAATGGAAGGATGGCCAGATGACAAATCCTACTTTCTGAATTCGACATCATCTATGTGAGTCAAAAAGTTGTGAAAGGGAGCACAATAGCAGATTTTCTAGCTAGCAGAGCTTTAGAGGATTTTGATCCATTGAATTTCGATTTCCCCAATGAGGACCTAATGTATGTAGTGGCTATGAAGGAAGACACACTAAAGGATCATCTTTGGAAACTAAATTTTGACGGAGCATCAAATGCTGTCGGTAATAGAATTGGGGCAGTGTTAGCATCCCCAAATGGAGATCACTATCCATTCACTTGCAAGTTGGATTTCGATTGTACAAACAATATGGCAGAATATGAGGCGTGTATCATGGGACTCCGGGCAGCCATAGAGCGCAAAATTAAAGTGCTAGAAGTACATGGAGATTCTGCACTAGTGATATATCAACTAAAAGGCGAATGGGAGACAAGAGACCCCAAATTGATCAATTACCGAATGATAGTTATGGGGTTAATTGAGGAGTTTGATGATATAACTTTTAGTTATCTCCCACGAGAAGAAAACCAGATGGCAGATGCTTTGGCCACTTTGGCCTCCATGATCAAAGTAGTTAAACAGGAGGATGTAAAGCCTATTCAAATAAGTATTTACGAGTCCCCAACTCATTGTTACAATGTGGAGGAAGAAGAAAATGATGATCAACCTTGGTACCAAGATATATTGCGGTACGTGAGAAATCGTGAATATTCTGATCGGGCAACTGAGAACGACAAGAGGACTTTGAGAAGACTAGCTGGTGACTATGTCTTAGACGGGGAGGTCTTGTATAAAAGAAGAAAAGATCAGGTACTGTTGAGATGTGTAGACGCTGTCGAAGCTAAGAAAATTCTGGAAGAAGTCCACGAGGGTGTGTGTGGAACACATGCTAATAGTTTCACAATGGCCAGACAAATTATGAGATTCGGGTACTATTGGTCTACCATGGAAGGATACTGCATCAATTATGCCAAGACATGTCACAAATGCCAGATCTATGGAGACAAAATTCATGTGCCTCCTTCGCCTCTGCATGTTATGACTTTCCCGTGGCCTTTCTCTCTGTGGGGCATGGATGTCATCGGGCCGATCTCTCCAAAAGCTTCAAAATGGGCATCGTTTTATCTTTTTAGTCATCGACTATTTCACCAAATGGGTAGAAGCTGCTTCATATGCCAGTGTTACCATGTCGACAGTTAGCAGATTCCTAAAAAAAAAATCATATGTCGATATAGAATGCCTGAGAGGATCATATCCGACAATGCATTAAATTTGAACAACAGCACGATCACGGAAGTCTGCAGTCAATTCAAAATTAGACATCACAATTCGTCACCGTATCATCCAAAAATGAATGGTGCAGTGGAAGCAGCCAACAAAAACATTAAGAAGATTGTGGGGAAAATGGCTGAAACCTATAAAGATTGACACGAGAAACTACCATTTGCTCTCTATGCTTATCGAACATCAGTCAGGACCTCCACCGGGGCAACTCATTTCTCATTGGTTTATGGAATGGAGGCAGTGTTACCCATCGAAGTTGAAATTCCTTCCCTTCGAGTCTTGTCAGAGCTAAAATTAGATGAAGCCGAATGGATCCAGTCTCGATACGATCAGTTGAACTTGATTGAGGAAAAAGGCTGGAGGGCTATCCGCCATGGCGGATGTACCAAAAAGAGAATGATGCGGGCTTATGACAAAAAGGTTCGCCCAAGAGAATTTCACGAGGGAGACCTGGTTCTAAAAATGATCCTCCCCATGCAAAAGGATTTCAGAGGGAAATGGATGCCAAATTGGGAAGGACCTTATGTGGTGAAAAAGGCTTTTTCTGGAGGAGCACTGATCATGGCCGAAATGGATGGGAAAAACTTGCCTAATCCTGTAAATTCAGACTCGATTAAAAAATATTATTCTTGGAGAGGAAAAAAGGCCAAAGTGAAAACCCGCAAAGGGCACTTTGAGACATTCTAAAAAAAAAAGGGGATGAAAATGAAAAACGGAGAGGCCAAGGTGAAAACCCGCAAAGGGCGCCTTGAGACCAAAGGGGTTTTGAGTCGAAAACCCGAAAAGGGCGGCTCAAATTCCAATCAACAATGGGGCATGCGGTAATCTTGCCATACTGGAATTAAGAAGGGGGGAGACGTTACGTCTTGGGGCATCAACAGAGTACTCTCGATCTCCTAAACACATATTGAGTTTAAAATGGTCTTCAGAAAGTCCGTACAGAGAAGCTCAGGCTGCGATATCCGGGGCATCTATCTTTTTCCCTCATCATTTTGTATTTCAGCAATGTTTGCTTCCTTTAATAAACTTATTCTTTTCAGATTTCGTTTCTGATAAATTCCATTTTGTCCATCATTTATGATTATTTTCAAGTATTTTGTATTGAAGTAATGATTAATGGACTAATAATAATTTCACAAAAGAAAGTTTTGCATATTACTCTGGAAACTTCTAAATAATACAAGAACCTGAAATAGAACTTTTATGTAGAACTCACCAAGCCTAAGGTTTGAAAATATTTGAGAAGGAAACTCTAAACAGTGACCATTTCTTCAGACTTTTTGTCAAAAATGTCAGTGGAACAAGAAGACAGGATATTACGTTAGTGACACAACCAGGAAGAACAATGAGCAATGGCAATCCTAAACGTTTAAAAGGGGACCATCCTCATGAAATTCTGTATTCGTGCAAAACACATTTAGTTAGGAGCATTCAATTCAATCTGATCATTGCATCCTAATCATTCTACAAAAGATCATTCTCATGACATTCTGCATTCATACAAATGTCATCCACAATATATTTAGCTAGGAGCATTGGATTCATTCCGATCATGGCATCCTAATTATTAAGCATAAGCATGTACCCATTCTACAGGTTATGTCCTCAAGATGACAGTATAGTAAGGTAGATTGAAGATATTAGTCTGATCTCCCTGAGTTTGCAGTGGAGCAGACTAAAAATAGTAGATCTGGCATTCCTGAAGTTGTAGGAGTAGATCGAAGACATCAGATCCTATCTCCCTGAAGTTGCAGTGGAGCAGATTGAAGATAGCAGATCTGGCATTCCTGAAGTTGCAGGAGCAGATTGAAGACATCAGATCTTGTCTCCCTGAGTTTGCAGTGGAGCAGATTGAAGATAGCAGATTTGGCATTCCTGAAGTTGCAGGAGCAGATCGAAGACATCAGATCCTATCTCCCTGAAGTTGCAGTGGAGCGGATTAAAACAACAAATCCTATACCTCTGAAATTGCAATAGGTCGGATCAGATTTAGCAAATCTTATCTCCCCGAAGTTGCGGCGGAGCAGATTGAAGCTACAAGTCTGGGATCGAAGAGTCAGTTCTCATACCCCTAAAGATGCAGTGGGATGTAATGAAGCAACTCGAAGAAGAAAAGCACCAAAAGAAGTCAAAGCTTGGTAAGATCAGGCAAAATTGGCCCTTTTAAAGTCTTCGCTCCGTTCCCGTTTCACGACAACGAGCAAAGAGGGGCAGCTGTAATAGGCCAATTTTGGCCTGGCCCGATTGACCCATTAACCATATTAACCAAATAAAAAAAACACTAATAAACCAGTTTAATAACAGTCCAGAATAAAAACCAATACAAGCCCAAATGCTAAGCTTAAACTAGCCTCTACCCAATTACAGTGGCCCAAATAAATAACCCCAACCCAATTCTGGAACTGGCCCGAATGGCCCAAAGGATTTCGGCAGACAGAACCCTAGGGTTTCAGGGAGGTTTTTTGCGCGCGCGTGTGCCCCCACGCACGTCACGCGCGCGCCACCACGCGCACGCCACGCGCTCTCCCCTCCACGTCGCCCGCCTGCATGCAGCGCCACACACGCGTGCACTCACATTGCAGAGAGAAGAACAAACAACAGCAAATCAAAAGAAAACAACCAATTGTATTTATTTTTTGGATTTTTATTTTCAAATTCGGTTATATAAACGAAAGCAAAAAACGCTGTAAAGGGTTACGATTTTGAAATACGAAAAAAGCATACCAAAAGCAGAGGTATTTTCTTTTTTTTTTCAGTCTATTCTTCATTTCGAATATCATGCATGCACAGAAATAAAATAAATATTAAAACTTTTTACCTTCTTGTGAGAATCGAAGCCTGAATCCGAAAGGTCTTCGTCTGTTCTTGGAATTTCAGTGGTTTTTTGGAGATTACGAGTTCAGATTCGGGTTTAGAAGGGCTTAAAAAGGCTAGGGTGGCCTTCTTTTATCTCTCCGACTGGTATGCGGTAGCGGAGACGGAGAGACTCGAAGGCTCGATGACGGAGTCAGGCCAAATCTGGCCAATGCTCCGAGAGCCATTCAGAGAACCCCCTTTATTTTTTTTAAACGGTTTAAAATGTTTTTTTTTTTGCAAAGTTTGGTATTTAAAGCTCCTCGGTGCGACGTCGTTTTGGCACGCTCTGTTAATGACTAAAACGGCGTCGTTTAAAGGCCATACCCGCGCGAGTGACCCGACCCGGGGAGGATCCGCGCGTTTCTGATTATTGGCTTATTTGCGCACCAAGTCCCTCCGCATTTGCGATAGGTCGCAATGGAGCCCTATACTTATTTTTAATTTTGCCCAGACTATTTTGTTGTTGTTTTAATTTGGTCCTCAAAACAGTTAGATGACCAGTATTTGAACGACGCCGTTTTGAGTGTTTGGGATGATTTCCCAATGAATCCTCGCTTGTCTGCGCGCATACTAATCTGGTCCTCTGATATTATTTTCATTTTAAGACTTGAATTTTATTTTAATTTCAATCTTGTCCCTTACCAGTTTTAATTTATTTATTTATTTACTTTTCAAAACGTTTATTTTTATTATATTTTATTTTAAATCCTTTTATATATTGCTTACTTTACCATTTTAATTCTATTCTTTAAAGTTTTTTAAAAAAACAATTTTTTTTATTTGTTTCAAACCTTTTTATACCATCATTTTTCCTACATTATTTATATTAAGCTTTTAAATTCCGTGTATGTTATTTGTTTAGATTGATATGTGTTATTGTGTGTATTATCTTGCTCCATTTTCTTCAATTGCTAATGTCGAAGTTGTGTTATATGATCATTGCTATTGTATAGATTATAAATTGTTAATTTGTAATTATTAATTATTTGTGATTCATCTTTGTAATATTTGATGTATGGATTAATATCTTGCTTTTTATATTAGTATTCCATTGTATCTTATGAAAAATGTTATGTTTTAATGTCATTTCAGTTTTAAAATCATTCCATTCCAAGGTTTTCAAAAAAACGAGGCAATATTTCGTGTTTGGGAATCCGAGGGATCGTGCCCTAACGTGCTGGGTTTCGATTTTCGTTTGACCAAATAACCGAATATCTTTTTAAAATTTCATTCGTGTTTTCTTGGTTCTAAAAATAAGGCAATGTTTCGTGTTTGGAAATCCGGGAAATCGTGCCCTAACGTGCTGGGTTTCGATTTTCCGTTTGACCAAATAACTAAATATCCTTTTAAGATTTCATCCATATTTTCTTAAATTAAAAACAATGCAATATTTTGTGTTTGGAAATTCGAGAAATCGTGCCCTAACGAGCTAGGTTTCAATTTTCCGTTTGATCCCAAATAACGAAATACCCTTTCAAAATCTCAATGCATGAATTTTGAGAATTTTGGGATGATCTAGAATTCGAAGACTTAAATTGTTGTATCCTAACGTGCTGGATGTGATATTTTATTCCTTCGGAACCAGAGAATCTTAATATTCAAACTCGAGTATCTTCAAATGGGTCAAAGAAGGTCGTAATTTTAAAATCTTTCAAATTCTCGACGTTAGGACATTAATTAATCAATTTGGTACCAATTTTGGGTGTTGCGAGGGTGCTAATCCTTCCTCGTACGTAACCGACTCGAACCTGTTTTCTTAGATTTCGTAGACCAAAATTATTGTTTTAATAAATCAGAATGTTTTATTAAAATAATCCATCTCAAGGTGATCCGATCACACCTCGAATAAAAGATCGGTGGCGACTCCATTTTTCTTTTTAAAGTCGATCCCCGTTTTTTTTCAAAATTTTAAAAAAATGGTTTCGACAACATGCACAGAGACTCAAACATAGAATAAAAAAGCATACAAAAGCTTAACCATTAAACTAACAGGCTCATTCTTGACACAAATTAACGTTGAAATAAACTTAAGTCAAATGTTCAATGCTAAGGGTCAACTTAAACAAAATAAAAAAATTTATAAAAGCAAGGTTTAAACCCCTAACCTCTAACATACAAACAAATCACTTAGCCACAAATACAAAGACTTAATTATGTTATAATTTAACAAACAACACTTAAATTTTTGGGGCATTACAAATGTAGTGAAAATGTAGTGTGAAATAAAAGAAACAAAGGAAGAGCATGAGGGATTGTGTTCTTTGAAGTTGGAAGGTGAAAACCTGAATCATAACTTCTAATATTGCTTCCTACTCTAACTATAAAGAGCGATTGTAGTTTTGGTTGAGTGGTAAATTCAAGGTTTTACTAATGTAATAATTGGCTTTGGTTTAAATCACATTATATTCATATTTTTATTGATTTGTTACATAAAAAAGTTAAAGTACCATCGAATAATATAACTTATTTTAATTACGGAAGAATATTTCCATAATTTTTTAACCGAGTTGGTACCTGGTTAACTCGTGACACCAACTCCATTAATTTTATTAATAGTATAGATTAAGTACAAAAATATAATAAACAAATAAAATTGAAACGTTTAATGTGAAATGCTTAAATGATTTCCATTTTGGAATAATTCTTTTTAATTTTTATTTTATTTTAAAAGTTTATGGTAAAGTCTTTCTCTATTTATGTATTTATATTATGATCCTTAATTGGTTTTAAACTTTTCTTTTTTAAATGGGTAAATTACACCAACAGTCACTCAACTTTGGGGTAACTGACAAAACAGTCACCTAGGTTTCATTTCAGTCACTCAACTTTCGAAAAGTTACAAAACAGTCACTAATTAACCGTTACCGTTAGGGTGTTAACGGAATTGCTGACGTGGCAAGTTAACCAGCTGACGTGGAAAGTTAACTTGCCACGTTGGTGAAGCAGCTCTATTTTCCTCTTCTTCTTCTTCTTCTTCTTCTTCTTCTTTTTCTTCTTCTTCTTCTTGGCTTTATCATTACAACCCCACATCCAAACACGGCTTTAGTTCTCTGTAACGAACTGGAATACACCATGAACACTGGTCTTGTAGTAGCGAGAAATGGCTAGCATTTGCGATGAAGCAGATCTTCATGAGGAGTTAACATTTTTATTCAATAAAAAGCGAGAGGGTAGCCATACCATATGCCTAATAGCTGAATCCGGTGATTTTTTGAGATGGTCCTCCCAAATCTCGGGCTATCTGCAGTGGTTGTTGAAGACTTTAAATGTCTCCGCATAGTTGAGTCGAGTGACAGTGCATTCTTTCGTGACTCGTGTATGTCGAGATGGATGCCCATTGGAATGAACACGAGTCCTTCCATGGGGTTCTCGCGAGTCTTCCCCTTGTGACAACCGGTGATGATTGTCTTCTTGGCGTATTCTGAGCTAGTAGTGTCTTGGTTTGCCTTCATGGTGACAGAAGCGCGTGAGCCTAGACCTTCAAGCAGAGACCGCCTATCGAGGCAAGGTTGTTCTAAGGTTTCTTTGGTGTGTCAAGAGGAAAGTCGGGGGCACGACGAGGTTGTTGTGAGGACCGGACTCGTGGACTGGGAGCTTGGTCGGGATGCTAGACACTGCATCTGTGGCCATTTGAAAAGCAGTGTACCCAATAGAAGGTGAAGCACCAAACTTCAAAAGATAGCATTGGATTCCGACGTGTGGGAGTTGATGGGCGAGAATTTGAGTGAACAATTTGTTGAGTTCAAGTTTGCATGGATTTGTGGCCTAGAAGTTGGAGTTGATGGCCTTGAACTTTGAGAGGGCCGACTCTTGTCAATATAAGATCCATTTGGAGATGAACGGATTTTTGTAGGGGTTGAGGACGGTGATGTTGAGCGGGAGATGGGGGTGAAGGTCTTCTTTGTAGATGGCGAGCGAGTAATAGGAGAGGATGGTGCGGTATAAGATGATCGAGTAATGAGAGAGGATAGTCTTGTATAAGATGATACAAGAATGAATCGCTTCTAGCAGTCTTACTGAGAATGATTGTTCTCGGGTTGTGAAACTGAAAAAGTGAAAACAGAGAGATAAGAGATGAATCGAGTCATTGAAGGTTTTTCAGAAGGTACTATCCTTTGGTGAAGAAGAAGAAGAAGAAGAAGAAGAAGAAGAAGAAGAAGAAGAAGAAGAAGAGGAAAATGGAGCTGCTTCACCAACGTGGCAAGTTAACTTGCGACATCACCAAGTTAACTTGCCACGTCGGCAATTCCGTTAACACCCTAACGATAAGCTGTTAATTAGTGATTTGTTTTGTAACTTTTCGAAAGTTGAGTGGTGAAATGAAACCTAGGTGATTTGTTTTGTCGATTACCCCAAAGTTGAGTATTTGTTGGTGTAATTTACCCTTTTAAATTTATCCTTATCTTTAATTTATTGTTGAATTTCATTTATATTTACGAAAGTATTATGAAAGTGAGTGTTATTTAAGCGCTATGAATAATTTTGTTAGTTGCATAAGTTCATTTTGAAAAATCTATAAATTATTTATATTTTAATTCAAATTTAGTTTAATATGTTTAATACATTTAATTAAGTTTAATTAGCATCAGTGATAGTTGTAATGCTATTTTTTTAAATAGTTGTTATATTTTTCATTAACATATAAGTTAAAATTATAGTATTGGTAAGAAAGTCACTTCTTAAGAATTTGACATATTTTATAATAATAGGCAATGATAATTACATTTCCAATATACACATTAAAACAAAATAATAATTTAGTTTACAAGTATTACTTTTATTAATTTTTTAAACCATTTTTAATTTAAGTTTTAAGTCATTTCGAGTTGTTTGTTTTAATTATTTCGAACTTAGATTGGTCGGATTTAAATTGTTGACTTATCATAATAAAATCAAATTGAATTAAATTTTCAAATTCGAATCGAAATTGTCTTAAATAAATAGTAATTCATTTGTTATTGGAAAGGGTAATAAATTAAAATAATGTTTATAATTTAATTTGGTGGAACAATTTTTTTTGGAAGGGATAATAAATTAAAAATAATGTTTATAACTTAACATGGCTAGACAACTTTTTTTCTTTTTGCAAATAGGTGGGAGAATTTTTTTTCTTGGGGATGACACCATTGCATCTCCCTTGTTTAAATTTTATAAGGTTTAATGCATAATTTGGTATATGAGTTTGATATTTTTTTATGTGATATTTGTGTTATTTTTTATTTAATTTTGTATCTGTATTTGACAAAAGTTATATATTTTGGTACCCAAAGGTAATGATGTTAACTTTGTAGCACTTAATTCGAGTTTTAAAGTTAATTTGATGAATATTCATAATTAGCTAATAATATTAACAATTAACTTTTATGAAATCAACTCTAAAACCCGAATAAAATCATATTCACCTGATTGTATTTGACAAATTAAGTGCAAAATTAAACAAATATTATTATATTAATAAAATCATGAAAAATATTCAAGCTTAATAATATTAGCAATTACGTTTCATCAAATCAACCATAAAACTTGAATTAAACACTAAAAAGTTAATATTGTTACTTTTGAGTACTAAAATATATAACTTATGTAAAATACATGTGTTAGATTGGCCAAAAAATAACACAGATACCACATTAAAAAAAGTGTCAAACTCAAATATCAAATTATATATAAAACCATTTTGGAACTAAATGACTTTATAACCAGAAAAGAAAGTATTGGCTAATTCGGGTTGGGCCAAGCCTGAGCAAAAAAATTCTACCCGAGGCCCAACTCATTTAGAAAATGGGCATTATTTTTGTCAAAGTCTATTTTTCGAGTTTATATTTTTGTCCAAATCCTTTTTACTTTTCGAGCAGGCCTTTGATCCTATACAAATAGCTTGATCCATGATCAGGTTTACTCCACATCTCTGAAAAAATCTGACTTGGCATCATTCAAGAGTTACAATTTGTTATTTATCTGAAATTTAATACCAACCCTTAAATGATTTTGAATCCCACCAAATCGCATTGTAATAGGATTTGTCCCTACATTTTCACCATGCCAACATAAAATTTTAATCATTTCTTTCTTAAATTTGTTGGCATATGAAACAAATGTCCAAATGTCCATTCACATATGTTATCAACTTGTCATATAACATAAACATATAAACAAATTAAAATAAGGAATAATATTTAATATATTGTATGTTAAAGAGTTGATAAGTATCCTATATGGCATAGTAAAATATTAAAAAAAGATATAGGATAATTTTTTAAAATTATTTATAAATAAAAAGATATAATTCCAATGAAATAAATATTAACCCTTAAATTAAAGGTTAAACTATCAAAATAGTCACTTTTGTTTACTCTGATTACATTTTAGTAACTTATGTTTGAAATGTTACGTTTTAGTCACTTACGTTAACCTGTTGTAACATTTTAGTCACTGAGCCTATTAATTGTTGTTAACGGTAAGCTAACATGGTACTTTAAATTATCATTTCAAACAAAAATTTTAGGTTAAATTATACAATTAGTCCCCATATTTTTTTTTGTTTTGAGCAATTTAAATTTTTTCTTTTATGTTCTTTTAACTTTCCTTTTTTTTTCTTTTTTTTTTCATTATCTTCTGCTTCTCCCTCTATTTTCCTCCCTTCTCCATCTCTTTTAATGTAATTTTTCTTTGTTTTTCATTTGTTAAAACTAGTCCTTACAATTTAATATTTTCTTTTTATTTCTTTATTTTCTTTTTCTTCTTCCCCTTTAATTTTAACAAATGGAAAATATAGAAAAATTACATTAAAAGAGACGGAGAAGGGAGGAAATAGGGGGAGAAGCAGAAGAGAATGAAGAATAAAGAAAAAAAAGGAAAGTTAAAAGAACATAAAAAATTTTTTTTTACTCAAAACGAAAAAATATGAGGACCAATTGTATAATTTAACCTAAAATTTTTATTTGAAATGATAATTTAACGTGACACGTTAGCTTACCGTTATACCGTTAACGACAATTAATAGCTCAGTGGCTAAAATATTACAACATGTTAACGTAAATGACTAAAACGTAATAATTCAAACAAAAGTGACTATTTTAATAATTTACCCTAAATTAAATCTGAAAATTGATAGCAGTGGTTGAGAAACCTCTCATCTTGTGTATAGTAAGTTAAAAATGAGAAGAATGATTGAATTGGCGGCCCTTTTCCTTTTTCCTTTTTAATGACCGTAGGAAGTCATTTCAATCGACCTCAAGCAGTCTATATTATCAATTTGGCCCTTCATTGAAGCATCGGGTTGTACATATATTTTCGACTTTCCTTGTTGCAATAAAATTTCCAAGACACTCAAGAGGGGAGAAGGGTAGAAAACCCAACCAAAAATTTTATTTGAACATATGATGATGTGATTGCTTTTTAATTTGGTCATATATGAGTTTTGTCAAGTTGAAGTGAAGGGGGCCACTAACGAATGGCTAATGCTAAAAAGAGAGAGTGAAGACAAGAGGACCAATAATAAAAGTAATGTGGCAATCTATTTATCCATCACAATCAAAACTATTATGCTTCCAATATTATTCAAATCTGCTTTCCTTTTGGATTTGAAAATATAGGGATAATAAAAAGCTATTAGGGTTAAAGTTACTTTTATTAAGTTAAAATAGTTTTAAAAAAATAAATCGATTGGATTGAGGTGATGCAGAGTAAAAGAAAGAAGACCCATTCATTCATTTGGATAAAGCAAAATTATTTAGGTAATAGAAAGTTAGAGTATTATTTGCTTTCCTTTAAAATTATAATTTTCAAATAATAGGAAAGTAAATATATTTTGAAAATGTGAAATATTTTTTAACCTCATTTTTTTACACAATTATATTATAAAAAAATTATGATAGTAAAAATCACTATATATAATTATTTCATTTCCATTCCACAGTCTAACCAAACAAAAATAATTAAATTTACTTAAAATTTCTTTCCCTTATTAATTTTAACAATCCAAACAAAATAAGATATAACCATAACCATAACCATATCCTTTCCTTTCCTTTACAATTATTAATCTAAACATAGTGTTAGGGTCTATTTGGACATGAAAGAATAATTAAATAAAAATATAATTACTAGGGTTATAATTATACCCTCAAGGTAAATAACATGCCTTTAAGGAATTACGAATAGGGTCGAAGCCAAAATAGAGTTGTAATAGGTGATTTCTCTTATTTGGTGGCAAAAAATTATTTATGAAAGCTATTTTGCATTCTTGAACATCATATTCCATGTTACGCTTTTTGATGCCTAGTACATTATGCTATGAAACTACTACAATTATTAGGAGATATTCGGGGGAAAATGTTATAGAAAAAGGGGAATGACATGGTTATATTAAGGTGAGGTGTGTAAACCAAAGGCAATGGGTGGTATTGGGTTTCAAAATTCACTTCTCTTTAACAAGGCTTTCTTTGAGAAACAAGCTTGATGCTTACTACGAAATCCGGAATCATTTTATTACAAAGTCTTTAAGAGTAAATATTTTCCTAGCACTGGCTTTATGCCAAATAGGTTGGCAACAAATGGCAAGACGAATGATAGGGAGCATGAAATCTTGACTAGAAACAATTTCAATGAAATTGAAGCTAATGTAATTTGTTCAATTCCACAATACAATAGCTTTTTTTACAAGATATAAGTGTATGGAATTCTAACAATAATGGTCACCATACACATAAGAGTGATTATGATACACGTGCTAGAAGGTATTATGGTATTGGACCATATAACTTCATTCATTTGGGGTAAGCTTTAAAAGGAAGAATGTCGCACAAAATGTCAAGATATTTGGATGGGACTAGTGATTTTATCTCATATGAATTTGAAATTCAGTTAGCTTCATTGTATTCTTTTAATACAACGAGAAATACATTAAATATAAAATGCCAGAATTCATGGTACTCTCCAATAATTTCACAGGTCTAACTATAGCAACTCAATGTTCATGACTTGAGTTATGTGTATGTCGACATATAACATATGCTATATCTGTCCGAGTAAAATTCATTATATGCATCAGACTTCTAATAACCTATGCATACTTGGATTGAGCAATAGGCTCACTGATTGTATTAGAAAGAACATATGTTTTCTCCCTACTTATTGGTTAATTTGCTCTCATTTAGTTATCTTTAGCATACATTTTAGCATTTTCAGTTTAGTAAATTGCATTTTATAACCCAGTGAATCCTAGCCTATTTTATCCTTAATTTTTCTATCTTTATGCACTAATGTCGCTGCATTAGTTAATTCCAGATTGCGTCCAGAATTATCGCTGCAGTTGACAGCTATCTGATAAGCGCCAACCATGCGTGAGCTGTCTAATCTGGTATAATTGCCCTGTACGTACAAGTACAAAAGAATCCTGAGGGAAGGACACCTGTACAGTTGAGGAGAACATAAAAAGTTGACGTGAGAGGAGGAAAAGAGAGGATTTTTGGCAAAACCACCATTCTCTTACCTTATTTTGAAGCTTGCGTCCATGGCAGCTTGAGCCTCCTACGGGTGAGCCAACGTGAAGATTGATGCAGATCCACTCCTGACGAGGAAATCTAAGTGCAGAACAAGGGGAGATGGAGAGATCCAATCGAGTAGCCTAGGAATAGTATTCTCCATTCGATTCTTTCTTATTTTTTTGAAAACGCTGGTGATTATTATATGTTTTCTACTGTATGGAAGTACAATGAATGCTTTGTTAATTGTTATTGTCGAAACCATTTTTACAGTTTGAAAAACGAGGTCGACTTTTTAAAACAAAAATGGGAGTCGCCACCAATCCCTTTTTATTTAGGTGTGATTGGATCACCTTATAAAATGTTTTATTTTAAAACTTTTAATTTTGGTCCACAAAAAAAAAAAAAAAACGGGTTCGGGAGTCGGTTACGTATGAGGAAGGGTTAACACCCTCATAACGCCCAAAAATTGGTACCTAATCGATAAAATCATGTCCGAATGTTTGAAGTTTAAAATTATTTAAAAATATGATTTCCTAAAAACTTTGAGCCATTTAAGTTAAAACTTGAGATTTCTTTGTTCCGAGGGAATATAAACATCACATCCAGTACGTTAGGACACGATATTTAAGAACCTTCGTAATCAAAATCATCTCATGATTTACAAAACTTGTAAAAGGGTATTTAGCTATTTAGTCAAACGAAAAATCGCAACCCAGTACGTTAGGGCACTATTTCCCGAATTTCTAAATACCAAAACATTGCCTTATTTTAAAAAACTTTTAAAAATATAATAGTTTTGCAAAAAATGAATTTTTTTTATTCTAAACAATAACCGTGTAACAACATTGCGTTTATCAAACATAAATATAATACATTAACATTTAAGATAGACAATGTAAAATACAATTAAAATAACTACATTAGGGTAATCATAAAATAATAAATAAATAAAAGGCATTGTATAAGCAAATAAAATACATAAGGCAATATACATAAGACAATTTAAAAAAAAAAAACTAAACAAATATGAACTTTTTCATACAAGATTAAATGATGAATTATTTAACAATGAATAAAAAATTTTAAGAAAAATATATAACATAATAATTAATATATAAAAAATATTTGATAATATTAAATAAAACAATAAATAATGGAAATATAAGCCTATATGTAATACATTAATTAGAAAATTATATGCATAATATAAATAATATAATTAAAATAAATTAGATAAATTTCATATAAAATAAAAATATAAAAATATATGAATTGTTAAATAAGTAAAATAATATATAATAATAAATAAATATAAAGATAGTAAATATATATATAATTTTAATATAAAATTTAGAATAATGTAAATTTTAAAAAAAATTATTTGAAAAAATAATTAAAGAAACCAGGATCAAATAACAATAAAAATAAATATAAAGGGGTTAAATTATAAATAAAAGAAAACAAACGGACTTAATTATAAAACTGGAATAATACAGAGGGACTAAAAGAGTAATAAAACCATTATTAAAAAAACACGCGGATCTGATCCCATTCGGGTCAGGTAATCGGGTTGGCCTCCCCAAAACGACGCCGTTTTGGCGTCTGGGGAGGCCTATGAAACGACGCCGTTTTTGTTGTTTATAAAAGGCACCTTTTCCTTTTTTTTTTTCATTTTTTGCCATTGCTTCAAAAAAAAATCCCTTTTTCTCTCAAGCCCCAATTTCAGGCCATAAGTCAGAGCAAAGACTCGGCGCCGTTTACACTTCATTCGCCGCGCGTCGCCATACACGACATACAATGGCGGAATTAAAAAAACAAGTAAAATTTCCTTTTTTTTAATACTTTAATATATATATTATAGTTTTAAAAAAGATAAAAAAGGAAATAACAGTATTTAAAAAAATAAAGAAAAACGAAAAGAAATAATCTGAAATAACCTCTGCTATTGAGTTTCTTTGCTTTTTTATTATCGTATCTCCCCCTTTTACAAGTTTTTCTAAGGCTTTTTATAGCCTTTGAAATACACAAAATGAAAAGGAAAAAAAAATTTCTATTTTTGCCGTAGTTTGCTGTTGCTCCTTCCTTTTCTGTGCAGGTTAAAGGCAAAGATCTCGCGACGGAGCGTTGTCTGCGCGCCCGGATCACGGCTTTGATGAGGGGCCTCCGTTGGGTGCTTACGGCGCGATGGGAGACTAGGGTTCCAGAAACCCCTGGTTTCTGATTTGGTTTGGGCCTTTTGGGCTCCGTAAGTTGGGTCTGTTAATTGGGTCTGGTATTGGGTTGAAATGTAATTGGGTAGTTTTAGGTTTAAAATTGTGCTGATCGGGTTTAGTGCTGGGTTAGTGGATCTGTTTTGGCTTGTAAAATGGACTGGACATTTATTATTTTGTTTTATTTTTTTGTTTTGTTTTTCTGGTTTGAAACCCAAGCCCGGGCAAAATGGGTTATTACAGCTGCCCCTCTTTGCTCATTATCGTGAAACGAGAATAGAGCAAAGACTATAAAAGGACCAATTTTGCCCGATTTTGGCCGAGCTTCGACTTCTTGATCCTCGCCTTCTTCAAACGACTTCCAATCCCAACTGCATCTTGATTTCAGTAAATTTGATAGCTTCAATCTGTTTCACTGCAACTTCATGAAGGTAATATCCACTATCTTCGATCTGCTCCACTGCAAACTCGGGGAGACAGGATCTGATGTCTTCAGTTTACTTCTTTGCTATCTTCAGGAAGACTTCATTCTTCAGTTTGATCCACTAGGGAACAAAATCTGAAATTTTCAATTCTTCAGTTTGCTCCACTAGGGAACAAAATCTGAAATTTTCTATTCTTCAGTTTGCTCTACTAGGGAACAAAATCTGAAATTTTCAATTCTTCAGTTTGCTCCACTAGGGAACAAAATCTGAAATTTTCAATTCTTCAGTTTGCTCCACTAGGGAACAAAATCTGAAATTTTCAATTCTTCTACACCGTCCTCTGAGGGACATGTCCTGTATACTCAAATGTTTTATGGATGAATGTAGAATATCATAAGAATGATGATTAGGACGCATGATCGGAATGAATCTAATGCTCCTAACTAAATGATATTAAGGATGACATTTGCATGAATGCAGGATGTCATGAAAATGATTTTTTTTTTTGAAAAACGATTAGGACACAATGATTGGCATAAATCAAATGCTCCTAATTGGAAATGAGAGAATGATCCCTATGGGTTGTCATTGCTCATAGTTCATTAAGGTTCTATCACTGATGTGCTACCATGCTTTCTCGTTCAGCTGGTATCTTGGACAAAAACCCAAAGAAATAATCATTCTGTTTAGCAAGCTTGCCCCGCTGTAATTCCAGAGTTCCTTCCTTTGAACTTTAGGACATAAAAATTTATTCCTCCCACTGCAAGTTCAGTGGAATATCATTTGGTTTCTTCCAACCATCCAGTTATCACTCAGAGGTGCAGAACTTGTATCATTTTCAATCAATTTGATCTGTTACACCATTCCCTGGGTGTAATGACCAAATGTATGTGTCTGAGATTTTCAATGAATGCAGGGTATCCCGACAATGATCCCCTTTTACATTTGGATTGACTTTGTTCGTCATCTGTCGATGTGGTATCACCAACAAAATTGTCTCATCCAATAAGAATCTGAAGAGATAATCATTTTCAATGTTTCCATCCTTAGGCACAGTGAGTTTCGAACAATAGTCTTGTTTGATTCCTCATATTATTTAGAAGCTTCTAGAGTAATGTGCGAAACTCCTTTTATGAAAGTATTAGTCCAATAATCATTATTTCAATATAAAACGCTTGAAAAAGATCAATGGATAAGAAAGAAATTAATCAAGAGTATAACTCGAAACAAATAAGTTTATAAAAGATAACCAAGAAAATTGATTGGGGTGTATATTGAAAAGAATAACAAATTCAAAAATGGGTAAAGTAGAAGCTAGGTGCCCCAGATATCGCAGCCTGAGCTTCTCTGTTCCAACTTCTTGAGGACCATTTTAAGTTCAATATGTGTTTAGGGGATCCGAAGTACTTTGTCGATGCCCCAAGACGTAACATACTTCCTCATTAATAATTCAGACGTAGCAAGACTACTGTATGCCCCGCTTTTTGGTCAAAATTTGAGCCGCCCTTTTCGGGTTTTCAACTCAAATCCCCTTTGGTCTCAAAGCGCCCTTTGCGGGTTTTCGCCTTGGCCTCTCCTTTTTTTTTTGCATTTGTACTCAAGGCGCCCTTTGCGGGTTTTCACCTTGGACCTTCTCCTTTCAGGTAAAATACTTCTTGTTTGAACCTGAATTCGTCGGATTAGGCAAGTCTTCGCCATTTATCTCAGTCAATATCAATGCTCCTCCAGAATAGGCCTTTTTCAACATAAGGTATTTCCCAGTTCGGAATATGCTTTCCTTTGAAATCGTTTTATAGAAAAAAGATATGTTTCAACATCAGGTTCCCCCTTGTGGAATTCTCTAGGATGAACTTCGTAAGTTTGCATCATCTAGCCGTGACAAATAGCTTTTAACCTTTTCTTCAATTAGGTTCAATTTATAAACCAATGTGTAAGATGCTGCCCCGGCAAAGGTCCTGGCCAACGTTCGATAATCATAGAGAATAGTGATAGCTTCTTATGCCAATCTTTACAAGTCTTAGCCCCTTTTTTTTGGCAACTTTTGTTGCATTGTGATATGTTGCCTGATCTTTGGACCAACTGTAAGCTTTGACTTTGTACAGTTATTTAAACGCGATCCTTTGTAGCATTCTGCTAACATCTTGATCTTTTTTTTTTTTAAATTTGATGGCTATCGACCTTGTAACATTGACATATGAAGCTACTTCCACTCTATTAGCGAAGTAAACGATGACTATGTTGATGAGTCGATATTGGCTAAAAGCTTCTGATGAGATTGGCCCCATCACATCCATGCCCCACATATGAAAAATTTGTGAAGAACTGGAGTAGGCATATGAATCTTGTCTACTTAAATTCGGCATAGCTGATACCACCCCTTTCTATGTAGATCGGCAGTGCCCGATCCTCATGTTTAGCCCGCATCTTAGTATCCCAGGCATGTCCTGATATGATCGTGCGAAAACATTTTTGATGTCTCGCATTATTTCTATGGCAAGCTGGGCTTCGATCTTCACCCATTTCCTAGGCTCGCAATATCCAATGACCCTTTTGTAGAATAAGGTCTGTTTTTCATCTTGTTAAACTATTTTTAACAAGTCAAAAAATATGTCATAATCTCTGTAATCTTCAAAATCCTGAGATCCCCTAGACCCATATCTTGTTCAAAAAGGAGTCATGAACAATGTCGTTCATGACGTTGATATCGGGTACCTAGGTATGAAAAGCGAACAAATCCAAAGAATAAATGATTCTAAGGATGATTATTTGGATAGTATGGTCACAAATAAAGAATGAAAGAATATTGGTAAAAAAATGTACAATATGAAATGTAAAGAATAAAAGAATATGTTTTAAAAAAAATGCATTTTATTGAAATATAAATTTCGGACACGAGCCTATTTCACAAAAGAATTCTTATTACCTCTAGGCTTAAGGCAACAAGCATGTTTTGAATATTACTCTAGGTCTGCTTCTAAAAATACAAGAATCTCTTCCTCAGTCCCATTATTCAAAACACTCCCAAGTACACAAGGTTTGGAAACATTATTCCCTGGTTCCTTCTCCGCTTTTGATTTCTTCAAGGAGTCACAACTTTCTTGTCTCCTCCTTCAATAATCACATTTACTGCCTCGTCGAAGTGATCCAATTTTGATGAATCGTTGACTTCCACAACTCCCATTTTGATGAGCTTTTCAACCAGCTTTTTAAACGTAGTGCAGTTTTCAATTGAATGACCCTTTATTCCCGCGTGGTACTCGCATTGGGTATTCTCGTTATACCATTTTGGGAACGGAGGTTGCAATGGTTTCGAATAAAATGGGGACACCATGTGTGCGTCAAACAAACTTTGATATAGCTCCTTATACGTCATTGGGATTGGTGTAAATTGGAGCTTTTCAAAGTTTTACCTTGTGCTCGACTCTTGTCTCGCTGACCCTTGTTGCCCTGCGGTGATCACCTTGGGTTGGTTAACAGTAATTGATTTTGAGTACCCTTTATTGTATCTACCCGTATTATTCACCTTGTCATCCTTTTTCCTAGGAGTAGACCTTCTAGTAGTTTCCCCTGCTTCAATCTTGCCACCCCTTATGGCATTTTCTATCATTTCACCCGCCATGACTATATCCGCAAAGCTTTTAGTGGTGCTTCCTATCATATGGGTGATAAAAGGTGCCTTTAGAGTGTTGATAAACAACATGGTGGTTTCCTTTTCCAGGAGAGGTGGTTGGACTTGCATGGCAATTTCCCTTCATCTTTGTGCGTATTGCCGGAAACTCTCGTTTGATTTCTTTTTTATGTTTTGCAACATGATTCGGTCAGGCGTCATATCTGTGACATGATTATACTGCCTCATGAAGGCTTGAGCTAAGTCTCTCCATGAGCTAATATTAGCGCGGCTCAATTGATTATACCATCTAGAAGCTGCTCCCGTCAAACTATATTGAAAACAATGAATCAAGAGTTGATTATTGTTCATATAACCAGTCATGCGCCTATAGAACATAGTGATGTGGGCTTTAGGGCAAGTAGTTCTATGGTACTTCTCAAATTCCGGCATCTTGAATTTATGAGGGAGTACCAAATCCGGGACCAGACTCAAGTCCTTGGCGTCAATACCGTGATGATGGTTAGCATTCTCCAAAGCTTTAAATTTTTCTTCCAACCACCTACAGCGATCCTCCAACTTCCTTGAAGATTCCATTCTTATCCATTTCCTTTCTTCTATGTCCAAATCAGGGATAACGGGGTTAGCAGGGTTGTCTCCTAGGTTAGATTCTGAGCCAACTTGAAAATTCATGGGCACTCCAGTGTCAACTTGCCCTTGCTGAGGCCTAATTGTGACAAGTGGCCTTTGGGGATACTCCTCCGGTTGTACATGCGGTGGTGTGAAACCCCGAGGAAAGTCTTCATTGTCTTTAGTGTTAACTATGGGACCTTTTTCTTTGTCCATTATCCCACTCATCATCTGGGCCATTTGGGCCATCATGTTCTTTTGGGCTTCCAACATCTGGTCCTTCATCTCTTGTTGAAGCTTTGCCATCTGCTCTTGCATCTGGTCTTGCATGTCTCTTTGAAATTGTTCCATCCTTTGGTCTATTTTCTTGGATTTAGCACGTGTACCGTAGGGATGTTCAGCTTCCAGATTTCCCTTCTCTCTCTCTGTGTTATATTTTTAACTAATTAGACTCTCTCTATGGACTTAAATGTATATGATGTGATGTAATGCAAATGCATGAATGCAAAGAAAGAGAGGCGTTGATTCTGAATTCAGTTACATTAGAAAAACTTTTCTAGAAAACAAATTTCTTTACATAAAACGGATCGCATACACGACCTTGCCCTCATATTCCAAGCAAAAACATTAATCCCCTTCATCGTAAAGGTCAAATCTCGCAAACTTGTAATAAATGCCTTCACTAGCTCCTTTTTGCTTGATCTGGGACGCGACTCACTGCTTCATAATGCTCGTTAGCCTCTTCAAGAAAGTCGAGACGTGGTGATTCCTGATTTGTCTTTGTCAGCTTGAATCCTTGGGTAATAAGGTCTTGTATTCCTTCGCCGGTTATCAGTCTTCTCTTATTGTGTTTACTTGGACCATATTCGGACGACCGTATTATAATCTACTTTATCAAAAAACCCGTTTTCTTATGACAAACTTTTCTATTTAGCAATCGAATTTGAAATCAACACCTCTTTTCTATAATGTGAATGTAATGCAATTAAAACAAAAGAGAACACGTTAGCACAGGAAAAATAAACAGCGTAGAACATCTATCCAGATGACCACTAGGGTTTGACATAGTTGTACTTAGGGTGGGTTCCTATGTTCTCTACGTGTGGTTTAGCTCTAAAGTTGAGGTACCCGAACCAACAGATTCCTCGATCCTCACCCATTATAGGCTCATATGGACCGAGTTCGGTTCAGGGGAATACATTTCCCTATGGCTGCACGGAGATGAAAATCTCACGAAGACATAGGTACGGATGTATTCCGAAAGTGGTTCACTATCCTGCACGGAGGTGAAAACCTCACGAAGGAGTAGCTTCTCGCTCCCACTTAAGGGTGTGACCACAACGGTCATGCAATGCAATGCAGAGATATTTTATTCAAACAGAATCGCATGCAAATAAAAAGAATCATAATTTTTAAACCAGATTTTAAACTCAGACATAAGGACATGAAACTATCAATTTTACGGCTTGACTCTCTTATTATTTCCCCAGCAGAGTCGTCAAGCTGTCGAAACCATTTTTACAGTTTGAAAAACGGGGTCAACTTTTTAAAACAAAAATGGGAGTCGCCACCAATCCCTTTTTATTTAGGTGTGATTGGATCACCTTATAAAATGTTTTATTTTAAAACTTTTAATTTTGGTCCACAAAAAACAAAAAAAAAATGGGTTCGGGAGTCGGTTACATATGAGGAAGGGTTAACACCCTCATAATGCCCAAAAATTGGTACCTAATCAATAAAATCATGTCCGAATGTTTGAAGTTTAAAAGTATTTAAAAATATGATTTCCTAAAAACTTTGAGCCATTTAAGTTAAAACTTGAGATTTCTTTGTTCCGAGGGAATATAAACATCACATCCAGTACGTTAGGACACGTTATTTAAGAACCTTCGTAATCAAAATCATCTCATGATTTACAAAACTTGTAAAAAGGGTATTTAGTTATTTAGCCAAACAGAAAATCGCAACCCAGTACGTTAGGGCACTATTTCCCGAATTTCTAAATACCAAAACATTGCCTTATTTTAAAAAACTTTTAAAAATATAATAGTTTTGCAAAAAAATAGATTTTTTTATTCTAAACAATAACCGTGTAACAACATTGCGTTTATCGAACATAAATATAATACATTAACATTTAAGATAGACAATGTAAAATACAATTAAAATAACTACATTAGGGTAATCATAAAATAATAAATAAATAAAAGGCATTGTATAAGCAAATAAAATACATAAGGCAATATACATAAGACAATTTAAAAAAAAAACTAAACAAATATGAACTTTTTCATACAAGATTAAATGATGAATTATTTAACAATGAATAAAAATTTTAAGAAAAATATATAACATAATAATTAATATATAAAAATATTTGATAATATTAAATAAAACAATAAATAATGGAAATATAAGCCTATATGTAATACATTAATTAGAAAATTATATGCATAATATGCATAATATAATTAAAATAAATTAGATAAATTTCATATAAAATAAAAATATAATAATATATGAATTGTTAAATAAGTAAAATAATATATAATAATAAATAAATATAAAGATAGTAAATATATATATATATATATAATTTTAATATAATATTTAGAATAATGTAAATTTTAAAAAAATTATTTGAAAAAATAATTAAAGAAACCAGGATCAAATAATAATAAAAATAAATATAAAGGGGTTAAATTATAAATAAAAAAAATAAACGGACTTAATTATAAAACTGGAATAATACGGAGGGACTAAAAGAGTAATAAAACCATTATTAAAAAAACACACGGATTTGATCCCATTCGGGTCAGGTAATCGGGTTGGCCTCCCCAAAACGACGCCGTTTTGGCGTCTGGGGAGGCCTATGAAACGGCGCCCTTTTTGTTGTTTATAAAAGGCACTTTTTCCATTTTTTTTTAATTTTCTGCCATTGCTTCAAAAAAAAAAAAAATCCCTTTTCTCTCAAGCCCCGCCAGCCATAAGTCAGCAAGATTCTCGCGCCGTTGCTAATCGCTTTCATTGTTGCCGTTGGCGCTACGACGATACAATGGCGTAATTCAAAAATAGGTAAAATTTCCTTTTTTAATACTTTAATATATATATATATATATATATATATATATATATATATATGTTATAGTTTTAAAAAAGATAAAAAAAAGGAAATAACAGTATTTAAAAAAATAAAAAATAAAGAAAAACGAAAAGAAATAATCTGAAATAACCTCTGCTATTGAGTTTCTCTGCTTTTTTATTATCGTATCTCCCCCTTTTACAAGTTTTTGTAAGGCTTTTTATAGCCTTTGAAATACACGAAATGAAAAAGAAATAAAAAATTTTCTATTTTTGCCGTAGTTTGCTGTTGCTCCTTCCTTTTCTGTGTAGGTTAAAGGCAAAGATCTCGAGACGGAGCGTTGTCCGCGCGCGCGGATCACGGCTTTGATGAGGGGCCTCCGTTGGGTGCTTGCGGCGCGATGGGAGACTAGGGTTCCAAAAACCCCTGGTTTCTGATTTGGTTTGGGCCTTTTGGGCTCCGTAAGTTGGGTCTGTTAATTGGGTCTGGTATTGGGTTGAAATGTAATTGGGTAGTTTTAGGTTTAAAATTGTGCTGATCGGGTTTAGTGTTGGGTTAGTGGATCTGTTTTGGCTTGTAAAATGGACTGGACATTTATTATTTTGTTTTATTTTTTTGTTTTGTTTTTCTGGTTTGAAACCCAAGCCCGGGCAAAATGGGTTATTACAGTTATCTTATTAAATCTTGTTTTTATTGTTTAATCTTGGGGGTTTGAATGTTTTAAACACGAAAGTGTTATTGCAGTCACTAACACTAGAAGGTGCAGTGACAGTTTGAGCTAATAAGCATTTCAGCGGAAGTTGAGTAAGGACTAAAGGAATTTAGTCCACTTGTTCTTAATAGTGCCATATTGCTATCATCGGAAGGTGAGGTTAACGTATATGGTTAAGTCTCAGATTAAATAAAAGAATGGTGTTTGGTAAGATATACATTAATTTTTATTGCGTCGACAATCACCTACCTTTTATACCTTGTGAGTACTTAGTATACTGCTGAAGATTCATGTTGGGGATCCCAATTTAACCATAGCATACTTTATCTTATTGTTTTCGAGTTATTGCTTCAACTATCATCACAATTTATATCGTTTCTATCTAGTTATTGCACCAACATTAATAGAAAAAAGACAACCATCCCTGTGGGGTTGGTATCCGACAGACTCACATCTGTCTACTATACTTGCATCGATAGTGTACGCTTGCACATTTTTGCTATGACGTTAACAAACGACCACTCACCTTTATTTTTCCTCAACTGAGAGCTAGCATCATAAGGTGTACTCACCAACTTGACATCAAAGTGTTTAAACTTCTTTAGAAGTTTCTCAATATAATGTTCTCGTGATAAGCGATGCCACATCCCAAAAATCTGGGTTAGTATAATCGAGTTTGCTAAATTGAGAGAGAGTGGTCATGCCCTAATTTTTTAGATTATTCGTGTGTTTTTAGGAAATAAATGCGTTACTGGTCTTTTGGTTAAGTGTTAGTGAAACTATCATTGAAACCCAAGTTCAAATCCCTTTTTTCGCACCATTTTTGTTATTTTGCAAATTTTGCATCAAAACTTAGTACGTGACATGCCTTGTTTTTAAAATAAATATTGTAAGGTTATGTTAAGGATGAGTAATTGGTTTAGTGGTTAAGAGATAACAAGGAGACAATGCAATTCGTTTAAAAGTTTGAGTTCAATTCTCTTCCCTTGCAAATTTTTAATTTTTGCTATTTTTCTCCTCCTTCTTATTTTGTGCCACCCATGCCTAGTTAACCTAGGTATAAATACCACTTTTTCACTTATTTTTCAGCCTTTAGTTAATTTTTCCCTACCCTAGCCGTTCACCCTTCTTATCCCTTCTTCCTCTCTCAGTTTTCTTCCCTTTTTTTCCATCACATTGCTGCCCATAAGCCCTCTTTTCTTGCCATCCTTCTCTCTTCCATTGATAGTGAATTTTTTATCAATTTCCTCATCTCTGTTGCTTTTATTTTTCATCAATTTTCCAGCCTTATATCTGTCCTTTTTGGCACTAAAAATTACCCTCCTTTGCTGCCACAAAGATCTCCATTGCCGCCCCTTGACATCTCCTAGGTAAATTACTTTTTTTTTTTCGTTTTTCCTTTCCAATTTTTCTATAAAAGATTCACCGTTCTAGATTTGGAGTTTTGATAACTTTTTTATAATTTAAATGATCAATTTCTAGCCATAAAACTCATCACTTGAGCCACCCAAAGCAATCCCTAAAACCGTCGCCATTAATGGTGGTTGTCATCCCTAAGTTTCTCTTTTTGGTGGCTGTTGATTTGAGCCCTAAAACCAATTTAAACCACTGATTACAACCTTGATTTAACTGATTTTAAAGCCTAAAATAGACTATTTTTAGCCCTAAAACAAGACTTTAAGGCGCGTTCCAAAACAGCCCCCATTGTGGCCAATTTTGGTGGTGTGCCGCCCCTAGAACCACCGTAAAAGGGCTGCTAGTTTTTCGTACATTTACCACCCTTTTCCAGCAAGGTTTTAATTCTTAATACCTCATTCTAATCGACCTCTGATCTGCTACATTATAGGAAAATTTGATCTTATTCGTTCGACAACTCAGATCTGACAAATCGGAAAGCGTAAGTGCGGTTGTTTACGGGTTAATGGGTAGTATCGATTCTATTGTTAAAGGATGTGTTGGCTGGAAAAATTGGGGTTATTTTTTGGTGTTTAGATACTGATTTTTAGTATTTTATTGTGTTAGGAGCTGATTTAAACGCCTCGGGCCAGCAGTGAAGTCGTCTGTCGTTCGTGCCTACGTTTCGCACCGAATCAGTGTAAGTAATCTAGTCGGTTTGGATATGAAAGTTAGTTATTGTAACACTTGTCAGAAACCAATTTTTTTTTTTTTTTTGAAAAAACAGCAAGGAAACAAGAGTCGACTTTAAAAATGAAAATGGAGTCCCCACCAATCTTTTTTCGAGGTGTGATCGGATCACATTGAGATTGATCATTAAAACATTTTGATTTATTAAAACAATGATGTTGGCCTACAAAATTCGAGAAAACGGGTTCGGGATTTGGTTACGCATGAGGAAGGATTAGCACCCTCGTAACGCCCAAAATTGGTACCGAATTGATTCATTAACGTCTTAATGTCGAAAATTTGAAAAGATTTTAAAAATATGATCCTCTTTGTTTAAAAGAAAACTTGAATAAATTAAATTGGATACTAAGACCCTCTTATTTTGAAAAAGTAAAATGTCACGTCTAGTGAGTTAGGATATTCGGTTATTTGGGTCAAATGAAAAATTGGAACCCAGTAAGTTAAGGTACAATTTCTCAAAATTCTAAATACAGAATATTACTTTTATTTTTAAAAATCCTTACCTCGAGATAATAAAATGTCACATCCAGTGAGTTAGGACACAACATTTTTGAATTCCCGAGAATAAGTTTTTTATTCAACTTATATGCTTTGATTTTTAAAAAAGATAATCGATTTTTCAGGCTCGACGAGAAAAATCAAAATCCAGTAAGTTAGGGTATGATTTCTCGAATCTCGAATTACAAAAAAATTTGCTTAATAAAAAAAATTTATGTATCGGACAAAGATTAATGTAACACAATTTTATAGTAAAATGTAAAAAATGAATTATGGTACTAATATACATAACAGGCTAATAATAAATGCATTAATGTAAATGACAATAATAAGAGCGAAAATAAAAATAAGATAAATAATAAAAAAACAAACAAATAAATAAAATAAAACAAACTAATTATGAAAAATAACGAGTAAGTAAATAAATAAAAATTAAAAAAATTTAATTAAAAATTTAATAATGAACAAACAAATAAATGAATGAATATTAGGTAAAACAATTTAAAAATAATAATAATAATAATAATAATAATAATAATAATAATAAACAAATAATAATAGTAAAAAATAATAATAGTAATAATAATAATAACAATAATGATAATAGTGATAAAATAATAATGATAATAATAATAATAATAATTAATTAATTAATTTAATAGCAAAAATGACAAAAGAAATAAAAAAAAGACTAAATTGAACTTTAAAAAAAACGTTTGGGGTAAATTTTTTTAAAAAAAGGAAAGGATCTATCCGAACACGCGAATAACAAGGAGGGGTCCAAAGGGCAATTTTCCCTTCTCCTCCAAAACGACGTCGTTCAAATGGGGACCGAACTAAAATCGCAATAAGTTATGGGGCAAAAATTTTTAAAAAATAAAAACTCGATTGTAAAGTAATAAAAAAGCGGAAGGGCTAAAAGTGCAATTAGCCCTTCCATTAAAAAACACACGGATCCTAGCTTGGTGCGGGTCAGACAATCGGGTCGGAGGCAAAACGGCGTCGTTTTGGCCTCCGAAAATAATACTCAAAACGGCACCGTATGGGAAGGCTTTATAAGCCAATTTTTTTAGAAAAAAACATTTAACCATTTCATTTAAAAAAACTGAAACTTTTTTTTTTAAAACTCTCTCTCCTATTTGCAATTTTCGGTCACCGGACCACCACAAGTCCGCCACCGCCAGCTACCGTGTACGGTGGCCGGAACTCCCAAAAGTGCCCCTTTTTTTTGACCGTTTTGACCCTTGTAACACCGATCGACCCCTAAACTGGCTAAAGGAGCCTTTGAAGATCAAAGAAAGACCGAAAAATCTTTCGGTTTCCTCCCTTTCGGCCACCAACGAGGTAAGACCTCTCTCCTTTTTTGTTTATCTTTTTAGAGACTAAAAGCGAAATGAAAATAAAAAAATCAAAAATAGAAAAAAATCACCTTCGGATAACCTTTTCTTTTGTTTTCCGATCAATCGTTTTTTGTTTTTCTTTTCTATTGATATCGTGTGTAAAAAAAAATACAAATGTTTTTATCGGTTTTTATAGTCGAATGTTGAAGAAAAAAAATACAATATATTTTTGTTTTCTTTGCTGTGCTGTTGTTTGTCCTTTGAGGTACGGAGGCCATACGTGGCGGCGACGTGGAGGAGCGGCGTTGGAGGCATGCGGCGCACCTTAGCTAGGGTTTTCTTATTTTTCTGATTTGGTTTAGGTTTTGGGCCATTTGGGCCTAGGGTTAGTGTTTGGGTTGGTTTGTAAATTGGGTAGTATTGGGCCTGCTATTTTATTCTGTAATTTGGACTTTTAAGACTTTGGACTCTTTTTATTTATTGGTTTTTTGTATTTATTAATTGGGCCCGGGCAAGATTTGGCCCTTACAGCTGCTCATCTTTGCTCGTTGTCGTGTAACGAGAATAAATCAAAGACTTTAAAAAGGGCCAATTTTGCCCGGTCTCGCCGAATCTTGATTTCTTTTGGTGCTTTTTTTTCTTCGAGTAGCTTCATTCCATCCCACTGCATCCTCAGGGGCATAGGAACTAGCGCTTCGATCCAATTCAATGATATTAGACTTGTAGCTTCAATCTGCTCCGCCGTAACTTCAGGGAGATAAGATTTGCTATCTTCAGTCCGCTTCGCTGCGACTTCAGGGAGATAAGGTTTGGTTTTGGTAAATTTGATTCAACCTACTGCAACTTCAGAGGTATAGGATTTGTAACTCGTAGCTTTAATCTGTTCCACTGCAACTTTAGGGGAATAAGATTCGCTATCTTCAACTTGCTCCACTGCAACTTCAGGGAGATAAGGTTAATGGCTTCAATCTGCTCCACTGCAACTTCAGGGAGATAAGGTTTGGTTTTGGTAAATTTGATCCAACCTACTGCAACTTTAGAGGTATAGGATTTGTAACTCGTAGCTTTAATCTGTTCCACTGCAACTTCAGAGGAATAAGATTCGTTATCTTCAATTTGCTCCACTGCAACTTCAGGGAGATAAGGTTAATGGCTTCAATCTGCTCCACTGTAACTTCAAGGAGATAAGATTCGCCATGATAGGTTTGATCCGACCTACTGCAACTTCAGAGGTATAGGACTTGTGGATTCACCGATCTTGCTACACCGTCCTCCGGGGGACATAACTTGTAGAATGGATTTTATGGACCTATGCTTATGCATAATGATTAGGATGCAATGATCAGAATGAATCGAATACTCCTAATTAGATGTGTTATGGATGATATTTGCATGAATGCAGAATGTCATGAGAATGATCCCTTTTTTAATGTCTGGGTTGTCATTGCTCGTTGTTCTTCAAGGTTGTATCACTGACGTAATATCCTGTCTTCTTGTTCAATCGATATCTTGACAGAAAATCCGAAAAAATAGTCACGATTTGGATTCTTCTTTCTCAAATATTTCCAACCCTTAGGCTTGGTGAGTTCTAAATAATAGTCCTGTTTCAGGTTCTCGTACTATTTAGAAGTTTTCAGAGTAATATGTAAAACTCCTTTTATGAAAGTATTATTAGTCCATTAATCGTTACTTCAATGCAAAATGCTTGAAAATGATCATAATGATGGACAAAATTGAAATTTATCAGGAACAAAATCTGAAAAGAATGGGTTAATTAAAGAAAGCAAAGATTGCTGGAATACAAAATAGTGAGGGGAAAAATAGGTGCCCCAGATATCGCTGCCTAAGCTTCTCTGTACGAATTTTCTAAAGACCATTTTAAGCTCAATATGTGTTTAGGAGATCTAGAGTACTTTGTCGATGCCCCAAGATGTTGCATACCCTCTTTTCGTTAATTCAAGTATAGCAAGATCACCGCATGTCCCATCTTTGATCCAATTTGAGCCGCTCTTTTCGGGTTTTCGACTCAAAACCCTTTTAGTCTCAAGGTGCCCTTTGCGGGTTTTCACCTTGGCCTCTCTATTTTTTTTAAAAAAAGGTTTCAAAGCGCCCTTTGCGAATTTTCACTTTGGCCTTTTTTCCTCTTTAAGTATAGTACTTCTTGACTGAATTCGAATTTACAGGATTGGGCAAGTTTTTCCCATCCATTTCGGTCAAAATCAGTTCTCCTCCGGAAAAAGCCTTTTTAACCACATAAGGTCCTTCCCAATTTGACATCCATTTCACTCTGAAATCCTTTTATGTGGGGAGGATCTTTTTCAATACCAGGTCCCCCTCGTGAAATTCTCTCGGGCGAACCTTTTTGTCATAAGCTCGCATCATTCGTTTTTGGTACATCTGACCCTAGCGAATAGCCCTTAGCCTCTTTTCCCCAATCAAGTTCAACTGATCATATCGAGACTAGATCTATTCTGCTTCATCTAACTTTAGCTCTGACAAAACTCGAAGGGAAGGTATCTCTACTTCAATGGGTAAAACCGCCTCCATTCCATAAACCAATGAGAATGGCGTTGCCCCGGTGGAAGTTCTGATAGACGTTCGATATGCATAAAGAGCAAATGGTAACTTCTCATGTTGGTTTTTATAAGTTTCAGCCATTTTCCCCACGATCTTCTTAATGTTTTTATTGGCTGCTTCCACTGCACCATTCATTTTTGGACGATATGGTGATGAATTGTGGTGTCTGATTTTGAATTGATTGCAGACCTCTGCTATCGTGCTGTTGTTCAAGTTTAATGCATTGTCAGATATGATCCTCTCAGGCATTCCATATCGACATATGATTTCCTTTTTTAGGAATCTGCTGACTGCCGACTTAGTAACATTGGCATATGAAGCAGCCTCTACCCACTTAGTGAAATAGTCGATGACTATAAAGATGAATCGATGCCCATTTGAAACTTTTAGTGAGATCGACCCAATAACATCCATGCCCCACATAGAGAAAGGCCATAGGGAAGTCATAATATGCAAAGGCGAAGGAGGTACATGAATTTTGTCTCCATAAATTTGGCATTTGTGACATCTCTTAGCATAATTGATGCAGTCTCCCTCCATGGTAGACCAATAGTACCCGAATCTCATAATTTGTCTAGCCATTGTGAAACCATTAGCATGTGTTCCACAAACACCCTCGTGGACTTCGTCTAGAATTTTCTTAGCTTCAACAAAGGCCCACACATCTCAATAGTACCGATCCTTTCTTCTTTTGTACAGATCTTCCCGCCTAAGACATAGTCACAAAGCTAGTCTTCTCAACGCCCTTTTATCATTCTCGGTTGCTCGATCAGGGTATTCATGATTTCTCACGTATCGTAATATATCGTGGTACTAGGGGTGATCATCTTTTTCTTCTTCCTCCATGTTGTAACAATAAGCTGGGTCCTCGTAGATACTCATTTGAATGGGTTTTACATCCTCTTCGTTGCTCACTTTAAGCATGGAAGCCAAAGTAGCCAAAGCATCTGCCATCTGGTTTTTGTCTCGCGGGAGATAATTGAAAGTAATATCATCAAACTCCTCAATTAACCCCAAAACTATCCTTCGATAATTAATCAATTTGGGGTCTCTTGTCTCCCATTCACCTTTTAGTTGGTAGATCACCAGTGCAGAATCTCCATATACTTCTAGTGCTCTAATTTTGTGTTCTATGGCTGCACGGAGTGCCATGATACATGCTTCATACTCTGCCATACTATTTGTACAATCAAAATCCAATTTTCACGTGAGTGGATAATGATCTCCATTTGGGGATACCAAGACTGCCCCAATTCTGTTACTTACAGCATTTGATGCTCCGTCAAAGTTCAATTTTCAAAGGTGATCTTTTGTATTGTCTTCTTCAGTAGCTGCCACATACATTAGTTCTTCATTGGGGAAGTCAAAGTTCAGAGGCTCATAATCTTCTAGAGCTCTGCTGGCCAGAAAATCTGCTACTACGCTTCCTTTCACGGCTTTTTGGCTCACATAAACTATGTCAAATTCAGAGAGCAGGATTTGCCATCTAGCCATCCTTCTATTCAAAGCAGTTGACTCCATCATATATTTTAGAGGGTCTAACTTCGAGATTAGCCAGGCCGTATGGTACAGTATGTATTGCCTCAACCTCCGAGTTTTCCAAATCAAGGCACAATACAATTTCTCAATTGGCGAATATCTCATTTCACACTCAGTGAATTTCTTACTGAGGTAGTATATCGCCTTTTCTCTTCTTCCCGAATCATCGTGTTGACCCAGCACACATCCCATAGAGTTATTAAACACTGTCAAATATAGTATTAATGGCCTATCTGGGCATGGAGGTGACAATACTGGAGGACTTGACAAGTACTGTTTAACCTTATCAAAAGCTTTCTGGCATTCATCATCCCGCACGACTGGATTGTGTTTCTTAAGAAGACGAAATATGGGATCACATTTCTCAGTTAATTGTGAAATGAACCGAGCAATATAATTTAACCTTCCAAGGAAACCTCGAACTTCTTTTTGAGTGCGCGGCGGAGGCAATTCTTGTATAGCTCGGACCTTGTCTGAGTCAATCTCAATTCCCCTCTTGTTGACTACGAAGCCCAACAATTTTCCCGATCTAGCTCCAAAAGTACATTTTGTTGGATTGAGCTTTAATTGGAATTTCCTCAGTCTCAAGAATAACTTCCTCAAAACTTGGATATGTTCCATTTCTGTTCGGGACTTTGCAATCATATCATCGACATAAACTTCAATTTCTTTGTGCATCATATAATGGAACAAGGTCACCATGGCCCTTTGATATGTCGCTCCTGCATTTTTCAGCCCAAATGGCATCACCTTATAACAAAATGTACCCCACAAGGTTATGAAGGTAGTCTTTTCCATGTATTCAGGATGCATTTTTATTTGACTGTATCCCGAGAAGCCATCCATGAAGGAAAACAGCGAATAGCCTGTCGTATTGTTTACTAGAGAATCAATGTTTGGCAAGGGGAAATTATCTTTCGGGCTGGCCTTATTTAAGTTTCTATAATCTACACACATTCGTACCTTCCCATCTTTCTTAGGGACAAGCACAATGTTAGCTACCCATTCTGAGTATTTGACTTCCTGCAAGAATCCGGCATCAAACTGCTTTTTGACTTCCTCTTTTATTTTTAGCACAATGTCAGGCCTCATTCTCCAGAGCTTCTGCTGAATCGGCCTGCAATCCTCTTTTATGGGGAGGCGGTGTACAACAATGTCAGTGCTTAACCCGGGCATATCTTGGTATGACCACCCGAAGATATCTTTGAATTCCTGAAGTAACTCTACGAGGTCTCGCTTTGTTTCTTTAGTTATGCACGTTCCAATTTTCACTACCTTTCCTTCTTCCAAGGTCACAATCTTTACTGTCTCTTCATGAGGCATAATTTGTTTTTCCTTTTGTTTTACCATTCTTAACAAGTCCGGAGATAAGCCACAGTCTATGTCATCTTCAAAGTCCTGGGATCCCTCTAAACACATGTCTTGCTCAAAAGGAGGTTCTAATTCCTTAGCAGCATTACTCATGTCGTTGATATCCGAGAACCTGTTGCAGGTACAAAGGAATATACAAAGAATGAATGAATTTAAGAATAATTATTTGTATGGTATGATTATGAATGAGATGAAAGAATGATTTGGAAGAAAGGTCCAAGGAATGAAAGAATCTAACATAATTACTTGTATAGAAAGAATGAAAGAATCTAAAAGAATGGGAGAATATTTACTCAAAATGATATCAAATATGTATTTCATAATGATGTTTGGACATAAGCCTATTTCACGAAGGAATTCTTATTGCTTCTAGGCTGAAAGCAACAAGTGTGTTTTGAACATTACTCTGAGTAAGCTCTAAAAACTACAGGAATTTCTTCTGCAGTCCAATTGTTCAGAACACTCCCAGGTTCATAAGGGCGAATATCTGACAAGGTCCCTCATTCAGTTGTTTCTTCACATATGGCATTGATGTGAACATTTCCCAACATTTCTTCAACACTTTCTTTCCTTGGCGTCCTTCGATCGGGATGAATAATCCCTCCCGATACGAAAGTTTTGGATATGTGGGGGAATATCATTGGTTTCCGTTTGATTTTTTCCCCACTCATGCGTGCCATTCTTCTTTCTTGCCTCTTTTCCAGTTCCTTCCTTCTTTGTCTCGCATCTGGCCTGTACCCTAAGCCAAAGCGGTCATGCTTGTCCTTTAGCATTGGAGCCTCAACTCTTCCCTGAATATGTCTCCCTAGTCCTTTTCCGGGTAAGGCTCCCTTTCCTACCATCAGTTGTAATCCCATCTTGGTAGCCTTGGATATTTTTGGCACTGGAATCCGGTTCCCCTCAGTAATGAATGTTGCATTCACAAACTCTAAAGACCGGAAAGAACATTCGATTGCCTCATCATTTGCCTCCAAGTACGGTGCATCACTGGTTACGACCGCGATAATATCTTCTTCGGCATTTATCGTCACCAGCCGACCTTCTGATACTAGCTTTAACTTCTGATGTAGCGATGAAGGCACGGCCCCTGCCGAATGTATCCAAGGTCTTCCCAATAAACAATTGTAGGAGGGCTTGATATCCATTACTAGGAAGTCCACCTCATAGGTAGTTGGGCCAATCAACAGAGTTATTTCGATTCTTCCCATTACCCTCCTTTCTGTGCCATCAAACACCTTCACTATATTCTGGCATACCTTCATGTGTGAGCTATCCACAGGCAACCTATTAAGTGTGGATAGAGGCAATATGTTTAGTGCCGATCTATTGTCGATCAGAACCCCTGGCAATGTGTACCCTTTGCATCGGGTAGTAATGTGCAGAGCTTTAATGGATTCCGTACCCCTTGGTGGTATTTCATCATCGTTGAAGAAGATAAAATTATCGGCACTTAAGTTATTAACCAGCCGATCCAGTTTGTTGACAGAAATGTCATTGGCCACGTACGTCTCGTTCAACACTTTCATTAATGCACTTCGGTGTACCTCTGAACTCAAGAGTAAAGCTAGTATAGATATGCGAGTTGGTTGTTTATACAACTGCTCCACAACACTATACTCGCTGTGCTTCAAAAACTTTAGGAATTCCTTAACTTCCTCCTCTTTTACTGGCTTATTAACAAGCGGCTCAGGTCTGACTGCTTTTTCCTTCTTTTACTCCACCATTAGGGTCTTTCCTTTTACGGGTTCTGCTCGGGCATTTATCAAATCGTAACACCTTCCACTACGCGTATGAGAACCTACATCTTGATCCTCTTTTGAAGCACTGGCTGAGTTCTCCTTTCCCGGGATTGTCACGTTGCAACCATAATTCTAGGGGACCCTTTTGCTATTCTGATAAGAGAAGACCGCCGGTTTTTGAATTATGATCTTTGGTGTCATCTGTACTCCAGCTTCATTGTTTTTAGGTCGCGAAATGATGACCACAGGATGGTTGACTTTTGGGACCTTCATTGTTGATTCTGACGCACATATGCTTCCTTCTTCTTTAACTTCTTCACAGAACTCTATCTCTTTATTGTCCATCAGACCTTGCACCAAGGCTCTAAATTCTACGCATTCTTGTATCTTGTGCCCCTCTTCATGATAGAACTCACAATAGTTCCTCGTATTTTCACAACTCTCTTCAGGATTCGAAATGCTCAACCCTCTTTTTACCATCTCCATCCAGACCCATCTCAAATGAGTTTTTACTTCTGCAATATCGGTCTTGATTCTTCTCCCACCTTTCCATCTATCGCATTTACCCCATTATCAGTGTGATTGGGTAACGAATTTTCGGCACTAGGTGCATCATCAAATTTCACAATGCCCATTTTAATAAGTCTTTCAACTACTTTCTTAAAGGCAGTGCAGTTTTCTATTGAATGCCCCGAAATTCCTGCATGGTAGTCACATTGAGCGTTTGCATCGTACCATTCGGGGTATGGAGGCTATAATGGTTTTAGGTAAAAAGGGGATACCACGTGTACGTCAATTAAGCTTTGATACAACTCCCTATATGTCATTGGGATTCGTGTAAATTGGAGCTTCTCAGTGTTTTGCTTTGTGCCGGACTCCTGCCTTGATAAACCTTGTTGACCGGTAGCCATCGTTCTTGGCTGATTTACCGTAATCAATTTTGAGTAACCCTTGTTATATGTACTCGTGTTGTTCACCTCGTTTTCCTCTTTCCTCGAGGTTGACCTTTTGTTACTTTCTCCTGCATCTATCTTTCCACTCTTTATCGCATTCTCGATCATTTCACCAGTCACCACTATGTCTGAAAAACTTTTTGTAGCGCTTCCTATCATGTGAGTGATGAACGGGGCTTTTAGGGTGTTAATAAAGAGCATTGAAGTTTCTTTTTCTATGAGTGGCGGCTGAACTTGTATGGTAATTTCCCTCCATCTCTATGCATATTGCCTGAAACTCTCACTCGGTTTCTTCTCCATGTTCTGTAAAGTAATTCTATCAGGAGTCATGTCTGTCACATGACTATACTGCTTCATGAATGCTTGTGCCAAGTCCCTCTAGGAACCAATCCTAGTACGACTCAATTGGTTGTACCATTTGGATGCTGCTCCCACCAGACTGTCCTGGAAGCAATGTATTAGTAGTTGATCGTTGTTAACATACCCGGTCATCCGTCAGTAAAACATGGTGATGTGAGCTTCGGGGCAATTGGTCCTATTTTACTTTTTGAATTCTGGCATTTTGAACTTGTGGGGAAACACTAGATCTGGGACCAAACTCAGATCCTTAGCATCGATTCCATGCTAACTATCAGCGTCTTCCATGGCCCTGAATTTTTCGTCCAGCCATTTACATCGGTCCTCTAACTGCTTTGGCAATTCTATCATTGCCCTTTCCTTTTCTGCCACTTCATCAAAGTCAGGGATAACAGGATTAGTTGGGTTATCCCCTGGGTTAGAACCTGATCCAGCTTGAAAGTTCATTGGTACTGAAACACCATCCTGAAATTGTTGAGGCTTAATCGTGATGAATGTTCTTCGAGGGTACACCTCAGGTTGTGTCTGTGTATTTTTTGGAGTAAAATTCGGAGGATAGAGAGGTTCCTCATTATCTTCTCCAGCATTAACCATGGGTCCCTTTCCTTTATCTATTCCTCTAGCCAGCAGTTGGGTCAACTGAGTCATCATATTTCTTTGGGACCTCAACATTCGGTCCATCATGTCTTGCTGGATTTTAGCCAGTTGCTCTTGCATTTGTAATTGTAGTTGATCTTGCATCTCCTTTTGGGGTTGTTCAAGTCTTTCCAATCTTTGATCCATGTCTTTTGTCTTTGCTCGGGTATCGTAATGATGTTTGGTTGGTAAGTTTTTGTTGGTTTCCAGATTAACTCTGAAATGATTTTAACCAATTAGGGTCTTTCCATAAAATTTAAATGCACATGATGTGATGTAATGCGAATGCATGAAATGAATGCAAAAAAGTGTCGATTCTGATTCAATTTTATTTAGAAAACTTTACTAGAAAACAAAATTCTTTACATAAAAAGGATTACAAATATGGCTTTACCCTAATGCTCAAAGTTTTAACTTTCCTAAGGACCGAAGCTAACTCTTGACCTCGATCTGATTCTAGCTCATACTTCACGCTTAACATGTCAGCCTGGATTGCCAAGGTCTGTAAATGATTGGCTACCTCTCGAATCTGAGCCACGACTTTGCCCATAATATAATCTCTATTCCTAACTTGATTATGAGAATGGTGAAGCTGTTCCTTCCAACGTTCCTCACTTACCTCAAGAAGCTCTACCCGGAGCTCACAATTTTGTAATGCAGACTCTAGTTCTTCTATCTTTCCTTTCATTTCTTCAATCTTGTTCAAACTTGCCCTCAACTCAACCGCAGAATTACGATTTTTATGCTGATGAAGTAATTTTTCGAGTTCTGCCACTCTAGCCTTCAATTCTCTTTTGTCATTTTGGGTTTCTAGCAAACTCCTTTCTAGGGCCTCTTTCTGTGCCTGAGGTTCCTAGAATTTTCTCTCCCATCGATCGGCTTTGGTCCTTTCTTCTTAGATCTCTTGTCGCCATTGCTCTGATGTTTTTCCCAATCCGGCGGTTCTCATCGATAGACGCAATTTCTTGTAATCCGTCTTCAAACTATCCAAGTCTTCCTCGGCTTTATTTTTTCCTTTCCTTAATTTCTCGGCCTCCAGCTTTTGAACATCAACATCTAACCTTAAATGCATCTTTTCTTCCACCAATTGTTCTATCTTCTTTTCAAGTTCCAAATTCATTCTCTCGAAGTCTTGCTTTATGATTTCTAGTTCTGACGGGATCACTTGTAAGTACTCTTCTATCGATCGAACGCCCTCTAAATTTGGCCCGGGGATATTATAATTAATTCTTTTACTCCACTATCCACTGTACTCGGTCGTCGTCATTGAACCTACGGGCAGCCTTTTCATTCGACGAGTCTGATTCCAAACGTTAGAAATCTCTTTTACCCTTTTCTTGTAGTTATTTCCCCTGTATGAAAACTCACATTGAGCTAGTCCATGCGTTGCCGGTATGAATTGTCTTGATCTGTATTGCCTCAATACGAGCAAATGAGCATGCCCAATGGCTCCCCAAATCCCAAGCAAAGGGACCCAGTCAAAATTCCCACATCGGTAAAGAATTTCGTCGGGAATCAACCAAGGAGCTCTCCACTCGACGTCTTCTTCCTGGAGATTTTGGAGGAGTGCTATCCAATTTTCCTCTGATATATCATCCCTTCTTGGTGTGGCCACTATCTCCTTTAATAGAGAGTAATTCCCGGAGAAAACCCGATAAGAAACCTTATCTACTTTCCAGAAATGACTGTGGAACCAAGCTAACAACAACTGTGCGCACCCTATAAATCTGCCCTCATTGGCCCTCCTACATGCATTCAAAGATGTAAATGTCTCGGCCAAGATTGCAGGAACATGTGTGACCCATTTATCAAGCCAATCAAAGAGATCTGAAACCGCTTCGTCTACATACCCTAATGCCCTAGGGAAGATCATTAGTCCGTAGACGCTCAAAGCAAACACATCGACTTTCTTTTTCGTATCAGGATGCGCCAAAATCAAATCTCTCAAATTCTTCCATGGGATGCACTCACACTCACCTTTTTGCTTGATCCTGGCTGTAATTCACTGTTCGCTCATTCCTGTAATGTTCATCAATTTCTTCCAAAAGGTCGAGACATAAGGGACTCTAGAATAAGCTTTATCGACTTGAACCTTTGGACAACGCAGTAGGGCTGTATATTATTCCACGGTGGGCACTAAATCGACCCTCCCAAAGGTAAAGCAACTGTATGCAGGGTTCCAATACTGAGCGAGGGCCCGGAATAAATGCTCGTCTATCTTGACGTCGAGTAGATACGGCAAATCCCCATAATTACAGTAGAACAACTGCTTGGTCTCATCGTTCCACTGATCCCATATCTCTTTTAATTCCTGAAGGTTATTTTGCGTCACGCTGATACGGGTGTAGTCCCATAATTCTGACGTGTGCCCCTCGACTAGACTATCCCCTTTCTCTAATTGCATTTTCTCTGACCACATACGGACAGCCGTGTTATCTTCCACTTTATCAAGAAATTTGTTCTCCATGACAAGCTCTCTAATTTAGTAATCGAACGTGAATCGACACTCTTTTAAATATGAAATGACATGCAAACATAGCAAAAATACAATAAGTCAGTACAGTATACAAAAAACAAAACTCAAAGCAAATGAAAGAGAATCAAGCAATTATCTGGGTAACCGCTAGAGTTTAGTGCAGTACTATCTAGGGTGGGCTCCTAGGGTTTTCTACATGCGGTTTGGTTCTAAAGTTGAGGTACTCGAACCAGCAGATTCCTCGATCCTCACCCATTATAGGCTCATACGGACCGAGTTCAGTTCAGGGGAATACATTTCTCTATGGCTGCACGGAGATGAAAATCTCACGAATGATGTATCCCGAAAGCGATCCACTATCCTGCACGGAGGTGAAAACCTCACGAAGGAGTAGCTTCTCACTCCCACTTAAAAGAGGTAGGACCAAACGGTCCTTATGCAATATGATGCGAAAATATTCTACCAGACTCAAACCCTATCAATCATGTGAAATAACACAAACAAATGCAATAAAAGGATCGTAATTTTTCAAATCAGATTTTTAATTTTTGAGAAAAAGACAGAAAATAATCCATTTTACGGCTTGACTCTCTTTCGGGGTCCCCAATGGAGTCGCCAAGCTGTCGAAACCAATTTTTTTTAAAAAAACAGCAAGGAAACAAGAGTCGACTTTAAAAATGAAAATAGAGTTGCCACCAATCTTTTTTTCGAGGTGTGATTGGATCACCTTGAGATTGATCATTAAAACATTTTGATTTATTAAAATAATGATTTTGGCCTACAAAATTCGAGAAAACGGGTTCGGGAGTCGGTTACGCATGAGGAAGGATTAGCACCCTCGTAACGCCCAAAATTGGTACCGAATTGATTCATTAACGTCTTAATGTCAAAAATTTGAAAAGATTTTAAAAATACGATCCTCTTTGTTTAAAAGAAAACTTGAATAAATTAAATTGGATGCTAAGACCCTCTTATTTCGAAGAAGTAAAATGTCACGCCCAGTGAGTTAGGATACGACATTTCAAATCCTCGAAACTAAGCTTGTCTTTTGACTTTTAAAACTCATGCACTTAAGTTTAAGAAGGATATTCGGTTATTTGGGTCAAATGAAAAATCGAAACCTAGTAAGTTAGGGCACAATTTCTCAAAATTCCAAATACAGAATATTGCCTTTATTTTTAGAAATCCTTACCTCGAGATAACAAAATGTCACATCCAGTGAGTTAGGACACAACATTTTTGAATTCCCGAGAATAAGTTTTTTATTCAACTTATACGATTTTTAAAAAAGATAATCGGTTCTTTAGGCTCGACGAGAAAAATCGAAACCTAGTAAGTTAGGGTACGATTTCTCGAATCTCGAATTACAAAAAGATTGCTTAATAAAAAAAATTATGTATCGGACAAAGATTAATGTAACACGATTTTATAGTAAAATGTAGAAAATGAATTATGGTACTAATATGCATAATAGGCTAATAATAAATGCATTAATGTAAATGACAATAATAAGAGCAAAAATAAAAATAAGATAAATAATAAAAAAAACAAAATAAATAAATAAATAAAATATAACAAACTAATTATGAAAAATAACGAGTAAGTAAATAAATGAAAATTAAAAAAATTTAATTAAAAATTTAATAATAAACAAACAAATAAATGAATGAATATTAGGTAAAACAGTTTAAAAATAATAATAATATTAGTAATAATAATAATAAACGAATAGTAATAGTAAAAAAAATAATAGTAATAATAATAATAACAATAATGATAATAGTGATAAAAATAAAAATAATAATACTAGTAACAATAAAAGTAATAATAATAATAGTTAATTAATTAATTAATTTAATAGCAAAAATGAGAAAAGAAATAAAAAAAAGACTAAATTGAACTTAAAACAAACGTTTGGGGCAAATCTGAAAAATAAAATAAAGAGGAAAGGACCTATCCAAACACGCGAATAACAAGGAGGGGTCCAAAGGGCAATTTTCCCTTCTCCTCCAAAATGACGCCGTTCAAATGGTGACCGAACTGAAATCGCAATAAGTTATGGGGCAAAAATTTTAAAAAATAAAAACTCGATTGTAAAGTAATAAAAAAGCGGAAGGGCTAAAAGTGCAATTAGCCCTTCCATTAAAAAAACACGCGGATCCTAGCTTGGAGCGGGTCAGAGGCAAAACGGCGTCGTTTTGGCCTCCGAAAATAATACTCAAAACGGCGCCGTATGGGAAGGCTTTATAAGCCAAATTTTTTAGAAAAAAAATTAACCCTTTCATTTAAAAAAACTGAAACTTTTTTTTTTAAACTCTCTCCCCTCTTTACGATTTCCTGTCACCGGACCACCACCAGTCCGCCACCGCCGGCCACCGTACACGTTGGCCAGAACTCCCAAAAGTGCCCCCTTTTTTTGACCGTTTTGACCCTGTAACACCGATCGACCCCTAAACTTGTTAAAGGAGCCTTCGAAGATCAAAGAAAGACCGAAAAACCTTTCGGTTTCCTCCCTTCTGGCCACCAGCGAGGTAAGACCTCTCTCCTTTTTTGTTTATGTTTTTAGAGACTAAAAGTGAAATGAAAATAAAAAAATCAAAAATAGAAAAAAAATAACCTTCGGAGAACCTTTTCTTTTGTTTTCCGATCAATCGTTTTTTGTTTTTCTTTTCTATTGATATCGTGTGTAAAAAAAATACAAATGTTTTTATCGGTTTTTATAGCCGAATGTTGAAGAAAAAAAATACAATATATTTTTGTTTTCTTTGTTGTGCTGTTGTTTGTCCTTTGCAGGTACGGAGGCCGTACGTGGCGACGATGTGGAGGAGCGGCGTTGGAGGCATGCGGCGCACCCTAGCTAGGGTTTTCTTATATTTCTGATTTGGTTTAGGTTTTGGGCCATTTGGGCCTAGGGTTAGTGTTTGGGTTGGTTTGTAAATTGGGTAGTATTGGGCCTGCTATTTTATTCTGTAATTTGGACTTTTAAGACTTTGGACTCTTTTTATTTATTGGTTTTTTGTATTTATTAATTGGGCCCGGGCAAGTTTGGCCCTTAGAACACTAAATTGGCCGATCCTTTGGAGTGTGTTTTTAAGGCTGGTTTGATAGCATCTTAACTCAATAAAGGCTGTACTTTAGCTTAGGTCCGATTCAGGTCTAAAGTGGGAATCGAGGATTTTGCAAGTAGTGCTGTGGTTGTGCGAAACTAAGGTGTGGGTTCTATCCAGTAAACTTGAGTGTTTAAATTATATTTCTAGTGGTTAAATTAATGTTTACGCTTGTTGGTCGAGCTTAGTTAAATGGCAAAGTAAGTGATTTTAAGGTGGCCGAATCAGGTACATTTCGAGCCCTAATTAAATGGCATAGTTGCAAAATTAGCATGGTTGTCTGATTATTTGTAGGTGTAGTGTTGGTATGCAATGACATGGATGATTTGAAAATAAAATGAATGTTATTTTGTATGCATAGCATGTATTAATGTGAAATTAACGATTGAATGCATGAATTGTATGCTCGAGTGAAATGCTATGAAATGTAATGTTTGAAAGCTTGCTATATGCACTGGAAAATTGTTCTTGCAGCATGTTAAATTGCCTTTGAAATAATTATGAAACTGAGGCATGTTAGAATGTCACCGAATTGAATATGAAATGGAACATTTGATAAGTGCCACCACTGATTGGAAACGAATGATAATGAAGGCGTGTAAATCATGCCACTGAAATGTGAATGTAATGAAAACATGTTCCTGTTTGTATCTTGTATGTCACAATGCATGTGCATGGGGTGGGATATTGTGGATGACGGAGGAGTTCCGTGAAGTAACGATGACAAATTAAGTCCACATTAATGTTGTCAGTGTACTGCACTGGGAGTAATGGGGAGATTGGTGATTATATCGCATATTAATCTGCATTTATTGAACTGGTGGCTTGCCCACAAAATTGGTAGCTTGTCTGCATATTGATTGGCAGTATAACTACATTGTTTATAACGGTGGTTTAACCTCATCGAGTTCTACTCGTATTGTTTGGAGTTTGGCAGACGGGTTCTGGGAACTCATGGTGTGTAGTGGATGGATGGGTAAGAACCTTTTTGCATTGCATCATGCTCACGAAATACTCGAATGACATTAATTTATGCTATGTATTGTATTGTGTTGCATCGAATGGTATTGAATTAATGATTGTTTGTTGTATGAATGTTTGTGTGATTATACTATTATAGACTCACACTGAGCTAATTTAGCTCACCCCATAATGTCAAACGTCTCAGGTAATGCTCGAGATTGGGATCGAACCCGACATACGAAGTATCACCTCAGACACCAGAATGTTTTTAAATAAGTATTTTTAATAAGTTCTTTATTGGTGTTAGATTGTTAATTTTTAATGTCTTGGGTCTGTGGCTTGATTATTATTGTTTTGGGGATTTAGTGCATGCATGGATCATTGAAGCTTAATAACTGGTAATTGCATGTTATTTGGCTTAAGTAAAATTGACATTGTTAATCAATTTTTCACTGTGTTATAAATAAACCATTTTCGAAAAACAAATCGATAAAGCAATTAGATTTCCAAAATGACATGAATAATGGTTTTCCACTGCATTTTAAAGATTCATTTTTTGGTAAAACAAAATGTCAAATCAATTAGTCTTCTAAAATATGGCAACGATAATAAAATGGACTCTAAGTAAAGATGACCTAATTAAATGAATAATTTAATGTTATTTAATTTCAAGAGTGATGACTTTTCTTAAGTTAGAAAAATTAGGGTTTTTCGTAAGATTACCCAATAAACGAATGTTTTATCTAACTTGAATCACCAATAATAGTTTTCTTCAAAATTAGTCGTGTTAAGGAGTTTCAAAGGTCAAATGGTCTGCTTAGCCATTTTAGTGGCTAATGTAGCCTTCTCAATCTGGCCATAACGTCTAGATCGGGTTAGAGAGGTTACAGGCATAATGCTATCACCTTTCCTTTTTACTTCAACACCCAATATAACATTTTCTTCCCCATATCTTTCATGTCAAACTTGGAAGTAAGAATTTTTTTTTCTTAGGTACTAACTCATAATTTGTACTAAAAATTAACATGCCACCAACATATAAACAAATAATCACACAATTACCATTAACAAGTTCTGTTTATACAAGTTTATCTACTTCAACAAAAGAAAAACCATCATTTATTAGTATTTGATCAAAATTTTCATGCCACTATTTAGGTATTTGTTTCAAGCCATATAACTATTTGAGAAGTTTACATAAATTATATTATTGACTTGAAATGACACAACTTTTGGGTTGTTTCATATAAATTTCTTCTTCTATATCTTCATTAAAAAAACTTTTTATCATACATTTGGTGTATAAAAAGTTTGTGTATAGAGGCTAAAGCCACTAAAATCTGGATTGAAGAAAATTTTGTTATCGAAGCAAAGGTATCAAAATAAACTATGCTTTTGTTTTTGTGTAAAATATTGTGCAACTAGTCTAGTTTTGTATTTTTTTAAATAGAACCTTCAAGTTTAAGCTTCTTTTAAAAAATCCATTTGCAATCAATAGGTTTTATCGCATTAAGTAAATCAACTAACTTTTGAGTTTTGTTTAGTAAAATAGAATTAAGCTATACTTTAATAGCTTCTTTCCAAAAGGGAGCATCAAAAGAAGAAATTGCTTCAGAATAAGTTAATAGATCATTTTCCACCAAATAATTATAAAAATCATGTCCAATAAACTTTTTAGTTCTAGGTCTTTTAGACCTTCCCAAATCCTCATATCCACAACCATTTTGTATAACAAGTGTATGATAAATATTATCGATTTTTAAAGGAAAAATATGCTAAAAAAATTCATCATTTTTGTCTCAAGTATAATATTATGATCAAGTGCATCACTATTCATAATAAGAATTCTAAAGGCAATACTATGTTCGGTGTAATCAATGAACATGCAAGCATAACTCATATTCTTTTTCTTAAAATCAAAGGACATAATTTTTAGAAACCCTCACATTTTCATAAATTTAAGTTAGAAATAATAATCTTCAAAACATGAAGTGTCTTATCATTTTAATATAAGGAATCTAACACACATAAATGATATGCAAATATTTTTCAAGTACATTTAAACCATAATTTTGTTTTACTTATATGATGACATATATTCAAAAATTCTATTTTTAACATGTCACATTCGAACAAATGATAAACTAGGCATTGTTATTAATAATTTTTAAATAAAAAACAAATAATATATGGTTACAAAAGTCCTTTCTCACAAAAGTATATTTTCAATCATTATGACCTTGTTACATTCGAACAAAACTTTCACTTCAACTTTTCTTAATAATCCAGTGGAGACCAAATTGGTTCAAACATTAGGATTATGAAGCACCTCATTTAGGCTAGGTCTTTCTAGATGTAAGTTTGAACAGAACCTTGTCTTTTCTGAACACGTGGAGTTTCAAGAATCTCTAAGACAGATAGCCTTTTCTGCTTCTTCCACTTGGGAGTATGACACAAAGGTATTTTAAATACCACAAATATGCTTAGTAACACCACTGTCTAACACCTACTCTTTCATATTAGTCACAATATTGACTTGAGAAAAAACCACAAAAATTATATCATCTACTTCGACCAAATTAACATTTGGTTTAATAGGATTTTCATTTCTCTATTCTTGATTTCCAATTTGTCATCACAATTGAATAAGCACCAGGTAGATTCCGAAGAAAGAGAGGTGTTGTACATGACACTCTTAAGTACCAAGTCTTTCCTAACCAGAACCATTCCTAGACATGCAGTTTCGCATGATCACACTTATTTTCAGCAACCAACTATGGATTTACAACACAATAATTTTTTTTCCTTCTTTTCTCAATTTTTTAAAGCTTGTAACAAATCCAAAAAATATATAAATTCATCATAAATCATGTTTAAAATAAATGCAACTCATATATATATATATATACATATATAAACATGCAATTCAAAGGAAATAAATTAAACTTACATAATTAAACAAATCCGATAATATGGTAAAAAATAAATTTCTCATCATAGTTACAATTTAATATTTTATCATTAAATCCTTAAGTTTTTTTAAACTCAAGTTTTAGTCCAACCTATATTAAAGGTAAAATTAATATTAACCAAGTCCCCAGTAAATTCACATTATTATTACATTAAGAATTTCACTTTATTAAACTCCAATTTAAGACCCACTAAGTTTTCAATGATAATAAATGAACTTACGCAACATAAAATCATGGATTCATGCTTCATTCAAACAATTAATCATAGAAATAACATACTTACATGCAATCAATATTTTATTCTTTTCAAAATTAAATCAATTTTAGCATTTTGGAAATATTTAGATCTCACGCCTTTTTTATTCCTATTATTGATGCATGGAAATCTCAAATGCTAAGAATACTGATATCATTGGGATACATGCAGTAAGACAACAATAAAAGCAAACACATGGTATGTTTATGGAATGACATAACCAACATTAGGATAATAATGGCAACAACGAACATGGGCATCAACAATGCAGACAACATCCAAGTACCAAAATATCCCTAAGATTGTTGGCAAATATTACACCAAGTTGACTAATTGGGAATGGGATGAATAGCTTGAGGGGGGTTGGACACCGTCCTTAAGGATATTTCATCGTATAGTGTATCACTTAGGATTTAACAAGCTCTTCCATTATAAAACGAGATCATGAATCCATAATAGATCTCAACAGAAAATACTCAGCAAATTCGAAAGGATGGAGAGGATGAGTGAAAGAATAGCGTTCTTGAGGTGTGTTCAGAGTGAAAGTGAGCCATGATATTTATATGACATTTATTGGCTAAAAATAACAATGGTGAATGAATAGATTGACTTAACTAAAAATAGTTTGAAAATGATTCAACGAATTTGCACTTGACTAAATATAAATTCATTTGGTTAAGCTATTTTTAGCTTTGATAAATATAAGTGTTACTAGTTAAGTAATTTATTTTGCTTCGACTCTAAAAAATTACACTAAAAAAGAAGTCCAAAAACAAAAAAACTCAAAACTACATTACACTAGTTTTTTAGGCACAATACACATTTCCATCCTCTCAACCTAGTTGTTATTAATTTAATGAAACAGAATGGCTTATAAACAAAATTCTCAAGGTTTTTTTAAGGAATGTGGGAGTTGGTTCTTTTGAAATATCTTAATTTCCAACATTACCTACTAATGCAAATTGGGCTAGATGCATACAGAAAAATGCCAAACTTGCTCGCGATGCGGCAATGGAAAGAATTCATGCTTTTAAAGTTTGTATGGTATTGAAAGGAGCTTGAAACTAGTTGTGGTAGGAATCCCTTCGATGGGAGAAATATTGTTGGTTAGATAGAACCAATGAGTAAGTCTTTGTCAAACACTCACTTTGATAAATCTCTATTTATATTGTAGGTTTTGTGGATTAATGCAATGAATTCCTAGGTGCATCGACGACGATAACAACAAGAAGGTGTAAGGCACTTGGCAGAAAGTTGCAACCTAAGACAACTAGAGTACAACATGGCTAACTTAAGACTAAGATGGTTGGTCATAGCGATCAATACGTTTAAATGGACAACGCAACAACAATCTTGGTTGAAGGTTAAATTTGATAGAGCCATAGATAATCAATTGAAGGAGGGAGGGAGTTAGTGTGATCACCTGAGACTTTGAGGGTTATGTGTTAGGAGAAGCTACCATGTCATTGACACAATGCAGCGGTCCATGTCTAGTAAAGCTTTGGCTGCAACGAAAGCACTGGAAACCATTATTTAGATGGGTGTCGAATAATTATTTTGTGCGTATTTAATCCTGAAAAAGCTAGGGGAAATACCAACGATTTGTCATTTGATGGACCAGTGATAGATGAGGAAAGAGGACTACTTAAAATTTCACTAGATGTCAGGTGAATCATGTCGAGCAAGGTGGCAGTGAAGCTACCTATTGTCAAGCAAAATTTGGGTGTAAACTGAATGATCCTATGCATTTGGTTCTAAATTTTTTTATTATATTTTGCATCCAACATGTAGTTGCTAATTTAATTACATGCAAATTGATGATTTCACTGAGAATCTGCTCAACCTTGCTTTTGGATTTTTGAGTTGAATTTATAGACAAGTTAAAATAGTAAAAATATGGAAGCTGAAAATTGCAGATGGAGAGAATCCAAGGTTGAGAACAGTGAACATATACAGTATATATATATATATATATATATATAAAAATAATAAGTATTTATTTTATTATGTTCTGACTTTTCTATGTCATCTAATATACAATTCAATCTTAATTACAGTAGATAAAAAATTAATAGAAGTAAATTTTTTAGAAGTGTCAATTACCATAGGTAAAAGTATTAATTTTTTAAGGATGAAAACATTTTCTAATTATATTAATAAACTTTTTTAAAAAAGTGTTGGCCTTAGCTTTTTTATTTTTTACTTTTTCTTTTTTTGCCAGAGTTTCATTATTTTATTTAATCACTTTAATTTTTTGTTAAAATTTAAATTTTGGAAACAAAATGATATATTACTCAAAATTGATAGAATTTTTTTCATTTGAATAAATACTGAAAATGTTACATATGTAATACTTTTATCCGTCTCGACATATAATATGAATGGGAGATATTATTAGAGCATGTACAGAACCAAAAATTTGGGGTTGCTTAAAATGTTGAGTTTTAAACGTTTTCTTTATAAAATCATAAAAAATAATTAAAAATAATTTGAACGCTTTAGAAACAATTTAAAATCGTTTAAGAATGATTCAAGAAAGATTAGAAGTGTTTAGGACTCAAAATGGACAAAATAGTGTAATCCAAAAAAATGTTGGAAGAGTGCTAAAGGGCGTAACATCACCTTTTGGTTGGGCAATGTGACAATGTTGTAAAGGGGGCAAATGTTGCAACGTTGCAAAGCTGTGAATCCCAAAAACATCCCCAAACACTACCAAAAACATATCAATAGGTTTCAAAGCATTACAGATCAATTTCTAAACTCAAATACAAGACATAAATACGTTCAAATCAAGTAACGGGGTAAAACTTGATTAAAACACCAAAAATCACTTGAATTACACTTCAAATTTTGCAAATACAATATCCAAACTAGTCTTTATGTACATGCCAAAGTTTAAGTATCAAAGTAACCCATTAAAAATTTAAGTTTGAGCATTGTAAATTAGAAAAAAAAAAAAAGTTTTATTGGGTTACTTTGATACCAATATAGAGTCTCTTACCATTTGTTTTATTGGAAAAGTTTTTTTTTTTTTTTTCCTTTTTGGGTTTTACAAATTTATAGACGTGGAATGCCTCTGTTTTAAAAGCCGAAAGATTTGGTTAGGAAGTTTGAGAATCAAATTGATAGAATTTGTAAATGTGAAGGGTTAAATTTATTAAATTATTTAAAATTAGGATAAAATTGATAGAATATATAAGTAGTAAGAATTAAATTGTTATTATACTAGGTAGAAAAAAACTTTCTGTTATCAATTTAACGGCGATGACCAAAATAGGAATGAATTCAAACATTAGTGTCTAAATCAAAAAATTTTAAAGTTAAGTAACCAAAACAGGAATGCGAATATAGTTCAGTGACCATTTATATAGTTTGACCTAATACTTTTAAAACTCAATTAAAAAAAAAAAACTTAAAATTAATTGAAAATACAAGTTTTATTTTTTAGAATTAAAATCTGAGTTATATTTTGAAACCATAGTGAAATAAAACCAAAAAGGAAAGTTTGTAATCTTTTATAAGATTGTCAAAATAAGGGGACTCACCTTATTGATTTGATCTCGTGAATCACCATTTTTGACCATTTAAATGCTACTACATTTTCAACAATTTTATCACATTTTTTCTGCTTCTGTTTTTGCCATCTTAAATCAATTATACGTTCAACTTCCTATAACTGTATATTCAAACCTTGCAATCCTTTTATGGCAGGCTAAAAAATGTACCAAATTCAAAGGTTTTCCCTTTTCTTTTCTCAAATGGATTCACTTGTTTGAATCAAATAATAAAAAAATTTAAACGGATTTCAAACCGATCAAGTTAAAAAACATATTAAATTATGATATACTCACAATTTAGATTAAAAAATCTAAAAAACAAATAAGATTTAAATGTTAAAAATCAAATCTCTATTATATGTATATTTTTCTAGATGTTATATAACAATATAAAAAACATAAACACTCTCGTAATAATTTTTTTTTATTTTTTAAAAATAAATTTTTAATTATTTTACAACCCAGTTGAAATTTAATTGATGAATCACGTTAATTCAATCATTAACTTTTATGTTATTTTAATAAAAGTAACATTTTAAAACTGATTTTTATCGAATTAATTCAAAAAATTTTCCCACTCATTACGCCAAACCATATAAAGTTGAGCAAAATTAATTAACTAAAATTTACTCTGTATTGGCGTATCACAGATTTTGTTAATGGGATAAATTCCATATTTGTCCCCTGTACTTTACCAAAATCTTTAATGTGGTACTTATAGTTTTCAAATGTTCAATGTGCTCCCTGTACTTTTCTCCCTTCTTATAATCTGGTACCTGATTTCAACGGTTTTAATGTCTGACATGTTAGGTCACGTGGACCACTCTTATCACGCCACATGCCGAATTTATGTAGGAAAAATGACAACTCAACTCAAGGGACTTTGAAACAGTTTTACCATTTTTTTCTTTTCCAAGGCAAACAATAAAAGAAAAACGTTTTTAAATTAAAAAACCCATTAGATACTTTGACCAGAAAACCATCCCACGATTTAATAACAAAAAAAGAAAAGAAAGAAAAGAAAAGAAAGAAACTTAGGGTTTCATGGCGGTGGGGTTAGAGAGATCATTTTAAAAATCTGATCGGTGAAAGATCGAGGATCGATGAGAAGAAGCTACTGCTACCGTTCCATTTGTAAGATGAACCGACAGTCGAAATGAAAAAAAAAAAAATCCAAATCAGAGTTTAAGTTCAAGCAAATAAAAAATCCAAGATCAATGAGAAAATGGCTCAGGATGAACATTTTTGTAATGATCCGATTTTCAGAGGTATTAAAAAATACGATTTTAAAACTCCATTTTCGTGAATCAAGTCTGTAAATATTAAATATATTAAAGATTGATCCAATAATTTTGCCGAATTAATAGTTAATTAAGGCCCAAAGACTAAATTATAAAAGTCCAACCGTTATAGATTTCTAATTAACAAAAGGCTTAATGACTTAAATTGCAATTAGCAAAATGTCCAAAATGGCAATTAAACCATTTTAAAGTTGAATTTAGTGGATGGTGATGTCAAAATGCAGTGAGAATGATTAAAGTTAGATTAAATTAATTTAAACCATGTTTATGTTAATTAAACCTTAATTAAACTATATAAGTTAAATTAGTGGATGAAAAGTCATCTTCTTCTACCATTTCATCTCATTGTCGTCCATTGAGGTGTTAAAAACCTAGAGAAACAAGCTTGACATTCAACCAACATTTAGGTATGAAATTTAAATCTTTTTCTTGTAAGTTTTATAGATTTGAGGTCATGGGAGCTTGATTTAGCTAGCCTATATACCAATTTGTAAAACTGTTAAAGTTTTAGAAAGTTTCCATTGTTGATTTCTTAAAGAATCAGGCTTGAAATTGATAAATTTTAAGCTTAGTTTATGAAAAGGACTATATTGTAAAGTTAATTGAGCTTGTTTATTAACTTTGTTACATTAGGGACCAAATTGAATAAATGTGAAACTTATCATGAAATTATGTTAGAAATAGAAAGTATAAGGTCCTTGATGAGACTATATGAAATCGTATTTTAATCCGAAGCTAGGAATTGAAATTTATGACTATCCCGAGTTTAGGGACTAAATTGAATAAAATATAAATTTTTAGGGATATATAAAAATTGAGTTCATATAGGTTCATTCATATCATGGCATAATATGAAAATGTTTGGTATTGATTGGTTATATAAAATAATTGTATAGATCAAGAATTGGATCAAAGTGGAGCTAATAGAAGAAAAGCTAAAATTGCGGATTAGTCCTTAAAGTAATCCACTCTTTTCACATTTTGAATAGTTAAGTTCATATGGAACTTACTATTTTATTTTATGTTATATGTTATCTTGTATCTGGTTTCAATTATACATGTTAGTGCAAAAAATTAAAACAATTGTGAATTTGGCATGTACGACTAGTATGCATTCAATTGAGATGTTATGTGATATTTGGTTATAATGAAATAGTACAAGGTTCATATGTGAAAGGCTGAATGTGTACAGGGCATGTAATTAAGGCATGTGATCATACACCGCGTATAATATGAATATATGAATAATTATAGGGATGATATTGTAATATGAGAAATTGAGGCCTGTGTGAACTTAGTAAAATGTTAGGATATGTTTGGCATGCCAATATGGTCTTGTGTGCGCTTGTATGGGGATTATCATAGGTTTATCGGGATCCAACATTCATTGTAGATTACCGTTATGTGACACAGGTTTATCTCGGATGAGTAACCTGATGTGTTGTGATATCGGTTTAGCTTGAATGGGTAACCTGATATATATATTCAACTCGGACGAGCAACTTGGTGTGGTGTAGTTTACCCGTGTATCCGAGTCCATTTTATTAGGGTTTATTGAGTGAATTGATATAAATGAACTTGTAAACTTGTAAAGAGAGTGAAATGGATTGTTGGTAATCAAATTGAATTGTTATTAAATGAAATTGATTGTAATTGATGTATTGATGAAATTGATAGTAGAGAAATGTGATTGTTTTGATTCATGTGTGCTTGATATAGATTTATGATTTGTTAATTGAATATGCAATTATGATAAGTAGAAGAAAGTGACATAAAATGGTATGCCTAAGTAACATGTAGCATTTGATGATCTTGTACATTGTTTAAGCTCACCTTGTTGATGTCTGATTGTCATGTCCTAGACAACAATATGCCAAACTAAGGTTTCATTTATACTTGCATAATAATAAGGTAAGTATAATATCTTTCAAATGAACTTACTAAACATTCTATATGTTTACGTTAGTTGTTTTCCTTCCCTTGTAGATCGTTACCTTGCGGAACTCCCGAGTCAGATCAAAGTGAAGCTCACACTATCATCAAATCAGTAGAGTTATGCTCATTTTGGTTAAAGTGTTGTGACATGTATATAGGATCAATAAGTTACTTGAATTGTGAACATAATGTGTGTACCAATGAGGTAGTTTTGGTAATGTTTGTGTTGCACATGCTAGCTTATCATTTGAACAAGTTAATGCTTGATTTTGGATGCTAATTTGATGAATGACTTATATAGTGCATGTTTAGTTATGTTTGATATCACTAAAGATAGTGATCATGCATTTGTGTGAATTGTTATGTTAAGGATTGAAAGGTGAGATTGCTTAGGTATAATGAGTTGATGAGTAAATAAGAATTGACATGTTTAGATGCAAAGCATGAAATGTGATTCGCTTATATTTCGGTTATATCTAAATGAAACTATATAAGTCCTTGATTTTTCATATAGTATAAGTAAAGATACATTTGAACTTAGATGATGACCATAATGTATTTGACATGTTTGAATGACATGTTTAGGTGATTGTATTAGCATGGGATGGTATGGAATGAGGATGTTTTTAGTTGTTAAAAGATGTTTGCAAAATTTAGGTTGATTTGCAACTGGTTGAATTAGGTACCAAATGAAATTTAAGCCAAAAACAGAGCCTTATCATGACTACCAACTCCCAATGTAATCTGACAGAGAGTATTGTCGCGACGTCGAGGTGCATGACGTCGCGACGTGACTTATTGATTTAGTGACGTCATGATGTAGAGATGATGAAGTCGCGACGTCATTCCGAGAATTTCAAAATTTTACAATTTGATCTTAGTTCATGCTTGAGTTAACAAAAGAGCTTTCGTAAGCTCGTGCAGGACCCGAAAATGATTGTGTTGCATATTTAGTATGTGAATGATACTTGTTTGCATATGTGATTAGTTAAATGTTGAAATTTTTTCTAAAATTGCTCCGACAACGAATGTAGCATTCTACAGCTCAAACCCGACGATCAGGTTGGGTGAGAGGTGTTACAATTTTCTTTTTCTTTTCTTCTTCCTCTTTAATTTCCCATTTGTGGTTGGATTTTTTTTTTTAAATTTGTCCATTTGGGTAATTTTTTTTTTCTAAAATCTCTCAAAGATTTAATATTTTTGGTGAATATGTGTGAAAACTATCTCTAGGTTTTTCAAAAATATGTTTTTGCCTTGAAATTTGAGGTTCCTTGGGATTTATTTTTTATGCATGGACTACTTTTTGTGCAGTTGTTGCTCTGAAAAAGAGTCTCGCTTAAACCCACTATAGTTATGTTGTAACTAGCCTTGATGAGGGAGGATTGAGGCGGTGATAGGGAGGAAGAGGAGAAGTAATAGGAGGCAACAATTGAGGTCATTGTACTGAGTAAGAGTGAGTGGAGATAAGCTGCTACAGTTATAGATGGTTGAGACAAAACAAGGGAAAGAGACACCAAGTTAAAAAGGAATGTTAAAAGCTAAAACATCATTTTTTACAAGATGGGTTTTTTGAGAAAAGATTTGTGTTTTTTAAGATGATAAGATAATAGAGAAAGAAAATATATGATATATGAAAGAGAAAAAAATTGAATATTGAGAAGAGATCCACGTTAGAGATTGACTTTAATAAAGTTATTTTTTTCCTTGGAAAAGAAAAAAATAGTAAAATTGTTTCAAAAATCCTTGAATTTATGAAAAGGAAAAAATGATAAAATTGTTTCAAAGCCCCTTGAATTGACTTGTCAGTTTTTTCCTGTGGAAATGTGACACGTGGCATGATAAGAGTGGTCCACATTTTCTAACATGTTAGACATTAATGCCATTAGACATAGTTACCATATTGGAAGACGAAAGCAAAGTACAGGGGTATGTTGGACAATTAGGGTGAGTTTAGATGAGCGGTGTGTTTATTTGCGGTTAGTGTAAAAACAACGATGATGGTGAGATTAGATACTATAGCGATATTGTAACGTAAGATAAAAAGTAAGTTAAATACACCGTACCGTACCGCCTATCTAAATTTACCCTTAGAAACTTTAGGTATCACATTGAAGTTTTGCTAAAGTAAAGGGGGTAAATACGCCACTATCCCTTTTGTTATGATGGCTATTATACCGAAACCATCTGTTTGGATTACAAAGTCCAGCACGTTTGAATCATTTTCATCTCACTTGAACTTAAATTTTCCAGGGAAGGTTTATTGCTCCAATCATCCCACTAAATTTTATCGTTCGTGTTATATCCGTACTTTTTATTTGTATTATCCTCATTCTTTTGCTTTTTTTTTTTTTTTTTTTGAATTTAAACTTTTAAAATAACTTTATTAATTTAATTTTAAAAATTAGTGCATATGGTCCCCAATGCATATTTTATATCTCCGTTTCCAATTGTAAATTATTTCCTTTTTACTTATTTTGATTTAGAGGTTTTTCAATTTTTATTTATTATTTTAATATGATTATATATTGATAAAATATTTAAATAAATATATTAAATAATTTTACAATATAATATTTAATTATGAATTAAATATTCAAATAATTTATAACTTCAATTATATCTAACTTTTAATTTTACAAACATTTAATTGGAGCAATGGTTAAAATTCCTACATGGTACCCATACGACATTTTAAACTAATGTGTCTTTGATATTTTAAGCAATTTAATATTTTTAACTATCATTTAACATTAATATAAATTTAATTTATACTTATTATTTAATATACATATAGTATTAATTTTTTTATTATATATAAAGTTATTTTTATTTAATGTTCTTTGTGGTCATTCTCTATTTTCATTTTACTGTCACCGCTGCGATTGAATCAAAACACATATCTTATTATTGTTTTTAATCTTATCGCAATAGTATTCTATCTCACTACTATAGTAACTAATTTTACCACCATCACTGTTTTTAATCTCATTGAAGTTACTCACCGGTGGGTGGTGCAATTAGCTCCAATAAGATTAAGGGTGGGTTGCAGTGCAGTGCGTTTAATTTCCTTTTTGTCTCACGCTACAGTATTTAATCTCACCGCCACCGTTATTTTTACACTAACTGCAGGTAAACGCACCGCCCATCCAAACCCACCCTAAAAACAATGGTAACGGTGAGATTAGGTACTGTAGCGATGTGATTGAGTACTATAACAGTGAGATTAAAAGCAATGGTAGAATGTGTTTGGATTCAATCGCAGTTATAACGGTAAGATGAGAATGAAAGATGACTATTAAGGATATTAGTTTAAAACTAGTTTATGATATACTATTTGAAACAATTTTTATTACAAATTAAAATATATTTTTTTTCTTAAATAATAATTTAGAAATAGAAAAATCATATATATATTAAAAATAAATAATTTAAAGTAATTTTATATTAAATAATAATTAAAGTTATATTTATAATAATAATATTTATATATTTAATAAATTTTGATACATGAGCATGAAGTTTAAACATGGGAACTAGATTTGTTTTGATGTAATAAATCTTCAACTCATAGAAGTGAAAGGATGATAAATTTATGAGAAATTTATGCTTTGTTGGACTTGAATCTACTCTCTAGTTCAGTAAAACAAAGATAAATGACTTTTTGTCCTCTAATTGACCGCATTCACCCGTGCGGATAAAACAAACAATTTTATAAAACAATTTAAAAGAGGTTTTTAACTGCAAGCGTGTTGTAATGTCTAGAAAGTTAGTGGTTTCGTAACCCCATTTACGATGATCAAGCCCGCCAATATTAAATATTAATATTTAATATTTACGAGGTTAGTATAAGGTTTAATTAAAATTTGGTCATTTAATTTTGTCAATTAGATAATTAATTAAGGTACAAAGACTAAATTATAAAAGTGATAAAAATTAATCGTTATAAAATTTTTAATTAACTAAACGACCAATACAATAATTGGATCTTTCTTAAACTACCAAACAGTGGTGGAAGACAACTTTCATCCATCAAAATTTGTTAATCATAAGCTAAGTTAATTAAAATTTAATTTAATTAATTAAGATTTATTAATTTAATCTAAGTATAAAAGGAAATTAAAAATAAAACAAAACCATTTTTTCTTCCTTCTTCTTCTCGTCTCTTCACCGAAGCTATAGAAAAATAATAGGGTTTCAAGCTTTCAATCTTTGGTCCTTCAATTTGTAAGCAATTTCAAATTTGTTTTAAGTAAATTTTATATTTTTGAGGTCTCAAGAGCTAGATTTAGTTAGCCCGTGTACCAATTTATAAAACTGTTAAAGTTTTTAAAATTTCCCATAATTGAATACTTGATTAAATTAGTGTTAATTTATTAGATTTTAAGCTTAGAAAAGAAAAAAAAAAGACTAGTTTGTAAGTTTAATTGCTAGCTTTTTAACATAGGGACTAATGTGCAAAAAATTCAAAATTGATGTTAAATTTCTATAATTATGGATAGTAGAGGACTGTAGAAGGATGAAATTGAGATCGATTTCAAAATTGAAGCTCAAATTTGAAAATTATAACAATTCCAATTTTAGGGACTAAATTGAGTAAAAAGTAAAACTTTAAGGACATTCAAAAAATGAAAATTAGTATGATTCATGCATTTAGTAGACTATTATGAACTATTTGAAATTGATTAATTGAATTGAATTCATATAGATCAAGATTCAATCAAACCGAGGATAACTAGGGGAAAGACAAAATTAACGAATAGTCCTTGCAATTCAAATTGTTTGCCGATTTTTTCATGTAAGTTCATATGACGTAATTGTGTTTAAACCTTTATGTATTTAATATTGTGAATATATGTATGATTTATTGAACTTTGAATTGTTTACGATTTAGTACAAAATGTGAGAATTGGACATATTATAAAGAAGTAAGTATGAACTTAAATGTTGAAATTACCCTGATGAAACTTCGTAAATGTATCGTACACATGGATACTATAACGACCAGATAGTCAGGGGTGTCGGAAAGTGTATTTTCGGGGCTTCGTTTCTACAAATCGGACTAGTAAATATTTTTATTAAATATTTACGGAGTCATATTAGAGGCGAATTAAATTTTGGATAAGTAATTTTCATGAATTAGGAGCTATTAAGGTATAGGGATTAAATCGCGTAGGTGTTGAAAGTTGAATTATAGATTGAAATTAATTAAAGGGACTAAATAAGTAAATATACCATTATTTCCTTTTAATGGTCATAATGAAACATTTATGATATGTATATATATAATATATATTATGTTAACTTAATATATAATTTATTATAATAATAATAGATAGTGCATTAAAACAAATCAAAACTCATTTCTTTCTTTTATTTCACATGCAAAACGAATTAGGGAAGGAGAAAGGAAGAGCACGCACGACTATAAGAAATTTTAGGGGTTCAGACTTCAATTGAAAACATCGTTTGAAAATCCTCGAGTAAGAAGGGAAAAGACAAGGTCGACATTGAGTAGCTCGGAATATACGGTTTGTGTTTCTATAATCCGAAATAATTTATAAATTGTTGCATATTAAATTGTTTGCATATGGTAAGTAATTGAGATGGGTACTCTTGTATTTTAGGTTGAATTAAATCAATTAATGATTATGAATATCAAGAAATGTGATGCTTTTATAAATATTGAAATGAATATGTGTAATTGAGAAATTGTGATTGCTACCAAACTGAATACATGATTATATGTAATCATGTACATAAATGAAATTAGGACATTGGTTGTATTGTAAAGTGAATAGAAGCAACTGTTTCGGGCTAAGTCGGATATAGATGGCATGCCATAAGATAGGAAGAATTCAAGGATTTCTTCGAACTCGAGTCGATGAGGCACTAGGTGCCAATTTGCTTCGATTTAACCGATGAGACACTGGGTGTCAACTTATATAGCGCTGGGTCTAGTCGTGTTAATAAGGGGAATTAAATGATAAAATTTATGTGTTGATATTGAGATGACAAGGATGAGAAATGGATATGAAATGGGAAATGGAATATGAAATGATGAAATGAGATATAAATATTGAAATGAATTCATGTATTGAACAAAGAGATGTCATGCCATTGCATGAGTTGAAATTATCAAATGCTATATGAAATGTCATTGACATGTACTAGAACATGTGGAATCTAGTGGATGTGTATAAAGAATGAGCAAATTTATATTATTGAATTGAAACATATGCTCTTAACATTACTTGTTGCATTCCTACATTTTAATTACTCATATAAAGTTTAAATTGTTCGGATTATAGAAATACCATTGAGTTATACTCAACGTACGGTTTTGTTTTCCGTGCAAAGGTTAGGTACTTTTCAGCTTACTATCAACTCAGCATCCAGCAACGATCCCGGACTTAAGTGTGGTGATGTTCTATTTTGAAATGGCATGTACCTAGGAGGTCTTTTGGTTGATGTTGTTGATAATGTTATGATATTTTGGTTTTCAAGTGAAATGAATGGTTATTTGTATATATAGTTGTGGTCGAGGCTATGTTTTGGTATGATAGCCTAGCTTAATGTAACAGTCCGATTTATACCCTAATCGGAATAGTGGTTTCGGGACCACAAATCCGATTCTGTATAATATTTTAATATTATTTTCTGTGCCCTTGATGAGTGTTTAAGCATGTATTAAATTTTCGTAAGTTAATTTGTCCGTATATATGTTTAATTTGACAAAAGGATTGTATCGCATTAAATGTGAGAGTTGCTTGCTATTTGTTAAAGTATCCATGTGTTGTGGCTTTGTAAAGGTGAAGGCCTTATGTGGCTATTAAACCACTATTTAGATAGTGGATGGATAAAGGTCTTAAATGCCCATATTACATAATTGTTTTAATTATATGAATGAAGGCTATTTTGGTAAATGAATTATTAACATTAGATTACTGAAACAAAAAGATGAGTGTTCATCTTTTATTTTCTTTTCATTGACCGAAATTAGTGAAGAAAGAAAAGAAAAGCATAAGAAAGGGTTCGGCCATAGTTGTGGTCTAATTCAAGGTTAGTTTTTGATAATTTCTACGTTTTTGTAATCGTTGTTTTGAGAGCTACAAAACCCATGTATCAATTTTGTGTATTGATGATATTTGTGAAATATGCCATTGATGATATGTTGAGCTTTGTGATGAGTTTAGTTGATAAATGAAAGATTTGAGCTAGATGAACATACTTTGTTCTTGAAGTTTTGATGAATTTAGCTAATTAGGGCTAAATTGAGAAAATATTATTTTTGAGGACTAAATTGAAAATTTGACGGAAAATATGGGCTTGTATGAGGTGTATAAACATTCGGCTAAGCATGTGTAAGTATTAATTTTGTGAATTTGATGTTTTGAGAAAGATGGACTAAATTGATAAATAGTGCAAATGTGAGGGTTAATTTGCAAATAACCCTAAATGTGTGTCCTTGGATTGAATTGAATGAATAAGTGAATAAAAGAGTTAATTCTGAATATGTATAGATCAAGAACCGAGGGAAAGCAGGACTTAGATCGCGAGAAAGCGAAAATGTAAAGTAGCCGTTTAGTTTACATTAAATCGAATCCGAGGTAAGTCATATTGCAAATAAATGTTGTTATATTGAATTGAGCTTATTTATAAGATTATTCATGAAAATGAATGCTTATGGGATGCTTTGTATATGAATTTCGAGTTATGGATGATATAGTGTTAAGTCCGAGAAGTCCCGTATGAACCTAGGAATATATAGGATTAGCTATGTCATGACATAGGTATTTGTTCTGTTTTTATCACGTAAGACCACGTCTGGGACATTGGCATCGATATGATCTTTACTTGTAAGACCACGTCTGGGACGTTGGCATCGATATGATCTTTACGTGTAAGTCCATGTCTGGGACATCGGCATCGTATTGATTCATGTAAGACCCTGTCTGGGACAGTGGCATCGATATCCGATTACATGTAAGACCTCATCTGGGATGTTGGCATTGTACGACCATTCCGAGCTTTCTGAGTATCCTATTAGATTCCTTACGGTTCAACGGGCAAGTCTGTGATATGAATGGCTAAGTGAATTGTATATCCGTTTCAGGTACGTTGATTTATACACTAAGTGTGTATATAAGGTAAGTACCTATGTGATCTTACTATGATTCTTAAATTGATGAATGTGGCCAAATGGTAAAGGATATGGACCAAGTATATATATATGTGAGAAATTTGCTATGTATATGAATTGTGCCAATGTGGTTATATGCTTATATGCTTTACATATTAAGTTTATTTGTATATGACTTACTAAGCTTTTGGAAAGCTTACTCGGTGTGTGTATTTTCTCTGTTTTATAGGTCGTCAAAGCTCTTTGAAGGCTCGGGACCGTCAAGGATAAATCATCACACTACTAAACCTATTATGGTACATTTTGGAAATGTATAAAGCTAGATATGGCATGTATAAGCTAGCATTTGGTATAAGTTTGTTATATGAATTTAGCCATGTGATTTGGCTAGTTATGATGTTGGGAATTTGCTTGAAAGAATGTGATATATGAAGTATGTTTTGGTATGGTTAGTTGAGGCATAATATGTTCAAGTTTTGATTAAGTGAATGAATGAAATATGTTTGTGATGAGATGAGTTTTAACATTGTATTTTAGTATGTTTGGAATTGGTATTGAATGTATAGATTGAATGGTTAATTTGGTATGTTTTTGTGTGTCATTTGAGTATGAAACGAGTTGGTAAACATTGCTTGTAGATGTGACCTATGTGGGTGGCATTTTGGCCTTGCAAATGGCCTATAATGTCACACGGTTGTGGCACACGGGCATGCATAGTGACCGTGGGGCTAAGTCAGCGGCTAGCCTAATAGCACACGGCCAAGACACACGGGCGTGTCTAGTAGCCGTGTGAGAAAGTCAGTATATGGCCTAAGAGTACACGGCCTTAGCACACGGGTGTGCTTGGTGGCCGTGGATGTGAAGTCAGATTCGACCATGGCCAAGGCACACGGGCGTGCTTGGTGGCCGTGGATGTGAGGTCAGATTCGACCACGGGGAGGACACACGGGGGTGTCCAGCAGCCGTGGGAGGCACACGGCTTGCCTACACGGGCGTGTAACCCCTAAAACTTAGAAAAGTTTTAAATTTTCGTGAAATTTTGTATGTGTTCCGGTTTAGTCCTGACCCTATTTCTAAGCATGCTTTAAGTCTCTATGACTTAGTTAAGGGACAATATGAGTGTAATTGATGAGTTACTTGATGAATTGTCTGTTAAAGTTTTCGATCTGTCAAGTAATGCTCTTAACCCTAATCCGGCGACGGACACGGGTTAGGGGTGTTACATTTGGTTGGTATCAGAGCTACAGTTTAGCTGATTCTCGGACTAACGTAGCATGTCAGAGTCTAGCTATACATGTCATATTTCTGAATTGTGATAGTGTGATGAATCCTGACGTATAAATGTGATTTTTGTATAGTAATAGATCCCGAAAGATTCGTAGCTGACGACATAGAAAGTAATGCGCCTACTCCCGCGCAAGGGACAGCGCCCTCTGATCCGAGATCGGCTACTAGCGGCAAGGGGAAGAAGCTAAACAAGCTTTCTTCTAAATGATGAGTGAATGGTTCACTCAATTCGTAAAGAATAACCCGACTGTTTCACAACCCCCGCCCTCAGTTAATCCCCCTCAGACATCAGTTGTGCCTCCGGTGATGGGTATAAATATGTTGAATAAGCCTCCGGTTGACAAGATCCGTAAGTATGGGGCTGAAGAGTTCTGAGCTAACCATGATAATGATGCTGAAAAGGCCGAATTCTGGTTAGAAAATACTATCCGGGTATTTGATGAAATGTCCTTTACTCCGGAAGAATGTATAAAGTGTATTGTATCATTGCTCCGAGATGCAGCGTATCAATGGTGGAAAACTCTGATATCTATTATTCCGAAAGAAAGGGTGACATGGGACTTCTTTCAGAGCGAGTTCCGGAAGAAATATATCAGTGAGAGATTCGTAGATCTGAAACGAAAGGAATTTTTAGAACTAAAACAATGTCGAATGACTTTTTCGGAATATGAACGAGAGTTTGTGAGACTGAGTCAGTATGCTCGAGAATGTGTATCATCTGAAGCTATAATGTGCAAAAGGTTCGAAGATGGGCTTAATGAAGACATCCATTTACTAGTCAGAATCTTAGAGATAAAAGAGTTTGTTGTACTCGTTGACCGAGCGTGCAAAGCTGAGGCACTCGGGAAAGATAAAAGAAAAGCTGAGTCAGAAGCTCGAGAAGTGAGAAAGAGATCTCAGAGTAGATCATTTCAGTCTGCTCCAAAGAAATTTAGAGATGATCAAAGCCGTTCGAGAGTTAATATGGGATATTCGAATAGAAATCGAGATAGATCACAAATGAACTCTAAAGCTCCAACAACTTCAGTGGCAAGTGTTGAAAATGTACGACCCGAGAAATCGAAATGTAAGCATTGTGGGAAAAGACATCCGGGAAGTTGTAGAATGAATGACAGAGCTTGTTACAGATGTGGATCACTTGATCATTTCATCTGTGATTGCCCCAGTCCGTGTCGAGCGCTCGTAATTTGAGAGCGATAATGCACACCGTGAGAGGTAGACCTTCGAAGAATGTAAGAAATGTCAGTGGTAGTCAGAGAACTACGAGAGAGACTGTTGCGAGATCCGAAGCTAGAGCGCCTGTCAGAGCGTATGCTATCCGAGTATTTGATTAGAAAACACTATCCGAGTATTTGATGAGATGTCTTTGACTCCGGAAGAAAGTATTAAATGTGTTGTATCTTTGTTACGAGACGCGACCTATCTATGGTGGAAAACTTTGGTTTCTGTTGTTCCGAACGAGCGGGTCACATGGAATTTCTTTCAGATTGAGTTTTGAAAGAAATATATCAGTCAGAGATTTATTGATCAAAAACGGAAAGAATTCTTGGAATTGAAACAAGGTCGCATGTCTGTTACTGAATACGAATGAGAGTTCGTGAGGCTAAGTCAGTATGCTCGAGAATGTGTATCATCGGAAGAAATAATGTGTAATAGATTTGAAGACGGCCTTAACGAAGATATCTGTTTGCTTGTTTGGATTTTAGAGATAAAAGAGTTCGTTGTGCTTGTTGATCGAGCGTGCAAAGCTGAGGCACTCGGGAAAGATAAAAGAAAAGCTGAATCTGAAGCTAGAGATGTGAGAAAGAGATTTCCGAAAAAATTATTTCAGTCTGCTTCGAAGAAATTCTGAGATGAACAAAGCCGTTCAAGAGTTAATGTGGGACATTCGAATAGAGATCGAGCTAGATCAAAGTTGAGCTCCAAAGCTCCGGTAACATCGATGGTAAGCGTTGGAAATGTCTGATCCGATCGACCTGAATGTAAGCATTGTGGTAAAAGACATCCAGGAAGTTGTAGATTAAATGATCGAGCTTGCTTCAGATGTGGATCGTTAGATCATTGCATTCGTGAATGCCCAGAGTCTGTTGAGCAAGAGATTATTCAGAATCTGAGATCTGATAATGTTCCTGCGAGAGGTAGACCCTCCCAAAATGCAAGAAATGTCAGTGGTAGTCAGAGAACTACGAAGGACTCAGTCGCGAGATCTGAAGCTAGAGTACCTGCCAGGGCATATGCCATCCGAGCTCGCGAGGAAGCTTCATCTCCTGATGTTATTACGGGTACATTTAGTCTTTATGATACTTCTATGATTGCATTGATAGACCCTGGTTCTACGCATTCATATATATGCATGAATTTAGTATTCAGTAAGACTTTGCCTGTAGAGTCTATTGAGTTTGTTATAAAAGTATCAAACCCCTTAGGTAAAAGTGTCCTTGTTGACAAAATATGTAAGAATTGCCCGTTAATGTTCTGAGATATCCGCTTCTCTGCTGATCTGATGGTATTACCATTTGACGAGTTTGATATAATTCTGGGTATGGACTGGTTGACATTGCATGATGCTGTTGTGAACTGTAAAAGAAAGATTATTGATTTGAGATGTCCGAATGATGAAATTGTACGGATTGAATCTAATGATTTGAATGGTTTGCCTGCTGTGATATCGGTGTTAAAAGCTCAAAAGTATGTGAAAAAGGGATATGAAGCATATTTTGCTTATGTAAGTGATTGAAAGTATCCGAAAAGAAAGTTGAGTCGAGTGCACTTGTTGTGCGTGAGCTTTTCGATGTGTTCCTCGAAGAATTGCGGGTTTGCCTCCGATTCGTGAAGTTGAGTTTGGTATTGAGTTGTTGCCTGGTACTACACCTATTTCGATAGCTCCGTATAGAATGGCACCAACAGAGTTGAAGGAGTTAAAGTTGTAGTTACAAGAATTAACTGATAGAGGGTTTGCTAGACCGAGTTTCTCGCCTTGGGGTGCTCTTGTCCTGTTTGTGAAAAAGAAAGATGGCACGATGAGAATATGCATCGATTATCGTCAGTTGAATAAGGTGACAATAAAGAACAAATATCTGTTGCCCAGAATTGATGATTTATTTGATCAGTTAAAAGGAGCTACTGTATTTTCTAAGATTGATCTGAGATCGGGATACTACCAGTTAAGAGTTAAAGATTCAGACATTCCAAGATCGCCGAGAACAAGGTATGGGCATTATGAGTTTTTAGTTATGCCATTTGGACTAACCAATGCTCTCATTGTTTTTATGGATCGATGAATGTAATTTTCGGGCACCGTATCTAGATTGATTTGTTGTTGTATTCATTGATGTCATTTCGATTTATTCACGTGATGAAACTGAACATGCTGAGTATCTGAGAATTTATTGCAAACTCTGCGAGAAAAACAATTGTATGCGAAATTCAGCAAATGTGAATTACAGTTGCATGAGGTTAGTTTTTAGGGCATATTGTGTCGACACGGGATTCGAGTTGATTCGAGTAAGATTTCTACTATTCGGATTTGAAACCTCCAGAAACGTATTCAAGTCCGTAGCTACGGGCTTAAGTGGTTATTACCGCAGATTTGTAAAAGGCTTTTCGACAATAGCTACTCGTTGACAAAACTACTTGAAAGATGTTAGATTTGAATGGTCGATAGATGTCGAAAAGTTTTGATCGATTGAAAACTATATTAATGAAGCTCGGTATTAGTACAACGAGAATCGGAAAAGAATTTATGATTTATAGTGATGCTTCATTAAACGGTCTGGGATGTGTTTTGATGCAGGAAGGCAAAGTTGTAGCTTATGCTTCGAGACAATTGAAGCCTCATGAAAAGAATTATCTGACGCAAGACCTTGAGTTAGCTGCGATTGTGTTTGCACTTAAGATCTGGCACCATTATTTATATGGTGAGAAATGTCACGTGTTTTTGGATCATAAAAGTCTGAAATATTTGATGACTTAGAAAGATTTGAACCTGCGTCAAAGAAGGTGGCTAGAGCTGCTAAAAGATTATGAACTTGTGATAGATTATCATCAGGGTAAAGCAAACGTTGTTGCTGACGCATTGAGTAGAAAATCATTGTATGCACTACGTGCTTTGAATGCTCAGTTAGATTTATCTGATGATAGTTCTGTGATAGCTGAACTAAAAACGAAACCATTGTTTATACAGCAGATATGTGATGCTCAGAAATCTGATAATAGTTATTAGCGAAACGGGTTCTGTGTGATTCAAATTCTGAATCTGAATTTTGAGTTGTTGATGATTGTTTGAGATTTCGAGGTCGTATCTATGTTCCGAGGAATCCGGAGTTGATTCAGTTGATTTTGAGTGAAGCATATAATACTCGTTTTTCTGTTCATCCGGGGAGGACTAAAATGTATCATGATTTGAAGCAACTCTATTGGTGGTCTGGTATGAAACGAGACATTTCGACTTTGTTTGAAATGTTTAATCATCGACAAGTGAAAATTTGAACATCAAGTTAAAATGCAGGTTGCTACAACTGATTCTCGATTCTTGAGTGGAAATGGGATAGAGTAACGATGGACTTTGTTTCGGATTGCCTCGGACTCAGAAAGAAAGATGCGATTTGGGTCGTAGTTGATCGATTGATGAAATCGCCCATTTCATTCCGATAAGATCGACTATTCACTTGATAGATTAGCCGAGCTTTATATTTCTAAGATTGTGAGATTATGGAGTGCCACTATCCATTGTGTCGATAGAGATCCTAGATTTACATCGAGGTTCGGAAGAAATTGCAAGAAGCTTTAGGCACTAAAGCGCATTTCAAGATGACTTTTCATCCGCAAATGATTGTCAATCCGAGCGGATCATTGATTCTCGAAGACATGTTAAGGTCTTTGCATACTTGAGTTTAATGGTTCGTGGGAGAAAGATTTGCCATTGATTGAATTTGCATACAATAATAGTTTTGATCGAGCATCGAATGGCACCATATGAAGCTCATGCGGACGTAAATGTCGTACACCTCTGTATTGGACCGAGCTCGGTGAAAATAAGCTACATGGAGTTGATTTAATAAAAGATTCGAGCAGTAAAGTGAAATCGATTCGAGATTGTTTGAAGGCGACATCGATCGCCGAAGTCTTATGCGGACTTAAAACAAAAAGATATAGAATTTGAGATCGGCGACAAAATATTTTTAAAAGTGTCTCCGTGGAAAAAGGTACTCCGATTCGGACGTAAAGGCAAGTTGAGTCTGAGGTTCATCAGACCGTATGAGATCATTGAACGTAACGGGCCTGTTGCATATAGATTAAGGTTGCCCTCTGAATTAGAAAAGATCCACAATGTGTTTTATGTCTCGATGCTCCGTAGATATCGATCCGATCCGTCACATGTGATTACTCCATCTGAAATTGAAATCCGATCTGATATGTCATACGAAGAGGAACCGATCCGTATCTTAGCTCGTGAAGTAAAAGAGTTTAGAAACAAGAGAATTTCGTTGGTGAAAGTATTGTGGAATCGACATGGAATAGAAGAGGCTAAGTGCGAGCCCGAAGATTCTTTCAGACAGCAATATCCGACTTTGTTTAATGGTAAGATTTTCGGGGATAAAAATCCCTAAGGGGGGAGAATTGTAACAGTCCGATTTATACCCTAGTCGAAACAGTGGTTTTGGGACCACAAATCCGAGTCTGTATAATATTTTAATATTATTTTCTGTGCCCTTGATGAGTGTTTAAGCATGTATTAAATTTTCGTAAGTTAATTTGTCCGTATATATGTTTAATTTGACAAAAGGATTGTATCGCATTAAATGTGAGAGTTGCTTGCTATTTGTTAAAGTATCCATGTGTTGTGGCTTTGTAAAGGTGAAGGCCTTATGTGGCTATTAAACCACTATTTAGATAGTGGATGGATAAAGGTCTTAAATGCCCATTTTACATAATTATTTTAATTATATGAATGAAGGCTATTTTGGTAAATGAATTATTAACATTAGATTAATGAAACAAAAAGATGAGTGTTCATCTTTTATTTTCTCTTCATTGACCGAAATTAGTAAAGAAAGAAAAGAAAAGCATAAGCAAGGGTTCGGCCATAGTTGTGGTCTAATTCAAGGTTAGTTTTTGATCCGTTTTTGATAATTTCTACGTTTTTGTAATCGTTGTTTTGAGAGCTACAAAACCCATGTATCAATTTTGTGTATTGATGATATTTGTGAAATATGCCATTGATGATATGTTGAGCTTTGTGATGAGTTTATTTGATAAATGAAAGATTTGAGCTAGATGAACATACTTTGTTCTTGAAGTTTTGATGAATTTAGCTAATTAGGGCTAAATTGAGAAAATATTATTTTCAAGGACTAAATTACAAATTTGACGGAAAATATGGGCTTGTATGAGGTGTATAAACATTCGGCTAAGCATGTGTAAGTATTAATTTTGTGAATTTGATGTTTTGAGAAAGATGAACTAAATTGATAAATTGTGCAAATGTGAGGGTTAATTTGCAAATAACCCTAAATGTGTGTCCTTGGATTGAATTGAATGAATAAGTGAATAAAAGAGTTAATTCTGAATATGTATAGATCAAGAACTGAGGAAAACAGACTTAGATCGCGGGAAAGCGAAAGTAACCGAGTAGCCATTTCTGTTTCTATTAAATCGAATCCGAGGTAAGTCATATTGCAAATAAATGTTGTTATATTGAATTGCGCTTATTTATAAGATTATTCATGAAAATGAATGCTTATGGGATGCTTTGTATATGAATTTCGAGTTATGGATGATATAGTGTTAAGTCCGAGAAGTCCCGTATGAACCTAGGAATATATATGATTAGCTATGTCATGACATAGGTATTTGTTCTGTTTTTATCATGTAAGACCACGTCTGGGACGTTGGCATCGATTCGAGATTTCGTGTAAGACCACATCTGGGATGTTGGCATCGGTATGATCTTTACGTGTAAGACCACGTCTGGGACGTTGGCATCGATATGATCTTTACGTGTAAGACCATGTCTGGGACATCGACATCGTATTGATTCGTGTAAGACCCTGTCAAGGACAGTGGCATCGATATCTGATTACATGTAAGACCTCGTCTGGGACATTGGCATTAGACGACCATTCCGAGCTTTCTGAGTATCCTACTAGATTCCTTACGGTTCAACGGGCAAGTCTGTGATACGAATGGCTAAGTGAATTGTATATCCGTTTTAGGTACATTGATTTATACACTAAGTGTGTATATAAGGTAAGTACCTATGTGATCTTACTATGATTCTTAAATTGGTGAATGTGGCCAATATGGTAAAGGATATGGACCAAGTATATATATATGTGAGAAATTTGCTATGTATATGAATTGTGCCAATGTGGTTATATGCTTATATGCTTTACATATTAAGTTTATTTGTATATGACTTACTAAGCTTTTGGAAAGCTTACTCTGTGTGTGTATTTTCTCTGTTTTTTATAGGTCGTCAAAGCTCTTTGAAGGCTCGAGAGACCGTCAAGGATAAATCATCACACTACTAAACCTATTGTGGTACATTTTGGAAATGTATAAAGCTAGATATGGCATGTATAGGCTAGCATTTGGTATAAGTTTGTTATATGAATTTAGCCATGTGATTTGGCTAGTTATGATGTTGGGAATTTGCTTGAAAGAATGTGATAAATGAAGTATGTTTTGGTATGGTTAGTTGAGGCATAATATGGTCAAGTTTTGATTAAGTGAATGAATGAAATATGTTTGTGATGAGATGAGTTTTAACCTTGTATTTTAGTATGTTTGGAATTGGTATTGAATGTATAGATTGAATGGTTAATTTGGTATGTTTTTGTGTGTCATTTGAGTATGAAACGAGTTGGTAAACATTGCTTGTAGATGTGACCTATGTGGGTGGCATTTTGGTCTTGCAAATGGCCTATAATGTCACATTTGCCAGGCACACAGGCGTGCCTAGTGACCGTGGGGCTAAGTCGATATTAGCCTAATACCACACGGCCAAGACACAAGGGTGTGTCTAGTAGCCGTGTGAGAAAGTCAGTATATGGCCTAAGAGTACACGGCCTTAGCACACGGGTGTGCTTGGTGGCCGTGGATGTGAAGTCAGATTCGAGCAAGGCACACGGGCGTGCTTGGTGGCCGTGGATGTAAAGTCAGATTCGACCACGGGGAGGACACACGGGGGTGTCCAGCAGCCGTGGGAGGCACACGGCTTGCCTACACGGGCGTGTAACCCCTAAAACTTAGAAAAGTTTTAAATTTTTGTGAAATTTCGTATGTGTTCCGGTTTAGTCCCGACCCTATTTCTGAGCATGCTTTAAGTCTCTATGACTTACTTAAGGGACAATATTAGTGTAATTGATGAGTTACTTGAAGAATTGTCTATTAAAGTTTCCGATCTGTCAGGTAACGCTCTTAACCCTAATCCGGCGACAGACACGGGTTAGGGGTGTTACACTTAATGTGTTGGTATATGTTTTAACTTTAAGCTTGGTAGCCTAAGTAGCTAAATGTTAATTCAATTTTGGCAAATTTGGTATGAATGAAGGTTCTGAATGGTTGATGCTTTGTTAATATGTTTGATGATATAAAATGTGGTACCAATGAAGGTACAATGGTTAGGCACTTAGGATAGGTGTTTTGGCTTGTTTTGAGAATTTAATTATGTTTTGAATAGGTTAAATGACTGGTGAGTTGGTTGCTTAGTGTCTAAGTAAACACAATTTGGTAAACTTGTGTTTTAAGGTACATTTAGGTACACATAGCCTGGGACACGGTCTGTCACACGGCCGTGTGTCACACACGGGCAACACACACGGGCGTGTGTTTTGAATGTGTTGTAAAATAGTATAGGTGCAGTTTCCACACGGGCTGGCACACGGCTTGTGACACGGCCGTATGACCCAAGTCAATGAGTTACACGGGCTGGGACACAGCCGTGTGTCCCAACTTCAAAAGTCACACAGTCTGGGGCGTTTCACACGGCTGTGTAACCCCTGTTTCTAGGTTTTTTGAAATTTTCCCTAAACTTTCAGAATTGTTTCAAATTAGTCCCTATTTATTTATAGGCTATTTTTAGGGATTTGTAGACTCGTATTAATGACTGTAAGAGTATTTTTACTCTGATTTTGAATGAAATAGCAAACTTGAATTCTACTAATATCATCGAAGGTGGTAGTAGTAGGCGGAGTATGGTTCAATACTCTGATGCTAAGAATTGGAATAATCTTGTTATGTATCCAACTTCTAGCTTTCAAGAGGAGATAAACAGTGATAAGAGTGTAGATAGTGAAAGACCAAGTTTAGCATTACATAGCATAACACTTTACTCGAATGCATAAGACACTCGTAAGGTAGTATTAGACTGCCATGATCTATTCTCTGTATTAAGTAATGTTAACAGTTGGCTTGCACTTTCACATATGAAGTAATTAAATGTTCTGATTGGTTAGTAAGGCCCATGACCCTAATCTGGCGACAGAGAGGGGTTAGGGGTGTTACATTTAGTGGTATCAGAGTTACAAGTTTAGTCGATTCTCGGACTAAATCGAGCTCAGAATTGAGTCTAGAGGTACATGCTAAAGTCGAGTCGAGTTGAGTCAGGATTTGGATGCTGATTATGATTGTTTCTATTTTATATTTAAAAGATGGCAAATGAATCTGATAATGAAGTTGAACAAGAGTTTTACTCTAGTGATAAGTATACTGAGGATTATGAGGAAACTGAGTCGGTAACGCCGAATGTTAACCTAGCTGGTGCTCAACGACCTAATGTTGAGCGAGGTAATAATGATGGAGTAGGTGATTCAAATTTACTTCAAGCTATCACTGATGCTCTCCAGCGTGTTGTAGGAACTACTTCTGCTACAGTGCTTGCACCTATTGTTCGATGGGCTCTAATAAAGGAATTGCGGAGATATGGTGCGACTGAATTCTTAGGACTGAAAGGGGTAGACCCCTTAGCAGTTGAAGTTTGGATTGAATCCACTAAACTTGTCTTACAACAACTTGAATGCAACCCGCGTGGAAGTTTAACTTGTGTTGTTTCTCTACTATAAGAAGAAGCGTATACATGGTGGCAGTCAGTAACATGCCATGTACCTACCAAACGGGCCAATTGGGAATTCTTCCAAAAGGAATTCCAAAAGAAATACGTCAAAGAATTGTATCTCGAAGATAGGAAACAATATTTTTTACTGTTAAAGCAAAGCAGGATGACAGTAGCTGATTATGGACGAGAGTTTTTATGACTCAGTAAGTACGCTGTTGAAATTGTGCCATCCGAAATTGAAAGTTGTAAACGATTTCTGCGTGGACTACGTGATGAGCTTCGGGTACAGTTGGTATCGCATCGAATCACATTGTTTGTTGATCTAGTTGAACGGGCAAAGATTGTAGAACAAGCTTTGGGTCCTGATAAAAAGGTTGAGGTTACTTGCATTACTGGAAAACGGTTTGGAGCTGCTAGCTCGCATCCACAATCTAAACGAACTAAAGAATTACGTAGTGGTTGGAAATCGACTTTTAAGTCTGACCGATATGATAGAAATCGTGATCGACAACTGACTGTGTCTACAGGTAGTGTGCGAGGTCTGTCTAGGGACATTGACATTTCGAATTGTGAACACTGTGGGAAAAAGCATCGAGGTGAATGTTGGAAGCTAACTTAAGCTTGTTTTTACTATAGATCTACGGAGCATTTTGGTCGAGAGTGTCTGAAAAATGATAATGCTACCCCTGTTTCTTCTCAGAGGTCTGTACCTGCATCTAGGGGTCGTGGATCAAGTCGTGGTGGCTCTTTTGCCAAGGGTGGTGTTAAAAAGGGAAGTGATGCTGTTACTCATCAGTCAGAGGAATATAGTTTACACTTGCATTTTGGTTGGTTTAATTGAGTCTTTTGCTGAATGTTGATTGTGTTGTTGTGTGATTTACTTTGTTGAAGCGTTGGAATTGGTAGGACCTTCTATGAGTATTGATAAGGGCAAGGAATAGCTAGTTTGAGCTTTTGGCTTTTTCGCAAAAGTAAAATTGGTGAGTGTTTGGAATAATTTCTTGTGGACATAATTCATTACATTATTTGAGAATTTAGTTGTAGCCTAAACGCCTACTTGAAATTTTGAGTGTAAGTTTTCTATTTCCCTTGTTTTATTTTTGGTAAATTATGTGATTATGAGAATATTAATGGATTGATTATTATGATGTGATATTGTGATATAAGACATGTGTGATGAATATTGTGAATTGTATTGTGTTGTGGGCATGTTAAATATGCCAAATAATAGTGATGATGTTGTGTTAGCATTATAAATGTGCAGTGAAAGTGTGCAAAAACCGGTAAGTACGTATGTGGAATGTGATGTTAACGTAATAGGTTATGTATGTCATAAATTGATTTTAATGCACTCATATGTGGTTGGATAAGTGATGGATCAATGAGCATTATTGTGGCACTTTAAGTGCAATTCAATGTGAATCTGATAAGCATGCATTGTGTACATGTTGTGATGTGAATTGATGAATATAAATAGAGATAATATGCATTAAATCAGTAATTAAAATTTTGTAAATGTGGATATTTTAGCCTTGTGACCTTATAAGACCATTGGATATAGTTGGCATGCCATAGGATTGTAAGTACTCTCCTATATGTGTTTTGTGATTTGGGCATTGAGGCCCTGGGACATGTTGGAGAGATAAGGGAATATGAGCTAAACTCCATTCAACATGACATGTTTGTTGTGTTGAAGTGTGTTAGATTTATGCTTCACTTTTTGAACATGTCTAACTCTATGAGTCTATGTAGTATGTTGGAGATTCGTATATCCGATAAGTGATGATAGAGCTCACTTTTACGTTTCATAGCTCAAGTGCCAATTTATCTATAAAGATGTTTTTGAGTTTTGTGATATATGCTTAAATGTTATGAGATTATATGTATATTGTGATATATGCTTGAATGTTATGTGATTATATGTATATTGTGATATATGCTTGAATGTTATGTGATTATACGAGTGTTGTGATATATGCTTAAATGTTATGAGATTAAATGTATATTGTGATATATGCTTGAATGTTATGTGATTATACGAGTATTGTGATATATGCTTAAATGTTATGTGATTATATGAGTATTGTGATATATTCTTGAATGTTAGGTGATTATATGTGTAATAGGATATATGCTTAAAAGTGAATATGTTTACCATGTAAAAGAACTAAAAAATAATGCACGAGTAGATATATTATGACACAAGTGTTGGAACTGTTGAGGTTGTGCTATAAGGTTGTTTCGATGATGCTTGATGAATTGTTTACATGGTAGTTATTCTATGCATTCACTGAGCTTGTTAAGCTCACCCACTCCTTTTAAAACATTGCAGATTAGTTGTGTGCTGGTGTGAGCGGTGTGGTTTTCGAGAGGTGATCTAAGCAAGTCTATTTGTTATTTCGTAAGTGTTCTATATTTATTTATCTTTTGGGGAATAAGACAATGTGGTAGACTTGTTTATAGCCATGTTAACTTCTAGACATTTTGCTGGTTTTTGGTTTGGTTTATAAGGATTACATGTTATTGTTTTGCTTGGGTTCATGAACATGAGGATGGATTGACGTTACTTGCTCGAACACGATTTTGCAATATTGCACTGTCAACTAAGTCGTTGAACGATTATTTGTCGAAGTAATTGATGTATGATGTTTAGGAACTAAATTGGAATGGATTAATTGCTTATGTATGTTGCATTTTTTAGGTTTGGATCAGAGGTATCGATAATCAGGTTTTAAAATCGATACCTATGTGTTTTGAAACGTGTAGGGAATCAAAATAGAGATTTGGTATCGATACCTTTTCTCGAGTACTGATACTCGAGGTTAAAATAGCGATATGTGGTAAGTACCGATAAGTTTTGAGAGTTTAGCTTTTAATTGAGAAACAAAATGCAAGTTTGGTATCGTTTTTCCAGATGGTATTGATACCACTTAAAGAAAATATCGATACCCTAGTGTCAGTATTGATACCTACATGACAGTTTTGAGATTTTGTTAAATGGACCTTATGCATGTTTAATTATTAGTATAAGACTATTTAAAGTATGTTTGACATGTTCTAATGATGATTGATATATGTTTGACTAAAAATTTATAAGATCACTGATAAAGAGGATGATATCTTAATAATGTGACAATTTACTCTGAGTATGAAATGAGACGATGGTGTGACATCCTAATATTTGGGCTTTACAACTAGGCCGATATAAGGTGTTATAGTGTAACTATTGACTCAACACCCATCATGAACATGCTTTCATTTGGGAATCATCTTGGGACAATTTCACTGAAATTCATGCATGACTAGCTATCTTTAAAAGGAAATCTCATCTAATGAACCCACACGATAAAGTTTACTTTGGGATGTGGCCAGGGTAGGAAACGGCTCGAAACTTTATCATGCTATCACTTAGGGACCATCAATGAAGGCCGTAGGTTTTGTTCAAGGACCTTTTCTCACTCAATATTTTAAAAAACATACGATGTTTTTTTTATCCCAGATTTCAAAAATGATCACACAATAGTCCTAGAGGCATTCTTACCTAATCTATATAACATGCTTCCAATATATGGATGGCATGCTATGGCAGTTTTATAATATTCGCATTCATTTATTCATTCACAAGAATCAATCAATCATAAAAACAAACAATTTTTCGTTCAAGGGAAAAGCCGAAGAAGTGAATATGAATAGTGAATCATGTAGGGTCCCAAGAAAAGAAGGTAAGTCTTATTTGACCGCTTAAAAACCAAGTCTTTCATTGCCAGAGCCAATCCTAGACATGCACCTTCTTATTACTACACTTCTCACAACAATCGAATAACCAAAAGACATGAATGAAATAATACAACACATGTATTTTCGTATTATCACACTTCTTATTTTTTTAATCTATCAACTGTGGATCATCTCATACATATATATCACAATTATAATATAACATAATATAAGTATTATAAAAAATATAAAAGAGATATATAAATAGATGAGTAATTAAAAGAAAACTGTCGGTAAAGGTTTCCATGGTTAAATTTCTAGAAAATAAATGAAAAACAAAATTATATAGTTTTTTCAGCACAAGGTGTTCCTTAGGTCTTCAACTGCTATCACTCCATCTTGTCCTCATCATGGACTCTTTTTATAAAAATTACATTTAAGTCCTATTTCGTTTCCTGCTTATAAGAATTCTATGAAAACAAATAGTCTTACGTGGAGATGATAGTCCACGGTCTATTTCCTAAAATTTTCATCCTTGGCAAAAATAACAATTATATAACAAATATATAATATTGTATCCATTCTCATATATAACTCTAAACATGCATAAGATCTAAAGAAGACCACTTTCTATGTAATCGAATCATTTAAGAATAAGAGAAATCTATTTTGGTTACTTGTTTATACTTATAGATAAAACATAACCTAGCTCTGATACCAATTGTTGGAAAATTAGATTCGAAAAATACAGTGGAAAATAGGTTTAAGGGAAGACCAGAGTTTTAATTTTTTTTCCAAAAATAAGAACTTGATTGTGTTATCTAAAGTAATAAACATTTAATCAAAATTATACATTTATGATTCGTCTAAGATGAATGCTTCAACCGATTAGTCTTTTGAAATAATTTCTTCAAAAAAATTTCTCTTTAGAACTTTTCTTAAATTCAAGTGTATGAGAATAATTGTCTCCCGGTTCAACCAGTTTTTGGATTTTGGTCCCGAGTTTTGGTACTCAAGTTCAATTTTCGATCTCGAGTCCAATTTTCAAGTTCAATTACCTATTAGGCTAATTGTCTAAGTTGAAAATTGATTTTCGAAAATATCATATTTATTTTAATTAATTTGATTAATTTAATTTTACTTTATCAAAATTAATTTTCTCAAAAATCACTGAGATTTTCCAAATTAATTTTTCGAGAAAATTCTTTAATCAAATTCTCTAGTTGAACAATTCTTACGACCACCTAATTTAATTTCACATTGAATGAATCGACTCAATAAATTATTTACAAATTCGTATAATTTTCTTCTAATTCAAATGTAGTTCAATCGAGCTTTTGTTGAGCTAGCGGAGAGACCAAACGAACATATAAAATTAGACTCGAGTAATTGCAATTATGTCCAGAAGCATTATTCCGATAATTCACAATTACTTAATCATGAAGTCAGTCCACAAGAAGTACCATGGTTTAAAACTCCTTATCGTATACTCTTTACAAAAGTAATTCATCCAATTGCTTTGTCCAATGACCTTGCCATATGTGTGTTACTCTCATTTGATATCCTTGATTCCTTTGAGTTAAATCTGTTCACTCAATACAATTTTGTTTTATCTTATTGTCACCATTTTTTCTTCTTAATGATTAATATGATCATTGTCAACTAATGATTGTGATAAATTGAACGAGCAACCCGTGGAAACGTTTCATATTTATCAATCCACACAATGACAAAGAGAGGATATCATAAGCTTTCTGATCGAGCTATGAATTTCATTGTTGCTAGTAAAGTCATGTACCCAACATACCGACTATCAACTCAATCATTTTTAGAGTATAAGCCTCCACTTATATCAAAGCACATGAGTTACATACCAATGGTTGACTAATTCAGGATTTAAGTAAGTCACACCATGAACGTCACAAGTGAATTAATTCACAAATAGCTTCAGAATTAATTTAACTTGAGTCCAGTTTAATGTATCATTCTTCCAATGAGTACATTTATCTCTCTACTCGTGGAGTCAATTGCTTCGACAGCCAAGACTAGTCAACTTACTAATTGGAATTGTAGACGACATAATAATCCTTTTATGTATTTGAATCAAATGCTCAGTTTGATTCTTTTATGAGATTACAGACTCATTTAGGTTATCTATTGAAGTAAGTTATCTTTCTCACAATATAAATGTTCTTACAGTGCCATTTATCATCAGTTCGAACTTAGACAATCAATAAGCTAATATTTGCTTGTCACAATTTCGCTATGTATACAAAAAATGAAATACAGAAACACAAAAGATATAATAATGAAATGTGAAATTAACTTTATTCATTTATTTGTCGTTCAAATACATAGAAAAATGTTACATGTTTACTACAATATGGGCTCAATTCCTAATAATTCAAATTTCCCAATTTAGTTTAGTGAGGTCGATAGATAAATTGGTCTAAATCGTCAAATTGGGTAAAAATGATGATTGATAGGTAAAATTGAACCAATTAGGAGTTTAAGCAATTTAGATTCTTAATCCGAGAGGTAATTAGAAACATGAATATCAATCGACCACTTTATTTCATCGGATTAATACTTTTGTAATTTTGGTTTTTATGTATTTTAGTCCTCTTAGGTATAATTTAGCTTAATCAACTACATTTTATGGATTGCCGTAACATACCACTTAGCCATTAGCTAGCTAGACTTCCTAAATGCATGCTTAATCATTTTCCATTTACCTCACCACTCGATCTCTCTTGGGTTTGGTCCTTGGAAAACTCCATGTTCCGTTGCAACACATAAATATTACAACTAACCTGTCAAACTTGCAATAAAAACCACTTTTCATTTCTATATTTTGTGATAATTCTCTGCTCAGTGTACGAACGCCGACGTCCATGGTCAATCTTCTCTCAATTTTCCATTTCACCATGGCTTGTTTTACATCCAAAGGGAATAGTTGTTGCCACTGACAAGCCAATTTTTCTTGCATCTCCTTTATAATAGTGATTTGTTCAGTAGGCATAGTTTCAACCACTGAAAAGACAATGTTTTTCTCAAGTTTTGACTTGTCCTTCTTGGCCTCTTACAAGTTGATCTCAAAGGTTTGAAGAGATCCAATCAACTCATCAATCCTCATGGCATTGATATCATTGGCCTCCTCAATTGCAGTTACTTTAATGCTGAACCTCTCAAGTAATGACCTAAGAACCTTCACCAGAAGCTTAGAGTTCGAGTACTCACTTCTTAAGGCAAAAGCTTGATTGACCAGGTCACAAAGTTTTGCATAAAAATCTCAAATGATCTATGTTTTTGCATCCCCAAAGTCTCAAATTTAGTTATCAACAGTCTCTAGAATTTCCCAACCCTCCTTGGCTTCAGTACACTTAGAAATTCACCTGAACTCTTGTGCATCTACTCCACTGAAAATAGCATAAATAGCCTTAGAGTTGTCATTAACAGTCATTTCCTCTTCAGTAGTCTAGGTTGCCTCTAGTTTGGAATTTTTTACTCCTTGAACTTCACTGAAAGGATGAGTCCATCCAGTTAAGACAACTCTCTATGCTTGTTCATTAGTGACTTAATGAAAGGTTTCATCTTATCTTTCCAATAAGCATAATTTTCTCTATCAAGCATAAGGGGCATGAGGCCGAAGACCCCTCCATTGCAAGTAAGCATATCAACTAGGATAATCACTAATGTTAAGTGAGAGACTCTAATACCAATTGTAGAAATGAGAGGGTACTTGCTTTGCAAAATAGAAACTGTGTCTGCAATAGTGCTTGGAACTATGGCCACAGATTCAACCACGAAACAAAAAGTGCGTATAAAATAAAGAAAAACACCGAGATTGTTTACTTAATTTGACTTTAGTCTACGTCTACGAGACCTTGCCCAGAGCAATGATCCACTATCTTTCTCATAGTACAACCAATGATTTAAGTCCTAACACTGGTCTAGCACTCCCAATTTAGCGACTTCACCATCGTACAAAGACTAGATCTGTAACACCCCTGACCCGTCTCCGTCGCTGGATTAGGTTTACGGAGCATTACTGATCAATTGGAATACATTTATCGACTTAACATTCAATAATTTAATCTCATTCAAAATATATCAAACACAAGCATTTGGTCTCTAAATCGAGCCTTCGAGGCTGAGGCCCTAAAATAGCTTATAAGCAATTCGGGACTAAATTGAAACAGATCAGAATTTTTTAGGAAAACATAAAAAATTTTAAAAAAAGGGGATACACGATCGTGTGGAATACCTCAGGCCGTGTAACTTTCAAAATAGGGACACACAGTCGTGTCCCTACCCGTGTGACTCACTAATTTGGGCCACACGGTCGTGTTGCAAGCTGTGTACCAGACCGTGTAACTCTCTAACTTGTGACACACGGTGTAACAGCCCGAATTAGGGGCTAGTCGAAACAGTAATCTCAGAATCACAAATTCGAGGCTGGAGAAAATTATTTTCATGTTATTTTATGGGTTATAACATGTTTCTAAGGATGCATGGAAATTTTGGAGCTTTAATTTTAGCGATTTCATGCTTAACCGCTAAAAAGGACTAAATCGCGTAAAGTGTGAAAGTTCCATTTTATTTGCTAGAGGTGCCAAATAGCTATGGATTATTAATTGGAGGTCCCAAATATGCAATTTGGCCTTGTTTAAGTGGGTTGGCCGGCCATGTGACATAGGGGGGACAAGAGCATTTAATTTTGGTCAAATTTGGTGGGAATTAGGTGATAAAATAAATAAAATAAGATGAATAAAAGATGTTATCATCTTTTACTATTCATTCACCTTCAACCATCGAAAATTTGAAGAGAAAAACAAGGGTTTTGGAGCTCAAACTTTCAGCCAACAAATTCCCTAGCAAGTAAGTGATTTTGATGATCTTTCTTAATAAAAATTGCATTTTTGGAGTCCCCAAAGCTTGAGCTAACTAATGGGGAGGGCTAATTTGCAACATGGTTGAAAGTATAGGGACTTACCATGATAGAGTTTATGTTGTTTGATGAGTTTTTTATGGAAGAAGATGAATGATAGGATGTTGATAAACAACTTTTGTGAAAGGTGTTGTTATGAAAACACCTAATTTGGGCTACAATGCAAAAGTTGTAATTTGTTCATTAAGGCATGAAATAGTTGGAATAGTGGATAGTTGTAAGAGGATTAAATGTTCAGCTAAGCTTGTTTAACAAGAAAATGTGATGAAAATTTATTTACGAGCCTAGGGGCAAAATCGTAATTTTGCCAAAGAGTAGGGGCAAAATAGTCATTTTGCTTAAAGTGTAGTTTATGGTGAATTATGATTTATAAGTGATTAAATCACTAAATTTCATATTTCTAGATCAAATAAAACGAGTTTCGGACCTAGAACGGGAGAAAAGAGAAATGTGGGCAAAAAGTCCTTTTTGGCCTTTTCGTCATCGAGGTAAGTTCATGTGCAGATGTGGTAATTACGTATGAGTTATTTTAAATATTCCAATGTTGTGTGAAATGTATAATTACGCAATGAATGTATTAAGTACTTGTTGATAAGTTGTTAAGTGAATTGAACCTAAGAATAGTAAGAGATGTAAATAGTAAGAAATGATGATAGTTAAGGTTCCGTGTGAGACCAGATTGGAGTATGACCTCGGTGTAAGAATTCGTATAAGACCATGTCTTGTACATGGCATTGACATGTTAATGCAAGTGAGACCCCATTGGGGTATGATGTCAAGACGACACTATGTATATGAGACTCAAGAGAGTCATTTAACAATTTGAGTGATTCAACGGGTAAGTTGAAGGTGAGAACGTATGTGGTTATACCATGAGAAGCATAAGTGTGTGTTAGAATTGAATGGAGATGAATTCAGTATATAATGAACCCTAGTGGGTTATGTGTAACTAATGCACTTTAATTGCATGAGATAGATTTATTAATGCATTGTGTGAATGCAAACGAGTATCGTAGAAGGTTAAGTAAGTATAGTTGTGTGTGAGGATGTTCCTGGGTGAACGTTTAAAATAGAGAATTTCATGTGGATAACTATCCATGAACGTGTAATAACGGTGAGCTAAGTGCGATATCATCTTATTGATGGTTAGTGATGGGCTGTGTACGATACCATCACTATGTTATTAACGGTGGGCTGTGTGTGTTACCACTTGATTAATCATTAATCGATGGGCTGTGTGCGATACCATCACTATGTTATTAACGATGGGTTGTGTGCGTTACCACCTGATTAATCATTAATCGATGGGCTGTGTGCGATACCATCACTATCTTATTAACGGTGGGCTGTGTGCTTTACCACCTAGTAAATTATTAATCGATGGGCTGTGTGTGATACCATCGCTTATAGAATCATTCGGTGGGCTAAGTACGATACCACCACAAGTATATATAATTGGTGGGCTATGTTTGATACCACCCTACTAGAGACTGATGGTGGGCTAAGTGCGAAACCACTGAGAAATTAGTAGTATGAGTGGCTTAGTGAAAATGCTTGATGTGTTGTTTTATATGATCATGTGGTAATCAGTGCAGGGTTGTATGATAATTAAATGAGAAATTGGCTTGTGGCACGGTTAGAATGTGGTAAGAGATAGAGTGAGTAAGCTTCAATAATGATTGAGTAGGTAACCATGAGTTTGCGAGAAAGGCTCATTATAATACCTGGTGAATGAATATCGGTAACTACTTCTTATTTGTATATGAACTTACTAAGCATTATTGCTTACTCCTTTCTTTCTCCCATCTCTTATAGGTTAATTTAGCTAGCTCGGGTTGGAGATTCTTTGGAGACGTTTTCACACTATCGAAAGCGGACACTTGGTGTGAGGTATCAAGTCCTTATGGGTCATGGCATGTATAAGGCTAGTGTTTAAGGTTGATTAAGTTTTAATTGATGTAGCCAAATTGTGTTGGTTTAAGAGAACTTATAGTTTGTTTATGTATAGCCATAGATGATGGCTTAAGTTGTTTGAAATTACATAGGAATATAGTTCTCCCTGGTGTATGGGATGAAGTCTTTGTGTCTTTAAATGATTAAATGTCTTTAATTCAAGAGTTAAATTGATGCTATGTGGAGTTATGTGATGATGTATGTAAATGAGAGTGGTAAAAAGGCTTGGTAGATAGCCTCTAAGTGCCCACATGGATAGACACACGGGCGTGTGTCTAGGCCGTATGTCTCCTGCACCTTAGTGTCTTAAGTCAGATTAGACCACGGGCTAGTAACATGGCCGTTGTTCAGGCCGTGTGATACACACGGTTGGCACATAGGCGTTTGCCAAGGCCGTGTGAAGTCTGCACTTGACACTTAGAAATTTAATTGTCACACGGGCCAGGGCCACGGGCGTGTCCAGGCCGTGTGGATTCAGTCAGTGGCGACCACGGGTGGAAGGCACGGGCATGTCTTAAGGGCACACAGGCGTGTCCCTATACCACACAGGCGCAGTGGCCCTGTTTTAAAGAAAAGTTTATTTTATCTTGTAAAAGTTTCCGGAAGCAAGTTTAAGGCCTCATAGGGCAATGAGATGTATGAGTTGTTTAAGAAAGAGAAGTTTTTAATTTGGAACAAAATTTTATAACCCGTAAATACATGTTTAAGCAAGTTCAAGCATAGTAATGTCTCGTATCCGGTCTAAGCCTCAGACTCGGGTATGGGGTGTTACATTTAGTGGTATCAGAGCTATGGTTTAGTCAGTTCTCGGACTAACCTAGCGTGAGTAAGAGTCTAGCTATACATGCCATATGTGGACCGTGATAGTGTAATATCTCCCAGCTCTAATGAAATTGTTTTGTTAAGACAGAAATGATTCCCAACCGAGCTAATCTCAATAAGGTTGTAAGTGACAAAGAGGTAATTGAAATGTGTTTATACATTGTTGAAATTTAGAGAAGTATGAATAGAAGTTTATGATATGTGGGTGATAAGGTATGGAATGTTATAACTCCAAGTTAAGGAATGAAATGAGAGTTATGAAGTGATGAACTTACTTATATTGATTTGATATGCGTATGGTGTTATATACTCGACCTATTGGGTTAGGTGCATATAGTGAGTAAATTTACCCAGAGAATGGGGTATATGTGTATATATGATTATTTGAATAATGTATGATCAATATGTCCACATAGTTGAATCTCATGTGCGACTGTCAAAGTAGATGATGAATAATGTTTTATTTCGTAACTCTATATGAAACCACGCGTAATACAGTGTGAGAGTTAAACTGAGAAGCTTGACCAAGTAGAATGCAGGAGATGAGTACGATCGTTTATTAATATATTGATGAATAAGACCATGGTCGTACCATGGCAATACATGTGATCCCGTGAAAGACCATATCTGAGATATGGCATCAGCATCGACATAAGTTCCATGTAAGACCGTATCGAGGATATGGCATTGGTATTGATATGAGATTTCGTGTAAGACCATAGCGAGGCTATGGCATCGTGATGACATGTAAGGGAATAGCTGGGCTATGATGTGTGATAAGAGTAAGACCATAGTTGGACTATGGCACTCAGGTAAACGACGTACTCAAAACCCGTAAGACATTGGACTATGGCACTCAGGTAAACGACGTACTCAAAACCCGTAAGACATTCTCTAAATTGATAAGCAATAGTAAGAGAATGTGGAGTCAAATGTTGAGTACTTAAGTAGATAGTAATGTGGAACTTGAGTAAGTAAAGTCACTGTTCAAAAGTATGAGGGATGGAAACAATTGTAGCATGAAAAACGTGAAAACTCACTTGGAGTGAGTTGTGTGACTATGATGACATTTTATTGATGATAAATGTTAAATCATATGTATGTGGTCAAGAGAGTCAAGTTATGGGGCGCTACGACCTCACCCCCTTACCACTGTTGAATTATGATGAGATGTTATGAGAGTTAAGTTGAGTAAGTTTGCATTTGATTAATGCAATAATTATGTTAGCATAATTGAGAGTGCTTTGTATCACATTGGTATATGATACTCTACTAAATGGAGTAATTGTTTTTGAACATGAGATTGAAGTCTTAGGGGACTATAATAAAAAGGCTATCATTGAGCTATGAAATAGATAAGGTCCTGTATAAGACCATGCCCGAGACATGGTCTCGGCATCAAGTTGAGATTTTGTATAAGACCATATCTGAGATATGGCTTCGGTAATGAATATGAGAATCGTATAAGACCATATTTGGAATGTGGCATCGATATTTGATGTGGAAGTCCATATAAGACCTTATCCGGGATATGGCATTGGCATTTAGAGGTGACTCCATATAAGACCACCTCGGGGATGTGGCATTGGTTTTGTACTTACATGAATGACGATGAATAAGCGTCTTGGACTGTCCCTAGTGACCAATGGGATAAGTAGATGAGTTAAAAGTAGAAATGAAATCCGCACCAAAGTTATGTGAATGAGTGAGAACAGGTACTCGTATATGAATGACAAAGAAACGAGTACAATGTGTGGCATAGTATGTGCTTAATAAAGGGCAAGTATGAGTAAGTTGGCTTGAAGCCTGTGACCTATGCATGGTTAATTATTACATGAATGGATTATAATGATTCCCTTGGATATTATGTATTAATACTTGTTTCCCTTCAAGGGTGATGTGGTTGTTCTTTTTAGGAAATTGTGATTGTGTGAGAATGTTAGCTGATTAAGAAATCAGGCTAAGCGGTTGTCGATTTGGTTAATTAAAATCGACATTCCTTTATCTCCTCGTAACCCCATACGGGTACATTGAGGAGGAAGTTGGTGATGGTTCTAGTATAAAAAGTGAAATCACGAGTTTCACGTCGTGTGATGGATTTTTGAGTAAGCTGAATAGAGTTAATGTATTCGATAGAGATGTCCCTGCTATCGTGAGATATGATGATAGTAAAGGTTTTAGATTATTATAGCAAGAGAACTCGGATGAGAGTGTGCTTAAAATATGTTCTCAAGATAGAGAAGGGAGTGGATTAAGGTATTGAGATATGATTCTGTGTTACGTGCATATTCACACATGAATCAATAAAGAGAATAAAATTGTGTGTACGTGAGTAGGGAGCATGATACAAGGATATGCTTATCGAAATGTTCAAACAGTAATGGTTAAATTGAAAGCTATAGAGGGAACTATCAATTGGAAGTTCTAGTACTGAGTTCAGTCTGAATCGAAAAAAAAAAAGTTAACAGGTTGGTGATCCAGAGGCGATCACTTTTGTGTATGTGTTGTGAGTTAGATAATATGAAATGATCCATGGAAAGGTCAATGTGTATTTTCTAAATTTTGATAATTGAGGGTATCTTATGCTACAGAAGATTTTGAAGATGAATTAGTGGAAACTGCTTGAGCTATTACAATGGTGGGTATAGTTATTGTAATACTTCTCAGATAGCAGACATAGTACATGTGACTGAATGAAAAATCCATGTTGAGCAGTGCGAGTTAGTTACTCGGTTGATCTTAGTTGGTAATATCCTAGTTTCAGCGAGGTTAATGATTAGAGCGAGTTTTCTTTTCAAAACAAAAGGGTTGTATGAGATAGTAAATGGTATTTTAAATAAGCTCTGAATGAGTTTATTTAAGGTGATAAAATCCAGATTGGATAAGATTTCCGTTGTTGATGTTTCCTTGAGATAGAAGTTGAATGATGATAAATCCAGAACTTATGCGGAAGTTTTGGTATGAGATTTAGTAGTAGCATATCTACTAATACCAGAATAAGGAAGTACAGTTATGTGCATAAATGTTTTGACACTAGAACACATTTCACGATATGATTGAGTTTATGGCCAGAAGTAGTTGACCACTAAAAGCTGAGCTTTTAAAGCGTACAAGTTAAGAGTATTAAAGTCGGTGAATGCTTTAATGAGAAAGTGAGATAAAACCTTATTGATTTCAAATTTGGCTCGACAAAATTCCCAAGAAAGGGGAATGTCATTCGAAATGTCGTAAATCAACCGGTAAAGATCCGAATGATCATTTGGACGTGTACAGAGTTCTAAATTAGTGGATTACTGAGTATACGCCCTGGAGAAAGAAATACCTAGGTCACAAGTGATGCTTTGACCTTGTGTATGATAGCTTAAAGGTTGTTGACAAGAGAAACTTGAGGATAAGTGGATTTGTGATTTTGAAGAGTTTATGGAAACGTTTTAATAATGTTGGTAGCAACCCCTCCTGATAAGATTTTCGGGGACGAAAATCCCTAAGGGGGAGAATTGTAACAGCCCGAATTAGAGGCTAGTTGGAACAGTGATCTCGGAATCACAAATTTGAGGTTGGAGAAAATTGTTTTCATGTTATGTTAAGTGTTATAACATGTTTATAAGGATGCATAGAAATTTTGGTGCATTAATTTTAGCGATTTCATGCTTAATCGCTAAAAAGGAATAAATCGCGTAAAGTGCGAAAGTTCTGTTTTATTTTCTAGATGTGCCAAATAGCTATGGATTATTAATTGGAGGTCTCAAATGTGCAATTTGACCTTGTTTAAGTGGGTTGGCCGGCCATGTGACATAGGGGGGACAAGAGCATTTAATTTTGGTCAAAATTGGTGGGAATTAGGTGATAAAATAAATAAAATAAGATGAATAAAAGATGTTATCATCTTTTACTATTCATTCACCTTCAACCACCGAAAATTTGAAGAGAAAAACAAGGGTTTTGGATCTCAAAGTTTCAGCCAACAAATTCCCTAGCAAGTAAGTGATTTTGATGATCTTTCTTAATAAAAATTGCATTTTTAGAGTCCCCAAAGCTTGAGCTAACAAATGGGGGGGCTAATTTGCAACATGGTTGAAAGTCTAGGGACTTACCATGATAGATTTTATGTTGTTTGATGAGTTTTTATGGAAGAAGATGAATGATAGGATGTTGATAAACAACTTTTGTGAAAGGTGTTTTATGAAAACACCTAATTTTGGCTAAAATGCAAAAGTTGTAATTTGTTCATTAAGGCATGAAATAGTTGGAATTGTGGATAGTTGTAAGAGGATTAAATGTTCAGATAGGCTTGTTTAACAAGAAAATGTGATGAAAATTTATTTACGAGCCTAGAGGCAAAATCGTAAGTTTGCCAAAGAGTAGGGGCAAAATAGTCATTTTGCCTAAAGTGTAGTTTATGGTGAATTATGATTTATAAGTGATTAAATCACTAAATTTCATATTTTTAGATCAAAGAAAATGAGTTTCGGACCTAGAACGGGAGAAAAGAGAAATGTGGGCAAAAAGTCCTTTTTGGTCTTTTCGTCATCGAGGTAAGTTCATGTGCAGATGTGGTAATTACGTATGAGTTATTTTAAATATTCCAATGTTGTGTGAAATGTATAATTACGCAATGAATGTATTAAGTACTTGTTGATAAGTTGTTAAGTGAATTGAACCTAAGAATAGTAAGAGATGTAAATAGTAAGAAATGATGATAGTTAAGGTTCCGTGTGAGACCAGATTGGAGTATGACCTTGGTGTAAGAATTCGTATAAGACCATGTCTTGGACATGGCATTGACATGTTAATGCAAGTGAGACCCCATTGGGGTATGATGTCAAGGCGACACTATATGTATGAGACTCAAGAGAGTCATTTAACAATTTGAGTGACTCAACGGGTAAGTTGAAGGTGAGAACGTATGTGGTTGTACCATGAGAAGCACAAGTGTGTGTTAGAATTGAATGGAGATGAATTCAGTATATAATGAACCCTAGTGGGTTATGTGTAACTAATGCACTTTAATTGCATGAGATAGATTTATTAATGCATTGTGTGAATGCAAACGAGTATCATAGAAGGTTAAGTAAGTATAGTAGTGTGTGAGGATGTTCCTGGGTGAACGTTTAAAATAGAGAATTTCATGTGGATAACTATCCATGAACGTGTAATAATGGTGAGCTAAGTGCGATATCATCTTATTGATGGTTAGTGATGGGTTGTGTGCGATACCATCACTATGTTATTAACGGTGGGCTGTGTGCATTACCACCTAGTAAATTATTAATCGATGGGCTGTGTGCGATACCATCGCTTATAGAATCATTCGGTGGGCTAAGTGCGATACCACCACAATTATAAATAATTGGTGGGCTATGTGCGATACCACCCTACTAGAGACTGATGGTAGGCTAAGTGCGAAACCACCGAGAAATTAGTAGTATGAGTGGCTTAGTGAAAATGCTTGATGTGTTGTTTTATATGATCATGTGATAATCAAGATGGTGGTTGTATGATAATTAAATGAGCAATTGGCTTGTGGCACGGTTAGAATGCGGTAAGAGATAGAGTGAGTAAGCTTCAAGAATGATTGAGTAGGTAACCATGAGTTTGCGAGAAAGGCTCATTATAATACCTGGTGAATGAATATCGGTAACTACTTCTTATTTGTATATGAACTTACTAAGCATTATTGCTTACTCCTTTCTTTCTCCCATCTCTTATAGGTTAATTTAGCTAGCTCGGGTTGGAGATTGTCGGAGACATTTTCACACTATCGAGCAGACACTTGGCGTGAGGTATCAAGTCCTTATGGGTCATGGCATGTATAAGGCTAGTGTTTAAGGTTGATTAAGTTTTAATTGATGTAGCCAAATTCTGTTGGTTTAAGAGAACTTATAGTTTGTTTATGTATAGCCATAGATGATGGCTTAAGTTGTTTGAAATTACATGGGAAAATAGTTCTCCCTGGTGTATGGGATGAAGTCTTTGTCTCTTTAAATGATTAAATGTCTTTAATTCAAGAGTTAAATAGATGATGGCTTAAGTTGTTTGAAATTACAACGGAAATTTGTGGTCCCGAAACCACTGTTCCGTCACCACTGAAAAACGAGTTGTTACAAGATCACTCTTCCACTAAGCTTCCGCCTTGAAAGCTTAACTTAACAATCCACTTTATCGCTTACAAAAATAATACACAAATACACATTCCTAAATTGAACAAATATTTGCTCTATCAAACTCTCAAATCTTTCGGTTACTCTCAATGATCACCTTAAAACTAGACAAACTTAAATTTATATACTACTTAAGCTTTGTTTACATAAGGGTTATAATCTAATCACTCTTCTATAAAGTAAGGCTAAAAATCAATATAAGCTAACACTACTATAAGAGTCTTGGTGTAATCCAAATTCTTCAATAATACTAAGTGACTTAACTTGTTTCGCTAGTAACCAGTCTTAACCTGCAAGAAATCAATCTTCAAGTCTCTTCAATTTTAAATCAATTGGTCTTCGAGTTTTTTAATTTACTTTTCCAAATATATTTAAGATAAATAGCCCAAAGCTTTTGTCCTAAAATTTGCTAACTCTTAAAATAGGCAAGTATGATAATAATACAATGTCAGAAGTTGTGGCCTCTGTTTCAGCCATAAAATCAACCACAAAATTTTTATTGCCATCAAATGTGTCAACACAATTGACTCACAAAGCATGTCCAAGTATCTTGCCACTAATGTCATTTCTATAAGAGACAGTAAGAAAATACCAAGAACTCGTTATGGTTCCACTTAGTTATATACATCAAATTCCACTTTTAAGCTCTCCCACACTCTCTGTGCACCTGATATAAAACGTAACATTATTTTTGTTTCCAAATATTGTCATGAAAAACTAACCTCTATTGAATTTTTTCTTTATCATTTCTTTGTTAAGGACCAACACATGAGGATACGGATAATGTAAGGCCAGAGTAGAGATAGACTATATGAGTGGGCAAACGTACTAGATCATAAAGCACCGAAAGCATATTTCATTAAAAAAGACACCCCAAACAGTACTTGGAACTATAGGTTGGGGCATCCCATTCTAGAATTTTGGATTTCATATTAAACAATTTTCTTTATCATCTTTTGATAGGGACAAAATTATTTATTTTTAATTCTTTTTGTTCTAAAGCCCGTCGCTTATATTTCAACACTTCATTTTAACAAGATCGAACCCTCTCCAAATTATTTTTAACGATGTATAAGGTCCATCTCCAGTTCTTTCGATTGAAAAGAAATTATACTATTGTATCTGATGAGAAAATACTTGTTACATATTTCAAGCTTAATTAGCTCATGTATGCATTGTTGTTCAGTATTTTTGAGTTAGGTTTGAGACAACAGGTTCATTTTACAGGGTAAATTACCAAAAAAATACCCTTTTTTTCAAAATTTACGGAAAATGACATTTTTTCTAATTATTTGCCAGAATGGGTCATTTTCCCCGAAAGCGCGTCCACGTCAGCGTGATGTTAGGGCACATGGCAGGAAAACGCGTCCCTGGGGGAGCATTTTCTGCCACATCAGCAAAAATCGCGTCCTTGAGGGCGCGCTTTGCTGATGTGGCAAAAACGCTCCCCCAGGGACACGTTTTCGCCTTTCCCCAACGGTCATTTTTTTTACCGTTGGGCCTCCAACGGTAAAAAAAAACCCTATAAAATCCCCCCTTTCATTTTTTTTCACACAAAGGTCCTTACTCAACTTTCTCTCAAATTCCTCTCAAATTTCTCTCAAATTCCTCTAAAGTTCCTCTCAAATTTTACAAAAGTCCTTTAATTTTTACAAAAAAGCCATGTTTAAAAGTTTTTTGAATTAGTTTTTTTTTTAAATTTAAAAATATTCGATCGTATTAGCAATGACCGGAGAATTAATTCGTCTCGACAATAAACACATCTCCGTCGATCAAATGACAATGGTAAGTTATAATTTTAATTTTTCAATACTATTTAATATTTTTTAGGTTTATGCAATTTTAATTAATTTTTATTTTATAATTTTTTATAACAGTCTGTAGATCGGGTGTTGCAATGCTATATTCGCAATATGCCTGGTCCGCCATCGCCGTTGATCGAGAATTACCTGCGGGAAGCGGGTTTTTGGCATTTGGCCACGATAGGCCGGGGGTGCAAGTTGGACCCGAAGCTAATCAGTACGTTGATAGAGAGGTGGAGACCCGAGACGCACACTTTCCATCTTCCATGTGGAGAGTGTACTATCACTCTGGAAGACGTGCAGTTGCAATTGGAATTGCTAGTGGATGGGTACGTAGTCACCGGGTCTGCAACTTCTGGTGATTGGGGAGCCGTATGCTACGAGCTTTGGGGTGCTATTCCGGATAACATTAACGGAGGTCGGATCGAGATGGGCTGGTTACGAGACACATTCCCGGAGCTGGATAATGATTCGACTAAATTAGAAAGAATACGGTATGCTCGGGCATACATTCTTGAGATGATTGAAGGCTATCTGATGTCGGACTTGTCACGAAACCTCGTACATTTGAGATGGCTGCTGAAACTCGTTGATTTTAGAGCAGCCGGTGAATTGAGTTGGGGGTCTGCCGTGCTAGCAAAATTGTATCGGGAGATGTGCAGGGCGACGCGACCGAATGAAGCCAAAATCGGAAGTTGCCTATCACTACTGCAATCATGGGCACGGTTTCGCTTTCCATTTTTACGTCCTCGAGTGGACCACCCATATACATTCCCACTCATAATGAGGTAAATTTAATATTAGATTTTACAATTATTACGTAGATTTAAAATATAATTGTATGCTAAAAATTTATTTAATTAGGTGGAACCATTCGGCGAGTTATGTTGGAATACCTACCTCGCTTGAAGATATACGGCTTCTATTAGACCAAAGGTCGGAAGCACAAGTAAGTATTAAATAAAATATATTTTCGTAATAAAATAGTCGTTTCGTATTTCGTATTTAGTATTTAGTATTTAGTATTTAGTATTTAGTATTTAGTATTATGTATATAACTAATATTTTTATCATGTTAAAATAGTTTCAATGGACACCATACGAGGATCCGTCAATTCGGGCAGTAATTCCAGATGAGCTCTTTCAAAATCCGAGCATTTGGCATGTGAAGGTCCCATTGGTTAACTATGCCACCGTGGAGATGCACCAGTCAGATCGGGTTCTGCGTCAATTTGGATTCTAACAACCAACCCCGTGGCTTTGAGTGCTCGATGATGAGCACAAAGTCGACTTACGGTAGTTGCATACGGATTGGCCAAGATTTTGGTCAGCATATATCGAATTGTGGGAAAACCGGTATGATTATATACCTACTCGGGAACCGATCATCGTTCCTGAGTTAGCGTGCATGCCGAAATACATGCCATGGTTTAGGATCCATGGCAAGCCGTATTTATTGTCAGAAGAAGAGAGGCGACGGCAACTTCGTGTATAAAGGGAACGACGAGACCCTTTAAATCCAAGGAGAAGGGATGATGGGACGAGCCCATCAACAGCACCGACACAATCACCGGGCCCATCAACAGCGCCCATACAGTCACTGGGGCCAACAATTCAGCCGACGACACCCACATCACAGCCTTTTCCGGTTATGCCAGGTGCGTATCCTAGCCCTTATATGTATCCGAACCCTTATATGTTTCCTTTTCCTAGTCCTATGGAAGGTTAGAATGCATGGCCCGGTTCGAGTCCATTCCCGACTACTCCGAGTGGACCGCCGATCTATAGGCCACCATCGCATGAGGGATCGCACGAGGCGCCATCGGGGAGCTCTTCTTTTTACCAATCTCCGATGCCTTATGGGATTCAAACACCTCCGCCATGGGTGATGCAAACACCTCATGATCATTATTTTATCAAGGTGGGTCATCCTCCCAACACCCACCACTGGACCTCGCCGGGGAACAGAATCTCGCCGAGCAACCACAACCCCCGCCGGAAGCTGGAACAAGGAGGAATCCAGCGCGTAACCTTCGACCACCCCCATGTGGCACTGATTCCGACCAGCACCAACATTGATTTTTTTTAATATATTTGTATAAACTTTTTTATATTGTTTCATTTAATAAAATAAAAATTTGTTTTTAATATTTTAATTGTAATTTACTTTTTATGTTTTTAATAAAATAAAAGTTATTTTTTTATTGTAATTTATTTTTATATTTTTTATAAAATAAAAGTTGTTTTTTATTTTTATTATAATTTTATTTTTATCTTTTTAATAAAATAAAAGTTGTTTTTATTTTTATTGTAATTTATTTTTATATTTTTAATAAAATAAAAGTTATTTTTAATATCCTAATTGTAATTTAATTTTTTTATTTTTAATAAAATAAAAGTTGTTTTTAATATCCTAATTGTAATTTACTTTGTATATTTTTAATAAAATCAATTTTTTTAATAAGGCAATATGTTTAATTTTTTTGTATTTTTAATATATTTCTACAAACTTTTTTATATTGTTACATTTAATAAAATAAAAGTTGATTTTAATTTTTTAATTGTAATTTAATTTTTATATTTTTAATAAAATAAAAGTTGTTTTTAATATCCTAATTGTATTGGTTCAAGTAAGGACTAAATCGAAAATGTGAGAAAAGTTTTGTGGCTCAATAGTAAATATTCAAAATTTGAGGGGTTAAAATGTATATATGAAAAAACTTGAAGGGCCAATGGTGTAAATATTTTAAGGGTGGAAGGATCTAGAAACTAAGAAGAAATGGATGAATTTGGACTAATTTGAATAAGTGAAAAAGTATGAGGGGTTAATTTGTAATTTTATCAAGATGGGTGCTGATCCAATGTAGGAATTTTGAAAGATCGTAAGGGGCAAAATAATCATTTAGCAAGAAAGATAATTTTGAAGAATAATGATGATGGTGATATTTTAGGTTAATTGAATAACTTTTTTTTTGCAACTTAGTCCTACAAAAGTTCACCATTTTGATCAAGAAATTAAAAGAATTTTCATAGCCACCAAGAGACAAAAATGATAAGGAGACTATCAACTATTCCGATTTGGACATGAGCGAGATGTATGGCCTGGGTTCCTACACCATCCGCATAACTTCCGTTGGTTGGCTATTTCTCGGATATCCATATTGTTGCGTATTCTAGTCGAGCAAAGTCGACCCTTTGGTTTGCGACACAGTTCTCTATCCGGTAACAACTTAAACGGAGCAAGCGATACAGACGACCACTTACGTTCATCTGGGACTGGTGGGAATACGTGTCTCCACACGTTGTACATGTATTCTATTTTGTACACTTCGTCGACATAGCTCATGGGATCCAGACGGAGATTCTGACAAGCTGCAATTACATTAGCGCATGGATAACGAAGTGCGTCAAATATCCCACAGTCCCAGGTCCTATTTCTCAAGTATACACGATATTGCCCGCCAACAATACCTTGGTTCGGTCTGTCAAACTCCGTCACACGAAACCATAGGTTGTCGTGATCGTGACACACTATGTGCATGGTGTTGGCCCGTGTCTTCGCCTTGTTAATTTCTCGCAATACCTTCGCGCACCATACATGGCCTCCCTACATTTGGCCTTTATAACTCGCTGCTCGCTTTGGAAATAGTGCCGCTAAATGAAATATGTCTCTCCCACAACCGATGTTATCGGCAAATGACGCGTTCCTTTTAGAACAGAATTTATGCATTCAGCCAGGTTTGAGGTCATATGACCATATTGTAGGTCACCGCCGTATGCTTGTGTCCACTGTTCGAAAGGTATGTTGCATAGGTAGTTTGCGCTTTCTTCATTAACTGAGCGCAAAATTGCCAACATCTCGTGAAAACGGTCCTTATTGATCTCGTACCCTGCCAATATAAGTTGATAGCGAATATTACATACCACTCTTCAATTAAGAATAAATTGAATATTACAAATGAAATTATATTAATAGATATTATATACCCATGTTGGTCACTTGCCATCGTTCACTTGTAGATCGATGTTGCCCGTGGTAGTTGGACGCAACATGCCTTAGGCAATATCGATGGTGTGTGCGATGCCATAGGCTTCCCTGTCGCTCTATTACGGCTAGTATTCCAGGGCCCCGATCCGATATAACGCATATATACGGTTGGGGGCAGACATGCCTCCTTAACCTAGATAGAAAGAAATCCCAGTCATCAGCTGACTCCCCCGATGTTATTGCAAACGCAATTAGAAGGATTCTCCCACTGCCATCCTATGCCACAGCTAGCAATAGCCGATGCGTATATCTACCATACATAAAGGTACTGTCAATTTGTACTAATGGCTTGCAGTATAAAAATGCGTCTCTGTATTACTTAAATGTCCAGAACAGATGCTTGAACACTTGGCATCCACGGAGCAATCGATCGTTGTAGTACGCAGGTACCGTTTCAAGGTCTGTTATGCTGCCTGGGACATATCTCTCCAGCACCTGACACCACTGCCACACTTCATTATATGAAGTGTCCCACCGACCATGCAACTTTTCCAACGCCTTCTTCTTAGCTATCCAAGTCTTGTGGTAAGAGGGCGTGTACCCCAATTGGCTACGAATATTGGCAATTAAGGCCGGCACTGAAGTCTTGGGATCTGCCTTCATCGTCGGTATTATTAAGCTAGCCAACATATCTGAATCCATCTTGGGATGATCTTGTGGAACACCTGTCAACGAAGTACATTAAATAATGCAACATTACGTAATATCAGTATTATTCAAAAACCCTAAACACCTAGTGATATTGTACCGACAAGACATGTATGTAGTCCTTTGTACTTTTCCTTAACGAGGCCATGATTTTCCATGAACATGTACCGTCTTGCACTGCACACTTGGCCTCATACTTATCGAGCTTGGATTTAACCACGTTGTAGTTAACCCCGTTCTTGATGCTATATTGTTTCAATGCACCAAGAAAACTATCCTTGTTGGAAAACTCTTTACCAACTTCTAATTCACCCGAATCCAACGACGAACTTGTACGGTCATGCCTTTTGTGTGGTAGTTCAGGAAACTCCAACGCATCATCTTGAGATAGATCGACATTATGCATGTGGGCTGGAGGCGAGTACGCCCTGAATTGCGGATCTTCTTCTTCTTCATCTGAACCCCTTTCAACATCTTCAGGTATGGTTGGAGCAGGCTCCGGTTCAGAAAATAATGCAACTTCTGCACATCGGGGCCGGGCTCTCGAGGTGGATCCACATCGGACTCATCATCCGACCCACCATTATCTGCAACAAACGAGGTCCCCTCGCTAGTGGATGTCGTGGGGAGTACATTATCCCTTCTTAAACAACTTTAGTAACGCCCCCAATCATATGTGGATTGCCAACCACTAGAAGTTGATGACGTTCCCCAATACGTATTTCTAGCATCGAACGTCGACCCACCAATATGCATGTCCCATCCACCAACCGAGTGTCGTGCAGGGATCGTGTTTTCCATACTACCACCAAACACGGGCGCTTCCGTATTCTGCCTCCCACTAACAGAGTATCGACTTGGGGTCGTGTATTCCCCTCGAACAGCAATAGATGTTGAAGTCGAAGGAATATCACTTGGCGATGAAAATTGTACATATACCTCAAGATAAGGTGATCCACTGGTAAGATAAGTCTCCACCATTGCCTCCAAGCTCCGAGGACCTTTGATGTCGAATGAGTCATATCTCACGGGATCAATCGAAGCAAAAAATCTATACTTAATAGACAGAACTCTCATTTACGTTGTTCCGAAGATTTTACGCCTAATTCTTTTGTGAAGTTCTATCAAATCTATGTTCTAGTTAAAAACCAGTCGCGTTATGTTCTCCAATAAAAAAACAACTCCATTTTCAGTGTCACGAACCTCACCATCATAGTAAATAACAGCACTAATACGTTCACTCATCTTCAGTTTCTATTATACTTTTGCCTCAATTTCTATTATGCAACATGAGAATGAAATTTGGCTCATTTATAGTCTAAGGACAAATAGGAACTACTGTAGCAAAAGAGCGTCCATGTGGGAGCTTTTTTCAGTACTCTTGCTGACAGTACATCCTGCTTGAAGCGTTTTGGTCACTATATGTTTAGAAAGGTCTTCTCAAAATTCTCTTTTTAGGAACTACTGTAGCAAAAGAGCGTCCACGTGGGAGCTTTTTTCAGTACTCTTGCTGACAGTACATCCTGCTTGAAGCGTTTTGGTCACTATTTGTTCAGAAAGGTATTCGCAAAATTATCTTTTCAAGAACTACTGTAGCAAAAGAGCATCTACGTGGGAGCTTTTTCAAGACTCTTGCCGATAGTGAGTGCATCTCGCTAGAAGCGTTTTGGTCACTATTTGTTCAAAAACATCTTCTCAAAATTATTTTACCAGATACTACTGTAAAAAAAACAAATAATTTTTATATTGCTGATATATTTTTCCAAAAACCCTAAACATAAAATTATTTTAATTAATTAACTGTAACACCCCTAACCCGTATCCATCGCCAGAACAGGGTTAAGAGGCATTACCGAACAATCGAAAACTTTTAACAGATAATTCATAACATAATTCATCATATCACATCAAAGCGTCCCTTAAATAGGTCATCAAGACCTTAAGCATGCATTAGAATAGGGCCAGGAATAAACCGAACACATACGAAATTTCTCAGAAATTTAAAATTTTTTCTAAGTTACAGAGGTCACACACCCGTGTCGGCAGGCCGTGTGCCGCCCACGGCCTCAGACACGCCCGTGTGTCTAAGCCGTGTCAAAACAGGGCATACATACTGACTAGCACCACACGACCAGTCACACGCCCGTGTGTCTAGCTCGTGGTCGCTACTGACTTGTTTTGAATTACAACCACGAGGGACACGGTCGAGCTACATGCCCGTGTGCTCAACCGTGTGGGCAAATATAGGCCATTTACAATGCCAAAATGCCACCCACACTTGGGTCAATCATTCATGCATTTACAAGCATCAACCTATACACATTTGGCAACTCAAAATACATCAAATTATGCAACATTTCTACTCAATTATGAGCTTAACAATCACACCTAGTCATAAGACATTTGGTTCAAATTAATCACATTCATTCCAATGATCTAATCCATCATAACTTACCATCAATAATGTGCTAGTTATTCATCAATAAACTTGCCATCTATAAGACCAATTCATTTGCTATCAAACCATACCAAAACTAGCATCACAAGACATAACGAGCCATTCATAACTTAACCATATCCATATCACATGGCCAATTCATATCTCAAACATATTCCAAAACAACTAGTCTATACATGCCATTTTTAGCTATATACACTTTTCAAAAGTACCAAAATTGAGTTTAGGTAGTGTGATGACGATCCTCGACGGTCCCCGAGCCTTCAGTAGCTTCGACGATCTATAAAACAGAGCAAACACACACAAAGTAAGCTTTCAAAAGCTTAGTAAGCCATATACAAATAAAATTAGCAAAAATGCTCATAACCATTTTGATACAATGACATTAATGTTTCTCAATGCAAATTCATCACATATTCTTTGGCTCATTTACTTAGCCATAGCTTGCCACATTCTTCAATTCAAATATCACATATACACATAGCTTATTCAAGCATATATTCACGTATTATCTCATCATTTCAATACACATATGCATCTTAGTAAGTTCATATAGGCACTTACCTTTCATACACACATAGTGTACTTTTCAAACGTACCTGAAACGGATATTCAACTCACATAATCGTTCGTTTCTCGAACTTGCCCGTTGAATCGTTCGGAATCTAATAGGATACTCAGAGTGCTCGAAATAGTCGTACAATGCCAACGTCCCAGACGAGGTCTTACATGTACTCAAATTTCGATGCCACTGTCCCAGACAGGGTCTTACACGAATCAAATACGATGCCAATGTCCAAGACATGGTCTTACACGTAAATCTCATATCGATGCCAACGTCCCAGACGTGGTCTTACACGAAATCTCAAATCAATGCCAACGTCCCAGACCTGGTGTTACATGATTTCACATATCGGACACCTATGTCATGACATATACAATCCTATTTATTCCTAGGCTCAAACAGAACGTCTCGGACATTAACCATCTCTCGATACTTTCTCGGAATCCATATATTCATCATTTTGAGTATTATTCATAGAAATTCAAATTTCATATATTCACAAATAAGTCAATTCAAATACATTTATTTGTATATCGACCTACCTCGAGTTCGGTTTAACAGAAACGGATACGGCTGCTCGATTACTTTCGATTTCCCACGATCTAAGTCTGTTTTCTTCGGTTCTTGATCTATACATATTCAAATTTAACCCTTTTATTCACTAATTCATCCAATTCAATCCAAAAACACATATTTAGGGCAATTTGCAATTTAGCCCTCATATTTTCACATTTGGACAATTTAGTCCTTATTTCACAAAATCACAAAATACACATAATTTCAAGTTACCCATGCCTAGCCGAATTCTCATGTAGCTCATACAAGTCCTTACATTTCATTTAGTTCACGATTTAGTCCCTCCAAATTCTATTTTCTCAATTAAGCTCAAAATACTCAAATTCAACAAAACTCCAAAGACAAACTATGATAATCAAACACATAACTTTCATATTTCATTATCAAACATCCCAAAAATCATATGTTCATCAATGGCTCATTTCAAAAACATCATCAATTCTCAAAATTAAGACATGGGTTTTGTAGAGTACGAAGCAACGATTACGAAAACGTAGAAATTATCAAAAACCGACTCAAAATCTTACCTTAATTAAGCCAAACCATAGCCGAAACCCTTGAAAACTTTTGTTCTTTTTTTTTACTTTTCTTATTTTCGGTCATAACAAAAAGATGAACATAAAGATGGTGGCTTTTAAATGTTGGTTTAATATATCATATATATTATTATAACAATTATAAATTTTCTAACCTTAATAATAATATATAAATCTTAATATCAAGGTCCACAACCTTCCACTAGCCTTATAAATGGCTAAATTTCCTCTTAAGGGCTCTACCTTATAAAAATAATAACAAATTAACACTTAGGGTCTGTTTGTTTGCGGTATTTCATTTTCCGGAAAATATTTTCCGTCTTTTACCATGTTTGTTTGACCAAAGGAATTGTTTTTTTAGAAAATCAATTACAGAAACACGGGAAAATTTCCCCTTCTTCGTGTAAAATGTCTTACAGATTTTTTTCTGTAAGACATTTTCCGGAAAACACACCCTCAGCCGCTCAGTTCCTTCTCACTTCATTTCCTCCTTATTTCCTCTTCGTCCATCAACGTCAGCCTCTCCTCCTCATCGGTATGCTTCTTCTTTTTGGGTTATCAATAGGTTCTTTTCTCCTTTTCCCTGTCTATTGTTTTTGTTCATCGAAGGTAGATTTCTACTCATATTTGTTAGCGTTTTGTAGCCTCTGGTGTTTGGCTTGTCTTGGGCTTTTGGAATTCTCAGTTCGATTTTAGTTTCGGAGGCTTGTTCCGGGCTTCTCATCGGTTCCATTTTCGCTCCAATTCGGGAGGTTCAGTGGGTCTCGTTTTTGTTGGTTGGTCCGAGGGCGCTGATATTTGTGTCGTGGGCCTCGTGGGTAGCGCATTTTTTCGATTCGATCTCACTCGTGCACTCGGAGCTTTGTGGGGACTCTGTTTTGGCATTTGGTTTTGAGGGCTCGATGAGTTTATTTGTACACAGACAAGCGGAGTTAGGTTTACGCTTTGTTCTCGGTGTTGTTGGTTGTATTGACTTATCCGCTTTAGATTAATAGGAATATTCATGGTCATGGATTTTTTCTGCAATGGCTTTTTACTTGTATAATAAACAAGATCGATAGAATTGATATAGTATGAACACTCACAATGATTCAAACCCAAATAGAAAGAAGCAAGGAAATGAAAACAAAATGTTTGGTATCATTATAACAAGAAAAGTCAAGAAGAATTTGAGGGAAAAAGAAAAGCTCCTTCTAGGATTGTGATAAGACCAGGAAAGTTGTACATGGCATTGAATGTTGAGCAACAAAGTATTGAAATAAGTAAGAAAAATGAGTGTGATTGAATTGGGTTTGCTACTCTAGATGGGCGCCCATACAGGAAACAAAATAACTTGTATACGAGTTCAGAGGAGACCTACAAATAACTACTGGGAGCTATGGTTAATAGAAGATGCTTGTATCAAGAAATGACAGGAATACCTAAGAGAACATTTATATAAAGCGCTAAAAAGGATCTTTCTTTGGCCGAGCTTTCGAGGATATGATTTCATATAATGGTTCAATATGCACCATACTTTGTGAGAAAAGGTTTTGTTGTTTGTTACTCCTGTGAATGACTTTATCTTGCAAGACAAGGACCATTCTTGTGGAAGCATGACTTGTTTGCTAAACCACATTTAAGCCCCTTGAGCCATGAAATGTTGTATATTTGCATTTCTTTTCATGCTCGTGGAGTCTTGGTGAATTTAAAAACCTTTCTCGCAAATATAATGAGGAATGATAGTGTTTGGTTTCATTAAAGAATACATTAGTAGAGAGCTCAAGTGTTGGTCATGTGCACTTTTCTTTCTTTCTATGTGTGCGTGTCTAGAAACAGATTGGAACAGGCATTGTGTAGGCATATTTTTATCTCCTCATGGTTTAAGGGGTTTTTTTTCCTGTCTGTCTATGGTGTAGGGTGTTGATATCCAGCTTGGAATGGCAATTGATAGTACCAAGGCTACTCTTCTTTGTGAAGCGAAGGCTTGCATGTGAAATGGTAAAATATCGCAAAGAGGTATCAATGCACCTTATGTTTTATTGTTTTTGAGCTCGACCAGCCTACCACATCTTTTATATTCTTCAATTCAATCATACTTCTATTTTTTTATCAAAATTTCCTTTTCACTTGATATGCATATATAATTTGTTAACTTGATGAGGTAAATAGAGGAAGAATATGAAGGTAGAATGAAGGGAATGAGTCCGAAAGTTGGGAGGAAATTATGGTTTTGTGGAGAGAAATCGAGAGAGATTACGCCAAGGGAGGTTGAGAAGAAGAAAGCAACCAATGTGAGCTGTTTACATGATCCTTTTATGGTGGGGACAAATTTGTGTTAGTCATCAATTTTTGTTTGTAATGAAGTCTGCTTCCTCTTTTAATCGTTTGCTATGTATGGTTTAGAGGTTCATGTTTTAATGTGCGATTTCTTAGGGTATATTTGTTTTCATACAGATTTTTTGAATTCTTGTGAATTGTAATTAGTAATTTGGGAAAAGAAAATATAAAGAATGTAATAGTTTACTTTATTTGTTCAATGATTGAGAATAATAGCAGCTTTGTTTTGTTTAATGAAGAATTAACATTTGTTGTCTGAATCATGTGTTTGCTAATTAAAGACAAAGAAATCAGGTATTAAGCAATAATTAAAATATAAATAAATCAGGTAATCATTTATAAATAAATCATTGCAATATATGTAAAAAAAATTAAAATATAAAAATTTATTAATATGTATATAAAATTTATTAATATATGTAAAAACAATTTTTCCGGAAAATATTTTCAGGAAATCTGCCAAACAACAGAAAATATTTTACACAGATTCATCCAAACACTAGAAAATATTTTCCAATAAATCATTTTCCAGAAATGTAAATCATTTTACAGAAATTATTTTCCGGAAAACATTTTACTGGCAAACAAACAGACCCTTACACTATAATTAGTCACTTTTACAATTTTTACGATTAAGCCCTTTTTGCAAATTAAGCATACATACAATCACATTAGATCACGAAACTTTCACACATGCTTAGTCATGTATTGCAGACACAGAAAATAATATTAAAATATTTTACTGACTTGGATTTGTGGTCCCGAAACCACTGTTCCAACTAGGGTCAAAACCGGACTGTTATAATTCTACCCCTTAGGGATTTTCGTCCCCGAAAATCTTACCGTTAAACAGATTTGGATATTGTTGTTTCATTGCATCTTCAGGCTCCCACGTAGCCTCTTTCACTCTATGTCGATGCCACAACACTTTCACTAACGGAATTTTCTTATTTCTCAATTCTTTCACTTCACGAGATAAGATACGGATCGGTTCTTCTTCGTAGGTCATATCAGATCAGATTTCAATCTCAGACGGAGTAATCACATGTGACGGATCAGATCTGTATCGTCTAAGCATCGATACGTGAAATACATTATGTATCTTTTCTAGCTAGGAGGGCAACAACAATCTATACGCAACTGGCCCAACACACTCGATAATCTCATATGGTCCGATGAACCTCGAATTTAACTTGCCTTTACGTCCAAATCGGAGTACTTTCTTCCACGGAGATACTTTCAAAAACACTTTATCACCGATCTTGAATTCAATATCTTTTCTTTTCAAGTCTGCATAGGACTTCTGACGATCAAACACAGTTTTCAAACTATCACGTATCACTTTTACTTTCTGTTCAGTGTCTCTTATCAATTCAACCCCGTGTATCTTACTTTCACTGAGTTCGGTCCAATATAGAGGTCTTCGACATTTGCGTCCATACAAAGCTTCATAAGGTGTCATTCTGATGCTCGACTGAAAACTATTATTATACGCAAATTCAATCAATGGTAGGTACTGTTCCCACGTACCATCAAACTCAAGGATACAACATCTCAACATGTCCTCAAGAATCTGAATAATCCGTTCAGACTGACCATCCGTTTGCGGATGAAAAGCGGTACTAAAATGCAATTTTGTACCCAAAGCTTCTTACAATTTCTTCCAAAATCGTGATGTAAATCTCGGATCTCTATCAAACATAATAGACAATGGCACTCCGTGCAATCTCACAATATCGGAAATGTAAAGTTCAGCTAGTTTATCAAGTGAATAATCAGATCGTACCGGAATAAAATGGGCAGATTTCGTCAATCGATCAACTATGACCCAAATCGCATCTTTCTTTCTCGGAGTCAGAGCCAATCCAGAAACAAAGTCCATCGTCACTCTATCTAATTTCCACTCGGGAATCAAAATCGACTGTAACAAACCAGACGGAACCTGATGTTCAACTTTAACTTACTGACAAACTAAGAATTTTGATACAAAGTCAGAAATGTCTTGTTTCATACCAGACCACCAATAGTGTTGCTTCATATCATGGTACATCTTTGTACTTCCCGGATGAACAGATAAACGACTTTTATGTGCTTCATTCAAAATCAACTGAATTAACTCAGGGTTTCTCGGAACACAAATTCGATCTCGGAACCTCAAGCAATCATCAACATCAACTCGAAATTCAGAATCAGAGTTTAAATCACACTGAGCTCGTTTCGCTAGCATTTCATTATCAACTTTCTGAGCATCACATATTTGTTGTAAAAACAACGGTTTCGCTTTCAATTTTGCCAAAACTGAACCATCATTAGACAAATTCAAATGAGCATTCATCCCTCGTAATGTAAATAGTGATTTTCGACTCAATGCATCGGCAACGACATTTGCTTTACCCGGATGATAATCTATCATAAGCTCATAGTCTTTCAACAACTCTAACCATCCTCTCTGATGCAGATTCAAATCTTTCTGGGTCATCAAATACTTCAAACATTTATGATCTAAAAACACGTGACATTTCTCACCGAACAGATAATGACGCCAAATCTTTAATGCAAACACAATCGCAGCTAGCTCAAGGTCGTGTGTCGGATAATTTTTTTCATGAGACTTCAGTTGTCTTGAGGCATAAGCTATTACTTTGCCTTCCTGCATCAGAACGCATTCCAAACCATTCAATGAAGCATCACTGTAAATCACAAACTCTTTACCCGATTCTGGTTGTGTCAAAACTGGAGCTTCAGTCAAAAGGGCTTTCAATTGATCAAAGCTTTTCTGACATTTATCGAACCATTCAAATCTCACATCTTTCTGAAGCAATCTAGTTAACGAAGTAGCAATCATCGAAAAGCCTTTTACGAACCTTCGATAATAACCAGCAAGTCCTAGAAAACTACGGACTTTAGACACATTCTTCAGGGGTTTTCATTCCAGAATAGCAGAAATCTTGCTCGGATCAACTCATATTCCAGAGACAGATACAATATGTCCCAGAAAACTGACTTCACGCAACCAGAATTCACATTTGCTGAATTTCGCATACAATTGTTTTTCTCGCAGAGTTTGCAACACAATTCTCAGATGTTCAGCATGTTCAGTTTCGTCACGTGAATAAATCAAAATGTCATCAATGAATATGACAATAAATCGATCTAGGTACGATCTGAAAATTCTATTCATCAGATCCATAAAAACAGCAGGAGCATTCGTTAGTCCAAAAGGCATAACTAAAAACTCATAATGCCCGTACCTCGTTCTGAAAGCAATTTTCGAAATGTCTGAATCTTTCACTCTCAACTAGTAGTATCCCGATCTCAGATCAATCTTAGAAAACACAGTGGCTCCTTTTAGCTGATCAAACAAATCGTCAATCCTGGGCAACGGATATTTGTTCTTTATTGTCACTTTGTTCAATTGACGATAGTCAATGCACATTCTCATCGTGCCATCTTTCTTTTTCACAAACAGAACATGAGCACCCCAAGGTGAGAAACTCGGTCTCGTAAACCCTCTGTCAGTTAACTCTTGCAACTTTGACTTCAATTCTTTCAACTCTGTTGGTGCCATTCTATACGGAGCTATCGAAATAGGTGTAGTACCAGGCAACAACTCAATACCAAACTCAACTTCACGAATCGGAGGCAAACCCGATAATTCTTCAAGGAACACATCATAAAACTCACAGACAACAGGCACTGACTCAACTTTCTTTTCAGATACTTTCGAATCACTTACATAAGCAAAATATGCTTCATATCCCTTTTTCACATACTTTTGAGCTTTTAACACCGATATCACAGCAGGCAAACCATTCAAATCATTAGATTCAATCCGTACAATTTCATCATTCGGACATCTCAAATCAATAATCTTTCTTTTACAGTTCACAACAGCATCATGCAATGTCAACCAGTCCATACCCAGAATTATATCAAACTCATCAAATGGTAATAGCATCAGATCAGTAGAGAAGCGGATATCTCAGAACATTAACGGGCAATTCTTACATATTTAGTCAACAATGACACTTTTACCTAAGGGGTTTGATACTTTTATAACAAACTCAGTAGACTCTATAGGCAAAGTCTTACTGAATACTAAATTCATGCATATATATGAATGCGTAGAACCAGGGTCTATCAATGCAATCACAGAAGTATCATAAAGAGTAAATGTACTCGTAATAACATCAGGAGATGAAGCTTCCTCGGGAGCTCGGATGGCATATGCCCTGGCAAGTACTCTAGCTTCAGATCTCGCGACTGAGTCCTTCGTAGTTCTCTAACTACCACTGACATTTCTTGCATTTCGGGGGGGGTCTACCTCTTGCAGGAACATTATCAGATCTCAGATTTTGAATAATCTCTTGCTCAACAGACTCTGGGCATTCACGAATGAAATGATCTAACGATCCACATCTGAAGCAAGCTCGATCATTTAATCTACAACTTCCCAGATGTCTTTTACCACAATGCTTACATTCAGGTCGATTGGATCAGACATTTCCAACGCTTACCATCGATGTTGCTGGAGCTTTGGAGCTCAACTGTGATCTAGCTCGATCTCTATTCGAATGTCCCACATTAACTCTTGAACGGCTTTGTTCATCTCAGAATTTCTTCGAAGCAGACTGAAATAATTTGTTCGAAAATCTCTTTCTCACATCTCCAGCTTCAGATTCAGCTTTTCTTTTATCTTTCCTGAGTGCCTCAGCTTTGCACGCTCGATCAACAAGCACAACGAACTCTTTTATCTCTAAAATCCCAACAAGCAAAAAGATATCTTCGTTAAGGCCGTCTTCAAATCTCTTACACATTATTGCTTCCGACGATACACATTCTCGAGCCTACTGACTTAGCCTCAAGAACTCTCATTCGTATTCAGTAACAGATATGCGACCTTGTTTCAATTCCAAGAATTCTTTCTGTTTCTGATCAATAAATCTCTGACTGATATATTTCTTTCAAAACTCAATCTGAAAGAAATTCCATGTGACCCGCTCGTTTGGAACAACAAAAATCAAAGTTTTCCACCATAGATAGGTCGCGTCTCGTAACAAAGATACAACACATTTAATACTTTCTTCCGGAGTCAAAGACATCTCATCAAATACTCGGATAGTGATTTCTAACCAAAACTCAACTTTTTCAGTCTCGTCATCACTGGTGGCCCTGAACTCTTCAGCCCCATACTTGCGAATTTTATCAACCGATGGCTTATTCAACAGATTTATACCCATTACTGGAGGCACAACTGAGGTCTGAGAGAGATTAACCGGGGGCAGAGGTTGTGAAACAGCCGGATTATTTCTTACGAACTGAGTGAACCACTCACTCATCATTTGGAAGAAAGCTTGTTTAGCTTCTCCCTTTTGACCGCTCGTAGCCGATCTCAAATCAGATGGCGCTGTCCCTTGAGCGAGAGCAGGCACATTACTTTCTACATCGTCAGCTACGGCTCTTTCGAGATCCATTTACTATACGAAAATCACATTTTACACATCAGGATTCATCACACTATCACAGTTCAGATATATGGCATGTATAGCTAGACTCTTACACGCTACATTAGTCCGAGAATCGACTAAACCGTAGCTCTGATACTAACCAAATGTAACACTCCTAACTCGTATCCATCACCGGAACAGGGTTAAGAGGCATTACCGAACAATCAGAAACCTTTAACATATAATTCATAACATAATTCATCATATCACATCAAAGCGTCCCTTAAATAGGTCATCAAGACCTTAAGCATGCATTAGAATAGGGCCGGGACTAAACCGAACACATATGAAATTTTTCAGAATTTTAAAATTTTTTCTAAGTTACAGAGGTCACACGCCCGTGTGGGCAGGCCGTGTGCCTCCCAAGGCCTCAGACACGCCTGCGTGTCTAAACCGTGCCAAAACAGGGCATACATACTGACTAGCACCACACGGCCAGTCACACGCCCATGTGTCCAGCCCGTGGTTGCTACTGACTTGTTTTGAATTACAACCACGAGGGAAACGGTCGAGCCACACGCCCGTGTGCTCAACCGTGTGGGCAAATATAGGCCATTTACAAGGCCAAAATGCCACCCACACTTGGGTCAATTATTCATGCATTTACAAACATCAATCTATACACATTTGGCAACTCAAAAACATCAAATTATGCAACATTTCTACTCAATTATCAGCTTAACAATCACACCTACTCATAAGACATTTGGTTCAAATTAATCACATACAATTCAATGATCAAATCCATCATAACTTACCATCAACAATGTGCTAGTTATTCATCAATAAACTTACCATCTATAAGACCAATTCATTTGCTATCAAACCATACCAAAACTAGAATCATAAGACATAACGAGCCATTCATAACTTAAGCATATATCTAGCCATATCACATGGCCATTTCATATCTCAAACATATTCCAAAACAACTAGTCTATACATGCCATATTTAGCTATATACACTTTTCAAAAGTACCAAAATTAAGTTTAGGTAGTGTGATAACGATCCTCGACAATCCCCGAGCCTTCAGTAGCTTTGACGATCTATAAAATAGAGCAAACACATACAAAGTAAGCTTTCAAAATCTTAGTAAGCCATATACAAATAAACTTAGCAAAAATGCTCATAACCATTTTGATACAATGACATTAATGTTTCTCAATGCAAATTCATCACATATTATTTGGCTCATTTGCTTAGCCATAGCTTGCCACATTCTTCAATTCAAATATCACATATACACATAGCTTATTCAAGCATATATTCACGTATTATCTCATCATTTCAATACACATATGCATCTTAGTAAGTTCATATAGGCACTTACCTTTCATACACACATAGTGTATTTTTCAAACGTACCTGAAACGAATATTCAACTCATATAATCGTTCGTTTCTCAGACTTGCCCGTTGAGCCGTTCGGAATCTAATAGGATACTCAGAGTGCTCAGAATAGTCGTACAATGCCAACGTCCTAGATGAGGTCTTACATGTACTCAAATTTCGATGCCACTATCCCAGATAGGGTCTTACACGAATCAAATATGATGCCAATGTCCCAGACATGGTCTTACACGTAAATCTTATATCGATGCCAACGTCCCAGACGATGTCTTACACGAAATCTCAAATCAATTCCAACGTCCCAGACGTGGTCTTACATGATTTCACATATTGGACACCTATGTCTTGACATATACTATCCTATCTATTCGTAGGTTCAAACGGACCTTCTCGGACATTAACCATCTCTCGATACTTTCTCGGAATCCATAAATTCATCATTTCGAGTATTATTCATAGAAATTCAAATTTCATATATTCACAAATAAGTCAATTCAAATACATTTATTTGTATATCGACTTACCTCGAGTTCGGTTTAACAGAAACGGATACGGCTACTCGATTACTTTCGATTTCCCACGACCTAAGTCTGTTTTCTTCGGTTCTTGATCTGTACATATTCAAATTTAACCCTTTTATTCATTAATTCATCCAATTCAATCCAAAAACACATATTTAGGGCAATTTGCAATTTAGCTCTCACATTTTCACATTTGGACAATTTAGTCTCTATTTCACAAAATCACAAAATACACATAATTTCAAGTTACCCATGCCTAGCCGAATTCTCATGTAGCTCATACAAGTCCTTACATTTCATTTATTTCACTATTTGGTCCCTTCAAATTCTATTTTCTCAATTAAACGGAGTTGATCGCAACCCTAGAGATAGGATGACGAAAATCTATCGGATTAGGGTCAAACCTAATATGGGAGTCCATAGATCGAGTTAATGCAATCCTAGGGGTTTTAATTAGAAAGAGATTTCAATTAATCAACCTAGAGATAGGATGTTAGTAGCCTCGAGAGAGGTATTAATATAAATCAGGGAATCCTACGGATCAAGTCAAGTGAATAAATCGTCTGGTTCAGAGTTAAATAACTAGTGAAGTCTAGGTGGATCCTTCCTCGGGTATTGTCTTAATAAATTGGTTTTTCCCACAAGTGTTTCCCCAATTCACTCTCTGTGTCTTAGCATCTTTAGCTTAGTAGTTAGTTAATTTTAGATTAAACAACAATTCCCTTAATTCTTAGTCTAAATAATAAAAAGAAAGTCAGTATTAGTACTTTTGGTTCCTTTGGGTTCGACATTCCGGTCTTGCCACTAAGCTATATTACTGTTCGATAGGTGCGCTTGCCTCAATCCTGGTGATAGTTAAGTTCTAGGCTAGATCATTAATTATATAAATATTAAGACTCTCGACACTACAACCAAGTTTTTTGGCGCCGTTGCGGGGGAACTAAAATATTAAGAACGCTCATTTTTTATTACTTTAGCCATTTTTTTTTATTTTTACGATTTACTTTTATTTTGATTTTAAATTTTCTAATTTTTCTTCTTTTATTTGTTCCTAGCAGGTACCTCTAGTTTATGACTAGAAGGAACCCGACAGGACCCTTAATCTACGACAGTGATATTGAAGGTACCGTTCGCAGAAATCGTAGAGAAATAAGGCGAAGCTTAAATTAAATAGAAGAAGAGCAAGAAGACGAAACCAATACCACCGAAGAAATGGCTGAGAATAATCTGCTACCTCCAGAGATGGCTGAAAATCATGCTCCTCGAACTATGTATGATTATGCTAAACCTAATTTAACAGGAACTAGTCAAGTATTGTTAGACCTGCTATTGCTGCAAATAATTTTGAACTGAAACCTAACACAATTCAGATGATACAACAATTTGTTCAGTTTGATGGTTTGCAGGATGAAGATCCAAATAATCACTTGGCGAATTTCCTAGAATTTTGCGATACTTTCAAAATAAATGGCGTTTCTGATGATGCCATCCATCTTCGGTTATTTTCCTTCTCTTTGAGGAATAAAGTAAACAGTGGTTGAATTCTCTTCCACGAGGGTCAATCACTACATGGGATCAAATGATCGAAAAATTCTTGTTGAAATATTTTCCACCGGCCAAAACGGCCAAGTTGAGGAATGATATCTCTTCTTTTGTGCAGATGGATCTAGAAACACTATATGATGCATGGGAGAGATACAATGATTTGTTGAGAAGGTGCCCTCACCATGGGCTACCTTTGTGGCTACAGGTTCAAACCTTCTACAACGGTGTAAACCCCTCAACGAGGCAATTGATCGATTCAGCCACCGGCGGAACCCTGAATAAAAAAACTCCTGAAACGGCCTACGAGTCTATTGAGGAGATGTCACTGAATAACTATCAGTGGCAAGTTACAAGGACAAAGCCAATAAAAGTAGCCGGAGTTTTCAACCTCGACGCAGTAACCATGCTATCAAATCAGGTAGAGATGTTAAACAAAAAGATTGATGGTTTGTGTTCTTTGCAGGTACATCCGGTAATGTAGTGCGAAACAAGTGGAGGTGTGGCGAATCCTGAGTACCCACCCTACAGACATGGCATGGAATGCGAACAAATGAACTATGTGGGTAACAATTTCAGATCTCAAAATAACCCTCATAGTAATACTTATAATTCAAGTTGGAGGAACCACCCTAATTTTTCATGGGGTGGTCAAGGAAATCAGAGACAACATCCCCCTCTAAACTTCCAACAATAGCCCTACCCACAAGAAAAGAAGTCGAACCTTGAGGAGATGCTGAAAAAATTCATAGCGGTGTCAGAAACACATTTCCAAAACACCGAAACATCACTTAAAAATCAACAAGCATCAATTCAAGGGATCGAGAACCAGTTAGGGCAACTTGCTAAGCTGATCTCTGAACGACCGCAAGGAAGCCTACCAAGCAACACTGAAACTAACCCAAAGGAGCAAATTCAAGCCATAACAGCTCATGATAATGTAGGGTTAGATGAGCGTAATTTAAGGCAAGAGAATGTGGTAGAGGAAGGTAAAGTTGAGGAAAGTCATGATAAGCCAAAACCGGTAATTAAAGAGTACCAACCTCGTGTGCCATATCCCGATGTGATAAAGAAAGACAACACAGACGAATAATTCAGTAAATTTCTTAAACTTTTAAAGAAGTTACATATTAACTTACCATTTCTCGAAGCTCTTTCGCAGATGCCAGATTCAAGAAAATTTTTAAAAAAGCTTTTGACAAACAATCGGAAGTTAGACGAGGAGTCGCATGTGGAACTAAGCGCAGTGTGATCAGAAATGTTGCAAAATAGACTACCACGAAAATTAAAAGATCAAGGGAGTTTTACAATTCCATGCTTAATCGGTAGTTTATCTGTTGATAATGCTTTAGCTGATTTGGGGGCAAGTATAAATGTTATGCCTTATAAAATGTTTAAACAGCTAGGTCTAGGGAAACCTAAACAAACTAGGATGAGCATTCAATTAGCTGATAAAACTATTAGAATTCCTAGGGGTATAATTGAAGATGTACTCGTGAAAATTGATAAATTCGTATTCCCAGTAGACTTTGTCGTTTTAGACATGGATGAGGACAATACGGTCCCTTTAATTTTAGGAAGACCCTTTTTAGCAACTGCTAGAACTAAAATTGATGTTGGTACAGGTGAACTCATACTCCGTGTAGGTGACGAATCAATCAGTCTTCAGGCTCTTGACTCGGCTAGGACATCAAGTAATCAAGGTGAGAAAATTAATTTTATTAATGACCATTCAGTTAAACCTTCTTTTCAGGAAGCACCACAGAACCACACAGCTGAGCCAGATCCTAGACATCATGACAACAAAGAAATAACTCACGAGGAACGATGGCTTCAGATCGATGAGCTAGACGAGTGGAAGACACATTTCAAAGAGAAATTAGGGATACACGCAGCAGAACCAACGCCATTCCACGGGACAAACAAATTTAAGATCGGAGATCAGGTATTATTAGATAAAATACACCCTCGAATATCTCCTTCAGACCTTAATACAAACGAAGAAAACCCTTTTAAGGTACTCAATGTCTTCCCATACGGAACAGTCGAGATAAGTAATCCTATATTCGGCACTTTTAAGGTAAACGCTACTCGACTCAAACTTTATCATGATAGTAGAACTGATAGCATGAGAAAGGATATTCAACTCTTCAAACCACCCTGATTATGCGAATGAGAGGTGAGTCTAGCTTAAGACTTTAAACGAGCGCTTCTCGGGAGGCAACCCGAGCACTAACCCTAATAATTAAGTTTAGTTTTATTTCTTTCCATATTTAGGCGCAGATTACCATACCACACGGCCGTGGCCATGGCCGTGTGAACACCACAGATTTTCGTACTGACATGGCAGAGGTAGTACGAGCCAAGGACAAAAAATATCTTCAAGCCACGGGCTTTGACTAAACACCACGGCCGTGCGGCACAGCCGTGGCCGACACTGTTTTATCAACACAGGCGTGGTGACCTACACACAGGCTAGGGAGAGGCGAACAACCCCCCACACGGCCGTGCGATACGTCCGTGCGACGTAACACACCCACGGCACACGTGCGTGGGGATGTACCAGATCTGAAATCTCTATTTAAAAACACCCCTCTCCCTTTCTTCCATACCCTTTCACCCTTCCCATTTCCATTTCCTCTCATTCTCCTATCCCAAATTCTCCATTTTCACCTTACCCATGTCAAAGAAATGAAAGAATCCGAGCACAGTCTCCCTGTGGGAGACTGATCTACATAAGTTCATGTCGGCCGCTTCATTCACTCGACAAGCCGAGGATATTTAAGGCCATTTCGTTTTTATTTTTCTTTTCTCTTCTCCTTTATTTTCCTTCTCTTTGACTCTCTTATGCTTAATTTAATCTATTTTATTTTAGTTTCTTGGTTTTAGGTTCTTCAGGCTGCTTGGGAATCACCACACCACGGCCTTAAATATCATACCCACCTCGCGAACCGTCTAACGATAAGGACTTTTCAATCCATTAATCTTTTCTTTTTATTGTCTTTTACTTTCTACACTCTTTCTCTTTATCTTTCTTTGTCTTTAAATACATAATTAGTTTATTTTGAATTTTTCTTATTATTTCCTGGCTATTTCTTCACGAGCTACCCAATTTCTTCATCTAGCGCAGCAATTATAGGCAGCCACCATACCACCACCAGAGACGCCTCCTCCAACTTATCTCTCACCTCCGAATCAAATTTCTACACTTTCGACTCAAGGATCCATCCAAAATTCAGGAAGTTTCCCTTCTCCCCATCTCTTATGATTTCATATATATCTTTGTACATTGAGGGCAATGTACATTTTAAGTGTGGGGGGTGAAATTTATTCAGAAAAGTGCCTAACTTTTTTCATTATTCTCAAATCCCTGAATTATGTCTTATTTTTAAGTAATTTTCTCATGTTACTATTAGAATGAAATTTCCTTTGATTCATGATTTTCAGTGATATGTTTTGGATTAAGTCATAGTTAATTGTGCAGTGATGATTTAAACTTTAGGAGACTAGAGAATCAAGCATGGTAAGTCTATTTTTCATAATTAAAATTTTGTTAGGTTGTCTACCTGAATCTAATTATTACTTTGAAGTTTGAAATTTACAAGGTTGATATCAAAAACCCATAATTTCTGTGAGATTTTGAGCCTTTAGAGCATACATTACTTTTCGTGCTCACTTTATTGATTATGAGTGTGTCAACATTGATTTGTTATTGTAGAACTTGCTCCGATTATACATGTCGAGACCGCACCTTTGATTTGATATAAAGAGATGATAAAGGCACTTAGTTTTTAACCCACTTACCCCACTAAAATCCTACCTTCATAATTAACCCCTAGTAAACCCATTTGATCCTAACAACCCGTTTCTTGACTCACCCACTAATATTAACCCAAAACCCACTTTGTATTTGTTATCTCCATTTCTCTTGACTACCTTTATATCGAGATTTGATTTGATCAGTTACTTAACTATTTTTTTATTTCCTTTATTTTAGTTATCAAATTCTATATTATTATAATTGATGTTCTTAAAAAAAACCAAAGTATATTCATTACTAGTTCTATGTTATTTGAGCTTAAACTGTTAATTTCATTATTTTTAGAAGAAGCTCATGTTATTAGTATTAAGTTTTCAATTGATGTAATTATTCAGTATTAGTCCAACTTTCTAGTTAGGTAATTTGTCAAGTCAATTTCGATTCTAACCCTCTAATTCAGCCTTTATCCACACCTTTAGCCCAAGCCCCGTTACAACCCTTTTTAAAGACCTTTTGATTTGTGTATCATCTCATTTTATAGTGGTGGAGATTTGATTTTCATGCAATCCTATGGGATTAACTTTTCATGTTCGACTTCTGAGTGCTTATTTTTGAACCTTAAACACTTTGAGTGATTTGAGTGAACCTTTAGTGAGGATGTCAATTTTTGTCGATTTTGAATTAAAGGTAATTATTTAGGTAAGGGGAAACACCTATTTTTCGTACTATAAAAACTATGACTTTGATTGTTTGAATCTTTAGGAACCTTCTGGTTAAATCATCAACGTATGAATTACCTAGGAATTATGATGAAACATATTTGATGAAGATTACTGAGAATTTTGCTTGAGGACAAGCAAAAGCTTAAGTGTGGGGGTATTTGATAAACCGTAATATATACATATTTTAATCCCACATTTAGTGTACTTTTGGATTATTTATCCCTTGACTTGTGGAATTTGATGCTCCTAATCCTTTAATTTCATGTTTTATATTTAGGGAAGCATAGGAGGATGAAAAGAACGAGAAACGGGCTAAAAACAGACCAAATGGGCCAAAGTAAGAAATCAACACGGCCTGGGCCCAAGCCCCACGACCGTGACCCTTTAGCAGGCTCGACTATGGCCTGGATTCGAATCACACGGGCGTGTTGCACAGGCGTGTCCCTGCTGTGACAAAGAGGAATTTCACTCGGAATAGGGTACTTAGAGGCAAAGAAAGACATTCCAAAAGCCTATATAAACACCCTAAAGGCCAACCTTGAGGGGGGTGTCCAGCTAGGCCAAGGAGCCAAGCCAGAGAGGTCAGAATTGTGGGATTTACTCGGAGAAAGCCAGTTGATTCATCTCAAGAAGCCGAAATCATACTCAAGACGGAGGATCTCTCCTTCAATTCCTTCAGGGGGTTTTAGGGTTTTCTTATGTTTTGTTTTATATTTTCTTCTAAGATGTATTCTTTTATGATTATGAACTAAACCCCTCAGATACTTGAGGGGGATGAAACCTAAGACGAATCTTGTTATTATTTTCTGAACTATATGATAAATACTTGATTTGTTCTTAATTATGTGTTCTTAATTCTTGTTTTGATATTTCAAGATATTGATTCAAGTATTGATGTGCTTAGGCAGTGGAGGAATATTCCCTGTTTAAGAGTAGATCTAGCATAGTTAAACGGAGTTGATCGCAACCCTAGAGATAGGATGACGAAAATCTATCGGATTAGGGTCAAACCTAATATGGGAGTCCATAGATCGAGTTAATGCAATCCTAGGGGTTTTAATTAGAAAGAGATTTCAATTAATCAACCTAGGGTTAGACGTTAGTAGCCTCGAGAGAGGTATTAATATAAATCAGGGAATCCTACGGATCAAGTCAAGTGAATAAATCGTCTAGTTCAGAGTTAAATAACAAGTGAAGTCTAGGTGGATCCTTCCTCGGGTATTGTCTTAATAAATTGGTTTTTCCCACAAGTATTTCTCCAATTCACTCTCTATGTCTTAGCATCTTTAGCTTAGTAGTTAGTTAATTTTAGATTAAACAACAATTCCCTTAATTCTTAGGCTAAATAATAAAAAGAAAGTCAGTATTAGTACTTTTGGTTCCTTTGGGTTCGACATTCCGGTCTTGCCACTAAGCTATACTACTGTTCGATAGGTGCGCTTGCCTCAATCGTGGTGATAGTTAAGTTCTAGGCTTGATCATTCATTATATAAATATTAAGACTCTCGACACTACGATCACACTTTTAGATTTGTATAAAATTGAACACTTAGTAAGGAATAACTTTTCATGACATAATCATATTATTTAAGTCGAAACAACCACCTTTAGAAGATTCTAAAAGTATCTTGCAAATATTTTAAGTTAATTAATATAAACGGGGACAAATCTGAGCTTCTTAACGTGACAGGAGTCTCACAACTATTAAAGAAAATAACTTTGAAAACATCTTAATAATATTCATAAAATTGAAGTTAAAATCATTTTGAGATATTATAAATTATATTAGAATCGTTATGAAAGATTGGAGGTGCTCGGGGTTAAAATCGAGCCTCTGTGGGTTCAAAACACTCAAATAGTGTAGTGGGCACTATCTAGGGCTATGTACCGATGCATAGAATTGCATCTACCAATACACAATCTCATTGTACCAATACATAAGGCTAAGTATCAGTACCTAGGCTCTTGCTACTATAGCTTTTTAAATATTTTTTTTGCAAGTGTTGATACTAATACGGTACAGGCTGCACAAGTCGAATTCGTATAGAAATTTACTTCATCTATTTGATGTTAATTAGAATAAGGTGTTTTAACCTTATTGCATTACTTCTATTTGAATTTGATTAGAATAAGGTTTTAAACCTATAAATAGACGTAATCGTCTCTCCTCTTGTATTATTCGAATTCGACATAGTGAATTTCTTATCCTTTACCCGTGGTTTTTTCCCCGAAAGGGTTTCCACGTAAAATTTTATGTGTTCTATTTTCTCTATTTTTCTCTGCGATACATTGCCATTATCGCCTTCCTATTTTCACATGAACCCTTGATTTGCTTTCTTTAAGAGAGTTCCTCTAGGTACTACCAAGCGAAAGCATGTTCATAAATAAAGTTTGTTTTGCTTTCTTTAAAAGTGGTGAGATGATAATAGTCTGCTCTGCTTTCTCTGAAAGCCAAGACAATATTAATAGTAGTGTTTTAATTTTTTTTTCTTAATTGTTACATTTAGCTTCATTTTTAGGAAGTTGTGAGGGAGGTTGGGCCATTCAAGATAGGCTTTGTGCATCACCAATGTTGAAGAGTCTTTTGGAGACCTTTAGCATTGTCATTATAATTGACCAAAGTTCATTGTCAACCTAGCTTAATGGTGGCGGGCTAGAATATGATAATCATTTGTTGGTCAAGGTGGTGTATCTCTAATAGCTTTCTACTACTTCCAGATTAGAGGCCATTGTCGTTTATATCTCCTCTACTAGATTTTTCAAGGAGAACATGACATGCAACTATGTTGTTTTCTTTCCTGCAATGTTCTACACCTAATAGGTATATGAATGAAAGCAGAAGAACAATGCGAACGAGTGCTTTCAGATGTCATTTCCAATTTAATTTTCTTTGATCTCGTGTCTTTTCATGTTTGTAATTAATTTTTGTTACTTAGTGGGTTGTTTTGTGTTGAGATTATTTTGAGTGCTGTTATACCAAATAGTTACAACTGCGCCTGTAATTACTTAGGTTTCATAACTTGTTTTATTTAGAGTAGGAAATTTTTTAAAACAAAATAGTTAAGGTTATGATTTTGTTGAATTTGTAGATTTGTGTTGGCCTATCTTTGAAGATCGGTCATAGGTAGAAACAAATCATAGAAGATTGGATCTATTTGGATTAAGCAAATTGGATCCCCTAATATGAGAATATTGACTCGAATGACATAAAGACACATTTAAATTTTAGATATTGTTTTTGAAAGTGCCGATACTAATTATTGTGAGTAAAACAAATGAGTCACTTGGTTACAAATTAAGTTTTCAAATGGCGAGAGATCTAAATCCTAAGTACAAACGTTTACATTGATAAGTGGTAGGACTTAAATCATTCTTTATATGTGATTAAAGATAGTGATTTGTCTCTCTAAGTAAAATCCGTAGACATAAATAATTACTCAACTGTGTAACCAATTATTTTGTGTTGTGTTGTTTAATTGTTATACACTTTAATTACAACTAGTACATATAACTACTTAAACTGTTTTTGCTAAACTGTTTTTTGCAAAAATCAATTGTTTTTCACATAGTGATTCTAGTTTATTACCCCAATTGTTTTCGCTATTAATAAAATTAGGGATGACAAGAAAGGGAGAATCGAAACCCATCACTGAAAGGGGATAATGTGGGAACTAATGGTAATGGAAAATTTGTAGTGTGCCTATAGTTAACATGCATGGAAAATCAAAATGTACCCAACTTAGTAAATATATTCTTGAAATATGTATAAAATGCCAAACACCCACCATCTCTTACACCCTTTACTATTAAATTATTAATGTGTGAACTAATGGTAATGGAAATTTTGCAGTTTACCTATAGTTCATATGCATGCAAAAACAAAATGTACCTCAACTTAGTAAATATTATCTTCATTCTTGAAATGCGTATATAATGCCAAAAACCCACCATCTCTAAATATTTTTTTTTTCTTATTTAAAAATTGAAAATAAATCATAAATAATTTTGAACATTGTAACTTATTGAACAGTGACCAAGAAAGTAAATTCACTGGTTTTAAAATATATAATATTAATTGAAAATTTGAATAGAAATATTTTAAGAAACCGGATAATATTATATTAAAAAAATTAAGTTATACGCAAAAAAAAATTCTACTAAAATGTTTAAATTATTCAAAAAATTTTAATATTATATCAATAATAAAATTTCTAAAAATTTTGATATAGTTTTTGATTGCAGGGTAGAATCTGAGGGGAGTGATAAATAAAAGTGGGAAAAGGACATAGCATTAAATAAAATGAGTGGTTGGTACTGATAGCAATGATGGCATTAGCTTTAGAGATTTGACCCAATTGGCATTTTGCTCCAATGCCTCCTTCAGTAACTCCCTATACTCTACCAAATGCAATTGTTGTGGTAGGGACCAAACTCATTAACTGAATGCCTGAGCCTGTGGTTATAACATTTCATTTCAACCAAACATCTTTCATCTTTACTTTCATGGAATCAATCACCCTCAGGTGACTGCAACTAACTTTTTCCTCCTTATTTTTTATTTCGTTATTATAGTCCAATCACATGGGTTTGGGTAACTCCTGAATCCTGTCAGTATTTCATTTTGAACTCAACTCTGTAAAAAGATTTCCCCTTTTTAATAATGTTTGCAAGTGCAATCGACAGGACATTTATTATTATATTCTGAACGATTTTTATTTGTGGGTTTTTTACCAAAATAGTCCAAAATAAAAAAAAAATAACCAAAATAGTACATCAAAAAAATTATGTACCAAAATGGTACATGTAGGGTGGTGCCGCCTATGGCAGAGGCGTGACCACCCTACTCTCTGCCATTTCTGCCATTTTTTGTTAAAAAAAACACTGTTAAAAAAAAATTTGTTTAAAAAAAAATAGGGACAATGGGGTGCCAGAGGCGGCACCGAACAATGGGGTGTCAGAGGCGGCACCAGGCGGCGACGGGACAACTCCCTGCAGCAAATTTGTCCCTTTGCTCAGATTTGGGGACCTTAAATGGTCCCCAATTTCATTTTCATGGCACCATGCGAGAGAAGAAGAGGAAAGGAGAAGAAGAAGAAGAAGAGAAGAAGAAGGAGGAGGAGGAGGACGGCGCCGGAAAAAAAAAGAAAGAGAGAAAGAAAATAGAGAAGAGAAAGGAGAAAGAAATAGAAGAAAAAAAAAAGATAGAAAGAAAATAGAGAAGAGAAAGGAGAAAGAAATAGAAGAAAAAAAATAAAAAAAGAAGGTATAAATTTTTTTAAAATAATGTTTTTTTTTATTAGTTGAGTTATTAAACAAATTGTTAGTTATCATTAGGGTTTTTTGTTATTTTTTTATTATTATTTTGTTATTATTAAACAAATTGTTATTTTGTTATTATTATTATATATTGCTTTTTATTTTTATTTTTTGTTAGTTTATATACCATCTCAAAATAATATTGTAATTATATAGAAATTAAATTAAGAAATTTTACTTCCATAGTATAGGTCTTTTGGCATGCATCATTTAAGTTTTAAATTTTTAGTAAAAAAGTAATTATTGTTAGTTTAGTTAGTGTTATTGTTAGTAAAAAACTAATATTATTATTGTTAAAAACCCTAATTATTAATATTGTTAGTTAGTATTATTGTTAGTAAAAAATCATAATTATTATTTTAGTTAGTATTATTGTTGGGTAAAATACCCAAATATACCAAAAAAATTAAAAATTTATGGAATTGGGCCGATTTTTAGAAAATTTACGAAAAAGGGCCATTTCCCCTCAAAACGCGTCCACGTCAACGCGTTTTGAGTGAAAATGCCATCAAAGCGCTCCCCTAGGAACGCGCTTTGCGCCACCTCAGCAAAGCGCGTCCACGTGGGCGCTTTTGCTGAGGTGGCACAAAAGCGCGTCCTAGAGGGCGCTTTGCTGGCACCTCAAATATTGGATATTTATTTTTAAAATTAAATTTAAAAAAATTAAATAAATTCTATTTTATAAAAGATATTAAAATTAAATTACAAAAACATATAAGCAACTATTATTTTATTAAAAAAATAAAAAATTCTTATTTATTAAATATATTAAAACTAAATTACAAAAAAATAAAAAAAAATTCTTATTTTATTAAATATATTAAAATTACATTGCAAAAAAATAAAAAATAACTTCTTATTTTATTACATATATTAAAATTAAATTACAATAAAATAAAAAATAAAGAAAACGTCTTATTTATTTAATATATTAAAACTAAATTACAAAAAAACAAAAAAAAAGAAAACTTCTTTGCTTGTAAATAATCATTCTTTGCTTTTCCTTGTAAATAATCATTCTTTGTTTTTCCTTGTCAAATTAAATTTTCCTTTTCCTTGTAAATAATCATTCTTTGCTTTTCATTGTCAAATTAAATTTTCATTTTCCTTGTAAATAATCATTCTTTGCTTTTCCTTGTAAATAATCATTAGAATATTACAAATTCTATTTTACAAAAGATATTAGAATATTACAACTAAATTACAAAAAAATAAAAAATAAAGAAAACTTCTTATTTATTTAATATATTAAAACTAAATTACAATAAAATAAAAAATAAAAAACAACTTCTTATTTTATTACATATATTAAAATTAAATTACAATAAAAAATTAAACAATTTCTATTTTATTAAATATATTAAAATTAAATTACAATAAAAAAATTAAACAACTATTATTTTATTAAATATATTAAAACTAAATTACAAAAAATAAAAAATAACTTTTTATTTTATTAAAAAAATTCAAATTAAATTATAAACAAAAAAAATAAACAACTTCTATTTTAGTGAAGATATTAAAATTAAATTACAAACACAAATAAAAAACAACTTTTTTTATTAAAAAAATAAAAAAAATTATTACAATTTAAAAATTAAAAAAGCCGATCCGAATCAATGTTGATGCCGGTCGGAATCAGTGCCACACGAGGGCGGTCGGCGACGCTGCGTTGGATTCCTCCTTCTTCTAGCTTCCACGGGGTCGTAGAACCTCGGGCGGGATTCCGATTCCTCGGCGGTGGGTCTGGTTGTGGGTGTTGCGAGGATGACCCACCTTGATAAAATAACGACCCCGGAGGTGTTTGCATAAACCATGGCGGGGGTGTCTGAATCCCGTATGGCGAAGGAGACTGGTAAAAAGAAGTGCTCCCCGACGGCGCCTCCTGTGATCCCTCACGCGACGGCGGCCTCAAGATCGGCTGGCCAGTCGGAATAGTCGGGAACGGACTCGAACCGGGCCATGCATTCCAACCTGGGGTGGGACTGGGAAAAGGAAACATATATGGGTTAGGATACATATAAGGGCTAGGGTACGCACCTGGCATAAAGGCTAAAGGCTGTGATGTCGGTGTCGTTGGCTGAACTGATGGGCCCGGTGACTGTGTGGGCGCTGTTGATGGTCCTGTTTCATCACCCATTCTCCTTGGATTTAAAGGGCCCCGACGTTCCCTTTGTTCACGAAGTTGCCGTCGCCTCTCTTCTTCCGACAACAAATACGGCTTACCATGGATCCTAAACCATGACATGTATTTCGGCACGCACGCTAACTCAGGAACGATGATCAGTTCCCGAATAGGTAAATAGTCATACCGATTCTCCCACATCTCGATATATGCTGACCAAAATCTTGGCCAATCCGTGTGCAACTGCCGTAAGTCGACTTTGTGCTCATCATCGAGCACCTCAGGTGGCACGGGAATCGGTTGTCGGAATCCAAATTGTCGCAGAACCCGATCTGACTAGTGCATCTCCACGGTCGCATAATTGATCAATGGGACCTTCACGTGCCAAATGTTTTGATTTTGCAAGAACTCCTCCAGAATTACTGCCCGAATTACCGGATCCTCATACGGTGTCCATTGAAACTATATTAACATGACCAAAATATTAGTTATATACATAATACTAAACACTAAGTATGAAATACTAAATTATAAATACGAAATTTGAAACTTACTTGTGATTCCGACTGTTGGTCCAATAGAAGCCGTATATCTTCAAGCGAGGTAGGTATTCCAACATAAATCACGAATGGTTCCACCTAATTAAATAAATTTTTAGCATACAATTATACTATAAATCTATGTAATAATTGTAAAATATAACATTAAATTTACCTCGTTATCAGTGGGAATGAATATGGGTGGTCGAGTCGAGGACGTAAAAATGGAAATTGAAACCATGCCCATGACTGCAGTAGTGATAGGCAACCTTCGATTTTCGCTTTACTCAGCCGCGTCGCCCCGCACATCTCCCGATCTGACCTCGATAGCACGCAAGCGGACCCCAACTCAATTCACCGGCTGCTCTAAAATCAACAAGTTTCAGTGAGTCATCTCAAGTGTACGAGGTCTCTAGAAAGGTCCAGCATCAGATAGCCTCCAATTATCTGAAGAATGTATGCCCGAGCATGCTGTATTCACTCTATTTCGGTCGAACTCTCATTCGGCTCCGGGAATGTGTCTCGTAACCAGGCCATCTCGATCCGACCTCCCTGAATTTTATCCGGAATGGCACCTAAGCTCGTAGAGCATACGGCCATCCAATCACCGAAGTTGCGGACCCGGTGACTACCGAACCCGCCCACCGGCAATCCCAAGCGCAATCGCACATCTTCCGAGTGATGGTACACTCTCCGCATGGAAGATGGAAAGTGTGTGTCTCGGGTCTCCACCTCTATCAACGCACCGATCAAAGGCGGCTCCAACTTGAACCCCGGCCTATCGTGGCCACGTTCCAAAAACCCGCTTCCGCGGTAATAATCTCGATCAACGGTGATGGGGACCATGCATATTGCGAATATAACATTGCAACACCCGATCTACAGACTGTTTAAAAAATTATAAAATAAAAATTAATTAAAATTGCATAGACCTAAAAAATATTAAATAATATTGAAAAATTAAAATTAAAACTTACCATTTGCATTTCCTCGACGGAGATGTGCTTGTTGTCCTTGTTGTCTAGACGAAGTAATTCCCCGGCCATTGTAATAAGATCGAAAATTTTAAAATTTTCCAAAAAAAATATATTAAAAAAAATTAAAAAGGGCTTTTTTGTAAATAGTAAATGACTATTTTGAAATTTGAGAGTAAATTTCAAGAACTTTGAGAGAAAATTGAGAGAAGGATTAAAGTGTGAAAAAAATAAAAGGGTTGGGGGTTTTTTATAGGGAAAATTTTGACCGTTGGAGGCAAAGCGCGTCCCCAGGGGCGTGCTTTGCTGGCATTTCCCCTCAAAACGCGCTGACATGGACGCGTTTTGATGGGAAATGGCCCTTTTCCGTAAATTTTCTAAAAATCGGCCCAATTCCGTAAATTTTTAATTTTTTGGTATATTTGGGTAATTTACCCATTATTGTTGGTAAAAAAACTATTATTATTATTATTATTGTTAGTCATTATTATTGTTAGTAACTATTAATATTGTTAGTTAAAAATCCTAATTGTTATTTTAGTCAGTATTATTATTGTTGTTAGTAAAAAACCCTAATTATTATTTTAGTTAGTATTATTATTAATATTGTTATTAAGAAACCCTAAATATTATTATTATTATTATTATTATTATTGTTGTTAGTTATTAATATTGTTAGTAAAAAACCCTAATTATTATTTTAGTCAGTATTATTATTAATATTGTTATTAAGAAACCCTAATTATTATTATTATTATTATTGTTGTTGTTGTTGTTAGTTATTAATATTATTAGTAAAAAACTCTAATTATTATTTTAGTTAGTATTATTAATATTGTTAGTAAAAAACCCTAATTATTATTATTATTATTATTGTTAGTAACTATTAATATTGTTAGTAAAAAATCCTAATTATTATTTCAGTCAGTATTATTATTATTATTGTTAGTAAAAAACCCTAATTATTATTTTAGTTAGTATTATTATTAATATTGTTATTAAGAAACCCTAAATATTATTATTATTATTATTGTTAGTTATTAATATTGTTAGTAAAAAACCCTAATTATTATTTTAGTCAGTATTATTAATATTGTTATTAAGAAACCCTAATTATTATTATTATTATTGTTAGTTATTAATATTGTTAGTAAAAAACCCTAATTATTATTTTTATTATGTGTCGTTTATGTTATGTTTATGTTATATTATTTTTATTGGCATGTTATTTTTAGTAATTTAATATAAATTTCTTGTTTTTTATGTAGGTAAAAATTAAATATTTGAGACAAGCAATGGCTCCATTGATTAGTAAAGATCCTCACATATCCGACGTGACTAATAATATGGTAATGTATTGTTATTTATTAATCGCGGTTATATTAAAAAAATAGCAACATAATTTAGGGAAATAAATTATGTTACTATAATTATTTTTTGTGATTTAACACTGTTAGGGCTCGTACCGTGTATTAAGGGGCCGGGTGAATGGCTTAGGAAATCCCCCGGATGAACGACTGATGCCCTACTTAGAGCAAGTTGGATTCGGCCGCAAAGATCGATCCGGACGCTTGATCTGCGGTATGATTTAATATTCGCACTAGTCGGCGTTGGCGCCGGAGACCCACTTTTCATTTCCCCGTGGAGAGTGCACAGTCACTCTAGAGGATGTTGCACTGCAACTTGGGCTCCCAATCGACGGGAGTCCCGTAACGGGTGTCAGTGCGATAGCTAACCCATTTGCACTTTGTCAAAGCCTACTAAGAGTCTCGTACGGCAATGATGAGGAAAATATTTCGAGCTTGAAATTTACATGGCTGAAAGCGAGGTATGAACACTTATCGCCTAATGCCATCAAGTCGAGTTGATGATGCATTTGCTCGAGCATGCATTATGCATATCATAGGGGGTGTACTGATGTCAGATGCAAACAATAACAGGATTCATATCATGTACTTACCTCTATTAGCTGATTTGAGTAATTCTCGCTCTTATAGTTGGGGCTCCGCAGTTCTTGCGATGTTGTACCGTGAGCTTTGTCGGACGACAAAGCCAGCTGCCGTAGACATAGGCGGATGCCTTACATTATTGCAGTCGTGGGCTCTTTATCGGATGCCATTCTTGGCATCAATTAGTCACCAACCATACGTATATCCACTAGTTAACATGTGATAAATTATAACTTGTTATCAATTGAAAATTTCTTTATATTGATATTATTGTAACGATACTATATTGACTTGAAATTTGTTTTTGTAGATGGAGTATTTATCCGGGTATCGGAGGTCGACATCGTCTCCGATATATCGCTTATGATTGAACAACATGCGGGAAGGGTAAGTGATTCCAATATTCGTGACATGTTACTTTGTATATCTTACTCACACCGTGTTAAATTTTAACAATGTTATTAATCGTGCAGTTTATATGGATGCCATATCGTAGACCAGAAATTGCAACCATTATACCCTCGTCTGCCTGCATTCACTCTCATATGTGGTGCATTAACGCACAAATTATTAATTTCAATGTAGTCGAGTGGTACCATGGGGATCGAGTGCTGCTACAGTTTGGTTGCATCCAATATATCCCGGATTCGCCATGCGATGTGGGAGAGGTTCACTGCATGAACAAGAGAGGGAAACAGGGATTGCATTGGGGGGTTAAGCACCGAAGATTTATTACGGTGTGGAATGATCGGATGTCTCGAATACCTCAGATGGATATGTCTTCCGATTTGCAACCTCCATTAGAGTACATACAATGGTACTCTAGTATGGGAAAGCCATATATACTTGGAGGGTAGTCGACTATAGTCCCCCTACACATGCAGCCACATGGGGCATACGAGCCAGTGGCCGATATAGAGGCCGAGCCAGCGGCAGATCTTGATCCCGAGCCGGAGCCCGAGCAATCACATTCACATTAGGATGCACATTCGTATCATCCAGATGTGCCGGGCAATAACTACTTCCCGGGCTCGTCAGAGGGTGGATACCATTACGGGTTTGATATTTTGGATCGTACCCACCGCAAAGACAAAGACTCCCGACTCAGATTCATCTCTTTGCAGCACATCGACCTTCGGGTCATATCCACTGCATAATGGCACTTCTTCCGGCTCAAGTTCATCGATGCCATTCGAGCCACATGATTTTTCTGCCATGTTTAGCACACCCCCACCTGGGCCTGAAGAGGATTTTGGTCGTCGCGAGCACCCACAACGTGAACATCGACCTCCGCAGAAGTATACCCCTAGGACCACACCATCGAACCATCAATTTTAGGTGTTTCTTACGGTTTTGATTTTACTCTAGTTTGTATTTTTTTATATTACAATGTTTGTACTTTTTTGTATAAATTTAATTCGATTAATTGGAACTTTAAAATTTGTAAAAAAATTTGACCATAACGCAGAGTAGATTAATTTGGAGATTATAACATTAAAACAGTAATACACATTACAACTGAAATGTAGCTTTTAAAAGGTTTTTGAAATAATAAATTGTGTTTTACAAAGATTTATTTAGTCAAGAAATTGAGAAAGAGAAGTATCGAAATCTCGGTGTTATAAACCGAGCCAAAAATATTATTGAAAAAGCATGTAAATGATGTACTTTTTTTTATATAAATTAAATACATTACAACATAAGCTCAATTCCCACTCGATCATGACGGTTGTCCAACATGATAGTTTCGCTGCGGGCATTTACTTCGATTATGACCACCTAACCTGCATAATCCACAACGCTTACCGTCAGATTTCTCTTTAATGTCCATTTCATTACGGGTTTTGGATGATTGCGGACGACCTCTCGGATTCCTGCGTAGCGCTCTGTCTGGGACAAGCTCGAAAGCCGTCCGAGGTACCTCTCACGTAGACAGGTCAGGCAGGACGGGGAACTCATTTTCCCAGACACGCAACGTGCGCTCGAGTGTGTACACATCATCGACAAATTGTTCAACATTAAGGTTCGCTTTAGCACACGCTGCCACGATATGTGCACACGGATAATGAAGTGTTTGAAACCTCCTGCATTCGCACCATCTGTTCCGGAGATCAACTCCATAGGACCTAGGTGGTATACCGGGTCGACGACCGATGGACTCCGTAACTCAAAAAGTTTCCAGGCGTCATGAATATATTTCTACAGTCATCGACCTCGCAATCCAACGGTTTGCAATCAATGCATCCCTGACATCTTCGACAAACACGTGTCCCGCCTCCATCTGGTTGACTTGTTGTTCACCCATTCTTGGCATCAAGGTTGCAAACCTGTAGAATGTAGCCGAGAAGACAGATGAAATAGGAAGATTTCGTATTTTCAACAACACAGCATCGACCCTCTCCACCAAGTTTGTGGTCATTTGACCATAACGAAAGCCCTCATCAAAACTTTGAGCCCATTGCCACGGCTCCATTGTACCCAACCACTGTCGAAAAGATTTGTTCGTTTGACCTTCCATGTCACTCTCAAGTCGAGTCATTCTTTGGCAAAAAATATGTGGCTCTAACTCGTACGCTGTATATGTATTAAGAAAAGATAAGTTACAGTAACTGGATAACATAAAACATTAAAACTTATATTGAAAAGATAAGGTTATCCTTTACCCATTTTCACCACTTGTCTCTTCCAGTCTGCATTCTTATAATCTCGAAGGAAGTTAGCCGCAATGTGACGGATGCAGTAAACGGATCTCCATGGCACACCGGAACGCCTAATTGCGGCAATTAATCATTTCCCTCTATCAGAGATGATGCAAATATTATCATTGCTAATAACATACCTCCGCAGGTTGGTAAGGAAGAATTTCCAGGATTCCAAGTTCTCCTTATCTACGATGGCAAATGCTATTAAGAGCACGTTCCTATTGCCGTCTTGAGCTACCACAATAAGTAAGATCTGTGTATATTTTCCATATAGCCATGTCCCATCCACCTGCACAAACGGCTTTTGCAGTGTGGAAATGCCCACACACATGGATCAAACATCCAGAACATCCGATGAAAAATTCTTTTCCCCGGCTGTAATTGGTCATCCGGGCCGTAATAAGGTTATATCTGTAACTCAATCACAGTCCCCGATACGTACTCCCGCATAGTAACTATCCATCCCTGTAGCTCGTTATACGACGAATCGTAATCCCCATACAATTGCTCCATTGCCATCTGTTTAGTTATCCACGCCTTTCGATATGATACTCGATACTGGAATCGTGCTTGTATTTCGCAATCGAGACTAAATTTTAATGGTCGGCATGTCCTTCACCATTGGCATGATACACGCATGAGATAGTTTTGGAATCAAGTTTTCGATGATCTTTCATCATACGTGTTGATGTGCATGTGTGAGGTCCAACAAATTTTCGTATCTCCCACATCTGCGAATTTTGAATGAATGCAGCTCGTACCCGCCAATTGCAGCCTTCCGCTGCCTTCCAACACTCCCCAATATATAACGTCGGTTTAGACACTGCGACTTTGTAATCCACTGATATATTCATGTTATACCGTTTAATAGCAAATACGCACTCTTCTTTACTTTCGAATCTCTGGCCTACGAATAACTCCTCATGATCGGAATTTACGGCAAGCCGGTGAGCAGGAAGTATTTCAGGGTACTCCAGGAACTCAGCTACATGCGCTGCGTCGGGGTCTATGAGCGACATGTGTGGCCCAGGACTATTGTGTATCATAATACATCGCATCTGGTTCCCGATCGAAGACGCGTTAATGTTTCCATCGTCATTCACATCTTCATCGTCAATATCATCAGGTATATCATCCATATCGGGATCACTGTCACTATCGACCTCTTGCTCACAATGATCACTACTATCGTATCCATCATCACCAACCACATCAATATCGGGTGTAATATTAATATCGATATCGATCCCATGTACAGTCGATTCACTATCAACGTACGATATTGGAGGCATCATGTACGGTTCTTGAGCTCCATGTTCTTCACCATATGCATTGATATCTTCATTTTGCTCAATACCGGCTAACTCAGCAAATAAGTGAATCGGTGCATTTTTGTTACTCCCATTCCCATTCCCACAGTAAAGAGCGATCATTGTCTCCACGTCTTCGTCGTCTACAAGTTCCATTTCAGTGAATTTGATCAGATCTGTCGAAACTGGAAACTTGTAGAAAATTCTCGAAATCCTTCTCCCACAACGTCTAACAATTTTTGCGTTGATCCTTCCCTTCATATCATCCAACGAGACATTTCTATTAAATCTCATTGCTATTTGTTGCCGACATTCAAATATGCATCCAACGGTTGTTGTCAAGATGATTCCATCGAAATAAACGCTGCATTTAAAAATCGATCATCCATCTTCAATATTTAATCTGTTAAAAATTAAACAAAATTTCTCAAAACAATTTCGAACAGTAAATAAATTACTTAAATAAAAAATATAAAATACGGTTTTGCTAACAATAATAGTTAACAATAATAATAATAATAATAATAATAGTTTTTTTTTTACTAACAATATTAATAACTAACAATAATAATAATAATAATTAGTGTTTTTACTAACAATACTAATAATACTAACTAAAATGATAATAATAATAATAATAATAATAGTTTCTTTTACTAACAATAATACTAACTAAAATAAAAATTACGGTTTTACTAATAATAATAGTTAACAGTAATAATAATAATAATAGTTTTTTTTACTAACAATATTAATAACTAACAACAATAACAATAATAATTTGGGTTTTACTAAAAATAATAAATAACAATAATATAGTGTAAAAACTAACAATCATACTAACTAATATAATAATTAGGATTTTTACTAATCTTAATAACTATAAATAATAATAACCAAACCCTAAAAACTAACAATAATAATACTAACTAAAATAATAATTTGGGTTTTTACTAATCTTAATAACTAACAAAAATAACTAAACTATCAACAAAAAACAATAAAAAACATACAAAAAAATGATAATCCATTATTTTTAAAATAAATAACTTATTTTTTTTATTTTTCTTTTCTTCTCTTTCTTTCTCCTTTCTCTTCTCTATTTTCTTTCTCTCCTTCTTTTTTTTTCCGGCACCGTCCTCTTTCTTCTTCTTCTTCTTCTTCTTCTTCTTCTTCTTCTTCTTCTTCTTCTTCTTCTCTCGCAGGTGGACATGAAAATGAAATTGGGGACCATTTAAGGTCCCCAAATCTGAGCAAAGGGACAAATTTGCTGCAAGGAGTTGTCCCGTCGCCGCCTGGTGCCGCCTCTGACACCCTATTGTTCGGTGCCGCCTCTGGCACCCCATTGTCCCTATTTTTTTTGAACATTTTTTTTAACAGAAAATGACAGAAATGGCAGAGAGTAGGGTGGTCACGCCTCTGCCATAGGCGGCACCACCCTACATGTACCATTTTGGTACATATTTTTTTTGATGTACTATTTTGGTTATTTTTTTTTTATTTTGGACTATTTTGGTAAAAAAACCTTTTATTTGTTCATAATACCCCAAAGTGTTGCATATACTTTAAAATTATTTTTTTAAATTTCAACCTTTAAACAAATCCAAATATCAAATCTATATGGTGTTTTTCTTTCTCAATCAAAATTTTTTAGATATAAAATTTAGCAGATACTACCAACATAGTTTGTCCGGACAAAATCACTAAATAAAAGCTCACAAAACATATAGTAAAACACTAAAACACAGAATCTATGGCACTAGTAATGAATGTCGATCAATACCGAATTTGGTTAAAGCATCAGCTCAACAATTAGCCTCTTTTGAAGTTTTCACTATGCCTCCAAGGCCTCTGACTCGATTTATTGCACCGTGAGATTGCTACCATTGAATCTATTGGACCCAAAAAATTTGCCAACTTACTCGCATCATCTTTGAGTACTCCACCATATCTTGTCTTTCTTGCATTCCCTTTAGATTCTTCATTGACATTATATTTGAGGCAACCCGATGTTATAGTAACCCATTAGAAATTACTACGATTGTTGACATAGTTCGAAAAGAAGAGCAACTCAACGTATCCTTTCATCATCAATCCTTATTGACCAATTCTTCGTTAGTTGCTTTTTGCCCATTACATGTAACACCCCATACCCGGCCTAGACGTTAAGACCAAGTCTGGAGGTTACATCAAAACGTTTAAGGGAAAAACTAACCTTTAAGTATTTTAAAATTCGTCATAAAGAAAACAATTAACCAGTTAAACCAACATGGAAATCCGAGCTTACAAACCGTAGTCCGAAATAAAACATACGTTAGTTCAAATTTAAACAAACAGTAAAATATTTAGAAAATAAAGATGATCGAGCTCTTGACACGCCGAGCCTCCTAAGTCTGTGGGTTACTTGCAATTCAGTTAACAAATTGAATGAGTTTATAACTCAATGTGTGTAACAGATAATAAGGCAAGGCAGCAATATAAATATAACAGTAATTTCCCAAATTCAGATACAGAACCAGAAACAAATAATACTCAGAATTATCGTAATAGTTCAAATAAGATGCAGATCAGGTCAAAATCAGATGCAGTTTCCTACCCCCATCCGCTACACACCATCTCCGACCATCTCAACACACCATATAGGGTATCAAGTACCCATCTAGCCCTACACACCAATTAGTGTCGATATGACACATTTTAGAATGAATACAGACCAGCTGTCAGATTAGTATGCGACAAATCGCCAGAATCATATACAGATTTGTGGCTTTGCCACACAATTGGGAAGATTATTAAACTGCCTGACACTTCCTTATTTATACCACTCCTACCCAATGTAGATGTAGGCTACAGATATCAAATATCAATGATGTACATACCGTTATCCAAATACAATTCAAAATCAGATAACACAGATCATTATTATTTAACAATTATCACATTAATTATACGTATAGGTAATTGATTATTCAGCCTCAGAATGTTGGATATCAAGTTATACAGTCTAATTCAAATCGTACGGACCCTACGAAAGGCCTATGTTGAATTCGAACGACGCTTACGATCCTAGGGAAAATTTTAGTCTTTTGGCCCACACGCCCGTGTGGATTCACACGGCTTGGATGTTTGGCATGTATGGTCCACACGGCCTGGCACACGCCCGTGTAGCCCTCTTAATGTTACACACGACCTGTCACACGGCGATGTGGCTCAAAACAGTAAGTTACACAACCCAACACACGGCCAAGCGCACGCCCGTGTAACTCAAATCTCAAAATATCTCTCACATGGCTTGGACACACGCCCGTGTCTCTGTCCCGTCTGACACTAATTCACAAACAGCGAGTTACACGGCCTAAACACACGCCAGTGTCTCTGGCTCGTGTGACCCTAATTCACAAACAATGAGTTACACGGCCTAGACATATGCCCGTGTGACCCTAATTCACAAACAGTAAGTTACACAGCCTGCCACACGGCCTGGCACACGATCATGTGACACACACGGCGTACCACACGACCGTGTGGCGTTGACAACCATGTTTTTCGGAGTTTAAAATTTGAAAAAAATCGGGTTTTTGTTACACACTTGGTATAGTTTCAACGTAGGAACAACATAGAAGAATCCCAGAACCTAAAACGACCATCCAATAACCAATTAAACAACTTAAATGAAACAATTTACACCAGAACACTGTCAACCAATTATGTCAAAAACTTCGACGTAAAACCCCCACAGCAAACCAACACTTATCGACGAATCACAGCAATCCCTCGCACTAGACAGTTGGAGGAACGTTAAATGTCTCCCGGCCTTCTTCTATACGTATCGAAGTAGCCGCGACAACAAAAGAAATTAAACTCAAATTCAAAACTAAAAGAGAAAACCCAGCTTCACCACAAATCAGACGAACGAACTAACATTTGAACCTTACCTCTAACAATTACAATCAACCTTAAGACGGTACAATCCGACAATGAACCACGCAGAAGAGAAAAAGATGATTACACGAATGCAAGCAAAAAGAAATTGCAAAGAAAAAAAAATAGTAAAAAGAAACAGGGAACGAAGGAAAGAAAACGTAAAAAGAAAAGAAAAAGAAAGAAAGAAAAAAAATTAACTAATATGTGAATTAACCAAAAATAACTAACTGGTTCACTACACAAAATATATCCCCATCGCTTACGTAGAGATTCGAACACAAGACCAAAGGCAACACAAAAGCTTAACCATCGAACCAACAGACTCATTTTTTACACAAATTTACACGGCATTTAACTTAAGTTAAATAGTCAAGAGTAAGGGTTGAATCAAAAGAATAATTTTTTTTTCTAAAAGCGAAACTTGAACCCCTAATCCCAAACACAGATAAACAGAACACTTAGCTACTAAAACAAATTCATAACTATTGACAAAATTTAACAAACAACAATCCAAAATTTTGGGGCGTTATATGGAATGCAACTTGGTAACAAACATAATCTCATCAAATACAATCACTTTGCCCCTGAATATCATCTCATTACGAGCAAGTCAAATTGACCAAAGGCCTACTGGACAAGACAATAACCATCATTGCTTTGCTACACCACTAACCTAGGAAACGCCTAAATCTCTTAACATCAGCTTAACCAAGAGCGTCTTCCATCACACAAAACAAAAAGCAAGCACCAACCTCCATAAAATCACCCAACCAGAAGCACATAAACAATGGAAATTGGTTGAATAGGCCTCGGGCCTAGATAAGAATGGCAAGTCTCTCTGAACATTCAGAAAGAGAGTCGAGACTACCGATTCGCAATCCTTGCTTAAGCAAGCTAGAGAGTCTCAAAGTTCTTGGAAATTGGTTCCATTGAATGTTGTATTGGGAAATGTGCCTATATTGTAACAAACATGTAATTGTTTTCTATGTATTTGAACGATGAATAAATAAATAAAGTTAATTTCACATTTCACTATTATTTCTTTTGTGTTTTTATCTTTCATGTTTTGCGTGCATAGCAAAATTGTGACAAGTAAATATTAGCTCACTGATTATCTAAGTTATAACTGGTGATAAGTGGCACTGTAAGAATGTTTATATTGCGAGAAAGACAACTTCCTTCGATAAATAATCTAAACGAATCTGTAATCCTGTAAAAGAATCAAAGTGAGCATTTGATTCAAATACTTAGAATGATTATTATGTCGTCTACAATTTCAATTGGGGAAATGACTAGTCTTAACTATTGGATGAGTTGACTCCACGGGTAGAGACATAAATGTATTCATTAGAAGAATACTCCACGGCTAGAGCAGTTGCCTATCAAAACCTTGTTCCTTCTCACCCACTATTCTCTTCCTCCAGAAGGTTGATCTCCCATCAATTCTGACCATATTGACACCTATACGCGACCTCATTAGCCAAAATCCTTATCTTATTTATAGCTTTATTTGCATAATAGATATTGGCATACCTTACAAAACCAAACCTTTTACCCATGATATCTCTTTTGTTAAGGATAAAGGCATCAATCACCTTCCTATGATGCTCAAATAATTGCTTCAACCACCTCCAATGCATACCTTCAGGTAAGTTATTGACGAAGACTGATACATTCCCATCCTTCGCCCTTATGCCCTTCATTTGACATGCCTGAAAATCTTTCCTTGTGGAGTGATAAAACCCATGTTGCCTTATTTTTCTTAATCATGAACATATCATACATATGAAGACTTTATCTAAAAAATCATAATTCTTTAAATCTATATGGTCTTAATAATAAGAAATTATTATTCAAAGGATTCGACCCAAGTCGAGAGTAAAAATTTAAATTATTTAAACGTAATTAAAAAATTATTATATATATAGAGAAAGGTTGTATGTTTGTCTTATAAGACAAGGAACGAGAAAATGCTTGTCATTCCATAGTCTTACTAGTAAACGAAAGCATATGTTGGTAATGGTAATGAAATTTTCTTAATTCGCCACCTAATGGTTTAAAATGGGTTTTAACTATTTTGAAAATCTTAGAAACATGGTTTTCCTTTTACACAATAAATTTGACTTACCAGTAGATTAACCACTCTATCAAAACTCTTTTTTTTTTTTTTACTTTTCTCAAATATAATATTAAATAAAAGATTAGAAACGATAAGATTTGAATTCATATCATTTAAATATCTTAACGTGTTTTAAGCAGGTGTCATTTATTTTGGAAATAAAAGCTGAATATATTTTTTAAAGGGTTAATTTTTAGAAACATGCTGAAAAAAAAAACTTATTTTGAGAAAGTGGATTTTCTTTTTTTTTTAAATTGATCGATCTACGCTGTTTTTAAAGAGATAAAAGAAAAAGTGTCCTACAAAACATGTTTTCATTGTCGTGCTGGTGAAAACGCGTCCTACATGACGTGTTTTTACTGTCCTGTCAGTGAAAACGCGTCCTACGAGGTGCGCTTTCAACCACGTCAGCTAAAAACATTCCTACAAGACGCATTTTGACTGAGAATTGACAATTTACTCTTTTGGTCAGATAGTTAAATGTTAGTGCTTTTTTCCTTAAGTCTCGAGTTCGATTCTTCTCTTACTCACATTTTTTTTTATTTCATGTTGTTTTAAGCTTTTTTTTTTTGTTTTTAAATAATATTTTTAACACAATAGTTCTTTTGGTTTGATGGTTAGATAATTGTGATTTCATCCTTGTGTTTTAAGTTCAATTTCTCTTATATGCATTTTAATATGTATTTTTTATTTCATGTTATTTCAAGTTTTTTTTTATTTTTAATTAATGTTTATAATTAATAAATATATTGTTTCAAGTTTTTTTTTTAATTCATAAGTCTTTTATTTATAAAATCAAATAATTATTGCAAATATCATTATTTTCAGTAAATATAATTTTTATATGTGTAATATTTATTTTTCAATCCATATCATGAGTGTAGTAAATTGACATATTATATATTTTTGTATGTGTATTTAAAATAAATATTTGAAATATTTCACATATAAAAACATTTGAAATATCATACCCACAATGTAGATGAAAAACAATGATATTTCAAATATTTATTTGATTTTACAATATTAGAAATCACTATACCCCTACAATATAGGTGGAGAAAATAAATATTTGACATATAAATATTATATATAAAGAAAAATATATCTAAAGAATTAGTTGATGTTTTAAAAAAAACAATTACATATTTATTAGTTGATTTTATAAATAAAAGAGTTATTAATTAAAAAAAACTTGAAAACAATATATTTATTAATTATAAATATTAATTAAAAAAAAACTTGAAACAACATGAAATAAAAAATACATATTAAAATACTTATAAGAGAAATCAAACTTAAGGCTTGAGAATAAACTCACAATTATTTAGCCATCTAACCAAAAATAAAAAACGTTAATCTTAAAAGTCTTGATTTGCAATTACATTAGATCCAAACTTTTTTTTTTTTAATTTATAAAATGGACCCGAAAACCGCAATCTCTCGTTAACTATATCGCAAGACATGGGATTGGCAACTTCTTTTTGTTAGTTTCAAAGTTATCATTGATAATAAATTTTGAACAAAAGATAAAATAGTTCTTTTGACTAATTGGACGGTTATAAATTTAAAGCAAAAGATCCCACCTATTGATTTATGTATTTTTTTTAAATGTAAAAGTACTATAATAGTACCTGTACGTAAAATTATTATTCAGGTATTTATATTAAGTTTTTTTTACTCAAAAAAAATGGATAAGTTAGTCTATACACGTTAAATTAAAGAGTAAATCGATCTTTTTTATTAAAAAATTTCATCCATTTCTATTGTTAAAAACTGACATGGCTAATGAAATAACTAGATAATTACACATGGCATGCCATGTGTACTTTATGTTGATGTACAGGGTTAATTTTTAATAGTAAAAATGAATGAAAATTTTAACATAATGACCAATTTGCTCTTTGATCTAATGTATAGGGACTAATTTGCCCTTTTTTTTTGTAGAAGGGCAAACTGCAATCTAACTCCTAGTACAAGGGCCTCAATGGTACTTTTACTATCCTTGAACTATGTAATGGATTGCATTTTGGTCCCCTATAAAAAATATGGGTAAACATATCCCTATATGTTAAATGAAGGAGCAAAATAGTCCCTCCATTAAAATTGTGCCTTTAAATACTTATTTTGGTGTTTTATATATAAGGCATAATAACAAATTTTGCCCTTGACCATTATACCTTCATTCAGTTTGTCCCTTTTTTTTTTACATGACATTGATTCGTCTTATATTTCACGTCAAAAAATAATTTAAAATTATAAAAAAATTCTAAAATTTATGAAAAAAATTCTTGAAAAACCTCATAATTTTGAAAATTATAATTTTATTTATGATTTTTAATTTTAAAAAAATTTATTGGTCATAATTTTGAAAATTATAATTTTATTTATGATTTTTAATTTTTAAAAAAATTATTGGTGTGGCATTTAAGTCAAAATAGTTCCACACTAGCAATTAAAGGTTGAAGGTCAATTTGCTCAAAAAAGAGTAGGGGCTAAATTGAATAAATGTGCAAAACTTAATGGCTAAATTTGTTATTATGCCTTATATAAATACCAAAATAAGCATTTAACAACATAATTTTAATGGAGGGACTATTTTGCTCATTTATTTAATGTATAAGTACTAATTTACCTATTTCTTAGTAGAGAGACCAAAATACAATTTGATGTATAGTACTGCTACAGTACTTTTACCCACACACAAAAAAAGTCATCTTTTAATATAGTTTAAATTATGCTATTAGCCCATGTACTTTATGAAAGTTGTGGATTTAATCTTTGTACTTTAATTTGGTCATTTTTGGCTCTTGTACTTTTTAAATTTTAAAATTCCAGTCCTCACCATATCCTTACTGGTAAGTTCATTAAGTTTTGCTATTTCTAAAATTTGATGCAACAAACATATTATCATATGTGTAATGCCATGTCAACTTATTATTTTCACATATTATTTACTAAAAATCCAATTAATAGATTAATGGTTGTCATTTCCATTAAAACTGAAATTTCAAAATTCGAAAAAGGTATAGGGATTTAGAATGATCCGGTTGGATAATATTGACTAAGTCTACAAATGTACGTATAGTACATAAGACTAGTAATTCAATTTAACCAGAATTATTTTACTGCTACTATTTGGGTCAAGACTAAAATTTAAAAATTAAAAAAAAAAGTATAGAAACTAAAATTGTCCAATTTGAAAAGTACATGAACTAAAATTGATCAAATCAAAGTAAAAGGACGAAATCCACAACTTTTGTAAAGTGGAAGGACTAATAACAGAATTTAACCTTTAATACATTAGTTCAAATCTAAATATTTTATCGATGGATTAGACAAATCTTCTATAAAGAAAAAATTGATGGAGTTGATCATTAATGGACCAAGAGCCAAAAGCAATGTGCCATTACCCTATAAATACTTTATAAATTTTTTATTTCTTCTGCAAAATATTTTAATGTACTCACTTTTGGAGAGGAAATAAAAATACATATATGGTATTTATAACCCAACTACATATAATATTCCAAATTAAGGCAGAAATATTGAACATGATATTAGGTTAATCTCATGCACAAGAAAATAATATATACAGAGAAAAGCTTTTTTATATATACATATATTCATAAGTTAAAATTGCTAATATGATATTAAATTATTAAAAAAAAAATATTTATGTTTTATACCATCCTTTCTATTAACCCATATGTGTAATTTAAAAATAATAAAGTAGTCCATTTATGGCTTGTTGTAGACGAAAAAGATGGGCAGAAGTTGTGCGTGTGCTTCGTGGTGAAGACTATATATATAGTAGTTGGGCAGAAAAGAAAAGGCAACATCCAATTGAACACGTCTCCTAACGCCTTATCTGACGATGGAACAAAGAAAATGAGTAGACCGTCAATGATTTCATTATTTCTCAATTATTTAATGTTGGAATGTTGGACCCTTTTCGTTAGTCTTCCTTTTTTTCTCCCTCACCAAATTGCGTAAAAATGCAGTGGATAGGCTTCAAAAGTTAGCTTAGCAAAGCCAAATTGGTTTTCTCTTTTGCCCAAAGTTTATAAAATTCTTCTTGCCATCGAAGCACGCAATCTTTTAGAGGTAAACATCAGGGTATACATGATATTAAAAACAATATAAAATAGAATTTATACAACTTAAATTATTTACGAATGACGAGTTTGGGAAATCTTGATGTGAGCTGCCTGTTTCCTTTTCACCTTTTATCTACGTTTCATTCCTACCCTTATTTTTGAAAGGGAAAATAAAAAGGGGATAGTCATTCAACATTTTACTCTAGTTTGTTGTACCGGGAGGGTGAAAGTAAAAGCATTTTAGAAAAAGTAGGCAAATGGGTCTAGAATTAATCATTTGTATGTAATGGGGAAAAAGTTCGATTTTATTATAAATTTTTAATATTTATTACAATAGGTTTTTGTAAAATTAATTTTAACAATATGTTATTTTATGGGCACCTTGAAACTAGGTGTCAAGTTCAATGATGTGGTTAAGTTTTCCTTACTCGTTGGAATTAGAGTAATTATTTGAAATGATTAAGGCTCTTTGATATGTACAAGTGTTAGTTTTTTTTTAATATTTAAATTTTAAACTGTAATAATATAATTTAAAATTTTAAACAATTATTGATAATATTTTAACACAACTTGACAGCTATAGATGTCGACTTCTTTGTTAAATTTTAAAAATATAGATTGTATATGATTGATTATTAAAAGAGGAAACACAAATTTTAATTGACCTCACTATCATGGTGTCGAGTTTATGTTAACAAAATCCTAATTCTAAAACCCATAAATACGCCTCTCAACTTCCTTGTTTTTCAAAAAAAAAAGAAAAACCTCAAAATATTCGTCTTCTACATTTTATACGATCTCATGTACCTACGTATTTCTAAATTTTAATTTCCAATCATACAATAATGGTTGCCCACTTATTGAGATCTAAACAAGGTCATATTGCTAAAAATATAGCAACATTGGAGTATTCTCTTATGACTCAAGGTTGTAGTAATATGGGAACAAATCTGCCCGTCAACAAAATAGTTCCTCAATTAATGCTAACCAAATTAAGAAAGTTACTTTCATGCTGGCATTCATATCTATTCTGATTGAACAATGAAAACTTTGAAACCCATATGTTTCATCTCCCATACGATGAAGTAACAATAATGTTGGAAACTGTAGCATTGTTGGTTAGTCTTCCGGTGGACAGTCATCTAGTAAAAGGAACTTTTGAGGACAATCAAGGGGAGATCCTTCATTGAGCTTTTGGAAAAGGTACTAACCTCAATGCTGATTATGACACCCTACACCCCACCCAATCCCTAGATCCAAATGCGTGAAATCATATTACAATACTGAAGCAACTCAAACCAATAAATCTTATAAAAACATAAAAGTTTACATTCAAGCAATTCATCATAGTCAAACATTCTCGACACATTACTTAAATGGATTATGTGAATATACATGAATCATATACCAAATAATTAACGGTTGTACAAGGTTTAAAACGTAGTTAGAGCTCGAATCAAAACCCTTTTTGATAAAATTTAGCATTATGTCTCGAGACATGGACCTCTATGTCTCGAGACAAGCCTCTTTTTATTTTTGGGTATTATTGCTTCGATGTGGATACGTCTCTAGAACTTAGGGTTTATGTCTTGAGACAAAGCCCTTCAAGTCTTGAGATAGGTCTTGAAATGGACCTTTCTTCTTTTTTTTTTTTTAAAATTTGGCTTTAATATTTGGTCGTCTCGAGACCTAGAACATGACAAAATTAATTTAGGTTAGATGTGCCCTTGTTTCGAGACAAAAAAAAAACACTCTATCTCGAGACTTATTTACTAAGTCTTGAGACCATAAGCAATAAGGTGTATCAAATGGTAATTTTTGTTCTTGGGATCTCGAGACTCTATGGTAAAATGACCTAAAATGCTCATTCCAATGCTTTCTAACCTTAGTCAAAATATACTTAAATTTATCTAAACTTTATACCAAACTCAAGGACATCAATATATCACATTTTGACATATTCAAATACCATTTAAACCAAGCATTCATTTCATCACAATCTAACAAGTTAAGTTTATAAAGATCACTCAATTTCATACATATTACCTAATAATTCAAGCATCCAAAAGCCAAAATAAAACAAGGGAAATAGAAAGCTTACACTCGAAACTTAGGATAGGGGTTTAGGCTATTCTTAAGCTCCCAATTAACACTATGAATCATGTCTACTAGCAGCGGTTCCAAACATTCACCGTTCACGCTTTTGCCTAGTCGCCGAAAGCTCAAACTAGCTTTTCCTTTCCTTTTGCCTTGCTCGTCGAAGGCTCCAACACTTTCGTATCTTCATCAAAGTTAACCATACAATAACCATGATTAAAATTCAGCTATAGACACTCTTAAAACAACCAAAACGCAGGCCTAAGTTAGTTCCTCTTAGAATCGAAATCTTCGACATAACAAACTTGAAACTCTATTATCTCAATCTCTACTTATCCTCTTTGTCTAAAACTAATTCCATTCACCTAATTATTCATCTATGACTAATTTTTAACCTTCAAACTACATAAAATTACCCAAATTCATGGTTTCAAAATTTCGATGTAAAATAGGCATTTTTCATGAAAACTCAATAAAACCTTAAAATATCTTTAAAAAAATTTAGGGAAAGTTTAGAAACCTTCTAATCATGTCAAAATAAGTTGAAAAATTGTTTTTATGCACAATCCCGAATTTCACCATTAACGACCCAATTTTTTTTTTCATTCAAATATTCCAATTCAATGAACAAAAACTCAATTTAAAAGGTTAGATATCATTAAAAACTAATAGGAAAACAAAACATCACCTTAGTTGACGAAGAATCGAGTGTTTGATCAAAAATCCAAAAACCCAAAAGTTAAGCAATAGGGACATCTATGATGTTTTTGATGGTTTTTATGGAATTCTAAAGAGGTTTAATGTTAGGAGGATGAAAGAAATCAAAGGGATGAAGATTAGGAATCAAAATTGAATGAATGGGGTTTGGGAAGACAATGGATGACAAAACAAAAAGAATGGGAAGAACTAATGTGGGTTTTGTGAAGATAAAGGGGAAAATAGGGTATTTTTTTAAAAACTTTGATAAAATTGCTTTAAAACTACTCCTAAATTGAACCATTTTACAAAACAGTCCTTATTTTACAATTGAAGGTCTTTTCAGCATTATTTTCAAAAATTGATTTAATTTTTCAAAAGCTATGATCGAAAATAATTTTAGGTTACCACAATTCAAAATTTTTTGAACCTACTCCGAGCCAAAATTCCCAATTTACCCTCAAAACTTCTAGGCCTAATTTTGGGATGTGACATCAAATCTCACTAATTTTTTCACCTAAGAATTTAGCCCCTGTACTATTTTCATTAGTTATTAAAAAAATCATTTAATAATTCTTATTTGCTAATGTCATGGTCAATTCATAAATTTCTCGATGTTATCCTCAGACTATCTCGGTTTAAAGAAATTCGGTTTTAAAATCAAAATTTTTTTTAACACTGATGAAGATTGAGTCTTTACATGATTTCTAAGGGCATTGAATCAAATTAAATGGTTGAAGACCTACTTCGAGCGTCTTCTATAAAATCCAACACCATAAGATTTTTTTTTGGTGAATTACATGAAGAGGGTAAAGCCGTAACAGCAACGCGACTATCATGACTTGAACTCAGGCCATACATGGAGTGATAAACAACCTAGCCATCAGGCCAACACACGAGGTTCAACACTAGAAGATATTGAACATCATACTAGAGCCTTTTTTGTCGGTTGATTAGAGGTGTGTTGATGCTAGAAAATTTTGGCAACTTAGTTCATACCATGTATCTCCCATTATTAACTAATTTTGAAATGGTTGATACATAGAAGTGGGGGTTTGCCATTTTGGTCTATCTATACATGGTGCTATTTAAGATGTGCTGAATGAGGAATGAATTAGTAAATGGCTGCCTTGTGATTTTATAATTGTAAGGGTGATGTCGACTTTCATGGATTATGCTTAACCTCTTTGAGAATCTAAGTTTCCAACTTGCTACAAAGTAAAATTAGAAGCATATGTTATAAACTCTATTACGTTCTAAATGTCATATATCTGTATTGACATTTTGTATTTTAATAGGTGATTCGGGCATCGTGACCATACAACATACTGGAAGGCTGAAATCTTAGTGATATGAGCATATATTTGATGATAAATCAAATGATTCGATAATTTTGTATTTTATATTGTTAAGTTTATTTACTATAATTAATATCACATCGTAATGAAATTTAAAGATAACACCTTTACTATTTTTGCAATTTGTTTGTATAACGTATTAAGTGGAAGAGATTACATCCATACTGCCGCCGAAGGCACATGTGCACATCCATGTTTTTATTGTGTGCACGTTGCTTATATGCTTTACTTACATCAAATGGCATTGGTCTGATCAGGTATTACATATTTTGGAAAATCTAAAAAATTCTGCCAAATTCAAATAACATGAATGACTATCACCCCATAAATTTGCTTTTAGGGTTGGAGCATAATTAGGCCACTAGATTTTTCAAGTACATTGCACATTAGGCCATTAAAATATGGATGACTATCATCCTTTAGATTGGCGTTTGAGATCAGAGCATAACTAGATCACTATATATGGATGACTATCGTCTAGAATATCTTGCATGGACCCAAATTTTCATTTCAACCTGTCAGGGTGCTATTACTCCAATGTAGACACAAATGATAGGCTTCCATGTCTTGAAGAATGCATATTCCTTGAAAGTTGTCTTGGGTATAATTGCAAACACCGAGTTGTCTAGGTATGGCATCCATATAACACATCAAATATATACAAATACAATTACATTCTTTAACAAGAATAATGAATTACATTGAATGTAAGTACATCATCAACACAACTTTTCACTGACTCGTTGATTGATTTCTTGTCACAGCAAGTAAGTTCTTTTGTATAACATGTATGATCCAAGTGACCCTAAATTTATTAAAAGGTTCAATGAAATAGAGGATTATAAATATAGATAATTGAATACATTTTAAGATATTATATACTATTATATTTTTACCTTCTATTCGGAGGGAACTCTTACAGTTGAGAATGGATGGATGTTAATCACGACACAGGGGCGAAGCCAGGATAATTTTTTAGGGGGGGCCGGATGAAATTTTAATTTTTTATAGTTTATATCTTTATAATTTGTAAAGGATTAAATCAAATTTTTATAATTTTAGGGGGGCCAAAGTGTAATTTTACCTTTACTAACTTAAAATTTTTAAAAAAATTTAAGGGCCTAAACAGAAATATTACATTTTAAGGGGGGCCGGGGCCCATGCCAGCCCCCCTGGCTTTGCCTCTGTCACGACACCCATATCCATGCCAATGTTTGTAGAAGCAGACAACAATTATTTATTTTGTTAATCGATTCACAAATTGCCCTACATAGCGCCTTATATAGATACGCTAGAGTCGCCAAATCCTATGTTTTTTTTTTTTTATCTAGCTACAGTTTTAACTAAATGTTTATCACATTTTCTAAAGACAAAATCAAGATAGAATATGAATTTTTCTCAAATATTAACCATTTATTGTCAATTCTTACTTTAAAAAAAATTGTCAATTCTTTGAATGTGTGTTTTTCTTAAAACAAAATCAATTCTTTGAATGTGTTTTTTTTTAAAAAAAAAATCAAATTGCCTTTTTTTGAAAAGGTTTAAATTTAGTACGTTTTCTTGACTATATTGGATATATATAATATTATCTAAAATCATGAAAAATAAGAAACATTTCTAGGTGAAGGAGTTCATGAAGGGATGAGCGGCGAACCTCATTAATCGACCCATTAACATTTTATATTTTAAGTATATTATAATTTAAATTTAAATTAAAAAAATTAAAAATAAACTAATTAAATTCTTAAAAATAAAAATAATTCTAAAATTTTAAAGAAGTATAGATTTATTATTTTTAAAAAATAAAAAAGGGTATTTATGGAAGAGTAAAGGTGTTAAAAAGAATAACGTCATGATTTCAAAGGGATAGGAGGCGTCAAAGTTTCTGTCAAGCCAAACAACATTTCTCAGTTTTCCCTTTCTCTCAGCTCTCAAAAATAGAAAAACGCCCCCTTTTCTTTTTAGAACCAAATGAAATTTACTTACAGTGTTCTAAAAAGTTAAAATTTTTTTATTATTAAAATTTAATTTCTAATATTAACACCGAACGCACAAAGCAAAAGCACTGTTAGCGTTGGTGTTGGAGAAGAGTTGTTTCTCTCTCTTCTTTCTACTTTCTGCTACAACACGACGACACACTCCGTGCTGGCAAAGATTCCTTCATTCTCTTCCTTCCTTTCTCCTACCCTAAAATTTTCCCCACCAACATTCACTCTTAACATGTTTTCTGTTTTCTTCATCTAAACACCACTTCCTTTTTTCTTCAATTATTAGGAGGGGTTATTATGGGATGTTCTAGTTCAAAGTTAGATGATCTTCCGGCAGTTGCTCTTTGTCGGGAAAGATGTGCCTTTTTAGACGAAGCGATTCGACAGCGTTTTGCTCTAGCCGAAGCTCATGTTGCTTACACTGCGTCTTTAAAGTCATTTGGTCAGTCTTTGAATAATTTCGTGGAGCATGATTTTGGAACTTCTTCAGGGGCGCTACCTCCTTCTCCTCCGTCGCCCAATAAACTTAAAAGCAAAGCCGTGGATCCAATTTCCGTTGGCCCAAGTTCTCCCAAGAAAGGTCATCACCATTCCCATTCCAATTCTGGTTCTCATCTTCACTTCCATTCCGATTCGGATGAAGATGACTCCGGCGGCTCTTTGCACCATTCAGACCATTCTTCGCCTTTGCACGACGATGGTGGGGGTCATATAGAGTATATGCACCCAAGCTATCCCAATTATGGACCTCTTGAATCTGGGTCTTTTCCCGGCGGCTTTATGCATATGAATTTTATGAGGAAGCAACCAACACCTTCGATTGTTTATGAACAAAGGCCTATGAATCCGGAGACTGTTTATATGGGTGAATCTTCATCTTCTTCTTATTATCCTCACTCTTATATGAGTAACAATAATCCTAGTTCTAGTTCATACCCTTATCAAGGTTACCCCAATTACGGTGGTTTTAGTAATTATTCTTCTTATTCGGCGCCTGGTTATGAGTCTTCACTGCAACCGGCGGCGGGGTCATCCTCGAAACCACCACCGCCTCCACCTTCGCCTCCGAGAGCTTCAGCTTGGGATTTCTTGAACCCTTTCGAGAGCTATGAAAGCTATTATCCTCCGTTTACGCCGTCTAGGAATTCAAGAGAAGTTAGAGAAGAGGAAGGGATCCCTGAGTTGGAAGATGAGGATTATCAACATGAAGTAGTTAAAGAAGTGCATGGGGACCAGAAATTTGTTGATAGCGGTGGTTATTCCAAGCCCCCAGTTAAAGATGAGGATGGGAAAGTTGCTGCTAGTGAGGCAGAGGCTTCGCTTTATCAGACACGGCCGAGTGTTGGGATTGAAAATGATAGGGTGGAATATGAGGTTCATGTGGTGGATAAGAAAGTGGTGGATGATGAGAGGGCTGAGGAGCGTGGTACCGGGTCAAGGGGCGCTCCAAAGGATGTTTTTGAGGTGATTAGAGAGATACAGGTTCAGTTTGTGAGAGCTGCCGAGTCAGGGACTGAAATTGCCAAGCTGCTTGAGGTTGGAACACTTCCTCATCACCGCAAACATGGTATGGATTTTCATTCTTTTCATGGGATTATCGTGTTATTCATTTGTCCTTTCACTTGGCGAGTAAGAAATTTGTGGATATTCAATATCTGTGATTTCACAAGTACTGATACTTCATTAGATTGGACCTTTTTTTTTTTGTTCAACCGTTTGGTTTTCTGCGAGTCATACTAACTGTGGGATTTGGTATGTTTGTGGAACAGTTTCCAAGATTTTGCATGTAGTTACTCCTTCGTTATCTGTAGTACCATCTCAGCCATCTACTTCTCAGACTGGCGAGTCTTCTTCGTCTGCTGACAACACTGATCCAGCTTTTCTAGACATCAATGAAGAAATGGCCAGGAAAACGAAAAACCTTTCTGCTACTTTGCAGAAGTTGCATCTTTGGGAAAAGAAGCTCTACAATGAAGTAAAGGTATATTGTGCTTCTGTCCAAGCCTTCTCTTTACAGTTTTAGATTCATGATTATCTCGAGTTGCTGTATGGTCTAATTGATTCATGACTATGAGTAGTGGTTTCACATTTGGATCGTTTTCAATTTAGTCTATTATGTTAGAATATGTTTCATTATCTATTATGTTTTACACTAATTTTATTTATATCTCATTTAAGGAATTGTTTCTCTGAAAGTTGCTGCTCTGAGATATTTACCTCTAAAGGGCTTGATGGTGTTGATTTTATGCTTTTTCATGGATAGCATAATAGTGGCTTTTATTCAATTTATGTTGTTTCTGTACCATTTTAGAAATACCTTGTCATCATCATAACTTGGTTTCTAGTGGAACTGCAATGTTTTAGTTATACTCTGGAATGAAGAGATGTTGGGCATTTCTTTTAGTGGTTCTGTAACCATTCTGATCATTCTAACTAGAATTTCTGATGCTTCAGGCTGAGGAGAAGATGCGGGTAGCTTACGACAGGAAATCTCACAAGTTAAGGCGACTAGATCAAAGGGGTGCTGAAGCTAATAAAATTGAGTCAACCCGGAATACAATCAGGGGCCTGTCCACGAAGATAAGAATAGCAATTCAAGTTGTTGACAAGATATCTGTGACAATTAATAAGATAAGGGATGAGGAACTATGGCCACTGCTCAATGAACTGATTGAAGGGTCAGATTATTTCCATTTGAGTGTTCTTAGTATTTGATTTCTTTAATTAGCATCTTTGATGAGATTACTTAAAGCTGCCTTTATTGGTTGCATGATGACATTGCTTTAACAGTTTTACCAGTTTTACGGGTCTCTTGCCCTTGCTAGCAATGAGAGGTGAATGTCAATGCTGCATGCTGGCATGTGAGGTCTTTAAAGGGTATGAGGGATCAAATAATGAAAAAGAAAGGTGTTAGCTAACCTGCCCATGGTCAGAAGATTCTTCTACAGTTTTTGTTAAGATTGATGCTGTTAGATCATGCATTCTTTTCTTTCTCTTCACGTGGATTCTTGAACCATTGGAATCAAATAGTTCATGGGTTTGGCCTAAAATGTCTAGTTACTATGACTGGAAAATTATTTGAGTTTCAGGTTTAGTGCTTGAGATTCTATATCTATTGAAATCTTATTAGAAGTTGAGAAAAGCATGTGCTATACGATGCTTTATTGAACCAAAGATGCAAAATAGATACCCTTTAAGTATACAGATTGCCTTTACTAATCAGGGCAGGGTTTCACTCTGAGGATTTTCTCTTTCTTTTGGTACCTTTTTCTTCCTGTGCCTGAATTAGAAGATAAATGGTTGAACTATTAATTATATTTTTGTACATTTAGCACAAATATTTAGCAAATAATATGCTTTCAATGAAGTACTATAATTTTTGTAGTTGAGAACATGGATTCGATATAAATGTACTTTAATTTGGTGTTATGTAAATATTTCCATTAAATAAATGTAGTATGTATTAAATATTATTAATAATATTAAAACCTATGTTTCTGATGTATGCATTTATTTAGTATACTGGAGTGTGATTTTGACAGCGACTTTTCATCTAAGTATTTCATATTTGCCTTCCAACAGTATATATCACACAAATAGATATTTGAGACTTTAACTCACTTTATGTAAGAAACCAAGCAAAGATAATTTTTATGAGATCATATTCACAAATGTTTATCTGGGTGTCAAATTACTTTCCAGTTGGGGCTCTTGCATGTTTTTTTCTTTTCAGTGCTAACTTCATATCTTTTTCATGGTTTTCATATCCTTGATTGTATTGAATTAACAAACCTTTTCGCTCCAAACACATATGGACTTATCATTTACATTTTTATTCTTTTTTTTCTTTTTGCGTAGTCTTATCTCATTTCCTTGGATTTTTTTCCAGGTTAGACAGAATGTGGAAATCAATGCTTGAATGTCATCGTAATCAGTGTCAGGTAGTTAGAGAAGCCAAAACTTTAGGTCTCATTGGATCTGGCAAAAAACTCAGTGATGATCATCTTAAGGCCACATTGCAGTTCGAGCATGAACTTATTAGTTGGACTATAAGATTCTCAAGTTGGATAGATGCCCAGAAGGGTTATGTAAGAGGTTTGAATAATTGGCTACTAAAATGTCTTTACTACGAACCCGAAGTAACCGATGATGGAGTAGCTCCCTTCTCACCTAGTAGAATAGGCGCACCACCCATATTTGTAATATGTAACCAGTGGTCACAAGCAATGGATAGGATATCAGAAAGGGAGGTGATCAACTCTATGCGGGTTTTAGTGACTGGTGTGCTCCAGCTTTGGGAACAAGATAAGTCAGAAATGCATCGGAGGATGATGGCCAATAAGGATTTAGAGAGGAAGGCTAGGAATTTGGATAGAGAGGATCAGAAGTTGCAGAAAGATATCCAAGCATTAGATAAGAAAATTGTTTTGGTCTCTGGAGATGGTAGCAGTCTCTCGGTAGCTGGAAATGTTGTGTATCAGAGTGAGACTAGCAACAGTAGTTTGCAGGGGGGCTTGCAACGCATATTTGAGGCAATGGAAAAGTTCAGTTCCGAGTCCTCCAAAGTCTATGAGGAACTTTTGCAGCGTGTTAAAGAAAGGATTGCTGAAGAGCATGAGAGAGTATCATAGGACCCACTAAAACAAAATGACTATGGCATCCCTTGGAACTGATGATCAGTTTAGGCAGTCTATTGCCCTCTCAGAAATGGAGCTCAGTGTTGGGTTGGACGGGTCCTGCAAACATACAACTTGGCTGGTTGCTCTACTGTCATGGAAGACTTGATTATGAATGAGTTGGAAGAGTTGGAAGAGACAAAAGATGGGAGCCAACCTTGGAATTGTTAGATGATTCATCATCTGCCTTACAGGAGTAGGTTTCGGATGGGCTTATGGCATGGACTGTCAAGCTTGTCAAGAGCCGAAGACAGATATTGCATTTCCAAAATCTCACTCAAGGTGCAACTCTATATATCCTGTCCAGTCGGCATGAAGCAGCACCCGTATCATTGAAGAATATCAGGCAAAGGAAAGCAGCTGGTGTGCCAAACCATCGGAGTAAGCAGATTCTCCATCAGTTTTGTAAGATGAAGAGTTTTATAAATGTAGTTTTTATGAACATCTGCAAGTCACAGGAATACCCAGAATCAAATGTTGTAGTATAATGCAATTTGCTTTTCCATTTTTGAATCAAACTACATTAGTTTTTTTTTTTTTTTGTATTTTGTATAGGAAACCAGTTGACACCCTGCAAATTGAAAGCAATGTGAATAAAAAGATGGTGTTAAGTGGAAACCAAAATGAAATTGTTGAAAGGCAGTTGGGAATGAAAAGGTGAATAATGCAGTAGAAAGATCCGAGGAATCATAAACATTGTCAGGTTGATGTGATGCTACACTTGTGGTGCAATGTTTTTCAAAATAATTGTACCAAAACAAGTACAGTTTCAAGGGTAAGAATTTTGACAGCTGACCAAACTGTGACTGCCATGATTATTGCACAAAATAAAATCCAACAAGATTTTGCTTAACCTGAAAAAGAAAATAGAGGATATATTTATTTTTATTTGTATAGTTAAAATTAATAAAACGAAGTACTTCAATTAATTTATAAAAAGGAGGTAAATGATTTATTTTAAATTTTATTTTTTACCAACATATAATTAAATTAAAAATTATAAAAATCAATATTCTAAATAAAATTATAATGCGTAAAAAAATTTGTATTTAATACAAGAATAGAATGATTGCTAATTTCTAAAATAAGTTTTAAAAAATAAAGTCCATGATTGTTAATTTCTAAAAAATAAAGAATTAAAAAAGATAGAAAAGAATGTTTCTTAAAACAAATTAAAAAAATAAAATCCTAATAATCCGAAAAAATCTATTTATTTCATGTTTTTCTTTTATTTTAGGATCGTTTATTATTAGTAAATCTTTTTTATTTGATTATGAGGATTTTTTTCAGTGTAGATATAATGAATAAAAGTAAAGATTGGAATTTCTTTGGCACTTTTTTCTTTAAATTTCTACTGAATAATACATTAAGAGTGGGTTTGGATGGGCGATTGAGTGCGGTGCAGTGCGTTTAGCTTACTTTTTGTCTCAAGCTACAGTGTCGCTACAGTATCTAATCTCACCGTCACCACTGTTTTTACACTAACCGCAGGTAAACGCACCGTCCATCCAAACCCACTCTAAATCTCACTACGATTTTTTTTTTTTGTTTTAAGTTGTGTTTTTTTAGTATTTTAATTTTACTACCAAAATTAGATTTAATTTTATAGTAAGATTATAAATTTCAAAAATAAAAAGTTAAAAATAAAATATTTGAAAGGTAAAATTAATAATGCTCGCTTTCCTCTCACTTTCACAAATTAGGTATTAAAAAATAGAGAAAAAAAAAGAGAGGGAAATCCAAGAATTCTAGGACTCCCTATAGGCCATTTTACCCAAAAATGCTCCTTTTTAACGTTATTTATGAAAATGGACCGACTTTTTAATTATTTATCAGAAAGGGCCGAATTTCCCGAAAACGCGTCCATGCCAGCGCGATGTCAGGTGCCGTGTCAGCAAAACGCGTCCTTGGGGGAGCGTTTTGTCCATTTCAGCACAAAGCACTTCCTTGAGGGCGCGCTTTGTGCTGACGTGGACAAAATGTTCCCCCAGGGACGCGTTTTGCCCTTATTTTAACATTAGGGTTTTTAGCTTAGTTTAGGGTTAGGGTTAGGATTTTTAAGAAAAAAATTAATGAAATTAGGGTTTAGGGTTAATTAATTAAATTAGGGATTAAGGTTTTAAGGTTAATTAATTAAATTATGTTTAGGGTTTTTTAAAAATAATTTTGTGTTTAGGGTTTTGGAAAAAATATATTAGCAATATAAATTTTTTTTATCTTTTTTTCTACAATAGTATCTGAAAAAATAATTTTGAGAAGACATTTCTGAACAAATAGTGTCCAAAACGCTTCAAGCAGGATGCGCTGTCAGTAAGATTACTGAAAAAAGCTCCCACGTGGATGCTCTTTTTCTACAGTAGTATCTGAAAAATAATTTTGAGAAGACGTTTCTGAACAAATAGTGTCCAAAACGCTTCAAGCAGGATGTACTATCAGCAAGATTACTGAAAAAAGCTCCCACGTGGACGCTCTTTTTCTACAGTAGTTCCTATTTGGCCTTAGACTATAAATGAGCCAAATTTCATTCTCAAAGTTGCATAAGTTCTGCAAGAGAAATTGAGGCTAAAGTAGAATAGAAACGAAGATGAGTGAACGTATATAGTCTTTGTTATTTACTATGATGGTGAGGTCCGTAACAGGAGAACGGCGTTGTTTTTATCGAAGAACACAACATGATCGTTTTTTAACGAACGTAGATTTGAGTGAACTTTGTAAAAGAATTAGGTGTAAAATCTTCGAAACGACGCCAATGAAAGTTTTGTCTATTAAGTATAGATTTTGTGCTTCGGTTGATCCCGTGAGATATGACTCATTCGACATCAAAGGTCCTCGTAGCTTGGAGGCAATGGTGCAGACTCATCTTGCTAGTGGATCACCCTATCTTGAGGTATATGTACAATTTTCATCGCCAAATGATGCATTTGCGACTTCAACATCTACTGCTGTTCGAGAGGAATACACGACCCCTAGCCGACACTCTGTTAGTGGGAGGCAGAATACGAAAGCGCCCGTGTTTGGTGGCAGTATGGAAAACACAACCCCTGCACGACACTCGGTTAGTGGATGGGACATGCATATCGGTGGGTCGATGTTCGATGCTAGAAATATGTATTGGGGAACGACATCAACTTCTAGTGGTTGGCAATCCACATATGATTGGGGACATTACGAAACTTGTTTAAGAAGGGATGATGTACTCCCTACGACGTCCACCGGCGAGGGGACCTCGTTCGTTGCAGATGATGGTGGGTCGGATGATGAGTCCGATGTGGATCCACCTCGAGAGCCCAGCCCCGATGGTGTAGAAGTAGCATTATTTTTTGAACCGGAGCCTGTTCCAACGATACCTGAAGATGTTGAAGAGGGTTCAGATGATGAAGAAGAAGATTCACGATTCAGGGCGTACTCGCCTCCAGCCCACATGCATAATGTCGATCTATCTCAAGATGATGCGTTGGAGTTTCCAGATCTACCACACAGAAGGTGTGACCATACAAGTTCGTCGTTGGATTCGGGTGAATTGGAAGTTGGTAAAGAGTTTTCCAATAATGATAGTTTTCTTGGTGCATTGAAACAACATAGCATCATGAACAGGGTTAACTACAACGTGGTTAAATCCAAATTCGATAAGTATGAGGCCAAGTTTGTAATGCAAGACGGTACATGTTCATGGAAAATCATGGCCTCGTTGAGGAAAAGGACAGGCTTGTGGGAGATAAAAAAGTACAAAGGTCCACATACATGTGTTGCTGGTACAGTATCACTATGTGTTTATGGTTTTTGAATAATACTGTTATTACGTAAATTTACATTATTTAACGTACTTCGTTGACAGGTGTTTCACAAGATCATCCCAAGATGGATTCAGATATGTTACCTAGCTTAATACTACCGACGGTGAAGGCGGATCCCAGGACTTCAGTGCCGGTCTTAATTGCCAATATTCGTAGCCAATTGAGGTACACGCCCTCTTACCGCAAGGCTTGGATGGCTAAGAAGAAGGCGTTGGAAAAGTTGTATGGTCGGTGGGACGCTTCATATAATGAAGTGTGGCAGTGGTGTCAGGTGCTGGAGAGATATGTCCCAAGTTGCATAACAGACCTTGAAACGACACCTGCGTACTACAATGACCGATTGCTCCGTGGATGCCAAGTGTTCAAGCGTCTGTTCTGGAGCTTTAAGCAATACCGAGATGCATTTCTATACTGTAAGCCATTGGTACAAATTGACGGTACCTTTATGTATGGTAGATATACCCATCGGCTATTGCTAGCTGTGGCACAGGATGACAGTGGGAGAATCCTTCCAATTGCGTTTGCAATAACATCGGGGGAGCCAGCTGATGACTGGGATTTCTTTCTTTCTAGGTTAAGGAGGCATGTCTGCCCCCAACTTGATATCTGCTTTATATCGAATCGGGGCCCTGGAATACTAACCGCAATTGAGCGATAGGGAAGCCTATGGCATCGCACACACCATCGATATTGCCTAAGGCATGTTGCGTCCAACTACTACGAGCAACATCGATCTACAAGTGAACGACGACAAGTGACCAACATGGGTATTTAATCTCTATTAATATAATTTTATTTGTAATATTCAATTTATTCTTAATGGAAGAGTGGTATTTAATATTTGCTATCAACTTATATTGGCAGGGTATAAGATAAGTAATGACCATTTTCATGAGATGTTGGCGGTTTTGCGTTCAGTTAACGAATAAGGTGCAAACTACCTCTGTAACATACCTTTCGAACAGTGGACACAAGCATACGACGGTGGCCTATGATATAGTCATATGACCTCAAACCTAGCTGAATGCATAAATTCTGTTCTAAAAGGAACGCGTCATTTGCTGATAACATCGGTTGTGCGAGAGACATATTTTCATTTAGCAGCACTATTTCCAAAGCAGGCAGCGAGTTATAAAGGCCAAATATAGGGAGGCCATGTATGGTGCATGAAGGTATTGCAAGAAATTAACAAGGCGAAGGCACGGGCCAACACCATGCACACAGTGTACTGCATAATACTTTTTTAGGCCGAATACTGTTGTCTGGTGAGAATGGAATTCCTTTCCTTGCTAATAATTTTAAGACTGTTACTGCATATATTGTTACTGACTGACTAATAGGGGATTACACACTGAGTTTTCGTAAACTCACCCTTTCTTTTAACTGTACAGGTAATCTCCAGCCTTATACGATTTGGAGCCGCGAGAGACTCGTAGGTGGCCACACGATCGCTGATGTTCTGCTTTAGACTTATTTATTTAAATTTCTTATTGGGCTATTGATTCTGTAATAAGGCCTCTTAGTTATTTTGGGCTTTATTTATTTGATACTTAACCGATAGTGATAGAACGCTGGTTTTCAAAAAGATTAACTATTTTCAAAACACCGCGTATTCGCAACATTTTGGATATTGCTTCCGTAACAAACAATATTTTTAAAGTAAAGACGTTTTAATTGGTTAGTAAATGGTTAAGATGATTTGAGTTTTAACAAAGAGATTTCAACTCAGAAATGAATTTCTACCAACAAGTCCAATTTTCAAAAGACACATCAACGTGACACGCCAGATTCAGCCATAACGTCTAGGCCGAGTTTGGAGTGTTACATTTAGTGGTATCAGAGTCAGGTTACAAAACTCGACTGTGGAATGGGTTTTCAAATTTTTTGGATTTTAAAAGGTTATTTTCGAATATGTGAAGTGTTTTGAGATACTTCTTCTGAAAAGTGTGGCACACCGAGTCTCCGGCACCGAATCCGTAAGTTTTCTGAATACTTTTGTCTGTTTAGAAATTGAAATGCAGTAAGTTAGGAAATACTGTGACTACTTTGGATATTAGACTATACCACTATAGATAGAGCAAACTGAAGCTAAAGGGGACTGAAACTGTAGTGAAACTTCGATCTGCATAAAACTGTTAGTTCTGATAAAATGCGGATAGACAATGAGCACAAGAGATACACGCAGACGTGGTTCAAGAGGCTGTAATAATGTTTTGAAATCAGAGTGTGCAGCGAGAGCATCGTGGTGAAGTCTGTGTGGTGCGACTATCTTGACAGTTGGAAATTTCGGGGACGAAATTTTTTAAAGGAGGGGTGAATTGTAACGCCCCAAATTTGGGCCTAGAAGGAAATAGGTCTTAAGCGTGAGAACACATAAAAGTTTATGTGTGCAAGAAAATGACACAATTGATTGTTTGCTTTGATGGTTAAGTGATTTAGGAGTGTTTGGGAGTGTCTGAGAAGTCCTAGGTTCAAGCCCTGGCTTTTGTAAAATTTTGGTTTTCTCTTAAGTGAACCTTGGTGTTAGCATGTAGGCTTTAAAAGAAATTATGGCAGAATTATGACACAAGTTGAGCTTGTAGTCCAGTGGTAGTCGCGTGTTTAAGACTGCAAGGGAGCTCAAGTTCGAGTCTCATGATGCGCAAAGGAGTATTTATTTTACATTCTCGCTGTATGAGTAGTAGAGTTTGACTGAAACTCTGTAAGGTGGAGTTTGAATAAGTCTTATATGGAGAAAATCAGGGAGGAGATAAATGAGGATTTTTGGGGGGAAATTGTGGAGAAAATCAAGGAATATTGGTTTGGGGAAAAGAGTTGTGTCGTATGGGGAGTGTGGGAACTGAAGAAAACGTTTTGGGATTGGTGTTCTCTGCATTTCAGTTTTCCATCATACTTTGTTGCCTTTTGTTACTATACCGACTACTGTTAGGGGTTTTGGCCTTCGATTTTACTTGTTCCTCCAATACCCCGTTTAGCGATTTGTTTTCCTCTCTTTTCTGCTCTCTCCGTTTACTCAAGTTTCTTCTCTTTCCATAATACTTTTTAGGCCGAATACCGTTGTCTGGTGAGAATGGAATTCCTTTCCTTGCTAATATTTGTGGTGGCCGATTCTCTACTTTCCTTTTCCTCTCCATTTCCTTTTCTCTCAACTTTTCTTCCCTCTTCCAAACTATCTAGCCATTCTCTGAATGCTGATCCTTCGTTCTTCCATATTGGATACTTGGTCGAATTCCATATCCCTCAATCCCTTTTTTTTCTATTGGTGTTGTGATTTCGGTTCTACAAGAGTGGTAACAAACCGGTAGGTACTCATATTTTCCCTTTTCTGTTTCCCTAGTCTTTCTTTATGTCTATAATTCTGTTCTCTTTTATTTTCTGAAAAGCCGAATGTGACTTTTTTTATGTTCGTTGATTGCGGTTCTGCCCCTTCCTCGCGATTGGAGGTTCATTGGGTTCTAGGTATTCTCGAGAAGTGAAGGAGTGCAAGTGTTACTCAGGCAATCAAAACCATTTTCTTCTATTACTCAATTAAGGTAAATACGTTACCTTATTTTCCTTTGGGTTTAGGCCGAATATGTTCTATTATTCCTTAAGCTGATATTGGTGGTTTTAGGCCACACATATGATCGATCTTGGTTAATAAGATCTGTGTATTGTAATATAGAAAATCAACAAGGGCGTGTGATCATTTCTGAACAGCGGTCTTAGAGGACTAAAGTCACCCTCGTTCAAACAAGGTTTGGTGCTCGTGGATCTTAGCACGGCCGCAAAAGCAGTGTGTAATCGCACTTCGCAAACGGTAATAGGCGTAAAAGCTGGTAAAGTGTGTACGCACACACTGATTAGACTGTAGAAAGGCGAAAGTCGAAAAGCTGAAAGGTTGGGCGTTGAGCGTGCGAACGCTCGTATGGTAAACCGAGCCCACGAAACATGAGCGTATGACGGAAAAAGCCGCCATGAGCGATTTCATAGGCTTAGGGTCTGTATTGCTATGGTCGCTCAAGTCGCTCAAGACGACTGTGGGCTTACTGATGGGCCTAAGTACACTTAGGCCTAAACTGGTAAAATGACCGTAATGCCCCTGTAGGGTAAAATGACCGTAATACCCTATAGGGTAAAATAACTGAAATACCCTCACAGGGGAAAATGATTGAAATACCCCCATAGGGTAAAATGACCAAAATACCCCCATAGGATAAAATGACCGAAATACCCCCATAGGGTAAAATGACTGTTATACCCCTAGGAGATGAAATGACTGTTATGGCCTTATGTTATGTATGACTGATTTGTCTGTGAATTAAATGACTGATTCTGAGCATGACATTCTGTATACACGACATATTGCATGGGGTTGGGGTATTGTTACGGAGGAAGTATATTGTACTGGTGGCTTTGCCACATATATTGTTAATGGCGCTTTCTTCGCGATATCATATCGCGACTTTCTTTGTGTGATTTCGTGTGCTATTTGGGTGGGTCGAATTTATCCCTATATGGTGTGTTGGTTGGTACGGGTGGTGTGTTGGCTGGATTGGGGTGGGTTGCATATTTGCACCGTATGATACTGTATTGGGCTTAGGCCCACACTGTTGCTGAAATGGGCTATGGCCCACACTGCACTGTTATTGAATAGGGCCAAGGCCCAGACTATTACTACATATATTGTTACTGACTGACTGATAGGGGATTACACACTGAGTTTTCGTAAACTCACCCTTTCTTTTAATTGTACAGGTAATCCCCAGCCTTAGACGATTTGGAGCCGCGAGAGACTCGGAGGTGGCCACACGATCGCTAATGTTCTGCTTTAGACTTATTTATTTAAATTTCTTATTGGGCTATTGATTCTGTAATAAGGCCTCTTAGTTATTTTGGGCTTTATTTATTTGATACTTAACCGATAGTGATAGAACGCTGGTTTTCAAAAAGATTAACTGTTTTCAAAACACCGCGTTTTCGCAACATTTTGGATATTGCTTCCGCAACAAACAATGTTTTTAAAGTAAAGGCGTTTTAATTGGTTAGTAAATGGTTAAGATGATTTGAGTTTTAACAAAGAGATTTCAACTCAGAAACGAATTTCTACCAACAAGTCCAATTTTCAAAAGACACATCAACGTGACACGCCAGATTTGGCCATAACATCTAGGCCGGGTTTGGGGTGTTACATTTTCTCTTTTTGGTAAAAATTGCATTTTAGTCCAACTTTTTTGAATTTAAAATTTAGTCATTTTTCCACATTTTCACATCCACAGCTCCTATCATTGATTTCCAACTCTAATAACAATTTTAAATTCATAAAAAAATTTCTATCTTACTCGTTTCAAAATTTTTGTTAACTTTTATGATTTTAGAAGCTACATTAGTTATATTTTGTCCTAGTCTTTAGGCAAATAATTTTTAAAAAAAAATCAGTTTAGATTATCTTGATATATAACAGATTTTTTGCATTTTAATTTCAAAATCTTGCTGTAGAAATAGATGGCTTGGTTTTTCAATAAGATGTTTGATTTCTGTAAGTTCTTTAAATGCTTTCAGTATTTTGTTTACCAACAGTTTGGCATCAAGAGTTATAGCTTAAAGGACCTATGAAATCAAACAACCAGAAAAACCTATAAACACTCTCCATCCATCTACATAAACATAAAACCATAACCATTAAAAACATGAATACAAAAGCTTCGTTCACTGCAATTGCTCCTCCAATTTTTTACGGCATAAATTATCAAGGTTGGGCTATTAGAATGGAAGCCTATCTTGATGCTATTGATGTGTGGGAAGTTTTAGAATAGGAATATGAAATTCCTCCCTTGCCAAACAATCCAACTGTGGCTTAAATAAAAAATCACAAAGATTGGAAGCAATAAAAATCAAAAGCTGAAGCTAGCTTGTTTGCAGTAGTTTCAACTTCTATATTTTATAGAATAATGACCATGAGAATTGCCAAAGAGATCTGAGATTTCTTAAAGGAATAGTATGAAAGAGACGAAAGGGTCAGGGGTATGGAAGCATTGAATTTGTGGATAGAATTTGAGTTGGAAAAGATGAAAGAATCAGAGACGATTAAGGAATACTCTGATAGGCTGTTTGGCATTGTCGACAATGTAAGACTCCTTGGCACTGATTTCTCTGATTCTAGGATTGTGCAAAAAATCCTTGTTACAATTCCTAAAAGATTTGAGACTACAATTTCATCTTTGGAAAACATGAAAGACCCGTCAATTGTAACACCCCTAACTCGTCTCCATCGTCGAATTAGGGTTATAGAGTATTGTGACAGTAAACAAATTCAATAACAATCTAATGCAATTCGAAAATAAATTTAAATATCAAATATTCATAATCAATCATTATTCATAGCATATATATGAATACGAGCCTTAAATTGAGCTTACATAACCCTGAAATCAATTTGGAAGCAAATAGGGACTAATATAAAACAAAATGGAAAAATATGGAAAAAATTGAAAACAAGGGTCACACGGGCGTGTGACAGAGCCCAGACTATGTGGCTCAAAGACATGATCGTGTGGCCAAACTGTGTAATAACTTGAGCCCGTATTACCTAGGGTCACACGGCCGTCTAACTCTTTGAGACCGTGTGGCCAATCCTACACCAAAAATCAAATAGGCCACATGGCTGTGTGGGGTGACCGTGTGATAGTCCGATTCCCAGGCCGTGTGCACCTAAATTAACTTCTAAAATAAGCCAATTCATCAACCATTTCTTAGCTACCAAGTCAAATCATTTCCAACCATTTTCACACATTCAAAACACATTTAAACATGCCCAAAACATACCAAAATACTCAACCTAAATTCCTAACCAATATGCCCTCATTGGCATGACAGTTCAAACATTAAAGTCCAAATTCACATACATCATTACCCAACTCACAAGACATGTATCTATCAAGCATTTCATAACCTCAATCCATATCCAAAACCAAACTTTCAAGAGCATGAATCACACCACTTATATATATGTAACACCCCTAACCCGAAACCATCGCCGGTCTAGGGTTAAGAGGCATTACCGGACAATCGAAAACTTTTACGAACATCTCGCATCATAGGATATAACATCGTTTAATCATATCAGAATACAAACATATAGTCCCTTAATGAGGTCTACGAGACCTTAAACATACATTAGAAAGGGGTTGGGACTAAACCGGGATCATACAAAAATTTTACAAAATTCAAACATTTTTCAAAGTTACAGAGGTCACACGCCCGTGTGGGCAGGCCGTGTGCCTCCCACGGCCTCAGACACGCCTATGTGCCCGAGCCGTGTCAAAACAGGGCATACATATTGACTTGACCACACGGCCTGAGACACACTCGTGTGTCTCACCCGTGGTCGAGCCTGACTTGCACTACACGGCCAGTCACACGCCCGTGTGTCCAGCCTGTGGTCGAGCCTGACTTGTTTTGAAATTTTAACCACAAAGGACACGGTTGAGCCACACGCCCGTGTGCTCAACCGTGTGGGCAATTATAGGCCATTTGCAAGGCCAAAATGCCACCCACACTTTAGGCTATCCCTACAAGCATCATACCAATTCCAATCATGCCAAAATAACCAACTTTTCCAAGCATTCAAAAGCATTTCAAGCACCCCATCTTATGCAACAATTAGCTCAAGTAAATGACAAACATTTCCAAGTATAATTCATCACAAACTTACCATTTCATTATAACCACCAAACCATACCAAAACCAAGCATCATATAGCATGACTACTCATTCATACCATAATCATTTATTTAGCCATATCGCATGGCTATGTACATATCTCAAACATAATTCAAAGTGACTAGCCTATACATGCCATACTTTAGTATATACACTTTCAAAAAGTACCAAAATAAGATTGAGTAGTGTGATGACGATCCTCGATGATCCCCGAGCCTTCCGTAGCTTTAACAGTCTATAAAACATAGTAAACACACACAAAGTAAGCTTTCAAAAGCTTAGTAAGCCATATACAAATAAACTTAACATAAAATACACATAATCATATTAATACATGCCATAAATGTCTCTCAATTTCAAAATCAAAACATTTTCATTGGCTCGTTTGTTTAGCCATAGCTTACCAACATATCATATCACAAAACATCTCTTTTGCTCGTATCATAGTCATACATATATCACATTTTATCACATTACTTCAATGCACATATTTCTCTTTTGTAAGTACATAAATACTCACTTTTCATGCTTAAACAAAGCATACACAACAAACGTACCTGAAACGGTTACACAATTCACTTAGTATTTCATTTCTCAGATTTGCCCGTTGAACCATTTGGAATCAAATAAGATACTCTGAATACACAGAATAATCGTACAATGCCAATGTCCCAGATGTGGTCTTACATGTAATTAAATATCGATGCCACTGTCCCAGACAGGGTCTTATACGAATCAAATACGATGCCAATGTCCCAGACATGATTTTACACGTAAATCTCAAATCGACGCCAACGTCCCAGACGTGGTCTTACACGATATTACAAATCGGAAACCTATGTCATGACATACGTAATCATATCTATTCCTAGGTTCGTTTGGGACTTCTCGGACATTGATACATTATCTATACTTCCTCAGATTTCAGGTATTTATCATCTCGTACACATTCATCACAATGAAATTTCATATAAACATACATAATTCAATACAAATACATTTATTTGTATATAGACTTACCTCGTACGTGAAGAACGGAAACGAATGGCTATTCAACTACTTTCGACTTTCCTCGATCTAAATTCGTTTTCTTCAGTTCTTGATCTATACATATTCAAATTTAACTCTTTTACTCACAAATTCATTCAATTCAATCCAAGAACACATATTTAGGGAAATTTACAAATTAGCCCTCACATTTTCACATTTTGGCATTTTAGTCCTTATTTCACAAAATCGCAAAATACACAAAATCTCTATATACCCATGCTTAGAAGAATGTTCATATAGTTCATACAAGTCCATACATTTCATTTATTTCACATTTTAGTCCCTCAAAATAATATTTTCTCAATTTAGTCCAAATTACTCAAATTCACTAAAAATCCAAAGACAAAACATGTTAATCTAACACATATATTTCATATTTCATCAACAACCATCACAAAGCTCATGAGTTCATCAATGAAACTTTTCAAAATCTTCATCAATTCACAAAATTAAGACATGGGTTTTGAAAAACACGAAGCAACGATTACAAAAACGCAGAAATTATCAAAAACCGAACAAAAACTAACCTTGAATCAAAGAACTTGATGGCCGAATATTTGGAAGCTTCAAAATCTTTCTTTTTCTTTCAATAATCGGTGGTAAAAGATGATAATGGCCATCTTTTAATGTTTTATTTTATTTAACTTAACATTAATACACATTTTACTAATTTAACCTTACTAATTAACATTCAAATTCCACTAACTATGTACATCTTTGTCATTTAAAGCATTCAATGGTTAAATAACCACATAAGGACCTCACCTTTATAAAGACACATCAATTCGGCACATAATTAATTAGAAGGCCACTTTTACAATTTCTGCAATTAAGTCCTTTTATCAAATTAAGCACAGAAACGGATAAATTAAATCACAGAAATTTCACACATATCAATTCATATACTATAAGCACGAAAAATAATATATATTAAAATATTTTTTTGACTCGGATTTGTGGTCCCGAAACCACTATTCTGACTAGGGTCTAAACCAGACTGTTACAATATACATGAGCATACTAAACTAAAAGTACCTATTAAGAAGCACATTTACCATATTTGCAAAACCAAACATAACACAACATAGTTATTTACATATGATCTTTAAACTTTTAGTACATGTAATTTATAACCAAACCAAAATGATTAAATTCTACTGAATCAAAGAACGGATAGTGTGCGCTCCGACTTGAACTTCCAATCGACCTTGACTTCTGATGACCTACAGAGAATGAAATACAACGGACATAAGCAATCAATGCTTAGTAAGCTCGTACATACCGTAAACTCAAACTTACCAGTTATGATTCAATTAAACAATTCATGCATAAAAATTCAATAAACAGTTTGTAAGCTGATTTGTCTCCTACGCACATCACAAAACTCACAAGGTTAGTGAGTTCACAAATATAAAACTTATAACCATATCATATCATATAACATTCATAAATAACATATATAACTCAATTCATCCATCTCATATTCATATTGTATATCATATTCCATTTCAATGCACTATGTCAAATTCCTCCAATCAATGTCTAATTCCATATAGCGAATTCATATATCCATTTCATTTTACACATTTATCACCCGATGAACCAAATGAAATAAAGTCGGATACTTGGGAAAAATGCTCACAAATGCTGTGAATGCAACTGTATATGCTCACAGGAGCTATGAAATGGGCTTGCTCACACGAGCTATGGAGAACCCTCAACAAATGTAGGACCTCAGCCATCGGTAGGACATCTAGGACTAGCTCCCGAAACTATAAATAATCCCTAATGACAAATCATTTGTATCCTAAGCATTCATGATGTTCATATGTGTCACATTTCATTTCCAAATCATTTAAATTTACACACATTATACCTTTTCAAATTCACATCCATATAGTTCTCATTTTTCAAACATAATCGTCAATTTAGCTATTAATGCAATTTAATCCAAATCAATAATTACTGTATAATAATCATTTTAAATTATACCTAACATAAATACTAATCAAAATTTCATCCAAAACAGAAATTAATAAGTTCAATCAATATACAAACTTACCTAAACAAAAACAGTTACAAATATGACGCCGACGACTATTTTGCTAACTTAGCTTTTCCACGGTTTGAGTCCGATTGATTTGTTTCTTTATCTAAATAATAATTTTCAGTCGATTAATCGATTCAAACAACTTAAATAATCAAACTTATGCTTATAAGCCCTTTTATTATCAATTTACAAAATTACCCCAACATTTTACCCTTTATATAATTTAGTCCCTACACTTGAAACTTACAAACTAATCACACTTAACCACAACCCATGCTACTTGAATTTCCTAGGATCTCTCTACAGCCCATATTTATCATATTTTCACAATAATTTCATGAAATACTACTATTTTAACTAGTTAGTCCTTAAACATTAAAATCACTAAAAACTACTTTACAAAATAGTCCTATTTAACTATCAAGCTTATAAATCTACCATCAAACTTCAAAAAAAAAAGTACACAATGAAATAATCTAAAACATTTAACAAGTTTATGAATTAATCCCAAATTAGATAGATTAAGCTACAAAGATCTCAAAAACATAAAAATCACTAAAAACGAATAAAAATTACATACCATGCACCAAGAAATAGCTTTGGCCGAAAGCTTCCTAAGACAACCATGGTGTTTTTGATTCTAAGGTGAAAAGAAAATATGAAGGTGATGATTGTTTCATCTTTTGTTTTATTTAATTTTTGTTTATTAATCAAATTACAAGTTTGCCATTTAAAAACTAAATAAATTTCATGTTAATAATCACCAAAACTGTCCACTAATATTGACATAGGTAGATTTACCACCTAAGGCCCTTATTTCATGGTTTTGCATCTATTTAACACAAATAAACCTATAGCTATTAACTTTTGCAACTTTTACGATTTAGTCATTTTTACTTAATTAGTTATCTAAACGTTAAAATTTCCTAACCAAATTTTAATGAGACACTGTAATAACCCTATCAATAATAAATAATAAAATGTTAACTCACTAGTTGGAATCGTGGTCTCGAAACCACTATTTTTAACACCACTGAAAACGGGTTGTTACATCACCCATCACCTTGGCAGAATTGTTGAATGCTTTACAGGCGCAAGAAAAAAGGAGAAGCACGAGAAAAGGAGGAAGAATAAAGGGTACTCTTTAAGACAAATCACTGAGTTGTATTGGTGGAAAAAAACAAGAAAAAGATGCAGAATAAAAAAAAGCAGGCAGGAGGTCCATAGATGACAACAAAAAGGGCAACAACACCCAAGTGTTTCCATGTTGTCTTTACTGTAAAAAGACCAATCAGCCACAAAAAAAGGTGTTGGTGGAGGCCGAATGTGAAATGCAGTAAGTTTGGACAATTTGGACATGTGGAAAAAATATGCAGGTCTTCACAACAACAAGGAGAAGGTAATGCTGTTAAAAATCCACAATATGGCGAGCAAATGTTTGTGGCATCCTGCTTCATCACTAGCAGCTCAATCGAGAGCTGGCTTATAGATAGTAGTTGTACAAACCATATGTCTTGTGATCGTGAACTCTTCAAAGAGCTTCATCAAACTACTATCTCTAGAGTCAGAATTGGAAATGGGTCGTTGTGGAATGCAAAGGAATTATGGCGATTGAAGGTCACAGAAGTTTGAAATTTATTTATGATGTCATATATGTGCCTAAAATTAATCAGAACCTTTTGAGTGTTGCTTAGCTATTGGAAAAATGATATAAAGTGTTGTTTGAAAAAAAAAATTGCATAAACAAAGATGCAGAAAACAAAGATGTATTCAAAGTCCATATGAAAGACAAAAATTTGTGCCATAGACTTGATGCAAGAAGAGCTAGCTATTGTACAGAAACAAGAAAGTAATACTTTGCTTTGGCACAAAAGGTTGGGGCATTTTCACCATGCCTCTATACTTTTTATGAAGAAAAACAGTCTTGCAAAATTCCTGCCACAATTGGAGAATGAGTTACTTGCATGTGAAATTTTCCAATATGAGAAACAAACAAGGCTTCTTTTCCACAAAATCAGACTTGGAGGGTTGTTCAGAAATTACAGTTAATACATATTGACGTAAGAGGGCCCATTAGAACACCATCATTGAACGATAGTAAGTACTACATTGCTTTAATTGATGATCACACAAGAATTTGCTGGCTTTATTTCATGAAGTTGAAATCTAAAGTTGCTGACATTTTTAGGAAGTTTAAAGCTTTCGTGGAAAAGTGGTTGCAAGATGCAGGTGATCCAATCTGATAACAAGCTGAATATACTTTTGAAAATTTTAAAATTTTTTGTCAAGATGCAGGTATCAAGCATAATTTAATTGCACCCTACACTCCACAAAAAAATGACATGGTGGAGAGAAAAAATAGAACAATTATGGAAATGACAAGGTGTTTACTTCATGACAAAGGGTCACCGAAGGAATTTTGGGCTGAGGCGGCAAACACATCGGTTTATCTGCTCAATAGACTTCCAACCAAAGCTTTGCATAAAAGAACCCCATTGAAGCATGGTATGGATACAAAACCTGAATTTGTTAATCTGAAAGCCTTTGGTTGCTTGTGTTTCTCTTACATTCATTAGGTTAAGTGTAACACCCTGGTTTAGGGGCTAGGTAATTCTGGTATAATTCCAGTGTTGGAAGGTTTTGGGTGTTTTTGGATGTGTTTTAGAGGTTTAAGAATGCTTGGATGAAAAAGGAAGGGCTTTGGAAAATTTTTATTTTTAGTGTAAAAAGGGGAAATGGGCGGGAAGGCCTTAAAATATTTTTCTGGAGTTTAGGACACAGAGAAAGGATGTGGCAAAGTGGCATAGAGGCTCTACTTAAGGTCTTGGGAAGGAGGCGCCTAAGAGCTCAGGGTTCGAGTCTTTGGGGCAGCAATGTTGTTTTATTTTTGCGTCAAGGGATTGGGCTAGGTAGGCCTTAAAAATAAATGTCCAAGTTGATGGACATGAAAGTCCAATTGGCAAAGTGGCTCTTGGGCGCTACTTAGGCGCTGGAGGAGGGAGGTCGCGGTTTGAGGGGGAGAAGCATTTGGCGTTTTTATTTTTGTATGCGGTTATAAATTTGAGATAAGAAGGGTTTAAAAATAAATGTTGGGGCTTTATTGCATAAAAATCAAAGTGGCCGAATGGCACTGGGCGCTACTTAGTGCTTGGCTTCCCCAGTCCTGTGTTCGAATCTTGGGAAATTTTGCTTGCGGGTTTTTCCTTATTCTTTTTGTTCTTTGGTCGGCGTGGAAGTGTTTGCACATTGAAGTTTTATTTTTATTTCTTCGCAGCGTGGTGGTAAGTGTTAGACGGTAGGTGGGGTAGTGTTTTAATTATCTTGTATTTGTTTTTTTAGTGTAGGATAATTATTATTTTATTTAAATAGGTAGGGGATAAGTATTTGGTTATTTTATTATTTTAGATTAATAAAGGATTATTTTGGTTAGTATTAAATTAGAATAAGAGATAATGGTGGGGTTTAATTTATTAATGGGATTAAGTGAAGATAATGGTTGAAACCATTCAAACTAGTTTGAATGGATTAAAATAGGAAGTGGACTAATTCAAATTAATTTGAATTAGTGGCCATAGGAGATGGCCGGAACTTGGAGTCTTCGAGGGGAGGTGGCGAATGCTATAAATAGGGGGTAGAGTCCGAATTATTCTTCAAGTCTTTTGCCGAATCTCTCCTCTCTCCTCTTGGAGTGCCAAATTCCCTTCCCTATTTAGTTGTCACCTTGGCCGAATAGTAGGTGTGGTGTGGATCACTTTGGGCCTTTTTCAATCGTTGGAAGAGGTAAGTAGGCTTAGCCGAATGCCTATTTCTTTCCCTCTCTGTTCTCTGTCGACTTCTACAAGGTAAGAACTGATTTCGGTTTGTTTGGAAACATGTTATTATCGAGGTGAACCATCGCTTGACTCGGGATTTGGTAGGAAACCAAGTCGGTTGTAAGGTAAGGGTAAGTGATTCATTAATATTCGGATATGGGCCTTATTTTGAGTACTTAGGTGTTGACCCACTCGACTTTGGTTATAGGGCAAATCGACGAAGCAAAGGAAAGCCTTCGGGATCTCGGTATTTGGTAAGGATGTTAATAGGTGATCTAGATTCGATATTTGTAGATTTTGATTGCTTTGTGATTAATCGTGTGGTTACGACGATTAAGTATCGTCGATGGATGCGAGTGCGATCAAAGTGGGCAAGGGAAAGCTCCCATCCCAAAGTTCAAGAAGAGATCCGTTTACTGCATGCGAGATTGGCCACCGGTGTGGGCCAACAACAGAAAACGTTAGGCAAACAGCCGTAGTCTCACTAAACGATAGCGTCGAGGATCGAGAGTCTAGAACTCCAAGTAATAAGGTGTGTGGTTAGACCATTGTTTCCGGATTTGTATGATATCATTTGTGTTATATGTTTACTAATGAATGCGATTGCCATATGTGTAATGGATACCTAAAGGGGGGGTATGATGACGACTGTGTTAGTAGCAAATTGGCTAATATGTGATAATTGATTTTAACTATGTGAGCATGCCTATGATTGTGAATATCATGTACATGCATCATCTCAAACATCATATTATGTTACATGTGCATGGGTGGGTTTTGAAAGAAGATGCGGGTGTACTTGAGTACGTGGTTGATGTCGACTTTGTGCTACATCGTGGATTGGCGCGATCGAGGTCGCGTTGTGGATCTTTGCGATTTAGTTCGGCGTGGTTACCTTGATTGATATCGGCTTTATGCCATATCGTGGCTTGATGGATTCTTTGTGTGCTCTATCGTGGTTTGATGTTAGCTATACGCTACATCGTGGATGGCATTGGTTGCCTTTATGGAGGGAAAAGAGAGGGTGACTCGATAGTCCCCCGGTGTGTGGTAAAGGTGGATAAAGGGTGTGTAGCGGATGGACCTTAGGATTGGGTTGGGTATCATGATTGCATGGTTTCGTTATGAATTGATATGGAAATGGGCCAAGCCCAATATGACTTGTGGAGTTGTATGTTTTGAGAACATACGTGGAAATGGGCCAAGCCAAGCAATCAATGGATTGATGAGAAAAGGGCCTAGCCAGTACTTTGAATATGATTTGATTGTGGGCCAAGCCCAGTTGTAGTAATGTTTAAATGATTATATTTATATGTTGCATTTGATATTTGGGTTGATTTGTGGCTAGCATGTGGGTGGATATCAGTGGTTTAATTACACACTGAGTCTGTATGACTCACCCAACTTATTAAACATCGCAGGTGAGTCGTGATTAATGGACCGGGTTGGAGTAGATACAAAGGTGGCCATGCGTATGCGATTTTTCATGTAGTAGGCGTTTTGAATATTTTTTTATTTCAAGCATTTTAATTTGAAGTACTTGGTTTAATTTATTTGATGTAATAAGGGCCACTTTTGATTAAAGTACTCTATTTATAGTTGATAAAGGTTATATCGTATTTAGTAATATTTTTACAAAGGAGTTATATTATAATAAATTATAATAAAGTTTTAATTCAAACCAAGCTTATATTATTTAATAATTTTTAATGGACTTACTTCCGAAAGTTAACAAAATTTTCAAGTTTTACTCTAAAGACAAAGATTTTTAACCGTCATTCCATGGTGACATAACCGATTCGGACGAGACTTGTGGGCGGGTTTGGGGGTGTTCTGATTTAGTATCGAGCCGGTTCAAAACTCGGCTTTGAGGGTTTTGGGCCCAAAAACATTTTCAAAATGGGCTTTTTAAAAATATGGGCTTTTAAGAAATTTTTCAGGTTTTTTACGGCATGGCACTGTACCTCTACCCGAGTCCACTGTAAGTACTTCAGACTTGTGAAGTAATTTGTTATATGAATTGTTATGGGCTTATTTGGGCTCGTAGATTAGAATATTAGGGCTATTGAACCCTAGGACTAGTCTACTCAAACACATGCATAAGACTTAAGGTTACTAAACAAACTCGTGATTAAGTCGCGAGTTAAGGTGTGGCAACCATTGTGCGCATGTCTAGGAGTGGATCCGGAAGAGCTTGGTACTTAAGCAGTCGTCGTGACTCACCTCCTCTTCGCTGGAATCCTACGTGGTGCGTAGCTACGGTTCACCTTAACCAAGAGGACTTGTTCATAGGCTAAACCAATTATTAAAACCCGAAAGGGATTTGCCTCACTGTTTTAAAATCCTTAGTTTTAAAATTTCCAAAATTTACCCCTTTGGTTTGTAAACTCTAAATCTGATTTTGAAAGATGTTTTCTCGATTTACAAAATTACCAAAAATACCCGGTAGGAAAATGACGGAAATACCCCTGGGGTAGAAACGGGCAGAAATGTCTGGATAGTGAATGTGTGTGGTAGATACCACTGAATGTGCCTCTACTGAGGAAGGAACGTGGCTTCGTTGGGAAATGAAGGTGTCGCTAGTGATGAATGTGTTTTTGTTGATGAATGGATGTGTCCTTATGGATGAATGGGATATTCTGAAATAGAATAGGGAACTTGAATTGAACATTTGTGTGATCGAAAGAACTACCTCTAGAAATTCTTTTCATAAGATTTGTTCGCGGATAAACAAGTGGAACAATTTCTAATGCATAAAACTCCTTAATCAGATTAAATCGCGACGATAGAGATGAGTTTTAGGGGACGCGGTAGAGGTAGATTGGCAGCATCGGAACTAGTAGGGTCTGGCCATGGGTCAGAAAGTGAAGTGCCGCCACCAGCAGTGGGCGCAGAGGAACAAGATCAGATAGGTGAAGATGACGCAGTATCGCGGGCCATGTTGCGAGTGCTAGAACGAGTAGCGAGGAGTTAGTAGGGAAATGGAACTCGGAAGTCAGATTTCGAAAGGCTTAGATCGAAGCGGAGTGAGATCATTAGAGGGGTATCTCGGAGTAGCTCGAACGTAGCGGAGTATTGGCTAGAAGCGATCGAAAGAATCATGGACGATTTGGGTGTACCAACGAAGAAAAGGCTGAAGAGTCTTTGTTTCCCGTTGCTTCGCGACGAAGCTTATCGTTGGTGGCTCACTTCATCAAGCAAGGTGTACCGGCAGATCGACCGGATTGGGACTTCTTCAAGGTTAAGTTTGAAGGAAAATACGTAGGAGCGATTATTTGGACTCGCAAAGGAAAGCGTTTCTAAATCTAGTACAAGGAAGTAAGTCGATAATTTGAGTACGGCGGAATTTGTGCGGTTAAGCCGGTATGCTAAGGGAATTGTGGCCGATGATTATGAGAGGTGCGTCCGGTTTGAGGACGGATTGCGAGATGAACTTCGAATCTTGATTGCTCGCAGAGGAGGAGAGAGACTTCAGCGGTGCTAGTGGAGAAAGCTCGGATTCTTTGAAGAGGTTAAAAAGACTATAAGAAAAAACCGAGAGAAGAATAGGAGCGAGAATAAGAGAAATATTGGACCGTCAAGATCGTTTGGTAAGGTCCAGAAAAGACCAAGGATCGAGAATCACAATGCGTGCACTTGCCCCATGGATCGGAATCGTTCTTGTGTTCGATGTGGAAGACCTCACACAGGAGAGTGTTGGGGAAATAGTAAAGAATGTTTTCGGTGCGGATCTAAGGCACATTTAGTTAAGAATTGTCCTCGAGCAACGAGGGGTCGTGGTTCTAGTCAAAGTCAACCAAGGATGTGATATCGGGTAAGCTCCTTTGTTTTGGAATATTCTTTAATTGTTTTCCTTGTTTGTAAGTTAGCTCTTTCTTGTGTGATTTGGATCTTGAGTGAGAACTTAGGGACTGAGTCGGGAAGTATAATAGATTAAGATCAGAGTGCGCAGCAGAGGCGTAGAATAGCGAGGTATAATTGTTCGGTAATAAGTAATTTCGAGGACGAAATTATTTTTAAGGAGGGTAGAATTGTAACACCCTGGTTTAGGGGCTAGGTAATTCTGGTATAATTCCAGTGTTGGAAGGTTTTGGGTGTTTTTGGATGTGTTTTAGAGGTTTAAGAATGCTTGGATGAAAAAGGAAGGGCTTTGGAAAATTTTTATTTTTAGTGTAAAAAGGGGAAATGGGGCAGGAAGGCCTTAAAATATTTTTCTGGAGTTTAGGACACAAGAAAGGATGTGGCAAAGTGGCATAGAGGCTCTACTTAAGGTCTTGGGAAGGAGGCGCCTAAGAGCTCAAGGGTTCGATTTCTTTGGGGTAGCAATGTTGTTTTATTTTTTTGCGTCAAGGGATTTGGGCTAGGTAGGCCTTAAAAATAAATGTCAAGTTGATGGACATGAAAGTCCAATTGGCAAAGTGGCTCTTGGCGCTACTTAGCGCGCTGAGGGGAGGGAGGTCGCGATTTCGAGGGGTAGGAGAAGCATTTGGCGTTTTTATTTTTGTATGCGGTTATGTAAATTTGAGATAAGAAGGGTTTAAAAATAAATGTTGGGGCTTTATTGCATAAAAATCAAAGTGGCCGAATGGCACCTGGCGCTACTTGGCTCTTGGCTTCCCCTGAGTCCCTGTGTCGAATCTTGGGGCCGCCATGCGGGTTTTCCTCATTCTTTTGTTCTTTGGTCGGCGTGTGGAAGTGGTTTTGCACATTGAAGTTTTATTTTTATTTCTTCCGTGTTTGGTAAGTGTTAGACGGTAGGTGGGGTAGTGTTTTAATTATCTTGTATTTGTTTTTTTAGTGTAGGATAATTATTATTTTATTTAAATAGGTAGGGGATAAGTATTTGGTTATTTTATTATTTTAGATTAATAAAGGATTATTTTGGTTAGTATTAAATTAGAATAAGAGATAATGGTGGGGTTTAATTTATTAATGGGATTAAGTGAAGATAATGGTTGAAACCATTCAAACTAGTTTGAATGGATTAAAATAGGAAGTGGACTAATTCAAATTAATTTGAATTAGTGGCCATAGGAGATGGTAGGAACTTGGAGTCTTGGGGGGGGAGGTGGCCGAATGCTATAAATAGGGGTAGAGTGCCGAATTATTCTTCAAGTCTTTTGCCGAATCTCTCCCTCTCCTCTTGGTGTGCGAAATTCCCTTCCCCTATTTAGTTGTCACCTTGGCCGAATAGTAGGTGTGGTGTGGATCACTTTGGGCCCTTTTTCAATCGTTGGAAGAGGTAAGTAGGCTTAGCCGAATGCCTATTTCTTTCCCTCTCTGTTCTCTGTCGACTTCTACAAGGTAGGCGATTTCGGTTTGTTTGGAAACATGTTATTATCAGAGGTGAACCATCGCTTGACTCGGGATTTGGTAGGAAACCAAGTCGGTTGTAAGGTAAGGGTAAGTGATTCATTAATATTCGGATATGGGCCTTATTTTGAGTACTTAGGTGTTGACCCACTCGACTTTGGTTATAGGGCAAATCGCGAAGCAAAGAAAAGCCCGGGATCTCGGTATTTTGGTAAGGATGTTAATAGGTGATCTAGATTCGATATTTGTAGATTTTGATTCTTTGTGATTAATCGTGTGGTTACGATTAAGTATCGTCGATGGATGCGAGTGCCCGATCAAAGTGGGCAAGGGAAAGCTCCCATCCCAAAGTTCAAGAAGAGATCCGTTTCTGGCATGCGAGATTGGCCACCGGTGTGGGCCAACAACAGAAAACGTTAGGCAAATAGCCGTAGTCTCACTAAGCGATAGCGTCGAGGATCGAGAGTCTAGAACTCCAAGTAATAAGGTGTGTGGTTAGACCATTGTTTAGAGATTTGTATGATATCTGTTGTGTTATATGTTTACTAATGAATGCGAGTGCCATATGTGTAATGGATACCCTAAAGGGGTATGATGACGACCAGTTAGTAGCAAATTGGCCAATATGTGATAATTGATTTTAACTATGTGAGCATGCCTATGATTTTGAATATCATGTACATGCATCATCTCGGCATCATATTATGTTACATGTGCATGGGTGGGTTTTGAAAGAAGGTGCGGGTGTACTTGAGTGCGTGGTTGATGTCGACTTTGTGCTACATCGTGGATTGGCGCCGATCGAGGTCGCGTTGTGGATCTTTGCGATTTAGTTCGCGTGGTTACCTTGATTGATATCGGCTTTATGCCATATCGTGGCTTGATGGATTGCTTTGTGTGCTCCATCGTGGTTTGATGTTAGCTATACGCTACATCGTGGATGGCATTGGTTGCCTTTATGGAGAGGAAAAGGAGAGGGTGACTCGATAGTCCCGGTGTGTGGTAAATTTGGATAAGGGGTGTGTAGCGGATGGACCTTAGGATTGGGTTGGGTATCATGATTGCATGGTTTCGTTATGAATTGATATGGAAATGGGCCAAGCCCAATATGACTTGTGGATTTGTATGTTTTGAGAACATACGTGGAAATGGGCCAAGCCCGGCCAATCAATGGATTGATGAGAAAAGGGCCTAGCCCAGTGCTTGAATATGATTTGATTGTGGGCCAAGCCAGCATTGTGGTAATGTTTAAATGATTATATTTATATGTTGCATTTGATATTTGGGTTGATTTGTGGCTAGCATGTGGGTGGATATCGGTGGTTTAATTACACACTGAAGTCTGTATGACTCACCCAACTTATTAAACATCGCGGTGAGTCGTGATTAATGGGTAGGGTTGGAGTAGATACAAAGGTGGCCATGCGAAGCGATTTTCATGCAGTAGACGTTTTGAATATTTTTTTTTTATTTCAAGCATTTTAATTTGAAGTACTTGGTTTAATTTATTTGATGTAATAAGGGCCACTTTTGATTAAAGTACTCTATTTATAGTTGATAAAGGTTATATCGTATTTAGTAATATTTTTACAAAGGAGTTATATTATAATAAATTATAATAAAGTTTTAATTCAAACCAAGCTTATATTATTTAATAATTTTTAATGGACTTACTTCCCGAAAGTTAACAAAATTTTCAAGTTTTACTCTAAAGACAAAGATTTTTAACCGTCATTCCGCAGTGACATAACCAGATCCGGACGAGACTTGTGGGCCGGGTTTGGGGGTGTTACATTAAGAGAGACAAATTAGACAAGAAAGCAGATGCTAGAATTTTTTTAAAAGCTACAACTCATACTTAAAGGCGTACAGAATCTACTTTCCAGACCACAACAAAGTCATAATCAGCAGAGATGTCCAATTTCACGAGTCAGATAGATAGAGCTGGGATGCTGAAAAAAAGATTGAGCTTCATGAGGAAGATGATGACATAGATGATGAATCTGTTAGAGGAACTTGATCACTTTATAACATCTATCAAAGGTTTAATATTGCTATATTGGAGTCTACATGGTATGAAGAAGTTGTAGCTGATAAAAAATGGATGGTTGCAATGAAGGAAGAGCTTAGCATGATTAAAAAGAATCAAAAATGGGAACTAGTAGATAGATCAAATCATAAGAAAGCTATAGGAGTGAAATGGGTTTATAGAACTAAACTCAATCTTGATGGTTTTGTAAACAAATACAATGTGAAGCTGGTCGTCAAAGGGTATACTCAAATGTTTGGGGTAGATTTTTCGAAAACTTTTGCTCTAGTTTCCGGGATAGATAATGTACGAATGTTATTGGCCCTTGTTGTATAAAAAGGTTGGCTTATATATCAAATGGATGTCAAATCAATATTTTTGAATGGATACTTGGAGGAAAAAATATTTATTGAACAACCACAAGGCTTTGCTATTCAATGAGAAGAAGAGAAGGTGTATCGATTGAAGAAGGCTATGTATGGTTTAAAACAGACACCAAGATCTTGGTACAATAAAATTGACAAATATTTGCTTGACTTAATTTTTGAAAAATGTCTAAGTAAATTTACTTTGTATATAAAGAAGAGTGGTGATGAAATACTTGTAGTGTCTCTTTATGTTAATGACCTACTTGTAACAAGAAGTAGATTGAAGTTGATTGAGAAGTTCAAAGAGGAGATGAAAGAGATCTTTAAAATGATAGATCTTGGAGAAATGACATTTTTTCTTGGTATGCATGTATGACAAAAGAAAAATGAAATTTTTGTGTGCTAGCAAAAAGTATGCAAAAGAAGTCCTCAACAAATTTAACAAGGAAGCTTGCAAGCCGACTACAACTCAAATGAATCAGAAGGAGGAGTCTTCAAAAGAAGATGGAGATGAAAAAGTTGATGACAAACTGTATAGAAGCTTGATTGGTTGTTTGATGTACTTGACAACAACTGGGCTAGACATCATGCATTTTATGAGTTTGTTATCAAGGTACATGAACTATGCTAGTGAAATTCATTTTCAAGCAGCAAAAAGAATTCTGAGATATGTAAAAGGCACAGTTGATTATGGCATTAAGTTCAGTCAAGCTAAAAATTTCAATCTCCATGGTTATTCGGATAGCGATTGGGTTGGATGTGCTGATGATATGTGTAGCATCCCAGGTTACTATTTTCGTCTTGGTACTGGAATTTTTTCCTGGTGTTTGAAGAAATAAGAAATCGTTACACAATCCACAACAGAAGCAAAATATGTCGCAGCTATTATTGCTGCAAATCAAGAACTCTGGATCAGGAAAATTTTGACAGATTTGGATATAGAGCAAGAGGAAAGCACACATATATTTGTTGACAACCAATCTATAATATCAATAGCTTATAACCTAGCTTTTCATGGAAGAACAAGACACTTCAAAATAAAATTCTACTTTCTTCTTGATGTTCAAAAGGAAGGAGAAGTACAGTTGGTTTATTGCAGTACAAAAAATCAATATGCTGACATTTTCATAAAGGCATTGCCTAAAGCCAGATTCGAGTTCTTAAAGCAAAAGCTTGGACTTTGCAGCTCCATCATCAAGAAGGAATGTTAACTTTTATGATTTTTGAAGCTGCAGTAGTTATATTTGTCCTAGTTTTTAGGCAAATAATTTTTTTTTTAAAAATTAGTTTAGATTATCTTGATTTAAATCAAATTTTTCCGCATTTTAATTTCAAAATCATGTTGTATAAATAGATGGCTTGATTATTCAATAAGATGTATGAATTCTTCAAGTTCTTTAAATGCTTTTAGTATGTTTTACCAATAATTTTCTTGGAATTTCACCGTGTTAGATCTAGTAAAATGCCAGTTTGTCAAATGTTTTATCGAGATCTTCAGAGCATTACAGGAACCCTTATTTTCCATTTCCTTGACTTGGCGTCACTATTTTCTTCAAATTTCCACCTTTCTCCTTCCATTTTCTTGTAAATACAACCTATCAAAACCTTATTTGAGCCTTTTTCATCCATAATCTTCATCATCCACAAGTTAGGGTTTGGCTTGTGTTAATGGAGAAGGATTTTTCTGAGAGAAAGTGATCTCTAAGGTAAGAGCTCATGCGTTTCATCATCTCATCATCCTAATTTTGTTCCTTTTTTTTTTTAGTTTTTAAGTCATTAAACAATGATTGTGACCATTATATATGGTATTAATGTGAAAATGTTATGCATTTTTATATGTGATTTTGTGTGGTAAGAGTTATAAGCCTGTGAAAGAGGTTCTCCAAGCTATGAACAAGAGAAAGTCTTGATTTAGGAGAGGAATAGGAGCTCTTCTCTATTTATGTACCTTAAAGGTAAGTTCTCATGGAACTTACTATGTGTGCATTGGTAACTATTTATAATACATTTAATTTGGTGGTTATTAATTAAGGAAGTTTTGCTATAAATATGAATGTGAGCAAGTCATGGATAAGTTGAGAAATGTATTATATAATGTGAAATATGAAATCTAGAAAAGATGCCTTGGCATGCCTTTGGAATGTGACAATATGAAACAAGTTTATGAGAAAAATGCAACTTTGAGAAATGTAGTAACTCATGCTATTCATGTGCCAAATTTTGTAATAAGCTAAAATGTATATGTTAAGTATATGTGAATTTATGTTATGGACATTAGATTTGAGGCATGGGAATTTATGCTTAAATGCCATGTGAACTGAAATGGTATTTAAAAGTGTTTTGATAGAGTAACCATAAAACAAAAATTGTGCCAAATTATATTTGATGTTTCGAATAGATATAACTTTGTCAGGTATTGTGGTTTGAAATACACAAGCTAAACTAATATAAATTATATGATTTTTTGGATGTAAAATTATGAACACAAATATGCAGCCTTGGTACGAATGTGTTATAGTCTAACTTTCTATGATATAAGGTCATAAGACCTTCTCTGATATGAAAATGAGAAATTATAATCCATTCTTGATTCTAATTTTGTTATACTCTGCATATGAAAGATTTCAAAATCCTCTATCATGTTAATATTTGAAAATGAACCTATGATTATCATTTATGCCTTAGTAAACTTGGTAGAAATGTTAGTATAACGATGACATGCCAACTAGGGTCTATTGTACATTACTGTATGGGTTTTATGTGAACTTAGAGCTCTGTTATGTTATTCCTTGGTTGGGCACTTTTGTGCTAACCGTTCGACTCATCCTTTTATGAGATCTATAGTAGTTGGATACACTTATAGTGTTATACTCTTGATGTGTTTGGTAGGAATGCACTTATAGTGCGATATCTTTTTCGGTGTGCTTGGCAGATTCCTGTGTCCGAGTCTTATCATACTAAGGTTACTAAGGGCTAACTCTATAAATCTATTCTTTAATGATTAAATTACTAAATGTAAGAACTTAAATGTTGAAATCATATTGACTCTAAAAGTATATTAAATATGAAGTGCCTCCTAGCTAATGTGGTCTTAAATAAAAAGATTATGTTGAATTTGATTTGAGAGAATCATGATCGTGTGCGAATGTGCTAAGCTCTAATATGTACTTAATCCTTTCATTCCATTTATGAGACACACCTTTTTGAAATGATCATGTTGGTTATGGCTTATAATGAGTTATAAATATGGGATGTGTTCTTAATGATTAATATGTTTATTGCTATGTTCATTATTATGTCGTTAATGTAAGAGGCCCATTTTGCCCGGGCTTGGAAATAAACCAGAATAAAAAAATAAAATGTCCAAGTTATTTTTTACAGTCCATTTTACAAGTCCATTTTAGTACAAACCCAAAACCATTTAACAGCAGCTCAATTACAAGCCAAAACAGATTACAAACCCAAAACTAAAACCAAAGCCCGTTACACCCTTAGCCCAATACTTAAACGGACTACCCAGCAACCCAAACTAAACCCACACCCTAAACAGACCTGACCCAAACTCGCGCAGCCCAAAAGGGCCCAAATACAAAGCAGAGTCAGGAAACCTAGGGTTTCCTGGAAACCCTCACGTCGCAACCTCGTCCAGCCCCTCGTGCCGTAATCAGCCCTCGGTCACGCTGCCATCAACGCGTAGACAGCATTTCGTCGCCTGAATCACTCCACCGCCGAGATCTCCGTTGACCTGCAAAAAAGGAAAGAAAACGCAGCAGCAAATATGGATAGAATATATTTCTTTTTATTTATTTATCATTTTGGGGCTATTTAAAACCCCCAAAAATCTGTAAAACGAACACACAGAGAATACACAAAAAAAATACAGAAATAAAAGAACAATTTTTTTTTTTTTTGCAACACAGAGGTGATTTCTTTTTTTCTCTCGCATTCTTTTTATCTTTCGATTCATGCATACATATTTTTTATATAAAAATACTAAAATAGATAAAAGGAGCTTTACCTTTTCGATTCGCACCGAAGAGATGAAGTTTCTGATCTCCAACCGCCATATGCGGTGGCGCGTCTTGAGCGCGTCGCGTGACGGCCCTCCATCGGAGTCCTGGCCGAAGATCGAAGGCCAGAGAGAATTTGCGGGGGTCTCTGATTTTTTTTTAATTTCGTGTTTAAAATGAAATTTTTTAGTTTTTTTTTACTTATATAGGGCCTATTGTACGATGCCGTTTTGGAGGTCCCCTTTTAAGGCCAAAACGACGTCGTTTCAGGAGAAGATCCGCGCGTTGACCCGAAAACCCGGGGAGGATCCGCGTGTTTTTATAAAAAGGGCAATTTGCCACTTTAACCCTTCCGCAATTTTATTAGTCTTAATTCAGCCCAATTGGGATATTTATTTTTTATTAAATTGGCCCTAAATTTACATTTTGTTCCAATTAAGTCCTTGGGCTACTTAAAGATCAAAATCAGAACGACGCCGTTTTGGTAAGAAGGCATAATTGCCATATTAGTCCCTACAGTACGATGCGCGTCTCGATTTAATCCTTTTATATTTATTTTTATTTGCTATTTAATCCTCCTTTCTTTCTTTCTTTCTTTTATTTTATTTTATTTTTAAATTATTCTAATACTATATTTAATTATTTTATCATATTAAAATATTATATTATTCTATTTCTTTGTATATTAATTTATTAATAGTATAAAATTCGTATATATTTTTTATATGTATTATCCTTATATATTTTAAACTATTATTATTTATTATTTTATTTGGTTTAATTATTTTTATTACATATTATTTTAGGATTTATATATTAGTTATTATATTATATATTTTAAAATTTTGTACATTATATAATATAATATTATATCATATATTATTTTTAAAATTTTATTTTATCTAAAATTTATTTATATTGTATAACATATTATTTATTCTTAAATATATAGTTTTTTTTACTAGGTTATTATAAATATGTTTTTATTTAAAGTTATAAATCATTTATTTATTTTTAAAACGTATTTTATTTATTTTTTCAAAATATATATATACTACTTTTTTTTATTTTTTCTTTTGCAATATTTATTTATTATTTGGTATATGTCATTGCATGAAAGTTTAATATTGTATGAGAAATTTTCATATTTATTTAGTTTTTTTATATATATTAATTTGTCATTTATTGCTTTATATATTCTATTTGTTCATACTCTTTTGCTTTATATATTCTATTTGTTCATACTCTTTCATTTATTTACGATTGTTTTAGTGTAGGTATTTTTATTAGTCGTATTTTATATTATTATTTTCTTTATTACCTATATTAATATGAAATGTTAGTATATCATGATTGCTTTTGGTATTCATATTTGATGATGTATTAATGCGATATTTTCACATGGATCTTTGATTAGAATAAAATATATTTTGCAAAATTACTATATTTTATCTAAAGGTTTTTTTTTTTTAAATAAGGTAATGTTTTGTATTTAGAAATTCGGGAAATAGTGCCCTAACGTGCTGGGTTTCGATTTTCCGTTTGACTAAATAACTAAATATCCTTTTAATAAAATTTTGTAAATCATGAGATGATTTTAGTTACGAGGGTTTAAAAATATCATGTCCTAACGTGCTGGATGTGATGTTTGTATTCTTTCGGAACAAAGAAATCTCAAATTTTAACTCAAATTGTTCAGGTTTTTTTTAAGAAATCATATTTTAAATTTTTTTTTTTAATTTTCAACGTTAGGACATGATTTTATCGATTAGGTACCAATTTTTGGGCGTTATGAGGGCGCTAACCCTTCCTCATACGTAATCGACTCCCGAACCCGTTTTCTTGTATTTCGTGGACCAAAATCTAATGTTTTGAAATAAAACATTTTACGAGGTGATCCAATCACACCTAAGTAAAAAGGGATTGGTGGCAACTCCATTTCCATTTTTTTAAAAAGTCGATCCCCGTTTTCTAAAAAATTGGTTTCGACAGTTAACATTTGTTAATAGCACCATCAAGTATTAACTTGACTAGTTTAGTTAGAAGCAAGGTAATTATGGTACTTTTCATTTGAACTTACTAAGCTTTATGCTTACGCGTTGTTGTTTCTTTGCACGTAGGTCCTTAGTTGCTTTTGGGAAGCCCGACTCATTGATTGGATCACCACTCCACCATTGTAAAGCTATACATGTTGTAGTAGCTTGTATGTCTTTAGAGACTCATAGTGGTGTGTTTTTAACGAGTTATTCATTATAAGTTTATATGTTAGTTTATATCACTTTGGTTTAGAAAATGAATGTTACTGGATAAGCATGCATGCACTTATTCCTTTTGATTTAGTTAGATATTGAATGACTATGAGGCTCATTTTGGATGTGCTCAAAAGGTTTCTAAAATGTTTTTGAGGTTTGCTTTAGAGATATGTATGTATGCCTTAAAACATGTTTTGAGATTTGATGAGCATAATTTCAAGTGAATTTAAGTATGTTTTATCCTTTCCTTGTTAGGAGGTGAGTTGAAGTGTGTTTGAGATGCTTTAAATATTGAATTTTTGGTTCCCTGCACCCAGGTTGCATAACCTTTGGTGAAAGTATCAAAACTTTGCAAGTTAGTGCTAAAATTTGGTCCCAGAGGTTTAGGTTTTTGGAACTTATACTTTAGGTATTGAAACTTTTGAAGTTAGTAGCTAAAAAGCTATAGTGTAGAGCCTAAGTACCGATACATTTCCCCTAGGTACCAGTACATAGCCCTATGTAGCAATACATAGAGGCTATGTATCTAACTACTGCACAATTTTGATTGTTTTGAGTCATTTAAAGCCTATTTTTGGTCCCAAGAACCTCTAATCACCCATGAATTGTTTCTAAATTATTTCAATGTGATTATAAGACCTCCAAATTGATTTTACCTCATTTGTATGATTTTATTCAATAGTTTTAAAGTGAAAGTCTCAAATACTTCAAAGAATTTTTTATGTATATGCTTCAGTGACATTTCCTATTCATATCGTACGTCGAGATAAGTGAGTGGTGTTATAGGTGTAACATCCTCAGAACCCCTTTGGTCTTAATGGTGTTATCTTGGGCAATCACGAGTTGAATTATTTCCATGTAAATAAATTTGATTTATTAGTATTAGTGAAGAAGGTAGTAGGTGATATTGGTGTGTGAATTGTTAAGTGAACTAGTAAGTAACATTTATCAACTAATGGTGTTATACTTATACTTTATTTGATTTATATTTTACATGTTAATTATTGAATCCTTATGTTTAAATAAATGATTCAAAGGTAAGTTTGAATTCTTCGAGCACTTACTAAGCTTTCATTAGCTTAATGCGTTTGTTTTCTAACGTGTAGGTTGAAGTTTCTTGTAGATTTCTTTTGGTGTGGCCATCCTCAATTACATCTCATCACAAAGGAAAAACTTGGAGAGTATGAATCTATTATTTTGGTATTTAGAGTGACATGTACATATGATTGGAACCATTTGACTGTATTTTGCATGTTAATGGTGGTTCCAAAGCTATGTTATGCTCTTTTGTTATTATTTTGAACTTGAGATGCTTGGTGGCTATGAGTTATCCTTGAAACTAGTGATGTTTGGATAGACCTGATCATGGGTTGGGCCATCCGGCCCGGCCCGAAGGCCTGCTCGAAATGTGGGAGGGTTTGGGCAAAAATATAGGCCCAAAAAATGGGCTTGGACAAAAAAATAAGGCCCGTTTAAAAAACGGGTCGAGCCTCGGGTAAGGCATTTTTGGACCGGGCCCGGCTCGGCCCAAATTCACTAAAGGACAAAAAATACTTTTTTTTAATGTTATTTCTCCCTATTTTGCTACCATTTTACTATTATGTTGCTACTATTTTATTGTTATTGTTTGGATATTATATAAAACTTATTTTATTGTTAATTTTGTTATTATTTTAAAGGCATTTGTTAATTTTGTTATTATTTTAGAGGCATTTTCTTGTTAAGTTGCATTTATCTTAGTGTTATTTAAGTTTACATATTTTTTAAAATTTATTTTCAATTTGTTGGGAAATATTTATTTTGATGTTTTTAATATTTTTGATGTATTATATATATTTAAAAATTATATAAAAATAATATAAAAAATTAATACGGGCGGGACGGGTCGGGCCCGGGTTTTAGCATTTTTATCCGGGTCGGGCATGGGCAAAATTTTAGGCCCATTTTTCGGGCTGGGCCGGGCCCAGGCCTAGTAAATGGGCATGATTTTTTAGTTGAGCTCGGCCCGGCCCGACCCATGAGCACCTCTATGTTTGGATGGTATTTTGAGGTTTTAATACATTTGTAAATATTGGGAATTGATTGGTATATGTTTGAAAATGTTTGCTATTTGATAAGTGCATATTTCTCCAATTATTTGTGATATTTCTCCCTTTGAATTATACTATTTTTGTTTCTAGTTATATTATTTATACTTATATTTTATTTATTATTGGTTTAGGGAATAATTGGAGAAAAAAGAGCTTAAAGTTTATTTTTGACAAGTTTTTGCGGTTTGGACTTTCAACACAGTGTAATATCTATATTTTGGTCATAACTTGAGCTACAAATGTTTGTTTTGAGCCTATAATGTACCGATTCGAAGGGAATTAAGATCTAACTAAAGTTATTTCATGGAAGAAGCCCAAAAATTTCAAGATGATGCACAAAATAGCCTGGAAGTTTGACGTAAAAATTGTCAAAATATTTAGAAAAATTATGCCTTATGTAATTAAGGGAACTTTTATACTTTCTCCATTATATTATTTTTTCCTTACAAATAGACATTATTAGGGGATATTTAGACTTATTCTTAGTTTTATTTTGTTTTCTTTATTTTATGGGTTTTTAAACCTGCTTTTTTAGTCAAATGTTTTATCGAAGTTTGATTCAAAATTTGTGAGACTTAAGCGCTTAAGTCTTTTTTTTTTTTTGGTATTCATGCATCTTCTATTATAATTACAACTGCTCAAGTTTATTAAATAAGTAACCAATATTTGATAGCTTAAAACTGTTGCCTTATCAATTAGAATAATTAAATTCGTAATTATTTAATTTATTCTAATACTAGTGACAAATTGCATAACTCACTTATGTCGTAGTTTACGATTATGTAGTGTGGATGTGTGATCTAGCTTAAATGAACCCTGCTGATGTGAGTTTGTTGGTTAGAATTAGGTCTTTATAGTTTTTAATGTTGTTGGTAAGTTAAATCTTGGGCACTGAGTTACAGGGTTATTTATCGGTTAGGAAATTAATTTCAAACGAGCTGCCTCTTGGTTACCGGACAGGTAATGAGAGATTGGTTTCCCAACATCGAGTCAACAACAAGAACTAATTTGTTAAAGGCATTGAAGTTATCTTTTGTCGATGATCGAACCTATGAATCAAACGAAGATTTTACTTTTGACTAGAGTTTTTCCTTATTGATGTTATTTTATTTTATTTTACAATCTATTTTTACTTTATTTTAATTTTAAACCCCTTTATTTTTATTTTTATTAATGAAATAGAATTATCATTAGTCTCTGTGGATACAATCCTACTTGCTGCTATAAACTAATTTATATTTTTAAATAGGTTTTTTATTTTATTTTTGTATGTCTCGATAGCCTAACAATAATGAATTTGACAATTTTGACAGCATTGTCATGACAACGTCAATATTGTTGTCGCAAAAATGATGGATCTCCTTCTTTTCTTTCAACAGTGAGGCTATTGTCTCGACAAAGCTTTTTTTTTTGTTGTCACAACAAAGAGGTCATTGAATACCCTTGGCAAGACAATGCCTTTCGGTTGCCACGACAAGGACCCTTCTCGTACTTTTTTGCAAGTCACTTGAGTTTCTTATATTGCCTTCATTCGTTTTGACTTCTAATCACGACCAAGTCGTAAGGGATGCTTAGAAATGATATGTAATACCTCAAATAAGCTTATATAAGTTGAAATGAAGTGTGTAAAGTGAAGCTAGAATTGTAGTGACTCAAAGCTCAAGTGTGGCATCTGTTGCTTGGGTTACCGGTAAAACTTGAGTAAAGGGTGTTACAATAGGTAAGGTTGAGTTGTATGGGTGGTTGAGCAATATGTCCCTGATCTTAAGCGGAGCATGTGCATAGTGGAGTAGTTCCCCTAATGAGACATGCTATTAGTGAGGGTGATGTTTTGGGGAAGCATGTGTAACAATTATCAATTGTTGGTGAGGGACAAACAATTCTCCCTATAGGGTGAAGATCACGAGGAGAGGAGGTAGTGGTCAAGGTACTATAATGGAGAGTTGGAAGGAGAGGAAGGATGAGAGAGATATAGCCAAAGAGCTAGGAAAGGTATATATATATGATTGACCTCTCAATGCCATGTGTCCTATCATGATAGGTAAGCCTATCATTTAGTGATTCCTTATTAGGTTGGTAATATGATGTAATATGATGGGGTTACAAGGTATGAGGATGAAAGTGATAACCTGTCTTGTTGGTATGGTTGAGTCGTATGAGCCTTAGTCTTAGGCAAAGGACATGCAGGGCGAAATGGTTCCCTTGACGAGGCATGTTATTTGTATGGGTGATATGGTGAAGGTGACTTTTGACAGAGTACATGTAACAGTATTCATAAAATCATTAATAACAATATTTAACACAATACTTTTACTATAAATTATATATTATTAATAAAAGATATTGCAATTTTAACCTTAGACTCCAAAGCTACTGATGTTATACGCTAAAATAGACTAATTAAATAACATCTAAGCTTATTTCTGAAGACTTTTTAACAAAAAATTCTATACCTCCTTTGGTTACTAGTGTAATAATATGAGAAAAAAACTTATTTATTACATATGTATTACAATAGTTTTTAATAAGGTGAAGAATAGTTAGTACAAATTTAAACTTAAAATTAAAAAGATGAGTGAAATCTCTAGAAAAAATAAAACCTCTTCCAAATAAGTAAAAAATATTCCTTTATCTTTGCTAAAAAATAAATAATGGGAATAGCTAAATGTATGAAAATTTTATTCCAGAAAAGGCACAAAATTTGTTACATATAGAATAATAATATTCATTAACAAAATCCTTTCGCAATTTTGTTAGGAAGTTGCTGGTTATTGTTTAAATAAACCCAAGGTGGTAGGCTTTAAAAAGGGACAAACTTTGGTATCAGTATTGACTTCTGAAGTGGTTGCTTACCCAACAGCGAATAGATTGTTCTTTCATGGGCAATTGACCCATAAATACCAAAAAATAAAAAAATTTACGGAAAAGGGCCGAAATTGGGAAAAATTACGGAAAAGGGCCGAATCCCCCAAAAACGCGCCACGTAAGCGCGTTTTGGGGGGCGGGAGAAAAAGCGCGCCTTGGAAGGCGTTTTTGTCCACGTCATCCAAAAACGCTCCCACGTGGACGCGCTTGCTTGGCGTGGACAAAAACGCTTCGCCGGCAGCAGCGCGTTTTTGGTCCTTACTACCGTGTTGAAGTTTTTGGCCCAATAGTCTCCGGCAAAATAATTTTGAGAGCGTTTACAACAAACACCGCCAAAAAGCAAGATGCGTTACGGAAAACGCTTAGCGCGTGGGACGCGTTTTTGCTACTGATGAGTCTCACGGAGAAATAATTTTGAGGGCGTTTCGAATAAACAGTGGCCAAAAACGCTTCCAGCGAGGCGCGCATCGTCGGCATGCGTAATGAAAAACGCCCCACGTGGGACGCGCGCTTTGCTCTGATAGCCTCCGGCAAAATTAGGCTATAAATCGGTGAAAATTCATTCTCGGTTGGCGTAGAAGGGAAATTGAGGCAAAGGAAAAAATTGAAAATGAGTGAACGTATTAATCTTTGTTATTTACTACGACGGTGAAGTTCGTGACACCGAAAATGGCATTGTTTTCTTATCGGAGAACACAGTAGCGGATCGAGTTTTAATCGGAACATCGATTTGGTTGAACTTGCAAAAGAATTAGGCGTAAAATATTTGGAACAACGCCAATGAAAGTTCAGTGTATTAAGTATAGGTTTTGCGCTTCGGTTGATCCGGTGAGATATGAGTCGTTCGACATCAAAGGTGCTCGGGGCTTTGAGGCAATGGTGGAGACTCATATTGCCAGTGGATCACCCTATATGGAGGTATATGTAGAATTTTCATCTCTAAGTGATCTTGCTGCGACCTCGACATGTCTTTGCCGTTCGAGGGGAATACACGACCCCAAGCCGACACTGTAAGTGGGAGGCCAAACACGAAGTGCCCGCGTGTGCGGTCGTAGTATGGAAAACATAACCCCTGCACGACACTCGGTTGGTGGATGGGACATGCATATCCGTCAGTCGACGTCCGATGATAGAAATACGTACATGGGGACGTCGGCAAGTTCTAGTGGTTGGCAATCCACATACGATTGGAATCAGACGAAAGATGTTTAAGGAGGGATGATGAACTCCCGAGCGACATCCACCGGCGAGGGGCCCTCGTTTGTTGCGAGTTATGGAGGGTCGGACGATGAATCCGATGTGGATCCACCGAGAGAGCGAGGGGGCCCGACGGTGCGAAGTTGGATTATTTTCTCGAACCGGAGCCCGTTCCAATTGTACCTGAAGGCGTTGAGGCGGTTCGACGAAGAAGAAGAAGATCCGCTATTGGCGTATGCACTCACCTCCAGCCCACATGCATAATGTCGATCTATCTCATGATGATGCATTGGAGTTTCTGAACTAACACACCGGACGCGTGACCGCATGCGGATACATCGTTTGATTCCGACGAATTAGAAGTTGGTAACCGGTTTGCGAACAAGAATAATTTTCTTGTTGCATTGAAACAATCTGACATTAAGAAGCGGGGTTAACTACACGGTGGTTAAATCGAAGCTCGATAAGTTCGAGGCGAAGTGTGCGATGCAAGATGGCACATGTCAATGGAAAATCATGGCGTCGTTGAAGAAAAAAGACAGTGGTTGTGGGAGATTAAAAAGTACAAAGGTCGACATACATGTCTTGCGAGTGCAGTATCACTATGTGTTGGTGATTTGAATAATGATAATAATATGTAATATTGCATTGTTTAACGTGCCGTTGACAGTGTAACACAAGATCATCCGAGGATGGATTCGAGAGATGTTGGTGACATGATAATCCCGATGTTGAAGGCCGATCCAAATACTACGGTGCCGACCTTAATTGGCGTATTCGTAGCCAATTGGGGTACACGCCCTCTTGAGAAAGGCTTGGATAGCCAAGCAGAAGGCGTTAGAAAAGTTACACGGTGGGTGGGACACTTCATATAATGAAGTGTGGCAGTGGTGTCAGGTGCTGGATAGATACGAAAATTTCGAAAATTTTCGAAAATAATGAAATGTTGGACACGAAAATTTTAGACATATACCTCATATTAGACACTACATACGAAATACTAAATTATAATAACAAATTTCGAAACTTACTTCTGATTCCGACCTTTGGTCCAACAGGAGCCGTATATCCTCAAGCGATTTGGTATTCCAACATGATTCGCGGATGGTTCCACCTAATTAAATAAACTTTTAGCATACAATTATACTATAAATATACGACATAATTGTAAAATATAATATTAAATTTACCTCGTTATCAGTGGGAATGAATATGGCTGGTCGAGTCGAGGACGTAAAAATGGAAATCGAAACCATGCCCATGATGCAGTAGTGATAGGCAACCTCCGATTTTTGTTTACTCGGCAGCGTCGCTTCGCACATCTCTCGGTATAACCTCGATAGCACAGCAGACCCCAACTCAATTCACCTTTGCGCTCAAGTCAACAAGTTTCAGGAGCCATCTCGGTGGACGAGGTTTCTAGAGAGGTCCGGCATCGAGATAGCCTCCAATTATTTGAAGAATGTATGCTCGAGCATACCGTATTCTTTCTACTTGATCGAATCCTCGTTCGGCTGCGGGAATGTGTCTCGTAACCACGCCATATCGATCCGAGCTCCTCGAATTCTATCCGGAATGGCACCCGAAGCTCGTGAGCATACGGCCATCCAATCGAGAGATGTTACGGACCGGTGACTACCGCCCGCCCACCGGTAATCCCAATCAGAATCGCACATCTTCTAAGGTGATGGTACACTCTCCGCATGGCAAATGGAAAGTGTGCGTCTCGGTCTCCACCTCTCAATCAACGCTACCGATCAAAGCGGCTCCAACTTGAACCCTCGGCCTATCGTGGCCACATGCCAAAAACCCGCTTCACGCAGTAATTCTCGATCAACGGTGATGGGGATCATGCATGTTGCGAATATAACATTCCAACACCCGATCTCTGATTTGTTTAAAAATCATAAAATTCAAAATTAATTAAAATTACATAATTGGATAAAAATTAAATAATATTTCAAAATTAAAATTAAAACTTACCATTTTTATTTGCTCGACGGCAATGTGCTTCTCGCCTAGGCTGAAGTAATTCCCTAGCCATTGTAATCGGCTTTAAAATTTTCCGATAAAAATATCTTAAAAAAATTAAGGGCTTTTTCGTAAATAGTAAAGGACTATTTTGAAATTTGAGCGTTAATTTCAAGGACCTTGAGAGAAAATTGAGAGAAAATTGAGAGAAAATTGAGAGAATATTGAGAAAGGATTGAAATGTGAAGAATAAAGGGTGGGGGTTTATAGTTTTTTTTCGTAGTTGGGGAGCCAACGGTCAAAAAAAATTTGCCGTTGGGACCAAAAGCGCTCCTGCTGAAGGCGTTTTTGTCCACGTCGGCAAAGCGCGTCCACGTGGGGCGTTTTTGGATGGCGTGGACAAAAACGCGCCAAAGCGAGAGCGTTACAATCAAATCCCCAAAACGCGCTTACGTGGCGCGTTTTTGGGGATTCGCCCTTTTCCGTAATTTTTCCCAATTCCGGCCCTTTTCCGTAAATTTTTTTATTTTTTGGTATTTATGGGTCAATTGCCCGTTCTTTCATACTATATTATTTTGTTAATTAGTCTTCTTTTTCCCAGCTGGAAAATGAAAGATTTAATGTTCTTGCTTAAAAAAAGTGCCATGACCTGACATCTAGACACTGCCACATCATCATCTTCATTTGATGGGTTAGCTATTGGTGGAGACCAGAGAATATATGCTTTCTCCATTATTTCAATGCTTAAATCTGTTGTTATATTCTCATAAAATCTAATTTTAAGTATCTAAAAACAATGAAAATCTTACTATATTTATTAATTTGTTCAAAATAATACATTATGTATAAAAAACATTGAGTTTTTTTTGGACTGAATATGAGTTTAGCTCGTATTATATTGCAAAAGTTGAATTTCAGTTTAAAATTTTGGAGGTATATGAGGTAAGGAATTATATAAAAAGAAATTAGCTCAAGTTTTATGACATGAATTAAATTAATGGAACATCAATGTGCAAGTTTGGCTGTAAATAAGGGACTAATTTGTTGACCCCTAAACCAAATAAATCTCAACTCAACCATATATATATATCTTGTAGGAGTTGTTGGTTCAATGAACTCTTCCAGTCTTTGGGTTTTCTCGTATGAAAATTACATCGAATTTAACAATTTACAGTGAGAAACACAATCTGAAGAAAAAACAATAAAAAAAAAAAACAGTGTGAACTGAAATTAATATAATATATCTTGAAATTAACAACGTTTTATGAGTGAATTATGATTTAACTTGAGAAGCAACTGAGTAATTTCCCAAGGGCTGCATTAAAAAAAAAAAAAAAAGAAGAAAGGGACTGCAAACTATAAATATCACTGTCTTAAAGTTGGAAATGATGAACTCCTTTATTACTGCAAGAAATTAAAACAATGTAAATCTTGTAATAGGGAAAGTTAGCAGTGCAGCAGCCCTCACACCACAAGCAAACGAGCAGCCATTAAAACGAGTAATAACGAAGACAAAAGCCCAAATTGATTCTACTCTTAAGTTCTAAACCCATTTTTATTCTCTTTTTTTTTTGTGAGAAGTAAAAGAGAGCTTCAAGAAAGCTGAATTATGGGTTGTTGTCAATCATCTTTTCAAACAGAGACTCACCCAGAAAAAGACCAGACCCAACAACAACAGGAGCCACAGAACCATAGCCAATCAAGTCCGGGTGCTGTACCCGACCCGGCTGTTGCTAATGGAGTCCCTTCTTTCTCAGAGTTCTCCTTGGCTGACCTGAAAGCGGCCACCAATAATTTCAGTTCAGATAACATAGTTTCTGAAAGTGGGGAAAAGGCTCCTAACCTTGTTTATAAAGGTCGTTTGAAGAACAGGAAATGGATTGCTGTTAAGAAGTTTACTAAGATGGCTTGGCCTGACCCCAAACAGTTTGCGGTATTATTTCTTCATTGTTTTTGATTTAATGTTTTTTTCTCAGTATTTTTTTTGGTTAGATATTTGAAGTGGGTTTTTATGGATTTGGTTAGGAGGAAGCTTGGGGAGTAGGGAAGTTGAGACACAAGAGGCTGGCAAATTTGATAGGATATTGCTGTGATGGAGATGAAAGGCTGCTTGTTGCTGAGTACATGATAAATGATACTCTTGCTAAGCATTTGTTTCACTGTCAGTTCTCATTCTCCATAAATTTTTGTTGTAGTTTCTTGCTAATTTAATGAGTCCCTGTAATCCATACAGAACTTATAAGCTATGCTAGAGGTAGATTTTTCTTAGTAAGTTTGATATAAAGGGTAACATTCTTTGATCTCTTTCCTTTTCTAGTTACATGCTTGTAAGTTGAATATATATCTGGACCTTCTGATTATCTCAGGCTAAGTTTGGATCTTTGTTCACATTATACAGGGGAAAATCAAACCATCGAGTGGGCAATGCGATTAAGAGTAGCTTTCTGCATTGCTGAGGCTTTAGATTATTGTAGTAGCGAGGGTCATCCATTATACCACGATCTAAATGCTTACCGGGTTATTTTTGATGAGGTATTGTCTCTTGAATTTGAGAATGCTTATCATATATAGGCTTTTTTCCTCCACTTTCTCTATGATTAACTATCAGTGGGCCAGTAATTGATTTCTTTCTAATGGATTTTGTAGGATGGTGATCCGCGTCTTTCATGTTTTGGCCTGATGAAAAATAGCAGGGATGGAAAAAGTTATAGTACTAATCTTGCCTACACACCTCCAGAGTATCTTAGAAATGGTAATTCCTTTGCTAATTTTTTTATTTGTTGTTTGTCTTAGCGTCCAAATATAAAGGACTTACCTGCTATTCATCTCTGGATTTACTTTGGTCCTTACTCACGTTACTCCACATAACTGGTTTCTATCCAATCCATCAGTTTGCTGCAAGTGCTTGCATGCTTTCCCAGTAAAAGATCTCTCTTCCTTTTTTGTTTCATCCTACTGTTCTTCAATGAAGTTGAGTAAACTATATGAAAAATGTTACCAACTTTCACGAACTTCTGTTGTTTCAGCAGTTGCTGTTGGAACTCCTAGAGATTTTTGTTTCTTAGTCACTTTCACCGGCAGAAACTTGGTTGGTACTTTTCATAGAGCTATAATATGGAACTTGAGGCCAGGCTTTTTATGAAAACGGATTCTGTCCTTAATTGTTTATTGCTATATATTTGATGCTTACATGGATGAGTTGTTCTGATCTTCACATGTAAATCATCTCTGATTAGTTGTTTATCTGCCATTGTATAGTCTGAGCCATTTTCTAATGTTACATGATGTATGAGAGCTGTTTTCTCTTTCCAAACTGCACGATTATTTTCATTGAATTTTCTTGAACTGATGCTTCTTGTTATTGCCACAATTTGGTAATTTGTAGGGAGAGTCACCCCTGAAAGCGTTATTTACAGCTTTGGCACTGTTCTTCTTGATTTGATAAGTGGGAAGCACATCCCTCCTAGTCATGTAAGTAGATATAAATGGCTTATATTATGGTAGAAAGGATTCATATATAGTGTTCTGTAGGTTTTCTTTCTTTTTCAAAATTCTGCAACTCAAAATCATTTACCTTATGGGCTCTTGCAATTATTGTCAATGAGCTCTTGCTATTGAAATTGCAAGTTAATGATTTAACAGCTATAGTGCAATTCCCATTTTTCTGATTAATTTAAGTACTTTATTTTTCCATTTTAAGAGCTGCTTGTCTCATGTTTTTACCTGTTCTACTACAATACAAACTTCGGTTTTATTATTGATGGCCATGCGTGTTTGCAGGCACTCGATATGATTCGAGGTAAAAACATCATTCTACTCATGGATTCACATTTAGAGGGGAAATTTTCTACAGAGGAGGCGACCGTGGTTGTTGGCCTTGCCTCTCAATGTTTGCAATATGAACCCTGGGAGCGGCCCAGTACAAGGGACCTTGTCGCTACACTTGCTCCATTGCAAACCAAACCTGATGTAAGGAGCTTTCCTGCTTTTACCTATTCAATTTCGTAAATACTTAAATTTTTTAATTAGGGGTGATCCAAATACTTAGGACCTGGAGGTCACATTTGGTCCCTTTAGTTTAGAGTTGAAAACTTTTCACATAGATGGTTTCCGCAGTAATAAAGTTTGTTCAATGGCCTAGATATGATGAAAAGAAAATTATGAGTATTGTATGCGAGTCATCTGAGATACTTAAAGGTCTTCTGTATCAATGCTTCTTTATGTACTTCCCTCTAGATCCTGATTATTTGTCTCTTGGTCTTGCAGGTTCCATCTTATGTCATGCTCGGAATCTCAAAGCATGAGGAAGCTCCACCAACACCACAGCGTGCACTTTCACCAATGGGTGAGGCCTGTTCACGACATGACCTCACAGCGATTCATCAAATATTGGTAATGAATCACTACAAGGATGATGAAGGGTCAAATGAGGTGAATGACTCGTTAGAATGAATCCTCCATGACCATTCCTTTCCCTTTAGTCTTTTTCTAAGAAGTTTATTTATATGTGGATTGGCTCAGTTATCTTTCCAAGAGTGGACCCAGCAGATGAGAGATATGCTTGAGGCTAGGAAGCGAGGGGACTATGCATTCCGTGATAAAGATTTCAAAACTGCCATTGACTGCTATTCCCAGGTTAAAACTTTAACTTTCTTTCTTTGATTGAGAATTTGTCAATGATGCTCTCTTGCTAAGTTATTGTTTTGACACTTAAATACCGTGACAATTGAAAATGTATTAATGGAATTTTCTGCTTGTTCGATGGGGTTCTTATTTTAACTTTCTCCTAAATTAAATATGTATTCATCAAAGATCAGTTATCATAGAAGCAAGCAGCTATTTTGACCAAAATGAACTTTATGTAATTGTGGGTTTATGCTTTAAGTTGACCCTCTTGAGCATTCGAATTCATGCTGTAATTAGGCTTATGTTAAACCATGAGCAGTATTAAACCAGCTTGATCTGGTATGGAAACCTTAAGGTTGTTATCTCTTTCTATGCAGTTCATAGATGTTGGAACCATGGTATCCTCCACGGTTTTTGCTCGGCGCAGTCTGTGCTATCTATTTTGTGACCAACCAGATGCTGCCCTTGCAGATGCAATGCAAGCACAAATTGTGAATCCTGATTGGCCAACAGCCTTCTACATGCAGTCAGTTGCCCTTGCCAAACTAGACATGCAAAAGGATGCTGCGGACATGCTGAATGAAGCTGCTGGACTTGAAGAAAAGAAGCAACGAGGCGCGAAGGGATCATGAGACCACAGATCTAGTATTGATCTTAAAACCCTGTACCCATTCTTTCTGAAGCTGCCCAAAGTCCATGTAAAAATGTGAACTTGGAGGCTCCACCATTCAGCTACGTGTAACACAAATCTTTGTTGGTCAATGACAGGGTTCCTGAAGCACTTCTCAGTATCTCTTATAGAAGCAGTGAAAGGCAGTCCAAGACAGTTTTGCTATTAAGCATGCAGTATGTATGTATGATGGGAATCATGCACAATAACTGCTCTGTAGGTACAAACAAGTGTTGCTATTGTGTACTCTTGTCTGATTGTCTCCTTCATTTGAAGGAACCAATTTTCATGTTAAAAAAAAAAAAAATGGGGGAAATCTTCTTCTTGTCTTTTGCTTGTCTCGGATCCACCAAGTGAATGGCAACATATCGGATAACTCTTCCACCTTTGATATCTGCAATTGTTTTGACATAAATTTTCGCCACTATTATTCCGACTCCTTGTCTAAACTGAGGCAAGAACAAGATAGGAGGCAAAGCTTAAATGCCATTCCATTTGTGTTTATGTTTTGTCTACGGTAAGAAGCATTTTTTCCCATTAATATGATCAGAGCTTGAGGTGGAAGGTGCATTGACTTATCAAATTGTAGATTGAAGCCTTTTGTCTTTTTGGTCTAAAAAGAAAAACAGCTTTAAACCAAAAACCCAATTTTCATGCTCGTTCAAACAGTTTGCCTTGTAGATCCCATCCACTTTTACTCAAATAGACAAGCATCTGTGTAGGCTAAAATCCAATGAAACAGCCTCTTCATCATCTCATTCAATCAACCAAAAACTAAATGACCCTAGAGATCTTTATGATTTGGTTGATAGTTTGCTTCAATTGCCTCACTCACAGAATTCCTTAGCCCAACAATGCAATGATAAACAGGTTGATGAGTTGTTGAATGGGTCTCTCAGGCTCTTGGATGTGTGTGGTGTAGCCAAGTCTGCTTTATTGCAGGCCAAGGAAGATACCCAGAAACTTCAATCAATTTTGAGAAAAAAAGGTGATGAAGCTGAAATTATTACTGAAGCTAAGGGATACTTAGCCTCAAGGAAGAAAGCAAAGAAGTGAATGAACAAGTCTTTGAGAGATTTGAAGATTAAACCTGACTTGGAAAATGATGCTGAAGCTACACTTAACATGTTGAGAGAGGTAGAGGGAGTTACCCTCACCGTGTTTGAATCATTCTTGTATTAGATCAATGGCGCAATGATGCAACCAAATCTTTTAACTGGTCATTGTTTTCCAAGCAGATGCACTCCAAGCCCGTAACTTGCGAGGGAGAAGCAACAGAAACCAACGAATTCGAGAAAGTGAATGCAGTTTTGAGCACTCTCATTGATTACAAGGCTAGAAAATGTAGCAACATGAGCACTGAGAATGCATAAATTGAGTTGGAGTAATTTTAAAATAGTTGCAAATAAAAAGTTAGTAACCAACAGTTAATGTCAGTTGGTTATTAACAAAAAATTGTCACTATTAGTGATGAGTTATGTAATAATAAATAGTAATAATTATTTAAATAGATATGTATTGAATAATCATATTTATGGCTAAAGATGACTATTCGTTTGGAAAGTTATGACCCTAAGAAGAGATATAAGGCCTCCTATAAATAGGAGTGAAATTTCATTTGTATGATATACCAAAAAAGTATAGAAACAAAGTTTCTTTCTATTCTCCTACCATCTTTTATATTCTTAGATTGTTTTATAAAGAAATATTGCAGAAATTCTTTATAGAAGTTGATATCCTTTCTATGCTCCGCTCAGTGCTTAGTGGACTGTTTCTGTCAGTGCAAAACGTAGATAGTCATTGGGCTTCATTGTATTCTTGAGGTTCATTTGCCAGTAACTTTTTTGCACACCATAATATAAGCGGGGCGAATAGATCCTTAAAGAAAGTGACAGTGATACATGCATTGAAACCTTCATTAACTTTTCATAAGTTCTGTTGGAATTCCTAAGATTAAGGACAGAAAACTTACCTTATTACTAGAAGTTCCCTTGTAAATAAAAACTAATCTCAGTCACTGATTCTTAGGAAGTTACTGTTTCTTAGGGATTATTTCCTTGATTGTGTTAATTCCTCTCTTTATAACTGTAAACTAATTAGCAGAATAAAACAATCTTTTTTCTCTAAGTTTTGTACATGGTACCAGAGCTCTAGGATTCATTCGATCCTGCTCATTCGTCTCTAATCTCCCTTCCTAAAAATCCTTTAGTCCTCCTCCCATGGGCGATGTCAATGAAACTCTGTCTGAAACTGAGACTTCACAAATAACTTAGAATGTCAATCAGGGAATCACTCAAGGTGAACTTAATTCCTCCCTTATAATCACCAGTCATCGGCTAGATGGGAAGAACTTCTTGCAATGGTCTCAATTGGTCCTTATGGTGATTCGTGGTCGTGGCAAATTAGGGTACATCAATGAGAAATTCCACGACCAACCACAGCTGACCCTACTTATGCCACTTGGGAACTCAACAACTCAATTGTAATGGCTTGGCTAATTAATTCGATGGAAGGCCATATAAGCCGCACCTATCTCCTTTTCAGAACTGCAAAAGACATGTGGGATGCAGTCAAAGAAAACTACTCAGATCTTGGAAACGCCTCCCAAGTATTTGAGATCAAACTTAAGTTAAAGGATATTCGACAAGGGATACTCGAAGTAACTCACTACTACAACAATCTGAAAATTTTGTGGCAGGAACTGGATATGTACTATGAGGCAGATTGGGGTGAAGGCTTAGAACATACCAAGTTTATGACTCACCTCAACAATGAACGTCTTTATGAGTTTCTAGCAGGACTGAACCGTGAGTTAGATGAGGTCCGTGGCTGAATTCTGGGTAGATCACCTCTCCCAACCATCGGTGAAGCATTTGCAGAAGTTAGAAGAGAAGAAAAGTGCCGTCTTGTCATGATGGGAGATTCAAAGGAACCTAAACATGTGACACCTCTTGGCAACCGGCCTACTGAGACCTCTGCCCTCATCTCCAGAGGTTCACAGCCACAAAAACTACGTGCTGGAAATGATTCTGGATCAACCAGACCATGGTGTAACCACTGCAATCGTGTTGGTCATATAAAGGAAAAGTGCTTCAAACTCCATGGCTATCCTGAAAAAAAACAGAAGGATAATATGACTGCCATGTTATCCTCCACTGCTGCAGATGATGTTCTCGATGTTCGCCTAACCAAAACCCAACTTGAGACTCTCCATAAGATACTTGGTACTTCCACTGCTCATGGATCTCTAGCCACTCAAGGTAACGCCTCAACATTGCCTTTGAATCTAATAATCAATCCTCTTGGATACTCGATTCGGGTGCCTCCGATCACATGACAGGTAACTCCACGTTGTTTCACACCTACACCCCTTGTCATAACAAGTCTCGAATCCGCATAGCTGACGGTTCTTACTAACCTGTGGCTGGAGTAGGAGAAGTACAAATAACAGAGAATTTTTCTCTCGATAAAGTCCTACATGTCCCAAACTTGTCCTGTAATTTACTTTCAATCAGTAAACTTACTAAGGATGAAAAAGTTCTTGCTGAATTTTTTGCAATTGGTTGTGTGATATAGGAACAGAAATCGGGGAGGATGATTGGCACTGCTAAAGTTGATGATGGACTATATGTTTGGAATAAAGACAGCACACAAGGGGGATTGGCTCTATCCACTTCAAAAGAGGACACGATTATGTTATGGCACCGTAGGTTAGAGCATCTAAATTTTTTGTATTTGAAGAAACATCTTCCGATGTTATTTCGAAATAAAAGTATTAATTCCTTGAAGTGTGAAATTTGCCAATTATCCAAACATACCCGTGTGTCATACCCATTAAAACCATATATCCAGTCCCAACCATTTTCATTAATCCACAGTGACCTATGGGGAGCCAGCCGAGTGAAAAATATTATGGGGGCTAAGTGGTTTATAACATTCATTGATGATCACACTAGGGTCTGTTGGGTCTATCTCCTCAAAGAAAAATCTGAAACACCCAAAGTATTCCAAAATTTTCACTCAATGGTTCGAACCCAGTTCAACTCTACCATACATACTCTCCACACTGACAATGGGAGAGAATACTTTAACTCTGTCCTAAGCCCATACCTTTCTGACCAAGGCATCATACACCAAAGCTCTTGTCCTGACACTTCTCAACAAAACGGGATCTCCGAGAGAAAAAATTGACATCTCCTTGCTGTGGCTCGAGCCATAATGTTCACCATGAATGTTCCAAAATACTTGTGGGGAGAGGCTATCCTCACTGCCTGCTATCTCATAAACTGAATGCCATCAAAGGTCCTCAATTTCCAAACACCTCTAAATACCCTTCTAAAGGCCTTTCCTCTATTTCGTGTTCCTAATCTTCCAGCCAAAATATTTGGTTGCAAAGCTTTTGTCCATAACCATCAACCAAATCAATCCAAACTTGATCCTCGAGCCCACACCTGCATCTTCATTGGATATTCCCCCACACAAAAAGGCTATAAGTGTTACTCACCAACCTTGCGCCGAATGTTTGTCTCTCGGGATGTTACCTTCTTTGAAAATGAACCATACTTTGCAGCATCTCATCTTCAGGGGGAGACTTTCAATGAATATGAGACCCTTAATACTCTCCTTATCATACCTCATGATCCTACCACTACTATCACAAACAAGCCTAACAACCAAGGTGCTATCCCAGATTTAGATACTGTTTCCCCTGTGCAGCAAGAAGTTAGCACGATCCTTCCCAATAACAATACCACCACCAAAGTGCAACAGCCCCCTGATCAAGGAAAACAGCAAAAATAGGTTTCCAAAATACAAGTTTACTCCTGACGGAATCGTTCTCCTAAAACTGATACAGCAGTGCTAATTGCATCCCCAACCGAGGACTGTTCTGAAACAAAAGTCTCACCTCCGTCACCATCCATCCATCTTCTAATTGCAGTGAGAAAGGGCACAAGGAGCTGCACTCAACACCCTATTTCTCGGTTTGTGTCCTATGGAAATTTATCTAAGTCTTACAAAGTTTTTGTGACTAATGTTGATTCTGTAAAAACTCCAAAAAATATAGAAGAGGCTCTTGAATCAGCTGAGTGGAGACAAGCTGTGATGGAAGAAATGAAGGCCCTCAAACACAATGAAACATGAGAAGTTTCGGATTTACCTAAGAAAAAAAAACAGTAGGATGCAAATGGATCTTCACTATGAAATTTAAACCCGATGGCTGTATTGACCGATACAAGGCTCGACTTGTGGCTAAGGGCTTCACCCAAACTTATGGTCTTGACTACAACGAGACGTTTGCACGGGTTGCCAAGCTAAACACCATTCAAGTCCTCCTATCTCTTGCTACCAATCTTGATTGGCACTTGACTCAATTGGATGTAAAAAATGCTTTCCTCAACGGGGAATTAAATGAGGAGGTGTACATGGATTTCCCACCCGGGTTTGAAGAAAGTAAGGGCCAAGTGTGTAAGTTGAAGAAGTCATTGTATGGGCTGAAACAATCTCCACGGGCGTGGTTCAGCCGATTTGAAAAAGCTATGACTAGCATAAATTACATTCAAGGACAGGCAGACCACACCATGTTCTACAAGCACTCGGAAAAGGGAAAATGCTGCATCCTCATCGTTTATGTGGACGATATAATATTAACAGGAGATGACTCAAGCGAAATTGTGAGGTTGAAAGAATTTCTTGGTACAGAGTTCAAACTTAAAGACTTGGGGAATCTTAAATACTTTCTTGGTATGGAGGTAGCAAGGTCCCAAACAGGTATTTCCATCTCCCAAATGAAATATGTTCTTGATCTCTATCGTCGGTTGGTTTGATGGTGCAAAACCAGTAGAAACTCTTATGGAATTTAACCTTAAATTGGGAACTAATGAGGATGGAGAAGAAATCGACAGGGGGAGATATCAACGACTAGTAGGAAGACTCATCTACCTATCTCACACCCGTCCAGACATAGCCTTGGTGTGAGTGATATCGGTCAAGACATGCATGCCCCGAGGAGAAGCACGGAAGCTGCATATAAAACATTAAGGTATCTAAAAAGGAACTCGGTAAAGGCTCGCATTTCAAGAAAAGCGCCAGCAGAATGTGGAAGTCTACACCGATGCTGGCCCAGGCGGGTTTCGTTAACGATAGACGCTCTACAAGTGGCTATTGTAGTTATGTTTGGGGTAACCTCGTGACGTGGAGAAGAGAAAAAAATAGTCTTTAGCACGCGCATAAATGCAGAGCAAGCAGAGTATCAAGCACTATCTTATGGTATATGCGAAGGAGTTTGGATACAAAGACTTATGGGGGAACTAAAAGTGCCTTACACTAGGCCCATAAAGATGTACTGTGACAACCAGGCAACTGTCAGCATAGCACATAATCCTGTGCATCACGATCGCACCAAACATGTGGAAATAGATCGCCACTTCATAAAAGAAAAAAAACACTCAGGAGAAGTGTGCATCACCTACCTACCTACTAGACAACAAGTTGTAGACGTGTTAACTAAAAGCTTGAACAGAAACATGTTTGAGGAACTTATTGGCAAGCTGGGTTTGATAAACATCTACACTCCAACTTGAGGAGGAGTGTTGGAATTCCTAAGATTAAGGACAGAAAACTTACCTTATTACTAGAAGTTCCCTTGTAAATAAAAACTAATCCGATACCACCGATTCTTAGGAATTCTTGTTTTTTAGGGATTATTTCCTTGATTGTGTTAATTCCTCTCTTTATAACTGTAAACTAATTAGCAGAATAAAATAATCTTTTTTCTCTAAGTTTTGTACAAGTTCATTTTTATCCCCACAAACCAATAATTTTATAAGAAATTAAATAAAGTGTCTGTTTATTATGCTTTCACATGACACTACATGCATGGTACTATGAGGATGGCTATCGACAAATTTGGTTGCATCGAGATCAATGATCTTGTCAAAATTTGATTTAGAAGAAATCTTTATCGCAAGGAAATGTATGTCCAATTTATTGTTTTACTCATTTTGAATGAATTAAATTTCAGCAGTTCTTATATAGATAGTGTTGAATAAAACACGTTAGCAAACAAAATACATAAATATAAATAAATATTTATATATAAAATAAAATATAAATAGAATAATTTATATTTCAATTGTAAAATAATTAAATCAATAAAAACCGTAACAAAAAGTTGAAATCAAAAGGAAGAATAGAGATTTTACTAAACGTTGAGGCCTGTTAAACACAATTTCCTTAAGACAGATTCGGCCACTCCTAAGGTACTTGGAGAAACGTTGGTCGAATGTCTCCTAGGATACAGCAACAACAATGATCAAAGCAGTAGCACCTCTGCGAAGATCAACAAACGAATGTTGTCTTTTTCTATCACCGGAACATTGAAAAATACGGAGAGGAAAAAGAAGAGTTTTGAAAGCAAAAGAATTTCAGTGTGAGAGAGTATTAGTGTCGGAAAAGTTCTACAGAATACATAGCCTTTTTAGGCATTTAATAATGAAATCTGCCATTAAAGGAGCTAACAAATCAATTTGATTAAAAATTAAATCAAATTGATTGGAATCAAATAAAATAAGATATTGTCTTTATATAAACAGATTATGTTTGAGGAAAAATAATTTTGTGTTGGGCTAAAATATTCGTAGGCCCATTTTGGGCCTGACCGATCCAAACATTTCGCATCACCTACGTCGTGCGGGTGCACCCCAACCCTGTTGGGTTTGGACCCGCACCCCCCTGCGCGCGAGACAAGGTTCCAAGCTTAGTCATTCAATCACCCTTTAAGAGGGTTCCCATATATATATATACATATTTCACACTTGGTATTTAACCAATGTGGGATCTAATACTTTTTCTCAACAAATATTTTCAAGTAGCTTACTTTGAGTATCAATTTCTCATTCATCACTTAACCATTTTGAGCATATGATATACTGTTGTAAAGGTCTCATGGAGTAGAATATGAAACCATAATTTTATGATTAAACTCTCCACCTTTACCTATTGAGAATATGCCTCAAAGTTCCCATAAAATGCAATTTTTCCAGCAATCCCCCACATGAATGAAAATTGATAGTTTTATCAAAAAACATTGACTCGATGTGTGATAGAATCTACGGTTGATAGTTGCATAGGATAGGTAGGTATCCACCCTTGAACTTTCCTTTGTGAAAGTATATTTACTTTACTAGCTGACTAATAGACGTAATGTCTTTGAACTATTCTGCCTTTTGTGTAAACGATGATATACCTCACACAACTACCTCCCTTGTAAGGTTTTAGTTCTCATGGGTATGTTCATATAGCCGTGAACATCTCCTGGTTATACAAGAGTTTGAGAGAACTATGCCCCAATAGTATCCTTGAAGCGACCCCACTTCACTGTCACATAGGTGACTTATGTTGTTCGGCTCACCGAAACACACAATGGTCATTAAAAGCATTGCTTAACCTTTCCCATTTTTTTAGTCACTGTTTACATCATAGGAACAGACTTGGGATAAGAAACCCCCATAGTGACCTCACAAGGTCTATGCAATTAGGTTGTCCCTTTAAACCTAGATCTTTGGATCTCTAGTCAACTAGGTTGGGTTTTCCTTCACATAACGCCTTTAATTTTCATAGGTTTTAGTCCCATTCCTTTTGATGTTTTCTCAACCTGATCTCGATTTAAACCTTTAATTAGCGGATCTACAATGTTATCTTTTGATTTTACAAAATCAATAGAGATAACTCCGTTTGAGATCAGTTGTCTAACGGTATTATGTCGACGACGCATATGTCTCGACTTACCATTATACATTGCATTCTGTGCTCTACCAATTGTTGCTTGGTTATCACAATATATGCATATTGTGGGCATAGGCTTTGGCCAATCAGGAATATCCTTTAAGAAGTTTTGAAGTCATTCTGCCTCTTCTCCAGATTTTTCTAGAGCTACAAACTCAGATTTCATTGTGGGTCTTGTTATAATCGTTTGTCTTGAGGATTTCCATGATACTGTTCCTCCTCCCAATGTAAAGACATATCCACTTGTGCCTTTGATATATTGAATATCAGATATCCAACTGGCATCGGAGTATCCTTCTAAAATAACAGGATCTCTAGAATAATGTAATCCATAGTCCTAAGTATATCTGAGATATCTCAGTATCCTCACAATTGCTTTCCAGTGGTTTTCACATGGATTTCTTGTGAATATGCTTAAACTACTCACGGTGAAAGCAATATCTGGTCTAATACAACTTATAAGGTACATTAGACTGCCAATGACCCTAGCATATTCCACTTGGTTAAAACTTTCACCTCTATTTTTGGACAGATGTTGGCTCGTATCTAGTGGAGTTCTCGCTATACCAGAATCATCCTTGCTAAATTTCTCAAGAATCTTGTCCACATAGTGTGACTGAGTCAATATGAGACCTTCAGATGACCTTTTAATTTGGATACCCAAAATCACATCAGCTAGTCCCATATCTTTCATGTCAAATCTTGAATTTAACATGTCTTTGGTATGTTTTACCTTTTCATTGTTACTTCCAACAATGAGTATGTCATCAACATATAAGCATAGGATTATATATCCAATATTGGTAGTTTTGACATACACACATTTGTCACACTCATTAATCTTAAAGCCATTTTTCATCATGACATTATCAAACTTTTCATGCCATTATTTTGGTGCTTGCTTAAGTCCATATAAAGACTTCACCAATTTACAAACTTTCCTTTCTTGTCTTGGAACTACATGACCCTCAGGTTGTACCATGTAGGTTTTTTCATCAAGATTTCCATTTAAGAAAGTTGTTTTAACATTCATTTGATGTACTTCTAGATTCCGCAATGCAACAATTGCAAGTATCATCCGTATGGAAGTTATTCTAGATACTGGAGAAAAAGTATCAAAGTAATCAAGGCCTTCCTTTTGTCTATAACCTTTTATAACCAATCTAGCCTTGTACTTATCAATTGTTCCATCTAGTTTCATTTTTCATTTGAAAATCCATTTAGAATTTAATGGTTTAATTCCTGGAGGAAAATCCACTAATTCCCATGTATGATTTTGCATGATGGAATCAATTTCACTTTTAATAGCATCTTTTCATGAGGTTCTTTCAGATGATCGTATAGCATTATTATACATTTGAGGTTCAGTCTATAGCATAAAGGTTATAAAATCTGATACAAAAGACTTTTCTACCCTTGCTCATTTACTCCTCATTTGCTTTATCTTAGTTTCAGCCTCGTCAGGACTATTTTCATCTATAGTCTCTAAAGTTCATTTTGTTGAACTTGAATAAACTTTTCTAGCTTTACAAGGGAAGATATTTTCAAAGAATGAGACCTTCTTTTATTCCAATATGGTGTTCTTGTGAATGTCAGGATTTTTCAATTCATACACAAGAAACCTATATGCATTGCTATGATCTGCATAGCCAATAAAAATACAATCCACCGTTTTAGGACCTATATTCATTTGCTTTGGTAACGGAGCCATTACCTTTACAAGACACCTCCAACTTTTAAGTGGTTGTAGGAAGGTTTTCTACCTTTCCATAACTCATATGGTGTCTTCTCCCTTTTCTTGCAGGGAACCTTATTTAAAAGTTAATTAACTGATAGAGTAGTTTTCCCCACATGTTTTGTGATAACCCAAAGCTTCCTAGCAATGCGTTCATCATTTCCTTTAGAGTCTGATTTTTCTACTCGGCTACTCCATTTGATTGAGGAGAGTATGGTGGTGTCACTTCATAAATAATACCATGTTGTGCACAGTATTCACCGAATGGTTTAACATATTCACCATCACGATCACTTCTCACCATCTTAATCTTTTTATTAAGTTGGTTTTCAACTTCTTGCTTATAGAGAATAAATATCTCTATAGCTTCGTCTTTGCTCTTAAGCAAATACATGTAGCAATATTTTGTGCTATCATCAATGAAGGTAATAAAATATTTATTCCTTACTCTCGTTTGAACAAACTTTAAGTCACAAACATCACTATGTATTAGATCAAGTGGTTCTGTGTTTCTTTCAATAGTTTGAAATGAAGACATTGTTAATTTTGTCTCAACACAAGTTTTAAATTTATGTTTAGAATTAATGTGAAATGAAGGAATGTGCTCCAAATTAATTAATCTACGTAAAGTATCATAATTAACATGTCCGAGCCTACCATGCCATAAATCAAATGACTCAAACATATAAACAAAGGAAGAAGCGACATTTTTATTCATTGTCTTTGCTTTTACAGAGATTGCATTAAGTTCCCACATGTTATTTAATACATATCCCCTTCCTACATACATTTTCCCCCTTAGAAAAACTAGCTTCTGGGATTCAAAATCCATCTTAAAGCCGTGTACACTAAGGAGTGTCCTAGAAACAAGGTTCTTACGTATGTTAGGCACATACAACATATTTTGAAGCTGGAGTTCTTTGCCAGAAGTCATCTTCAAGATCACAGTACCCTTCCACTTGATCTTGGAAGTTGCAACATTGGCCATATAGAGCTTCTCCCTATTTTCACAAGGTTCCAACTCAGAAAATGAGTCTTCGTTATAACAGATGTGACGTGTGGCACCTGTATCAAGCCACCATTCTCTTGGATTTAAATCAACCATGTTGACTTCAGAAATCACAACACATAATGTAACAACCCGATTTAGACCCTAGTCAGAACAGTGGTTTCGAGACCACAAATCTGGGGTCAAAAAATATTTTAATATTATTTTTGGTGTGAACTATATGTGATATAGCCTGTGTAAAAATTCTGTGTAGTAATTTTACTGACTATGTGTCGAATTACAAAAAAGGATTTAATTGCATAAAGTGTGAAAACTGTGTGCTAATTTATAAGTACTTAAGTGTTATTGTCTTTATAATGTAGAGGCCTTATGAGGTAAATATGCCAATATTTAGATAGTGGATGGTTAAAAGACATGAATGGACTTATTATATAATTGTTTTATATGTTTAATGAAATGTCATTTTTGTAAATGGATTAATATCATAATATTAGTAAAACAAAAGGCTAATAATAAGCCATATTCATCCATAGTAGCCGAAATTGAAGAAAGAAAAGAAAGAAAAATTGAGCTAGGGTATTCAGCTAGTCTTTGATCCAGATTAAGGTATGTTTTGACTTTGGTTTTTAATGATTTTTATGTTTTTGAGATTTTTGCTTAGTCTACTATCAAGCCCATGTTGTAATTTGAAGAATTGATGATGTTTATGAGATGTGCCATTGATGAAATGGTGAGCTTTGTGATGAATATTGGTGTTAAATGGAAGATATGTGTTTAATGAACATGTTTTGTTCTTGAAATTTTGATGAATTTAGCTAATTAGGGCTAAAATGAGAAAATAGCATTTTGAAGGATTAAAATGTGAAATAAATGAAATGTGTGGGCTTGTATGAATATAGTGAGAATTCAGCTAGGCATGGGTGCAAGCTAATTATGTGTATTTGATGATTTTATGAATTAAGGACTAAAGTGTTGAAATGTGAAAATGTGAGAGCTATTTTGTAAAATGCCCTAAATATGTGTGTTTGGACTAAAATGAATGATTTGGTGATTGAATGGATTGAATTTGAATGTGTATAGACCAAGAAAGGAGAGGTTCAGATCGAGATCGAGGCAAAGATAAAGTGCTTGATTGATCGACCGTTTCGATAGTTCAACGTTCGAGGTAAGTTCGAACATAATACGAACATTTAGTTATGTTAAATGCTATGAAATGAATGTTATAATGATATTGAAATGTGGATGCTATGTGAGAGTTGAGTTTGAGTTATGTGGCACTAAGTGTGCGTATTCGAAAACATGGTCGAGATGATCAGCACTGTGTGTGCGAAATATTATAAGCTTCGACTTTGTGGTTGGCACTGTGTGTGCGATACCGATTGAAGAGCGGTTTGATATAAATGCACTATGTATGCGATGATAATTAAGCTTCGGCTAAATATCGGGGCACTAAACGTGCGGTTGAATCAAAGAAGAGACGGAAGTTGATCGAAAGGGAAAAGTGAGTATTGAGTAGCAAATGTAATTGACTACTAGGTGTTGGTAAGGTACGCTCGGAACCTATGTGGTTGATGAATCTATCAATGAGATTATGAAATGTTAAATGAGCATTTTAGTTTTGGATGGCATGATATATATGTATATGTGAGAAAATCTATGTGGTGGTTTGTTTGATTTAAATGTGTTATGTTACGAACTTACTAAGCTTTGGAAAGCTTACTGTGTGATTTGTTTCTCTGCTTTGCAGTGTCAGTAAAGCTAGCTCGGATCCGGGGATCGTCAGCATTCTCTATCACACTATCGGCAATCTATTTTGGTACTTTTAGAAAGATGTATATAGTTGAATTATGGCATGTATAGGCTAGTAGTTTTGAAACATGTTTGAGATGTGTAAATAGCCATGTGATGTGGCTAGATAAATGTTGGTAATATGCATGTGTGGATTTGGTATATTTTGCATATTATGTTTGTTTTGATGGAAATGAAAATGTCTTGTGAATGGTAAGCTTAGTAATGGATTGATGCTATTATAAACTAGTGATTTTGTGGATGAATCATGCTTGGTAATGTATGAGTTTTAGTTATGAAATTTGGTATATGAGTTGGCATGAATGGAAATGAGATTGAATGAAATATTATGTTGTTTGTTTGACACGTCTTAGGTTGTCAAATGTGCATGAAATGAATTGGTTCTTTGCTTGTAGGATTGACCCTAGCATGGGTGGCATATTGGCCTTGCAAAGGGCCTGTTTTGCCTAACGGTCATAGAACACGGGCGTGTCTAATGGCCGTGTGATTGAGTCAGTATATAGCATAAGAGTACACGGCCAGGTTACATGGGCGTGTCTGGTAGCCGTGTGAATTAGTCAGTATCTAGCTTAAGAGCACACGGCATTGGCACACGGGCGTGCCTGGTGGCTGTGGAGATAAGTCAGTATACAAGCTCTGTTTTGGCACGGCCAAGACACATGGGTGTGTCTAACAGCCGTGGGAGGCACACGGTCTGCCCACACGGGCGTGTGACCTCTGAAACTTTGAAAAGTTTTAAATTTTTGAAAAATTTCGTAAGTGTTCGGTTTAGTCCCGACCCTATTCTAGCATGTGTTTAAGGTCTTATAGACCTCAATAAGGGACCACATGGTTGATAATGAGTATAGTTGATGGATGAATGAATTAGTGTCGTGAAATGGTTGTGTAATGATTCGGTTGATCGGTAACGCTTCTTAACCCTATTTCAGTGACGGTTTTGGGTTAAGGGTGTTACATTTTATTGGTATCAGAGCCAGGTTTAGTCGATTCTCAGACTAATGTAGCGTGTGTGAGTCTAGCTATACATGCCATATATGAAATTGCGATAGTGTGATGAATACTGACAGTTGAAAATGTGTTTTATTATAGTAATGGATCCCGATCGAGCAGTTGCTGATGATGTAGAGAGTAACGCACCTGCTCCCGCTCAAGGGACAGCGCCGACCATATCTAGGTCGAATGAAAGTAGTGAGGGAGGAGAGGCTAAGCAAGCCTTCTTCCGTATGATGAGTGAATGGTTTTCGGAATTCGTTCGAACGAATCCGGCTACTCCACAACCTCTACCCTCACAAGTACCTGTTGTGCCACAAGTGATAGATCCGATTCGATTGAATAAACCTCCTGTGGATAAGATCCAAAAGTATGGGGCCGAAGAGTTTAGGGCTAAAGCTTATGACGATGCCGAGAGGGCCGAGTTTTGGCTCAAAAATACAATTCGAGTATTCGATGAAATGTCGTTGACTCCTGATGAGTGTATTAAGTGTGCAGTTTCATTGTTGCGAGATACAGCCTATAATTGGTGGAAAACATTAATTTCCGTGGTTCCGAGAGAGAGAATCACTTGGGACTTCTTTCAAGTTGAGTTCGAGAAAGAAGTATATCGATCAACGCTTCATTGATCGTAAAGCGTAAAAAGTTTTTTAGAGTGAAAGCGGGTCGCCATCGATTCACGATCTGGCGAGAATTTGTGAGATCGAGCCAAGATATGCGGAATGTGTTTCGACCGGCTACTATGTGTGTGGCGCTTCATAGAAGGGTTGAACGAGGATATTAAGTTATTGGTTGGGATACTTGATATAAATGAATTTGTTGTGTTAGTGAAAGAGCTTGTAAAGCCGAGGAGCTCGATGAAAGAAAAGAAGAAAGCCGATTCTCAAGCTCGTGATGAAAGAAAAAGATCGATGAGTAAGTTTTCTCAACCTTCGACGAAGAGATTCAGAGATGCAAGCAACCGATCAAATACTTCGTTTGGGCATCCGAATAGAGATCGCGCAAGACTAAGTGTTAGTCCGAGAACTCAAGCTCCAATGGAATCAAGTGTCGATAGTGCCAAAAGCAACAAACCTGAGGGTAGACGGTGTGGAAGGCGACATGTAGGAGAATGCTGGGGCAAGTACAACAATAGAGTTTGTTATAAATATGGATCCTGAGATCATTTTATTCGAGATTGCCCAAAGATGGTCGAAGAGGAAAATGTTCGAATGAAAGACCGAGTAATGTGACTGGCTAGAGGTAGACCACCCGAAACACCGAGAAATGTGAGTGGAAGCCAAAGGGGACTACGACACATGTGTGAGGTCGAAGCGAGAGCACCTGCCCGAGCTTATGCTATACGCGTGCGAGAGGAAGCATCATCTCGCACGTCATCTCCGGTACTTTCACTTTATTTGATATCGATGTCATTGCATTGATAGATCCAGGATCTACTCATTTATATGTGTGTGAATCTAGTATCAAGTAAGACTCTACTGTTGAGTCTCATCGAATTTGTGATTAGAGTATCGAATCCCTTAGGCAAGTGTGTTTTGGTGGATAAGGTGTGCAAGAATTGTCCATTGATGTTTCGGGATGTTTGTTTTCTGGTTAATTTGATGTTACTACCATTCGATGAGTTTGACATAATTCTGCATAATGCCATCATGAATTGAAAAAGAAAGAGTATTGAGTTGAAAAGTCAGAATGGTGAGCTAGTTCGAATAGAATCCAATGATATGAAAGGATTACCAGCTGTTGTATCTGCGATGAAAGCTATGAACTATGTGAAAAAGGGTTGTAAAGCTTATTTGGCGTGCGTGATTGATACAAAAGTGTCGGAAAAAAAAAGTTGAATCTGCGCTCGTGGTATGTGAGTTTCGGATGTGTTTCTGAAGAGTTCTTTGGGATTACCTCCAATTCGGGAAGTCAAATTTGGTATTGAATTAGTCTTGGGGACCACTCCCATTTCGATAGCTCCGTATAGAATGGCACCAACAGAATTGAAAGAGTTAAAGTCTCGATTGCGAGGAGTTGGTAGACAGAGGATTTGCACGACCGAGTTTCTCACCCCGGGAGCTCTCTGTGTTATTTGTGAAAAGAAAGATGGAACTATGAGAATGTGTATTGATTATCGACAGTTGAACAAAGTAACGATAAAGAACAAATATCCGTTGCCTCGTATTGATGATTTGTTTGATCGGTGAGAGGAGCTACTGATGTTTTCAAAGATAGATTTGAGATCGAGTTACTATCGGTTAAGAGTTAAAGAATCCGATGTCAAAAGCGCTTTGTAAGCGAGGTACGGACATTACGAATTCTTAGTGATGCCTTTCGGACTAACAAATGCTCTGCGGTGTTTATGGATCCGATGAATCGAGATATTCGCACCGTATTTGGATCGCTTTGTAGTGGTGTTCATTGATGATATTTCGATCTATTCGTGTGATAAGACGCTTGAGATGCCGAGTATTTGAGCGTGCTACAAACTCTGCGTGAGAAACAGGTTGTATGCTAAGTTTAGTAAATATGAATTTTGGTTGCGTGAAGTTGGTTTTCTGGGGATATTGTGTCAGCTGTCGGGATACGAGTTGATCCTAGTAAAATCTCTGCTATATTAGAATGGAAGCCTCCGAGAAATGTGTCTGAAGTCCGTAGTTTTCTGGGACTAGTGGGATATTATAGACGGTTTGTGAAAGGCTTCTCGATGATTGCGACTCTGTTGATGAAGTTGTTACAGAAAGATGTTAGATTTGAGTGGTCAAAAAAATGCCATCAGAGATTTGAACTATTGAAAGTGTTGTTGACAGAAGCACCAGTGTTGGTTCAACCTGAATCGGGCAAAGAATTCATAGTTTATAGTGATGCCTCGTTGAATGGTTTGGGCTGTGTGCTGATGCAAGAAGGTAAAGTCATTGCTTATGCTCGAGGCAACTAAAGCCGCATGAAAAGAACTACCCAACGCATACGACCTTGAATTGGTCGCGATTGTGTTCGCATTGAAAATATGGCGTCATTATTTATTTGGTGAGAAGTGTCATATCTTTATAGATCACAAGAGTTTGAAGTACTTGATGACTTAGAAAGAATTGAATTTGCGACAGAGAAGATGATTAGAGTTGTTGAAAGATTACGAACTTGTGATAGATTACCACCCGGGTAAAGCTAATGTTGTAGCTGATGCTTTGAGCCGAAAGTCCATATGTGCTTTGCGAGCAATAAATGCTCGAAAGATGCGTGTGATGATAGTGCGGTTATGGCGATTTGAAAATAAAGTCGATGTTTGTACATCAGATTTGTGATCTTTCGAAAAAGTGATGTTGAAATGACGGCTAAACGAACTCAATGTGAATCGAATTTGAATCAGAATTTCGAGTTGATAGTGATGATTGTTTGAGATTTAGAGATCGAATTTGTATTTCGAGAAATTCAGAGTTGATTCAAGCGATTTTAAAAGAGGCTCATAATAGTCGATTAAGCTGTACATCCCGGGAGTACAAAAATGTATAATGATCTCAAAATGATTTTATTGGTGGCATGGTATGAAACGAGACATCTCTCGACTTTGTGTCGAAATGTTTAATTTGTCGCAAGTTAAAGCCAAACATCGAGTTCCGTCACGGATTGTTGCAACCGATTATGATTCACGAGTGGAAATGGGAAAGGATCACGATGGACTTTGTGTCGGGATTGCCTTTATCTCGGGAAAGAAAGATGCAACTGGGTGATAGTTGATGATTGACAAAATCAGCTCATTTTGTTCGGTGAGAACAGATTATTCACTTGATAAATTGGCTGAATTGTATATTGTCGATATTGTGAGATTGCACGGGGTGCCACTATCTATTGTGTGTCGGACAGAGATCCGAGATTTACCTCACGATTTTGGAAGAAATTGCAAGAGGCTTTAGGCACAAAATTACATTTCAAGATTGCGTTTCATCCGTAAGCGGATGGTGATCTGAGCGAATCATTGATTCTTGAAGATATGTTGAGATGTTGTATACTTGAGTTCGAGACTACGTGGGAAAAACATTTACCATTGATTGAATTCGCGTACAACAACAGTTTTCAATCTAGTATTAAAATGGCACCGTATGAGGCTCTTTACGGTCGAAAATGTCGAACTCCATTGTATTGGACTGAGCTAAGTGAGAATAAAATTCACGGGGTTGATCTTATAAAAGAGACTGAGCAGAAAGTGAAAGTGATACGTGACAGTTTTAAAGTGGCTTTAGATCGTCAAAAGTCTTATGCAGATTTGAAACAAAAAGATATTGGATTCGAAGTTGGCGATAAAGTGTTTTTGAAAGTATCTCCGTGGAAAAAAATACTTCGATTTGGCCGGAAAGGCAAGTTGAGTCCGAGATTTATCGGACCGTATGAGATCATTGAGCGAGTTGGGTCAGTTGCTTATAGATTGATGTTACCATTAGAGTTAGAAAAGATTCATAACGTGTTTCATGTGTCGATGCTTCGACAGTACAGATCTGACCCGTCTCATGTGATTGCTCCTACCGAGGTTGAGATTGATCGGACTTGTCGTATAGTGAGGAACCGATTCGAATTTCACACGAGAGACTAAAGAGTTGAGAAACAAAAGAATTTCCTTAGTGAAAGTGTTATGGCACAAACACGGAATTGAAAAGGCTACGTGGGAGTCTGAAAACATTATAAGAGAGCAATATCCGCATCTATTCACTGGTAAGATTTTCGGGGACGAAAATCCCTAAAGGGGAGAGTTGTAATGTGACCAGTTTAGACCTTAGTCGAGCAGTGGTTTCGAGACCACAAATGGGGTCGAAAAATATTTTAATATTATTTTTGGTGTGAACTATATGTGATATAGCTTGTGTGAAAATTCGTGTGGTAATTTTATCGACTATGTGTCGAATTACGAAAAAGGATTTAATTGCATAAAGTGTGAAAACTGTGTGCTGATTTATAAGTACTTAAGTGTTGTTGTCTTTATAATGTAGAGGCCTTATGAGGTAAATATGCCAATATTTAGATAGTGGATGGTTAAAAGACATGAATGGCCTTATTATATAATTGTTTTATATGTTTAATGAAAGGTCATTTTTGTAAATGGATTAATATCATAATATTAGTAAAACAAAAGGCTAATAATAAGCCATATTCATCCATAGTAGCCGAAACTTAAGAAAGAAAAGAAAGAAAAATTGAGCTAGGGTATTCAGCTAGTCTTTGATCCAAATTAAGGTATGTTTTGACTTTGGTTTTTGATGATTTTTATGTTTTTGAGATTGTTGCTTAGTCTACTATCAAGCCCATGTTGTAATTTGAAGAATTGATGATGTTTATGAGATGTGCCATTGATGAAATGGTGAGCTTTGTGATGAATATTGGTGTTAAATGGAAGATATGTGTTTAATGAACCTGTTTTGTTCTTGAAATTTTGATGAATTTAGCTAATTAGGGCTAAATTGAGAAAATAGCATTTTGAAGGATTAAAATGTGAAATAAATGAACTGTGTGGGCTTGTATGAATATAGTGAGAATTCGGCTAGGCATGGGTGCGAGCTAATTATGTGTATTTGATGATTTTATGAATTAAGGACTAAAGTGTCAAAATGTGAAAATATGAGGGCTATTTTGTAAAATGCCCTAAATATGTGTGTTTGGACTAAAATGAATGATTTGGTGATTGAATGGATTGAATTTTAATGTGTATAGACCAAGAAATGAGAGGTTCGGATCGAGATCGAGGCAAAGATAAAGTGCTCGATTGACCGACCGTTTCGATAGTTCAACGTCCGAGGTAAGTTCGGACATAATACGAACATTTAGTTATGTTAAATGCTATGAAATGAATGTTATAATGATATTGAAATGTGGATGCTATGTGAGAGTTGAGTTTGAGTTATGTGGCACTAAGTGTGCGTATTCGAAAACATGATCGATATGATCAGCACTGTGTGTGTGAAATAATATAAGCTTCGACTTTGTGGTTGGCACTATGTGTACGATACCGATTGAAGAGCGGTTTGATATAAATGCACTATGCGTGCGATGATAATTAAGCTTCGGCTAAATATCGGGGCACTAAGTGTGCGATTGAATCAAAGAAGAGACGGAAGTTGATCGAAAGGGAAAAGTGAGTATTGAGTAGCCAATGTAATTGACTACTAGGTGTTGGCTAAGGTAAGCTCTGAACCTATGTGGTTGATGAATCTATGAATGAGATTATGAAATGTTAAATGAGCATTTTAGTTTTGGATGGCATGATATATATGTATATGTGAGAAAATCTATGTGGTGGTTTGTTTGATTTAAATGTGTTATGTTACGAACTTACTAAGCTTTGGAAAGCTTCTTGTGTGATTTGTTTCTCGCGCTGCAAAGTGTCGAGTAAAGCTAGCTCGGATCCGGGGATCGTCAGCATTCTCTATCACACTATCGGCAATCTATTTTGGTACTTTTAGAAAGTTGTATATAGTTGAATTATGGCATGTATAGGCTAGTAGTTTTGAAACATGTTTGAGATGTGTAAATAGCCGTGTGATGTGGCTAGATAAATGTTGGTAATATGCATGTGTGGATTTGGTATATTTTGCATATTATGTTTGTTTTGATGGTAATGAAAATGTCTTATGAATGGTAAGCTTAGTGATGGATTGATGCTATTATAAACTAGTGATTTTGTGGATGAATCATGCTTGGTAATGTATGAGTTTTAGTTATGAAATTTGGTATATGAGATGGCATGAATGGAAATGAGATTGAATGAAATATTATGTTGTTTGTTTGACACGTCTTAGGTTGTCAAATGTGCATGAAATGAATTGGTTCTTTGCTTGTAGGATTGACCCTAGCATGGGTGGCATATTGGCCTTGCAAAGGCCATTTTGCCTACACGGTCATGGAACACGGACGTGTCTAATGGCCGTGTGATTGAGTCAGTATATAGCATAAGAGTACGCCCGGTACATGGGCGTGTCCGTAGCCGTGTGAATTAGTCAGTATCTAGCTTAAGAGCACACGGCCTTGGCACACGGGCGTGCCTGGTGGCCGTGGAGATAAGTCAGTATACAAGCTCTGTTTTGGCACGGCCAAGACACATGGGTGTGTCTAGCAGCCGTGGGAGGTACACGGTCTGCCCACACGGGCGTGTGACCTCTGAAACTTTGAAAAGTTTTAAATTTCCGAGAAATTTCGTAAGTGTTCGGTTTAGTCCCGACCCTATTCTAGCATGTGTTTAAGGTCTTATAGACCTCAATAAGGGACCATATGGTTGATAATGAGTATAGTTGATAGATGAATGACTTAGTGTCGTGCAATGGTTGTGTAATGATTCGGTTGATCGGTAACGCCTCTTAACCCTATTCCGGTGACGGTTTCGGTTTAGGGGTGTTACACATAAGTCCATATCTTCCACAGCATTGATGGGAGTTTCCATTTTTTTGTCAAGAAACAAAATTAGAATTAGAAAATTATCAACTTTTGTTAGACGACAGGAATATAATAAAACCCGAAACAAAAGTTTATACGGTCTAATAAAAAAAACAATAAAACAATGCACCAATTAGGTAACCCTAAAAGAGAGGTGGTGCACTCAACACGCTTAAATACCAAGTCTTTCAAAGAACCAATCCTAAACATGCATTCTCATATTGTTTTTTTTTTAATTCACTGTTGATAAATTTTCTTTTTATTTCACAATTTAACGCCACAATTAGGCCAAAAAATAATCATAAATTTTCCCTTTAATTTTGTTAAACGGTAGAATTAAAATTCTGAAACAAAATCAAAATCAATTTTGTTAAACGACAGGACTAAATCTTGAAACAAAATTATGTAATTAAATCAAAATAAAATATGTTAAACGACGGAAATAAATCCCGAAACAGAATTATTTGATTAAGTCTTCGTTTGGAAACAAATTAATATTGAATAAAATCTTGTTAAACGGCGAGAATAAATCCTGAAACAAATTTTATTTAATTTAATTCTAATTTGGAAACAAAATTAAAATCGAATAGAATCTTGTTAATCGGCGGGAATAAATCCTGAAACAGATTTTATTTAATTTTAATTTCTCGTTTTAGAAATAAAATAAAAAAGAATAAAATATGTTGAACGGCGGGAATAAATCCCGAAATAGATTTTATTTTAATTTAAATGCTCATTTTGGAAATAAAATCAAATTGGAATAAAATCCGTTGAACGGCGGGAATAAATTCCGAAAAAGATTTTATTCACTTTTAGAAAATTTATTTAAAAAAAAAAGATATGTTTTTTCTTTTTGCCTTGGTGTCTCGTTCGTCTCGGATTAGAGAATTGCAAATGATAAAGATCTGTCTTAAGATTGTTGAACAAAACACGTTAGCGAACAAAATAGATAAATATAAATAAATATTTATTATTAAATAAAATATAAATAAAATAATTTATATTTCAATTGTCAAATACTTAAATCAATAAAAACCATAACAAAAAGTTGAAATCAAAACAAAAGAAAGAATAGAGATTTTACTAAACGTTGAGGCCTGTTAAACACAATTTCCTTAAGATAGATTTGGCCCATCCTATGGTTCTTAGAGAAACGTTGGTCGAATGTCTCTTAGGACACAATAACAACAATGATCAAAGCAGTGTAAAATTTGGATTATGCAAAAATTAAAATCTGAATAAGTGCCTGCCATTAAAAATTAATTTCCAACAGATAATAGTTATATTATAAAAAAAGTATAAGTGTCTCATGGATTAATTATTAATAAAGTCAAATACTAGTTTATTATATACATGATATACATGCATAGTTATGACTGGTACATAATTATATAATATATATGATATTTATATATTTTTACAATCATGAAAAGGAGAAAGAAAGGAAGTTAATGAAAATTTTAAGCAATGCGAGATGCCTTAAGCCCAAAACATATGTTTGTTCGATGATTTCAAATACAAATAATCATTTCTATTTGGTAAACTTCAAGACATGAAAAGTTATGACTTTTCAAAAAGGCAATTATGTACTTATTGGTACATTATATATAGATGTTTGGTTGGAGTTGAATTAATTTAATTCCTTCCTTCCAATTTGTGAGTGAAATTTTTAGTAAAAAAATATTCTTTTTTTTATGATATATATTTAATTTGAGATATGAAATTATTTGTTTATTTAAATCATGATATTAGTAATTAGCATTTGGATGATATTGACGGGACATTATTTTCATTATTAAAAATGAAAGTTTGTAGATGATTATATAATATAAATAATTTTGGTTGTTGTTTTTGTTAAATAACCTTTAAGTTAAATGAATTTTATTTATGATTGTACATTTTCTATTCTATGTTATAAAGTTTGTACTAGAAGTGGTTTTGACTAGAAATGAAATAAGTCATATTCATATATATGGTTACTTTTTCTAGTTAATGTAAAATAGTGGAAACCATTGACTTATATAATAAGATCACAATTTTGGTATGAAATCTTCTAGTGAGAATATATAACATGATAATTATATAGTTGAAATCGAGATCATATTGTGCATATTTGCTATGGTGCATGTGGTTTTTTATATATGGCTTGGATATGATCTATACTCTTGTGGTTCTATAAAATTTTTGAGATGTAAATTTTGAAATTTACTTTGGAAGTCATGAATAAAAGATCTCGTGAGTATGAAAATAGCAATATGAATGCTATTTGACTGATTTATGTGATGGACATGATTTTGATCATAGTAAACAAATATAATTGCTAATGTCCATAGGGAAGGGTGAATAAATGTGTAATTTTATAGTTACTTGATTGGAAAATTGATGGTCCTCTAATATGACTGTATATGTTACACCCTTGTATATATATGATGTGTTAAGAAAAATAATGTTATTTGACTATGAATGCAAAAAAAGTTTTAAAGTCATGTATTGACTTTGAAGAGAAACTATGACAAATAGAACATATGTTGTTTAGTTTCACCAAGGGATTCCAGGCCTCTTTATAACAATTTACTTGGTGAAAAAGACATGATGTATGGTTTCATATATTTTGTGATTGTGAAATTAATTTCTTGGATATCAAAAAATAAATAAAGTAGTCAAATATAAAATTTTCATGATAAGAAAATATGAAGCGATCACTGTAATTTCACAATAGTAGAAATTATATCATTGATAGTATTCTTTTGCAAAAAAATAGGTATTTGAACATGCTAAGGATGTTAGTCTTGTGAATTTTCAAGACACAAATAAATATAAAGTTTCACCATATGGTATAGATAACTAACATAGCTATTTTGAAAATTTGAAAATTTAGGGATGAGGTATAAGCTTATAATATTTGAGTCACTCATGATGAAAACTCAACTAACGCTTGGTAAAACGTCAAGCCTTGAGTTCAATGAGACAAATTACATCATCAGTATATGATTACTAGCATTATAAAATAATATATAATATATCACTCCAAGGTAAAAAGTGTTAGGTGCCCATAAGGATAAGGAAAGAATGAGAGTATTAAACTCTTAATGGACCCATAACATAAATATGTTAGAGTGTCATAATTATGATAACACTCTTGATGAGATCTACCTATGTGAGCAGAAGTGTTACTTCTTCTTGGAGTTCAAGGGTTTGGCTCTAACAACACCCATGAAAAGAGGTTACAAATACATAGCCATAATAGTGTCACTAGATATTGTGCATTGACTAGTATTGAAATCATTGTGTGAGATGTGTTTGTTTAATCAAACGAAATACTTGGTTCAAAGCATAGTCAACCATGCAATTTTTATTAACTTCAACATGTTTTCACCAAGTGAATGTTCAATTGTAAGACAGCTTCATCTATAAAATTGATTTCCAAAATTATCAAAATCTAGAATATTTTGAAAACGGGGAGAGATTGTTCGAACATTTTCAAAATATATATAGTGTTCCAATAGTTGCAAATGAAAAGTTATAAGTAACTAAAAGTTGTCACTATTTATAGTGATGAGTTATATATCTTAAATTCAAAAGTTATGTTACTTGATTATTATCAAATAGTCATAATTATTTAAGTATATATCTATTGAATAATTATATTTATTATTAAATACATGATTATCCATTTGGGTAGTTATGTCCCTATGAAAAGACATTAGGCTTTCTATAAATAGGAGTGAAATTTCATTTGTATGACACCCATAAACATAGAAACAAAGTTTCTTTATATTCTCCCACTATCTTTTATATCTCTAGATTGTTCAATAAAGAAATACTTCAGAAATTCTTTATAGAAATTGATATCCTTGCTATGCTCCTCTCAATGCTCAGTGGACTGTTTCCATCAGTGCAAAACTTAGACAATCGTTGGGCTCCATTGTATCCTTGAGGTTCATTTGCCAGTAACTTTTTTGTACACCATAATATAGATGGGGACAAATAGATCCTTAAAGAAAGTGACATTGATACACGCGGTGAAGTCTTCGTTAATTTCTTATAAATTCATTTTTATCCCCACACCAATCAACAAGTCAAGCATTCAAGATCTCGAAGATGGGGTTCAGTGCTTGCTTAGGCTTTTTATCAAAACCAAAGTTTCTGTTATCAACATTTTCAACCATTAGCTGTAGAAATTTGTTTCCACAATTTTGTTGTACATCCTTGTTTGTGGCTCAAAAAAAATACATGAATACTTAGATATGATGATAAATGAATATTAATGTAACACCCCAAACCCGGTCTATGCGTTTAGACGAGATTTGGTTTGTCACACCAAACATACTTTCGTTTCTTTTCAAGATTTACGATAAAATAATGATGCAAAAACTTTTGAAAATCGAGTTAAAGATGTAGTACGAGGTTTTGAAAATAATTTAAGAATATACTTGTTTAAAACTTATCTTAAATAAAATGTTTATCGAAACTTTAAAACTTATTAAAAGAATTTGGAGGAAAATTTTAAAGAAAATCGTCTAATTGTCAAAATATTAAATAAACGATATTTTTAGGAAAAACCAAATGATTTAACATAAACTCATAATTAAAGTCTCAAAATAAAAATTATAAAACCATCCACACGATAAAATCCATAAAACATACTTAGAGGCCTTATTACATCAACCCAATAATAGCAATTAAAATAAAAACTTAAATAAAGTCATAGTTTATAAAAAAAAAACCCAAATTCGTAGTATGGCCTCCACCAAGTCATCTCCGGCCCAAGTCCACGTCAATTTCCATTACCTGAAATGGTTAATAAAAATTGGGTGAGTTACAAAGAACTCAGTGTGCAACTCACTTACCACCATTTTTAGGCCAGATCGTCAAGAAATCATGCTGGGCTTGAGCCCATTAACAGATTTCAACCATACATCGTAAAGTAACATAATTTAAAGAGAAGAATGCATGAAATATGAATTTCCCAAACCAACCTAGTATCCATCCGCTAACACCCCGTACCAACCAACACACCGTGGGGATCAAGTCAACCCACCCCGCCAAACACACCAATCATGGGCTTAAAGCCCTTAAATAATTTTGTAGTGCACTATCGAACTAGATTGTGACATTGTCACCGAACTAGAGGCATTTAGCGAATTTGTGGCAGAGCCACCGAACTAGAGGCATTGAGCCATATTGTGGTGAGCCACCGAACTAGAGGCAATGAGCCAAATTGTGGCAACTGGCCATTCTTCTCTTCATATAACCCACCCCATGCAATCATGCGTATATAACAAATATAATCATATATGATTTTCATTAATCCATATCATCGGTGGGCTTATCAATTAACCTTTCATTAGGCTCATATAAACAATTTAACAACTAGCCCATTTAGTAGTTTAGTGACTTTGGCCCATTTTAGCCCAATTTATCGTAAACAGCAGTATTTTTCGCCCATTTAATCGAACTAGAGTATTATCGCCCATTTTATCGAACTAGAGTTTTATCGCCCATTTTATCGAACTAGGTATTATCGGCCCATTTTATCGAACTAGAGTATTATCGGCCCATTTTATCGAACTAGAGTATTATCGGCCCATTTTATCGAACTAGAGTATTATCGGTCCATTTATCAAACTAGAGTATTATCGGTCCATTTATCAAACTAGAGTATTATCGTATTTTTTTTTCTCGGTTTTAACCGTTTTCATGCATTTACTCAAAAATATGAGTTACTACGTATTTTTCCGTTTTTACTATTTTACGATTTTATCACGGAACTTACAACTTGATGTCCAACCGAAAATGAGTGTGAAGTTACACACCTGGTTATGGAGAGAACTAAACTTTCCCGCTCTTCAACACCTATACGTATTGTGTTAATTAAAACACTATAATCTATAATAAAACCGATCTAAATATAGCGATCTAGAAATTTACCCTCGGATTTTCGTAAGACTTCTACTTGCGATTTCTCTCCGATTGATGGTTCGCTAACCGAATCGAATCCACGAACAAATAATGGTTGGGGAGTACGAACGACTTCGAGCAGATTGATTTTCCTCGGTTGAGCGTCCGCAACCCGGTGGAAAATCCCGGATTCGAAATAGTCCTTTGCTTGTACTTAGGGGAATAACAGAACCTCCTTCTTCCGAAGGCTAAACACCGCCCGTTTCTTCCCTATGTTGAATGTCTTCAAAGGCAAAGAACATTAATCTAATGATATCGAAAAAATTTCTAAAGTTTAAAAGATGTGATTTCCTTACCACGAGAATCGATTCCTATGCTTTGTCACCCACCACTTCTTGATTCCAACTTTCCGTTATCGCACTAAAGTTTAACAAAATAAACGTTAATAAAATAAACGTTTATTTTGATCCAAATAATGCCTTCAAGCCAACATTAATATTCGGCACTAACCACTAATAACTAATCGAAACAAAAAGAACTCTTACCTATATTCCACGTCGAAAAGAAAAGATTCGAGAATAGAATGGATTTAAGAAGGATTCGGCTATATGAGATTAAGAAGAGAAGAAAATAATTTGACTTATGAACACCTTAATATTCGGCCATGAGAGTGTAGGTAAAGAGAATTTCGATTGAAAAGAATAAAATTAGAGAAAGATGGTGATGATGTTGCTTGATTTCAAAGTGAATAGAAGGAAAAGAATGAAAGAGATGAGCTTTAAGATAGGTGCATATTCGGCTATGGTAGAGAGAAAAGAAAAAAGAATAAAATGGTCTCTTTAGGTTTTGGTAAAATCGGCACAAAGAGAAAACACAAAATTGGCACAAAGTGTAAAACAAAATGACCAAATGGTCATAAGAAACTAGGCTTACCAAGTGCACAAATTCGGCCAAAGGGAGAGAGTTTGAGAAAATTTGCAAAACTTGCACAAAACAAAAATGACCAAAAACTAAAACTAAAACTCTAGCCAAAACTATCACCAAAATTCGGCTCCCCCCCTATAGCCATATTGCCGTCCAAGTACATGGTCTTTAGGCCAAGATATTGTTTCCAAAAATTCTTCCTTGATTCATGCCTCATATCTTCACATTTTCCTTATTCTTTTGATACCCTTCCTTAAGTTCAAAATTTCCTTATTCCTTTGATATTTTAACCAAAAATAACAAGTCAACACCTTCCATAAAAGCTCTTGGCCGACACTTGCTATATTGGTGCATAAAAATTCAAAATAAAATTCACCTAGATGCTAAACATGGGATTGAACCTTCAACCTCATGCACAAGCTCATGCGCCATCACCACTTGTCCAATAATTCATCTTATGCCTCACTTTGACACTTAAATTAATTTATGTGTCAAAGTCACTTAATCCACTTCCATAAATAATTTCTTAAAATTAATAATATTCCTTCTAAAAAAAATTTTAAATCCTTCTTCAGGACTATACTAACCACGAAAATAAATCAGAAAATTTTACTTTCTAGAATAATTACTCAAAGCACACATAGAAAATAAATTACTCAAATTTTCAGGGTGTTACAATTAATTTCATGAACAAATGTACATTTTTCATTATTATACATGTCACACCCAATTTTCATTAAGGGCCGGGAATTTAGGAAGGAGTGGGAGTAAATTGAAAGAGATAGTAGGTGCGACGAGCTCTATTGAAAAATTTGGAAATTTTAGGGGCTAAATGGTAAATAGTTGGGGTTCAATTCTAGTTCAGTTAAGTTGGAACTGACTGGTTCCTTAGTGGGAAGCAGAATGATTACTGATGGATAGCTTATTTGAGACTTTGGTGACCGCGCGTGAAAGGTCATTTATATGTACGAGGAGGATTATTCTGCAGGCAAAATTTCTCTCATTTCTGTTTTATTTTCTTCTTTTTTTCACCATCTTCTTTAGTTGCTCCAAAAAAGAGAAAGTTAAAGAAAACTCTGTATGGGGTAGTGATCATGACGTTTGAGTCTGAAAAATAGAGAATCTAGTGAATTGGTGTAACAGTCCGGTTTATACCCTAGTCGGATTAGTGGTTTCGGGACCACAAATCCGAGTCAGTAAAATTTTTTAATATTATTTTCTATGCTTTTGATATGTGATTAAGCATGTGGTAACATTCCGTAAGTTAATTTGTATGTTTGTGTGTTTAATTTGATAAAAGGACTAAATCGTGTAAAAGGTAAAAGTAGCCTTCTAATTGATTGAGTAGCCTAATTGTTGTTTCTCCTTAAATAGGAGGATTTTTGTTGCAAATTTGCCAAAAGTAAGAGTAGTGGACGGCATAATGAAATATATGTTGTCTTATATATATTATATAAAAGTTTAGTTAAAGAAAATAACATATTATATGTTATAATAATAATAAAAACAAAGCTTGGAAATAGTGCTCATTTTACATGTTCTTCCACCGAATATTGAAACAAAAGAAAGAGCTTAAGCTTTGTTTTATTCGGCACTTGCAAGCTTAAATTAAGGTGAGTTTTGACTTGGTTTTGATAATTTTACATTTTGTAATCGTTGTTTTCGTATACTACAAAACCTATGTCTTAATTTTGAGAATTAATGATGTTTTTGAAATGAGACTTTGATGAACTCATGTGATTTGTGATGTTTAATAGTGAAAAAAATGAAAGATATGTGTTTGATTATCATAGTTTGTATTTGAAGTTTTGTTGAATTTGAGTATTTTGGATTAAATTGAGAAAATGATTATTTGAGGGACTAAATTGTGAAATAAATGAAATCTATGGATTAATATGACCATAGTGAATATTCGGCCAAACATGGGTACAAGTTAATTTGATGTATTTTGTGATTTTGTAAATTAGGGACTAAATTGTCCAAATGTGAAAATGTAAGGGCTAATTTGCAAATTGCCCTAAATATGTGTATTTTGATTGAATTGAATAAGTTGATAAATAAAAGGGTTAAATTTGAATATGTATAGATCAAGAATCGAAGAAATCAGACTTAGATCGTGGGAAAGCGAAAGTAACCGAGTAGCCGTATCCGTTTCAGTAAAATCAAATCCGAGGTAAGTCATTATACAAATAAATGAGTTTGAATTGAATTATATATGTTCATATGACTATTGATAATGATGAATGCACATGAGATGATTTACACATGAATTCCGAGATAGGATCGGTATGGTGTCAATATCCCATAAGTTTCGTTTGAACCTAAGAATAGATAGGATTAACTATATCATGGCATAGGTGTCTGTTGTGTAATCCGAGTAAGACCCTGTCTGGGACAGTGGCATCGATATCTGTTTACGTGTAAGACCATGTCCGGGACATTGGCATCGTATTAATTTGAGTAAGACCCTGTCCGGGACATTGGCATCGTATTAATTCGATTAAGACCCTGTCTGGGACAGTGGCATCGATATCTGTTTACGTGTAAGACCATGTCCGGGACATTGGCATCGTATTAATTCGAGTAAGACCCTGTCTAGGACAGTGGCATCGATATCTGTTTACGTGTAAGACCATGTCTAGGACATTGGCATCGTATTAATTCGAGTAAGACCCTGTCTGGGACAGTGGCATCGATATCTGTTTACATGTAAGACCATGTCCGGGACATTGGCATTGTATTAATTCGTGTAAGACCCTGTTTGGGACAGTGGAATCGATATCCAATTACATTTAAGACCACGTCTGGGACTTGGCATTGTATAACTATTTCGGGCACTCTGCGTATTCTATTAGATTCCGAATGGTTCAATGGTCAAGTTCAAGAAATGAATGATTATGTGAATTGTACATATGTTTTAGGTATGTTTGATAAGTACACTTTTTGTGTATAAGAAGGTAAGTATTTTCTTAAACTTACCTAGATGAATTATGCATTTGAATATGAGAATGTAAGTGTGTTATATGAATAGAAAAGCTATGAGCTAATAAAGTATATAGTGATATGCAAGATTGAAAGATGTATGGCCTAATTATATGTACTAAAAAGAATTATGATTGTGCAACTGAGCCATTAGAGAACTTAGATTGATTATATGTTTTGAATGCTTATATGCTAAGTTTATTTGTATATGGTTTACTAAGTTTTGAAAGCTTACTCTTTATGTGTTTTCTCTATTTTATAGATCGTCAAAGCTACTGAAGGCTCGGGGACCGTCGAGGATTGTCATCACACTTCGAAAACTCATTTTGGTATCTTTTGGAAATGTATATAGCTAGATATGGCATGTATAGGCTAGATATTTGGTTAAGAATGAGATGTGAACTTAGCCATGTGATTTGGCTAGTTAAGTGTTGGTAATATGCATTAATGAATATGATAAATGGTGCATGATTTGGTATGGTTTGATAGCATATGAAATGGTTAAGTTTATGGTAGATGTGTGGATGAATTATGCTTGTGTATACAGAAGTTTTAGTCTTGTAAATTGGCATGAATGGAATTGGATTGGAATGTAGAGATTGGATGATTATTTTGATTTGTTCTTTGTTGTCAAATGTGCATGAGATGTAATGGTAATTTGCTTGTAGGTATGACCCTAATGTGGGTGGCATTTTGGCCTTGCAAATGGCCTGTTTTGCCACACGGTTGTGGCACACGGGCGTGTCTGATGACCGTGGGTGTAAGTCAGTATTTAGCTAAGAGTGCACGGCCGTGGCACACAGGTGTGCCTAATAGCCGTGTGGTTTAGTCAGGATCGACCATGGCCAAGGTACACGGGCGTGCTTGGTGGCCGTGGAGTTAAGTCAGGTTCGACCACGGGGGAGACACATGGGCGTGTCTAGAAGCCGTGGGAGGCACACGGCCTGCCCACACAGGCGTGTAACCCCTGAAACTTAGAAAAGTTTTAAATTTTTGAGAATTTCCGTCTGTGTGATAAACTGCAATAGTAACATATTTTAGGCCCACATTTAGCATGCTTTTGGATGATTTAAGCCTTGAATTAGGTAATTTGGTGCTCTTAATCCTTTGTTTTCATGTTTTATACTCAGGAAAGCACCGGAGAATGAAAAGAACGAGAAACGGGCTTAAAACGGACCAAATGGGCCAAATCACGAAATTGACATGGCCTGGGCCCAAGACCACACGGTCGTGCCTCATTAATGGACTCGAACACGGCCTGACCACGACTTACACTGGCGTGTGCCAAGGGCGTGTCCCTGTCGTGGAAAAGAGAAATTCTATTCGGATTAGGATACTTAGAGGCGAAGTAACACATTCCGAAGCCTATATAAACACCCTAAGTATGACCTAAAAAGGGGAGCCCAAGGCTTTTGTCAGGGGGCGTCCAGCTAGGCCAAAGAGGTCAAAATTGTGGGATTTACTCGAAGAAAGCCAGTTGATTCATCTCAAGAAGCCGGAATCATACTCAAGACGGGGGATCTCTCTTCAATTCCTTCAGGGGGCTTTAGAGTTTTTCTTATGTTTTGTTTTATCTTTTCTTCTGAGATGTTTTCTTTTATCATTATGAACTAAACCCTCAGATACCTGAGGGGGATGAAACCTAAGATGAATCTTGTTATTGTTTTCTGAACTATATGATAAATACTTGATTTGTTCTTAATTATGTGTTCTTAATTCTTGTTTTGATATTTCCGGGATATTAATTCAAGTTTGATGCGCTTAGGTGGAGGAGCAAAAGTCCCCGCTAAGAGTAGATCTAGCATAATTAAGCAGAGTTGATCGCACGCCTAGACATAGGGTGACGAGATTTTGCCTCGGATTAGGGTGAAACCTAATATGGGAGTCCATAGATCGAGTTAATGCAATTCTAGGGTTTTAATTAGAAAGAGATTTTAATTAATCAACCTAGGGTTAGGCGTTAGTAGCCTCGGACGGAGGTATTAATATAACTTAGGAATCCTACGGATCAAGTCAAGTGAATAAATCGTGCAGTTCGGTGTTAGATAACAAGTGAAGTCTAGGTGGATTATTCCTCGGGTATTGTCTTAATCAATTGGTTTTTCCCACGAGTATTTCCCAAAATTCATTCTTCTTTGTCTTAGAGTCTTTAGCTTAGTAGTTAGTTAATTTAGATTAAACGACAATTCCCTTTATTTTAGGCTAGATAATAAAAAGAAAGTTAGTATTAGTACTTTTAGTTCCTTTGGGTTCGACAATCCGGTCTTGCCTTAACTATACTACTGTTCGATAGGTGCGCTTGCCTCAAATCGTTGTCATAGTTAGTTTCCAGGTTTGATCATTCTCTTTATAAATTTTAAAACTTTGACAAATCATAGCGATCAATGTGTTCCAGTTTAGTCCCGACTCTGTTAAATGCATGACTAAGGTCTCGTTGACCTATAGATGGGACTTGATGAGTGTGATTGATGATTTATTTTACGAATTGTCTGTTAAAGTTTCTGATCTGTCCGGTAACACCTATAACCCTAATCTGGCGACGGATACGGGATAGGGGTGTTACATTGGGTTGGTACCAGAGCTACGGTTTAGTCGATTCTCAGACTAACGTAGCGTGTCAGAGTCTAGCTATACATGCCATATTTTTGAACTGTGCTAGTGTGATGAATCCTAACGTATAAAATGTGATATTCGTATAGTAATGGATCCCGAAAGAGCCGTAGCTGACGACGTAGAAAGTAATACGCCTGTTTCTGCTGAAGGGACAACGCTCTCTGATCTGAGACCGGTTACGAGCGGTCAAGAGGGAGAAGCTAAACAAGCTTTCTTTCAGATGATGAGTGAATGGTTCACTCAATTCATAAGAAATATCCCAACTGTTTCACAACCTCCGCCCTCGGTTAATCCCCCTCAGACTACAGTTGTACCACCGGCTATGTATCCGAATCTGTTGAATAAGCCTCCGATTGACAAGATTCATAAATATGGGGCTGAAGAGTTAAGGGCTACTAGTGATGATGATGCCGAAAAGGCCGAGTTCTGGTTAGAAAACACAATCTGGGTATCCAATGAAATGTCGTTGAGTCATGAAGAACGTATTAAATTTGTTGTATCTTTGTTACGAGACGCGACCTATTGGTGGTGGAAAATTTTGATTTTGGTTGTTCCTAAAGAACGGATCACATGAGATTTCTTTCAGTATGAGTTCAGAAAGAAATACATTATTCAGAGATTCATTGAATTGAAACAAGGTCACATGTCTGTCACTGAATACAAACGAGAGTTTGTGAAATTAAGTTTGTATGCTCGGGAATGCGTTTTGATTGAAGCGATAATGTGTAAAAGATTCAAAAATGGCCTAAATGAAGATATCCAATTGCTAGTTGGTACTCTAGAGATACAAGAGTTCGTAGTGCTAGTTGACCGAGCATGCAAAGCTGAGTCTGAAGCCAGAGATATGAAAAAGAGATTTTTGAGCAAATCATTTCAGTCTGCCTCAAAGAAATTCCGAGATGAACATAGCCGTTCAAAGGCTTATGTGAGGCATTCTAGTAGAGATCGAGCTAGATCACAGTTGAGCTCCAAAGCTCGGGTAACTTCAGTAGCAAGTGTTGGGAATGTTTGATCCGAACGACCTGAGTGCAAGCATTGTGGTAAAAGACATCCGGGAAGATGTAGATTGGATGACCGGGCTTGTTTCAGATGTGGATCATTAGATCATTTCATTCGTGATTGCCCAGAGTCTGTTGAGCCAGAGACTATTCAGAATCCGAGATCAGATAATGCTCCAGTGATGGGTAGACCTTCGCGAAATACAAGAAATGTCAGTGGTAGTCAGAGAACTACGAGACATACTGTTGCGAGATCTGAAGCTAGAGCGCCTGCCAGAGCGTATGCCATCCGAGCTCCTGATGTTATAACTGGTACTTTTATACTTTATGATATTTCTGTGATTTCATTGATAGACCTTGGTTCTACTCATTCGTATATATGCATAAATTTAGTATCCGATGAAGACTTTGCTGTAGAGAGAGTATCTTTGAATTTGTTATAAAAGTATCGAACCCCTTAGGTAAAAGTGTCCTGATTGACAAAATATGCAAGAACTGTCCGTTAATGTTTCGAGATATCTGTTTCCCTGCTGATCTGATGCTATTACCGTTTGATGAGTTTGATATAATTCTGGGTATGGACTGGTTGACGTTGCATGATGCTGTTGTGAATTGTAAAAGAAAGACTATTAATTTGAGTTGTCAGAATGGTAAAATAGTTCGTATTGAGTCGAATGATTTAAATGGATTGTCTGCTGTGATATCTTTGTTGAAAACTCAGAGTTATATGAAAAAGGGTTACGAAGCTTATTTTGCTTATGTGATTGATTCGAAAGTGTCTGAAAAGAAAGTTGAATCGGTGCCAGTTGTTTATGAGTTTTCTGATGTATTTCCGGAAGAATTGCCGGGACTGCCTCCGATACGTGAAGTTGAATTTGGTATTGATCTGTTTCCTAGTACGACACCTATTTCGATAGCTCCGTATAGAATGGCACCAACAGAGTTGAAAGAATTGAAGTCACATCCACAAGAATTGACTGACAGAGGGTTCGCTAGACCGAGTTTCTCACCTTGGGGTGCTCCCATTCTGTTTGTGAAAAAGAAAGATGGCACGATGAGAATGTGCATTGACTATCGTTAGTTGAACAAAGTGACCATAAAGAACAAATACCCGTTGCCCAGGATTGACGATTTATTTGATCAGTTAAAAGGAGCTACTGTGTTTTCGAAGATAGATCTGAGATCGGGTTACTACCAGTTGTGAGTAAAAGATTCAGACATTTCGAAAACTGCTTTCAGAACAAGATACGGGCATTATGAGTTTTTAGTTATGCCTTTCGGACTAACAAATGCTCCTGTTATTTTTATGGATCTGGTGAACAGAATTTTCAGACCGTACCTAGATCGATTTGTTGTTGTATTCATTGACGACATTTTAATTTATTCACGGAATGAAACTGAACATGTTGAACATCTGAAAATTTTGTTGCAAACTCTGAGAGAAAAGCAATTGTATGCGAAAATCAGCAAATGTGAATTCTGGTTGCGTGAAGTTAGTTTTCTGGGGCATATAGTATCAGCCTCTGGAATACGAGTTGATCTGAACAAGATTTCTACTATTACGGATTGGAAACCTCAAGAATGTATGCCAAGTCCGTAGCTTTACGGGACTATTTGGTTATTATCGCAGGTTGTAAAAGTATTTTCGATGATAGTAACTCCGTTGACAGATTACTTGAGAAAGATGTGAGATTTGAATGGTCCGATAAATGTCGAGAAAAGTTTTGATCGATTGAAAACTCTTTGGATCAAGCTCGATTTTGATACTGACGAGAAGCGGGCAAAGAATTTATAATATACAGTGATGCTTCGTTGAATGGTCTGGGATGTGTATTGCTGCAAGAAGGCAAAGTAATAACTTATACCTCAAAATAATTGAAGCCGCATGAAAAGAATTATCCGACACATGATCTTGAGCTATTTGCATTCTTGAGTTTAACAGTGCGTGGGAACAGATTTTACCATCGATTGAATTTGTTTATAATAAGGGTTTTCAGTCAAGTATCAAATTGGCACCTTATGAAGCTTTGTACAGACGTAAATGTCGTACACCTCTGTATTGGACTGAACTCAATGAAAATAAGCTACACGGGGTTGATTTGATAAAAGATACTGAACAGAAAGTAAAAGTAATCCGTGATAATCCGAAATCAGCATCGGATCGTCAAAAGTCTTACACAAACTTGAAAAGAAAAGATATAGAATTTGAGATAAGTGACAAAGTGTTTTGAAAGTATATCCGTGGAAGAAAGTGTTCTGATTCGGACGTAAAGGCAAGTTGAGTCCGAGATTCATCGGACAGTATGAGATTATCGAGCGAGTTGGACCAGCTGCATACAGATTATTGTTACCTTCCGAACTAGAAAAGATAAACAATGTATTTCATGTATTGATGCTCCGTAGATACCGATCCGATCCGTCACATTTGATTATTCCGTCTAAAATTAAAATTCGATCTGATATGTCATATGAGGAAGAACCGATCCGTATCTTAGCTCATGAAGTGAAAGAATTGCAAAATAAAAGAATTTCGTTAGTTAAAGTGTTATGGCATCGACACAGAGTAGAAGAGGCTACGTGGGAGCCTGAAGATTTATTGAGATAGCAATATCTGAATCTGTTTAACGGTAAGATTTTCAGGGACGAAAATCCCTAAAGGGGGAGAATTATAACAGTCCGGTTTATACCCTAGTCGGAACAGTGGTTTCGGGACCACAAATTCGAGTCAGTAAAATTTTTTAATATTATTTTCTATGCTTTTTATATGTGATTAAGCATGTGGTAACATTCCGTAAGTTAATTTGTCTATTTGTGTGTTTAATTTGATAAAAGGACTAAATCGTGTAAAAGGCAAAAATAGCCTTCTAATTGATTGAGTAGCCTAATTGTTGTGTCTCCTTAAATAGGAGGATTTTTGTTGCAAATTTGCCAAAAGTAAGAGTAGTGGACGGCATAATGAAAAATATGTTGTCTTATATATATTATATAAAAGTTTAGTTAAAGAAAATAACATATTATATGTTATAATAATAAAAACAAAGCTTGGAAATAGTGCTCATTTTACATGTTCTTCCACCGAATATTGAAAGAAAAGAAAGAGCTTAAGCTTTGTTTTATTCGGCACTTGCAAGCTTAAATTAAGGTGAGTTTTGACTTTGGTTTTTGATAATTTTTACGTTTTGTAATGTCGTTTTTCAGTATACTACAAAACCCATGTCTTAATTTTGAGAATTAATGATGTTTTTGAAATGAGACTTTGATGAACTCATGTGATTTTTATGTTTAATAGTGAAAAAATGAAAGATATGTGTTTGATTATCATAGTTTGTATTTGAAGTTTTCTTTGAATTTGAGTATTTTGGATTAAATTGAGAAAATGATTATTTGAGGACTAAATTGTGAAATAAATGAAATCTATGGATTAATATGACCATAGTGAATATTCGCCAAACATGGGTACAAGTTAATTTGATGTATTTTGTGATTTTGTAAATTAGGGACTAAATTGTCCAAATGTGAAAATGTAAGGGCTAATTTGCAAATTGCCCTAAATATGTGTATTTTGATTGAATTGAATAAGTTGATAAATAAAAGGGTTAAATTTGAATATGTATAGATCAAGAACAGAAGAAATCGGACTTAGATCGTGGAAAGCTTAAAGTAAATGTAAGTAGCCGTATCCATTTGAAGAAAATCGAATCCGAGGTAAGTCATTATACAAATAAATGAGTTTGAATTGAATTATATATGTTCATATGACTATTGATAATGATGAATGCACATGAGATGATATACACATGAATTCCGAGATAGGATCGGTATGGTGTCAATATCCCATAAGTTCCGTTTGAACCTAGGAATAAATAGGATTAACTATATCATGGCATAGGTGTCTGTTGTGTAATCCGAGTAAGACCCTGTCTGGGACAGTGGCATCGATATTTTTTTTTCAAGTAAGACCCTATCCGGGACATTGGCATCGTATTAATTCGAGTAAGACCCTATCTGGGACAGTGGCATCGATATCTGTTTACGTGTAAGACCATGTCCGGGACATTGGCATCGTATTAATTCGAGTAAGACCCTGTCTGGGACAGTGGCATCGATATCTGTTTACGTGTAAGACCATGTCTGGGACATTGGCATCGTATTAATTCGAGTAAGACCCTGTCTGAGACAGTGGCATCGATATCTGTTTACGTGTAAGACCATGTCCGGGACATTGGCATCGTATTAATTCGTGTAAGACCCTGTTTGGGACAAAGGCATCGATATCCAATTACATTTAAGACCACGTCTGGGACGTTGGCATTGTATAACTATTCTGGGCACTCTGCGTATTCTATTAGATTCCGAACGGTTCAATGGTCAAGTTCAAGAAATGAATGATTATGTGAATTGTACATATGTTTCAGGTATGTTTGATAAGTACACTTTGTGTGTATAAGAAGGTAAGTATTTTCTTAAACTTACCTAGATGAATTATGCATTTGAATGTGAGAATGTAAGTGTGTTATATGAATAGAAAAGCTATGAGCTAATAAAGTATATAGTGATATGCAAGATTGAAAGATGTATGGCCTAAGTATATGTACTAAGAAGAATTATGATTGTGCAACTGAGCCATTAGAGAACTTAGATTGATTATATGTTTTGAATGCTTATATGCTAAGTTTATTTGTATATGGCTTACTAAGTTTTGAAAGCTTACTCTATGTGTGTTTTCTCTATTTTATAGATCGTCAAAGCTACTGAAGGCTCGGGGACCGTCGAGGATCGTCATCACACTTTGCAAACTCATTTTGGTATCTTTTGGAAATGTATATAGCTAGATATGGCATGTATAGGCTTGATATTTGGTTAAGAATGAGATGTGAAATTAGCCATGTGATTTGGCTAGTTAAGTGTTTGTAATATGCATTAATGAATATGATAAATGGTGCATGATTTGGTATGGTTTGATAGCATATGAAATGGTTAAGTTTATGGTAAGTGTGTTGATCGCTGTGAAGTCAGAGTTTTAAAATTTATAAAGATAATGATCAAACCTGGAAACTAACTATGACAATGATTGAGGCAAGCGCACCTATCGAATAGTAGTATAGCTTAGGCAAGACCGGATTGTCGAACCCAAAGGAACTAAAAGTACTAATACTAACTTTCTTTTTATTATTTAGCCTAAGAATTAAGCGAATGGTTGTTTAATCTAAATTAATTAACTACTAAAACTAAAAACTCTAAGACAAAGAAGAATGAATTTGGGGAAATAACTTGAGGAAAAACCAATTAATTAAGACGACACCCAAGGAAGAATCCACCTAGACTTCACTTGTTATCTAACTCTGAACCAGACGATGTATTCATTTGACTTGATCCGTAGGATTCCCTAATTTATATTAAACCCTCTCTTGAGGCGAATAACATCTAACCCTAGGTTGATTAATTGAAATCTCTTTCTAATTAAAACCCCTAGAATTGCGTTAACTCGATCTATGGACTCCCATATTAGGTTTCACCCTAATCCGGCAACGCCTCGTCACCCTATCTCTAGGCGCGCGATTAACTCCGCTTAACTATGCTAGATCTACTCTTAGGCAGGGAATTTTGCTCCTCCACCTAAGCACATCAAACTTGAATTAATATCCGCGAAATATCAACACAAGAATTAAGAACACATAATGAAGAACAAATCAAATATTTATCATATAGTTCAGCAAACGATAACAAGATTCATCTAAGTTTCATCCCCTCGGGTATCGAGGGTTTAGTTCATAACAATAAAAGAAAACATCTCGGAAGAAAAGATAAAACAAAACATAAGAAATCCCTAAAACCCCCTGAAGGAATTGAAGAGGAGATCCTCCGTCTTGAGTATAATTCCGGCTTCTTGAGATGGATCAACTGGCTATCCCCGAGCGAATTCCCACAAATCTGCCTTCTCTGGCCTAGCAAGACGCCCCTAAACGATAGCTTTGGGCTCCGGCTTCTGCCGAACTCCCCAAATAAGTTGCCCCCTGGGGTGTTTATATAGGCTTTGAGATGCCTTACTTGGCCTCCAAGTATCCAAATCTGAGTGGAGTTCCTACTTGGGTGTTTAAATAGACTTTGGATTGTGTTTCTTTGCCTCCAAGTATCCAAATCCGAGCAAAACTTCTCTTGGTCGCGGCAGGGACACGGCCATGACACACGCCCGTGTGAATCATGGCCAAGCCGTGTGGACTCCATTAATGAGGCACGGCCGTGTGGTATTGGGCCCAGGCCGTGTTGATTTCGTGATCTGGCCCATTTGGCCCGTTTTAAGCCCGTTTCTTGTTCTTTTCATCCTCCGGTGCTTCCCTGAGTATATAACATGAAAAGAAAGGATTACGAGCACCTTTTTACATAAAATAAGGGATAATTCATTCAAAAGCATACTAAATGTGGGCTTAAAATATGTTACTTTTACGGTTTATCAAATACCCCCACACTTAAGCTTTTGCTTGTCCTCAAGCAAAATTCTCAACTTAGAATTAAAACGAACTTTCCATAATTCATAATAGTCATTAATAATGTTTCATCATAATTCAAGGATAATTTATACATGGATAATTTAACTCAAAGAGTCCTAAAGATTCAAACAATCTAAGTCATACATTTGTAGCACAAAACATAGGTGTTTCCCCTCATCTAAATAATTACCTCTGATTCAAAATCTACAAGGGTTGACGTCCTCACTAAAGATTCACTCAAATCACTCGAAGTGTTTAAGGTTCAGAATTAAGCACTCAAATGTCAAACATGAAAAGTTAATCCCATAGGCTTGCATGAAAATCAAATCTCCACCACTATAATATGAGATGATACACAAATCAAAAGGTCTTTAACAGGGTTGTAACGGGGCTTGGGTTAAAGGTGTTGATAAAGGCTGAATTAGAGGGTTAGAATCTAGATTGACTTGACAAATTACCTAACTAGAAAAATGAACTAATCCTTAATAAACACATAAACTTGTAATACTAATAATACGAGCTTTTTCTTCAAGATGTGGAATTTAAATATGTAAGCTCACTTAATTATAAGACTAATAATGAATATACTTCGTCATTTTTTTTAAGAACAAATCATTAAATATTTACAATAATAAGAAAGTACTTTAACAACTGAAATATAGAACATAGTTAGGTAATCAGCGCCAAAATCAAATCTCGACGACAAAAGGGTAGTCAAGAAGAATGGTGATAACAAATACAAAGGGTTTTGGGTTAATATTAGTGGGTGAGTCAATAAAAAGGGTTGTTAGGATCAAAGGGGTTCACTAGGGGTTAATTATGAAGGTAGGCTTTTAGTGGAGTAAGTGGGTTAAATCCTAGGTGCCTTTATCATTTCTGTATATCAAAAGTACGGGGATTAAGAATTCAAAGGTAAAAAGGATGACGATCCGGCCCAGCTAGAACTGAATACTGGTTGGAAAATAATTAGCGAGTTTTCGATGAAATGATGTGCTCACCCGAGGATAGTTAGAGATGTGCCATATCACTACTGAGACAAGAAGCTTACAAGTGGTGAACTACTTTGATATCAGTCGTTCCAAAAGGCCGAGTGAATTGAGATTTCTTTCTATATGAATTCAGAAAGAAATATATCAGGTGACGGTACCTTAAAAAGAGAAAAGGGAGAATTTTTAGAATTGAAGGAAGGGAGCATGTATGTGGCAAAGTATGAACGGGAATTCATCCGACTTACTAAGTACGCCCGATAGATTATGCCGACAGAAGATGAAATGTGCACCTATTTTGAGTGGGGTCTGAACAAAGATATCCGAATGTTAGTGGGAGCACTTGAATTGAAAAAGTTTGTGGTTTTATTTGAAAGAGCACAAAAGATGGAAGACATGTGCAACAAAAAGAAACTAGCCAAATCGAAGCTCCAAGATTCCGATAAACTGAGTATGACCAGATTGTTTTGAGCTCCTCTATCGAAAAAGTCAAAAGATGTTCATAGTCGTTTTACATTTCTGTCAACGTTTTCGAGGGGCCGAGAACATTTAAATTATTTGACAGCCTTGAGCATGAGAAAAACATAACTCTAATTAACACTATCAATTGCGCAGACCATTTAAATTACATAGCTAGTTCCTATGACATCATCCAATTGCACACCCAATCAAACCATGCCGATTTGTTCTTCAATAAAATAAAATGATAATTACGGATCAAGTTATATTTAACAACCGTGTATTGTTCAAAGCATCGAACAATGAGTCTTTCTTGAAATGAAGCCAAAAGCGATACTAAGAGACGATCTTTATCTTTCTCGTAATTTAGAGAAAAAAGTGAATATCAAGGCAAACATGAGATGAAGTGCGGTTTCAAATCTCACAGTTCCAACACCAATTTTTTGTTAGCCTTAGGCTAGACTGAAATTTAACTAGACTTGTTAAAATAATAAGCAACCAAAAAAACAAAAGAAATTTTTTTAATTAAAACGGGAAATAAGGAATAAAGGTGGAGACGTTGAAATTCGCAGTAATGGGACTTACATTTATATATTGAGAGTTGGTACTTGTATATATAGTAGAAGATAGATAAACAATGAAGCACCGAATTTAGTAGAATCCATATCCAAAATTCATTGAAAAATGTAAAGGGCTCGGAAACAGAACATGTTTTTCTCTTGTTGAGATGATGATGATAGCAAGGCCATGGTTAACTTGGTAAGGGAGATTGAAACCGTGACTTGTTCCATGTTTGAGAAGTTGTTGTCCCTTATCTCAGGGCCAAAAGAACAATGAAAGAAGACCAGCTGGTTGTTAGTTTCCAGAATCTAATAGTAAACAGGAAGAGACATTAATGAATTTGAAAATGTTGATGCTGGTTGTGGGTCAGGCGATGAACACATCATGTTGAGATGCAAAACCAGCTAAAGGACTCGTATTGGCTAAAAAACCAGTAGTAATAATAATAAAGAAATAATTTCATTCCCACACATGTGTTGCTGCATAAAAAAAATAAATTGTTAGAAGCAAGCGGATCTTGCCTCCTTGCAGAACCTAATCAACAAGACAGCTATAACAATAAGACTAGACAAGTTAAAAGCAAATGATTCATTAATACAAGGCATTGAATGTAGTACCACCGTGCGCATTATTATATAATATTTGTAGATATGGATATTATGGCATGAAAACTAGTAGTGTTTGTGGCTACCGAAGGGTGATGAGTTGTTGTGATTTGTGAGAGGAGACACAGCAGAAACATTTTGGCGATAGTTGTGGGGATCGAGATCGAGTTAGTTCATGTTGCTTGCTTCCAATTGATATTTAAAATGATTGAGATTCCTCGTGTCTGCCCTCAACCTGTAATATAAATGTTGAGCAGATGGTAAGGGGACTACAGCAAATAGCTAAGCAGAGTTGAAAACACATATCGCTTTTGCATAACAAGAAAATGGCAGCCTCTTACCATGCTCGATCAAACAGCTTGCCCTCAAGGCAACACCCCATCGTTTCACAAATCGACGAGAACTTGAACCGATTGAGGGCATCTCAATCAGCCTCTACATCATCATCGATAGGCCACAATCTAAGTGGTCTTCAGGATTTGCATGAATGTGTAGATGTATTGCTTCAATTTCCCCTCACCCAACAAGCTCTCGCCCAAGAGAAGCAAAGGGAAATGGTTGAAGAGCTTTTGGATGGATCTCTCATGCTCTTGGACGTATGTACCACTGCCAAGGATGCCTTGTTGCAGACAAAGGAATGCACACAAGAGCTTCAATCAATTTTGCGCAGAAGACGTGGAGCCGAAGGGCTTGCTAATGAGTTTAGGAAATACTTGACATCTAGGAAAGCCATGAAAAAGGCAATCTGCAAGGCCTTAAAGAACTTGAAGCATATACAGAATAAACTCAGTACTCCTGGCGAGAATGGAGCTGTGATTAGCGTCTTAAGAGATGTAGAAGCAGTTACCATCAGCGTGCTAGAATCCGTATTGTCCCTTATTTCAGGGCCAGAGGCAGAATCAAAATCGAGCCGTTGGTCGCTGGTTTCGAAGCAAATGCACAAGAAGAAAGTAATGTGCGAGGAAGAACAGAAAGCAAATGAAATTTTGAGTGCTGAAGCTGCAGTGCGTTCCTGCATCAAATCCGAAAACATGAAGCATGTCGAGAACGTGCAAAAGGAGCTTCAAAGCTCAGAGTTGAGCATCCAAGATCTTGAAGAAGGCCTTGAAACCCTCTCCAGGCGTATGATCAAAACTAGAGTTCTTGTTCTTAATATCATCAGCTGTTAAATATTGGCATCGCAGTTGTACATATATACTGTAATATTGCAGAGGTTATACAATAATAAAGAAATACAAAGATTATACAATCTTCTTTCTCAAAATTCTACCTCTTGTGAAACCATTTAGTTATATTTCCAAAATGGTTGGAGTAATTTTTTACTTCAAACATATTCAACCACGAACAAGAAAAAACTTCAAAAATACTTTTATCCAGCACATGCTAATATCCAAAACTTACACCTGAATCCCAGTAACTTAGACCTACCTTTAATTTTCCCAAGTTGAATTATACAGCCTCATCATCACAACTGGTATCTTGGAATATCTCATGAAACATTTCTATGAATATGTGAGCTGCCAGGATTCCTCTTGTCCCACTGAAGACAATGGAAGACTTGCTAAAAATTAAAAACTCCATGCCCGTCAGTTTATCACATGGAAGATGGCAATGAAAAGATGCTAATTTGATATTATGTTAATCATAAAATTTTCTTATGTTAGGGGAAAAGGAAGCAAGGATCAGAAAGTGTATCTTGTTCAACTTCAAACCCTTCTTTACTTGGTTATCAAATTGCATGAAAAATAATGGTAAGTGCTAACACACACGTGGAAATAATGAATTGGTTGTCTGTTTTTCCTTAATATATTTGAAAAATGTCACCAACTCCCGTGCATTGGCAACTAGGATGGTTTCAACGTGTGCAAAGAAACGGCAAGGATATATATATATTAAAGTGCTTGGATAGTGAGCTGGAGAGATGGTAGAGGGGAGACATTGCATGAACATTGCTGCCACCCTTTGATCGAGATCTTAATTAATCATGTCAACATTAGCAGATAGTAGAAGCATTTGAGATTCCATTTGTCTCCATGGATTGATATGCATATACATATATATATATATATATATATATAACTTGGGAGCAGATGCCTAGTATTTCAGTGAAAATTGCAAGAAACGTTGATTCAACAAATAGGCTTCTTTGCTCAGAACAAAAAAATGGCAGCCACTGATCCAACAGTTTCCCCGCTCATCTAGACAACACCCACTAGCAACAGAAGTTAATGAGCATTTGAATAGATTGAGGGCTTCTAAGGAGGCATCTACTTCATCATCATCAATAAGCCATAAACTAAATGGCTTTCAAGATTTGTATGATTGTGTTGTTAAGTTTCTTCAGTTGCCTCTGTCCCACCATGCTTTGGCCCACGAATGTGCTGATGAGTTGTTGGATGGTTCTCTTAGACTCCTCGACCTTTGCAGCACTGCTAAAGATATTGTGCTGCAAACAAAAGAAAGCGCAAGTGAACTTCAATCGGCTTTGCGTCGAAGGAAAATCGGTGAAGCTGAGATCGTAAGTGAAGTGAGGAAATACATGAGCTCCAGGAAAGTTGCCAAAAAGACTATCCACAAGGCATTGGGAAACTTGAAGGTCATACAAAGGAAAAACACAGTCTCACCTTCAGAAACTGTTAGCATGCTGAAGGAGATTGAAGCAGTGACTTGTTCTATGTTTGAGGATTTGTTATCTCTCATCTCTGGACCAAAGCCTGGAAGTTGGTTATCAGTTTCGAAACTATTGCATCAAAGAAGAATAGCGTGCGAAGATGCTAGAAGGAACGTGAATGAATTCGGAAAGGTTGATGTTGCTTTGAAATCCTTCGGAATAACCAAATCTGAGATCATAAATCTTGAGATGCAAAACCAGCTAAAAGACTTGGAGCTGTTTATTCAGGATCTTGAAGATGGACTTGAATGCCTCTTTAGGTGTATGATCAAAGCAAGAGTCTCGCTTCTTAACATCCTTACCCTGTAAAAAAGCAAACCCAATTTTGGGTTACATCATGTATAGAAATCAAATATACATACATACATACATACATATAAATGAAATACTCTTTTCCATTTCCATACGACAAAAGCTCCCTGTTATTTTTCCTCTTTCAGTAGCATTTGTTTTAACCTTCTTTTCTTCCAGAGAAAACAAAAAAGTTACATAAAACAGTAACTAGATAGTAATGAAACAAAGTTAACCTTGGGTTTTTGTATTCTACTTTCTTCTTAAATATGATGCAATTAATTTATCAAGTTTGAGGCTGGTAGGATTCCTTTTGTATCTAAATTAAACAACAATCAATCCATTCACACGGATGCATGCATTAATAGTGATAACAGCAAGCTTATATTCAAATCTATCACACGTTTCAATTGATGAAAAATGGTGAGGCCAGCTTGTTGCCAAATATCAACCATTAAACTCCACCCTTTTTTTCTATTTGTTGGCAATATGTGTAGAAATTATTAAGCTTGCATGTAGATATTGCCTCCCTCCGCCACAACAAGATAATCGTATAATAAACTCCACCCATTTTTCTGTTTGTTGCCAACATGTGCAACATGCACATATTGCGTGCAAATCCCTTGTTTTTACAAATAGTTGAATTGTAGTAGGAACAAAATGACTCTCCAAATAAATAAGGGAGGTGAGTTTATGTCAACTGAATTCAACACCTTTCGTGAAGCAAATGGAACAAACAAAGAGTTCACAACACCTTATATATCTGAGCAAAATCACGTAACAAAATGCTAGAACTGCACTGTTGTTGAAATCTGCAGAAGCATGGTGAAGCAGTTGCCGCAACAACGGAATATGCAACTGAAATTATGCTCCACTTGGTCTTCTAGTCTATAGAGACTAGATCTCTTCAAAAATGGTAAGTACAATGACTAAATGGTAAAATTCTCATTTCTACGGTAAAAGGGCAACGATGTAATTTTCACCCCCAATGAATTCATATTAAAGGTTGAATGTGAGTTATGAGATTTGAGTGGCTAAATAATTACTTGTTCTGAAGAAATTGATCTAAAGGGTAAAACGGAAATTTTTCCAAAAGGGCATTTTGGTCATTTCTCAAGAATATACACAATCCCTCCAAAAAGAAAATATTCACAACATATACAAGTGGAAACCCAAATACCAAAACCTAAGTAACTCGACTCTCAAAACTAGTTCCAAGTGGAGTCGCCTAGTTGCATAACGTGTTAGTTGAGAACCTAGCAAGCTAGACACGAAAACTTAAAAACGTAGTGTTGTCACTAACCAATCCGAGCTAGTTTGGTTAACCACATATTGCCTAAAGTTTGAAGACTAAACTTAATATGAATATAAGGAAGAAAAAACTTAAATACTACCCCGATCTCATTACCAAAATCTAGGTTTGGGAGTATGATTATGTGCGTAGAATGTTTGAGAATCCCTACAACGCCTATTCAAAGATAATCCTATGAAGTTTGGTGTTTAGGGTTTTAAATCAAAATTCTAAACATGAATTTCAATATACGACCTACCTTCAAAAACTAAAAGAGAGCTAAAACTAAAATCCAATAATTAACATAGGATATTAAAAGAAAATTTAATTCTAAAATTAATACCAAAAATTGAAAATCAATAAATTTAACTTAAATGTATAAAATTAAATTTAACTTGAAATACTGAGATTGACGATTAACACTAAGAATTTTAAAGTTTTTAAAATCTAATATTTAAAATCTAAAACAACAATGTTAGCATTAGTTTTTCAAAAATTTTGATATAAAAAAAAGTATATTAAAAATTCTCTACTTAAATCTGCAAAAATTGTTTATAAGTCCTTAAAATTATTTTCAAAGTGTTGGACAAAATAAATTGTTAAAAAGCCTTAAATTAACTTATTTTTAACAAGTTTTTAAAGTCTGAAGGACTTTTACCGATATTTAGGTGGACAAGTATCAGTAGAACTCAAGATGAAGAGACCTTGAAAAAGCTACGAGTGCCGATAGAATCGGGAGTTCTACCGATAAACCCGGACTTCTATCTATAGAACGCACTCCAGTAAGCAAGGCAGTCTTGGCCTGAGACTTCTATCGATACCCTGGTCCCTTCTACCGATACAACCAAAATCACGTAGCAAAACACAAGAACTGCACTGTTGTTGAAATGTGCAGAAGCATGGTGAAACAGTTGTTGCAACAGTAGAATATGCAACTGAAATTATGCACCACTTGGTCTTCTAGTCTATAGAGACTAGATCTCTTCAAAAATGGTAAGTACAGTGACTAAATGGTAAAATTCTCATTTCTACCGTAAATGTTCAAGACCTAAATTGCGAAATCAATAAACCAAAAAAAATATAAAACTTAGTCTAAAGTTAAATTTAATTTTGCTAAATACCTAAAATTCTAATTAAAACCTAAAAACTAAATAAATATAAAGGGGCATAAATTTTATCAAATTTAAGTAAGATCTAAACACCTAAACAACTCAAATCTAAAAAAGAACTTAACTTCTAGATGTAAATTCATACACAACTAATTATCACAATATACCAATTTCATCAACATTCCATGTAGAACATGTACATTCAACCATCCCGGATGACCCAACAATGATGACTTTTACTATTTGCATATTCTACCATCCCGAGTGGCCCAACAATGATGGCTTTGAATATTTACATATTCTATCATCTTGAGTGGCCTAACAATGATGGTTTTGAATCATTATATCATGTTAAAGTAGCAACACCAACATTGTTTATGTTGCTTATGTTTGGTCTATTGGTCTGATTAATTATTTTCTGCTGATTTGTTAATTGATTCTTTAGTCAATGTTTAATTTAATCAGTTGTTCTTGTTTTCTAGCATGGTGGGTTGTCATGGGATGTGTCCCTAGTTTTAAGGGTTGTGGTGTGTAAAGGGGTGTAAGCCTATATAAGGCACTGATTGATTTGTAAATTATCTATCGCTTTAGTTCAGCTTCCCTTGTTTTTATTGTTTTCCTCTATTATCTGTTGTGTGTTCCTCATTTTGGTATCTGAGCCAGGTTTTTATATTGTTTGTTGTGTCTCCTCTTGGCAAAATCAGTGGCCTTCATGCCATCGGTGGAGTTAAGAAACTCAATAATCAGAGCTACAACACTTGGTATACATGTATAACGTCGTACTTGCAAGGCCAAGTGTAACAGTCCGATTTTGACCCTAATCGGAATAGTGGTTTTGAGACCACGAATTTGAGTTCGAAAAATAGTTTAAAATTATTTTCAGTGTTTATTATGTGTGAATTTGCTTGTGTGAAATTTTCGTGTTTTAATTTCATCGTTTGAGTGTCCGATTAAATAAAAGGGCTTAATCGCGTAAAATGAAAATTTGCTTATGACTTACTAAGCTTAAATAGCTTACTCTTTGTGTGTGTTTTTTTACCTCTGTTTTATAGATTTTGAAGTCACGTTACGAGCTCGGGGATCGTCAGCAAAGCCTATCACACTATAGACTATTTCTTTCGGTATTTTACTAAGTTGAACTCGGGCTTATGGCATGTATAGCCTAGATGGAATGTTTGATTTTGGGACATGTGTATATATATATAAAGCCATGCGAAAATGGCTTGATGACTTTGTTTAGGTTCGGTTATATGAGTTCTTGTTTAAATGTTTAATGTGTTTGGTTTTATCATTTTGACCATGGCTTAATTGTATGCGGTGTATGGTTGTTATATTAGTTAATATTATGGTAAATGTTTTGATATATATAAAATGTGTGGTAGGTTTGGATTTGGTTTTTAAATGAGTTTGGTTAGGTCTTATAAAATGAGCTATGTATATAAAGGTTAGAAGCTATTTATATGTCCGAATGTGTATAGGTTATATTGATTAGGTTTGTATTGGTATGTTTGCATTGGTGAAACGGTTTAGAAATGGTGGAATATGTGTATAAGAATATTCGGCTAAAGTATTAGACTCATATAAATGGGTATGTGATATGGTTTATGTTATGTATTGAAGTTATCTTAGATGATCGAATATATAGTTAGTGATTGGTTATGTGTGTATGTATTTAAAGAATGTGAATTGGGTGTACTTTTAGTGTAATTTGTGCACAAATGGTTCAAATTAATATGGTTATTTACGCATGAACTTGTGTCAAGAGAAGAAATATATTGGGTCATTGAAATGATACTTGTTTAAATGAGTATATGTGAATGTATGACTAGTATGCCGTGTGGTTAATTAATGGAATAAGTTAATATTGATTCGGTAATTATGCGTAGATATAATTTAGACATTTGAAAATATGCATATGATATTATAGTAAATAAAGCATGTTTGGTTATGTTTTATATTACCAATGCCGTATAAATGATTAAATGAAAATTTTAATAGTAAAGTTTGGTTTGTTTGAAGTTTAAATTTGTATATGTGCAAGAGTTATTATATATTTATAATATTAATTTTGATATATGACTAATGGAATAGTTGTTTTGTTATACGTTCTTTATATGATATGTTTAGATAGATGCTGGGTTATGTTTTAACTATGCAAAGTTTTGAATGTTATGATTTTTTTTTTAAATTCGATATTTGATTAAGTTACGAGCCTTGATGTGATTGAATTTTGAGTTGTGAAATGTAATGAATATCTGTATGAACTGTGACATGACCGGTAATGCCTCGTAACCCCAATCCGGCGACGGATACGGGTTAAGGGTGTTACACCAAGACCCGCGAGAGATGGTGAATGAAAGCGAAAGCATACAACTGGTGGCAGAGCCTATAACAATCTGTTTTTCAATGGTGTAAGAAACGGTGGTTTCGGAACCCCATTTTCGATATTCGAGTCTTCAATATTATTATTTAACATTTATGAGGTTAGTATAAAATTTAATTAAAGTTTGATCCCTTAATTTGTCAATTGGATAGTTAATTTTGGTACAAGAACTAAATTGTAAAAATGGTAAAATTTTATCACTATGAATTTTTAATTAATTGAAGACCACTTTGAACGGTGGTGATGGACAACTATCATCCACCTAATTGGCTAATTAAGGTTAACATTACTTAATTATTAATTAATTAAGTTAATTATAATTAATTAAAGTTTAATCTTAGTATAAAAGATACAATACAAAAATAAAAAATAAAAAAACAGTCACTTTAAGTCTGCTTATTGTAATTTTTATATTTCTAAGGTCCCCGAAGCTTGATTTAGCTAACTTGTGTACCAATTTGTAAAACCTTTAAAGTTTTCAAAATTTTGCATTTTTTATTTCTTGAAGTTTTTGGTGATAAATTGTTTGATTTTAAGCTTAGAAGTGAAAAATGACAAGTTTGTAAAGTTTAATTGCTAGTTTTTGAAAATAAGGACTAAAATGCATTAATTTGCAAAATGGTATAATATTTCTAAAATTTTGTATAATATAGGGTTATAAAAGGATGAAACTGAGACCGGTTTCAAAATCAAAGCTCAAATTTGAAAGTTATGGCAACTTCAATTTTAGGGACTAAATTGAATCAAAATCAAAACTTTAGGAAATATTTGAAAAGTGAAATTGAAGTGACTTATTTTTATAATAAGATGAAATAAGGTATTCGGAATTGATAAATTGAAATGGATTATCGTATAGATCGGGAATTGAATCAATCAAAGGATAATCGAGGAAAACGCAAAATTACAGATTAGTCCTCGACATCTTATTTGTTGTTGTTTCTGCCAAGTAAGTTCATATGGGACTTACTTTATTAACTCATGATTTTTTTTTGTTTTTCTTTCTAGTTTGAGTTGTTATGAATATAATGTCTTTTGGCATCTAATGGACTAAATCATAAAATATGATATATATGACAAATACGAATAGGTACATGGTATGGAATGGATGTGAAATGTTATATGATTAGATGATATGTATATGACGATGTTACAGGGATTGGAATGATAAAAAAATGGTAACGGTGCCCGTGTGAACTTAGTAATCAATTAGGATACAAATAACATACCATAAAGGTCTCAAAAAGGAAAACAGGTGTTTGATCAATGATTAATATGATGATTTGAGATCCATCATCTATTGCGGATTCTCTGAAGCTTGTGAGAGCAACTTAAGTTTGAAGCTTGTGTGAGCAAATCAGTCTCATGTATCCGATTTAAATTTATTATAATTCTCTAGACGAAAATAGAAATGAAAACGTTATTAAATGGTAATGAAATGATTGAAAAGAATTCTTATGAATGGAATTATACATGTTTGCAATTTGATTATTGATAAGTGCTAAAAGTAACATGTTTTAACCTCATTATTAATGCGTTTTTGGGTGATTATTCGATGTTACACAGCCTTGTGTCCCCTAATGTTGATATTAGAACCAAGACAGTATGCTCCACACGGTCTCACACACGGGCGTTTGACTGGCCGTGTGGTACAAGTCAGTATACCCCTTAATTGGCACACAGCCTAGCACACGGGCGTGTGACTTGGCCGTGTTGCATAAGTCAGTATACCCTACGCTTTTTGGCATGGCCTAGCACACGAGCATGTGTGGCCACTTCGAAGGGCACACGGGCTAGACACACGGGCGTGTGGGTGGCCGTGTGACCCAAGTCAGTATGTACCCCCTGTTTTCACACGGCTAGAGACACAGGCGTGTCTGGTGGCCGTGTTAGACACACGGCCTGGTTACACGGGCGTGTGTCCTCTGTATTGAGAAAAATTTTCAAAGTTTCGTAGAAGTTTTATAAGTTATCGGTTTAGTCCCGAACCGCTCCTAAAGCATGTTTAAGGCCTCGTAGGCTATTGTAAGGGACAAATTGAATGATGATTGTATGAAATGGTTGAATGTATGAGAAAAGTATTGTTATATATGTTAAAAGTCCAGTAATGCTCCGTAATCCTATTCCGGCTTTGAATAAGGGTGAGGGTGTTACAAAATAAATAAATGAAGGATAAACTTGGATATAATTTGCGAATATAGACAACCAGAAAAGAACTGACACTATATAACAACGCGACCCGTTTTCTATATTGTTGTTAACACTCAAAAGTTTTGGTGGATAAGGTTGATCGCCACACTTTGGGATGGAGAACAAAGTGATAAGATCGGGTTGGTGAATGCCACAAGAAAGGAATTTCTTGATAAGTTTGATAAGTTCTTAAAGAACAAAGAGCTTTACTTAAATGAATTTTTATCATACAACGTCTAACCATTACAAAGTTTAAACTAAACTATTTATAGGCAAACAAAGGTAACACGAATGACCACAAATCAACCATTAATATTGTTCTAGAATATTCTTAAAGTTATTGAATTGGTTCTCTTCACCGAACATCTAAGTGAGTTTCATAAATTCGTTCATTCATCCTTAGCTAAGAATAAAGATGTTCAAGCTTCCATTTATGCACTTGAAATAATGTTGGTGGCTGCTCATTAATGTATGCACCGATTTTATGCATGCTTAAAGGCTAAGAAAGCTCTAGTAGTCACATTCAGCTCCTATGGTGGACGGTGGCCTTTAATTGTTTATGGGAAGTTTAAAAAGTCAGCTTCTAGAAGGTTTCTCCATGGCTTCATTCAGCTCCCAACTTAATGATGCATTAACTCAATTTTGGTGTTGACCGAATGGTCACTTTCAATGCCCATATGAACGACCAACTTTACAAGTGAACAAAATTGATGCTCTTGCAAACCGAACAACCTCATGGTGTGAAAACACTTGATTCCTTTTGGCAAAAATGAGCAGCCCTTTGAAGCTCTAAATAGGCTGGCCATTGGACTCCCCTAGGACAATTATAACATGCATTAGGACACCATAAATGCAACAATAAAGCTGTAGTATATTTGGACATAATTTAACACACTTTGAAGACACATTAAACACGCTTAAGACATCTAATAAACATGCAATAAAAAGGCATAACATTAAAAGACGTATTTAAGACTCGCCACTCTAAGACACATTAAAACCATGTAATAACAATGACACAATTATAACACTTATTAAAGACAAAATAATAAATAAACTTAATTTCCAAAAAAGCTATAGAATTAAATTACTAAATTAAAATGAATCATTGGCTTCCAACGTCCACATGCAAAATTTTGCAAGAAATTAAACAATCTCATCTTGCATTTAGGCCCTTCGATCTTGGCCTAATCTCGGGTTCTTTTAATCGAATCACATGTAACAGCCCGACTTTCAGTGGTGTCGGAAAATAGTGATCCGGGATCACTAAATCTGACAAGTGAGTTCAAAAATTTAATAAATTAATGTATTAGTCAAGTGTGATTTTAGAAGTATTTTTGAATTAGTGAATTTTGTGATTTAAAAGAATTTATTAGGTAAATTGGGTCGAAAACGCGGTATCGAGACCTCGACTTTGTAAACAGAGCCATAAATATTTTTAAAAATATTTATGGAGTGTCATTGAGTTAGTATTAAAGTTTCGTTAGAAAATTTTAACGTTTTGATAGTTAATTAATTAAAAAGGACTAAATTGTAAATTGTGTAAAAACTTGTTAGAGTGATTAAATAGCTTAAGTGCCTAAGAAGGAAGGATTTAAAAGGCAATTAGACCCAAAATATATGGTCTAGACGGTATGGGCAAAGAAAATAAGCAAGGAAACAATGTGAACAAGGGGCAAAATTGGAAAACAAGTAAACTTAATAGTTAAAATTGAATTTTCATGAGAAATCTAGATATTTTCTTCATTTTCCTTCAGAAAAAAACCATGGGAGGTCTCCAAGAAGCTGGTTTCTCATATTTTTGGCACCATGTGAGTTTATTTCTTGCTCTTTTCTTGTAATTTTTGTGTTTTTAAGACTTTTGCAATTAGGTCCAACTATCCAATTCATTAGTTTTTGATTTTATGGGTAATCTTGGAAGTTACCATTGATGAGTGCTGGATGTTTATAATGAATTAACATGGAATTGAAGTTTTAATTTTGTTATATGATGATTTTATCAAGTAATTTCAATTGAAATTGATTTTAGGACCTAATTGTGAAAAAGTTAAGAATTAGGGTTTGGTATTAAAATTCTGAATATTAATGGCTGTATGGTAGCCTGAAATAATTAGGTAAATTGTCAATTGAGAAAAATTAGCTCAATTGATGGGTTAATTGCACAGGGAATAAATTGTAAAAACTATAAAATTTAGGGTAAAAGTGTAATTTTGAAAATTGAAGGGTATAAATTGTAAAGTGAATTAGAAATGGAATAGGTGCTAATGAATTTTAAAACCTTTATAATTTGGTTCTATTTCATGCTCGGGTCAATAAAAGAGCTTTCGTAAGCTCGATTAAGACTCGGATTTAATTGTATATTATATTATGAATGTGTTTAAGACATGAATGTTTGTTTAAAATGAGATAATTACAGTATGTTTGACGGTAGTTGCTCTGACAACAGTTTTAGCATCTTGTAACTCGGACCCAACGATCAGGTCGATTAAGGGGTGTGAAATTTAGTGGTATCAGAGCTACGATTTAGTCAATTCTAGGACTGAATCATAGCGCGTACAAGTCTAGAAATATATGACACAATAACCTGTGATAGTGTGATGCCTTCAGATCCGATTTGACTCTATTTTCCTTATAGATAATCATGCCGACTGAATTAAATCATGTCGTATATGACGAAGTAGATAGCAACGTTCCCTCTTTTGATTAGGGAGCAGCATATAGTATGCTCGTTACGCAAGGGCCTGAAAGTGAGGTGCGAGATGCCTTCTTCCAAATGATGAATTAATGGTGTAAACAATTCATGGGAGCTACTCCCTTGGCTCCGCAACCTCTACCCCCAATCGTGCCTCCTACAACACCCTATTGTCCTTAAAATACAGTAAGTGTTCATCGGCCTCCGGTTGATATGATTTGAAAGTGCGGGGATTAAGAATTCAAAGGTAAAAAGGATGACGATCCGGCCCAGCTAGAACTGAATACTGGTTGGAAAATAATTAGCGAGTTTTCGATGAAATGATGTGCTCACCCGAGGATAGTTAGAGATGTGCCATATCACTACTGAGACAAGAAGCTTACAAGTGGTGAACTATTTTGATATCAGTCGTTCCGAAAGGCCGAGTGAATTGAGATTTCTTTCTATATGAATTTAGAAAGAAATATATCAGGTGACGGTACCTTAAAAAGAGAAAAGGGAGAATTTTTAGAATTGAAGGAAGGGAGCATGTATGTGGCAAAGTATGAACGGGAATTCATCTGACTTACTAAGTACGCCCGATAGATTATGCCGACAGAAGATGAAATGTGCAGCTGTTTTTAGTGGGGTCTGAACAAAGATATCCGAATGTTAGTGGGAGCACTTGAATTGAAAAAGTTTGTGGTTTTATTTGAAAGAGCACAAAAGATGGAAGACATGTGCAACAAAAAGAAACTAGCCAAATCGAAGCTCCAAGATTCCGATAAACGGAGTATGACCAGATTGTTTTGAGCTCCTCCATCGAAAAAGTCAAAAGATGTTCATAGTTGTTTTACATTTCCGTCAACGTTTTCGAGGGGCCGAGAACATTTAAATTATTTGACAGCCTTGAGCATGAGAAAAACATAACTCTAATTAACACTATCAATTGCGCAGACCATTTAAATTACATAGCTAGTTCCTATGACATCATACAATTGCACACCCAATCAAACCATGCCGATTTGTTCTTCAATAAAATAAAATGATAATTGCGGATCAAGTTATATTTAACGACCGTGTATTGTTCAAAGCATCGAACAATGAGTCTTTCTTGAAATGAAGCCAAAAGTGATACTAAGAGACGATCTTTATCTTTCTCGTAATTTAGAGAAAAAAGTGAATATCAAGGCAAACATGAGATGAAGTGAGGTTTCAAATCTCACAGTTCCAACACCAATTTTTTGTTAGCCTTAGGCTAGACTGAAATTTAACTAGACTTGTTAAAATAATAAGCAACCAAAAAAACAAAAGAAATTTTTTTAATTAAAACGGGAAAAACGGAATAAAGGTGGAGACGTTTGAAATTCGCAGTAATGGGACTTACATTTATATATTGAGAGTTGGTACTTGTATATATAGTAGAAGATAGATAAACAATGAAGCACCAAATTTAGTAGAATCCATATCCAAAATTCATTGAAAAATGTAAAGGGCTCGGAAACAGAACATGTTTTTCTCTTGTTGAGATGATGATGATAGCAAGGCCATGGTTAACTTGGTAAGGGAGATTGAAACCGTGACTTGTTCCATGTTTGAGAAGTTGTTGTCCCTTATCTCAGGGCCAAAAGAACAATGAAAGAAGACCAGCTGGTTGTTAGTTTCCAGAATCGAATAGTAAACAGGAAGAGACATTAATGAATTTGAAAATGTTGATGCTGGTTGTGGGTCAGGCGATGAACACATCATGTTGAGATGCAAAACCAGCTAAAGGACTCGTATTGGCTAAAAAACCAGTAGTAATAATAATAAAGAAATAATTTCATTCCCACACATGTGTTGCTGCATAAAAAAAATAAATTGTTAGAAGCAAGCGGATCTTGCCTCCTTGCAGAACCTAATCAACAAGACAGCTATAACAATAAGACTAGACAAGTTAAAAGCAAATGATTCATTAATACAAGGCATTGAATGTAGTACCACCGTGCGCGTTATTATATAATATTTGTCGATATGGATATTATGGCATGAAAACTAGTAGTGTTTGTTGCTACCGAAGGGTGATGAGTTGTTGTGATTGTGGAGAGCAGACACAGCAGAAACATTTTGGCAATAGTTGTGGGGATCGAGATCGAGTTAGTTCATGTTGCTTGCTTCCAATTGATATTTAAAATGATTGAGATTCCTCGTGTCTGCCCTCAACCTGTAATATAAATGTTGAGCAGATGGTAAGGGGACTACAGCAAATAGCTAAGCAGAGTTGAAAACACATATCGCTTTTGCATAACAAGAAAATGGCAGCCTCTTACCATGCTCGATCAAACAGCTTGCCCTCAAGGCAACACCCCATCGTTTCACAAATCGACGAGAACTTGAACCGATTGAGGGCATCTCAATCAGCCTCTACATCATCATCGATAGGCCACAATCTAAGTGGTCTTCAGGATTTGCATGAAGGTGTAGATGTATTGCTTCAATTTCCCCTCACCCAACAAGCTCTCGCCCAAGAGAAGCAAAGGAAAATGGTTGAAGAGCTTTTGGATGGATCTCTCATGCTCTTGGACGTATGTACCACTGCCAAGGATGCCTTGTTGCAGACAAAGGAATGCACACAAGAGCTTCAATCAATTTTGCGCAGAAGACGTGGAGCCGAAGGGCTTGCTAATGAGTTTAGGAAATACTTGACATCTAGGAAAGCCATGAAAAAGGCAATCTGCAAGGCCTTAAAGAACTTGAAGCATATACAGAATAAACTCAGTACTCCTGGCGAGAATGGAGCTGTGATTAGCGTCTTAAGAGATGTAGAAGCAGTTACCATCAGCGTGCTAGAATCCGTATTGTCCCTTATTTCAGGGTCAGAGGCAGAATCAAAATCGAGCCGTTGGTCGCTGGTTTCGAAGCTAATGCACAAGAAGAAAGTAATGTGCGAGGAAGAACAGAAAGCAAATGAAATTTTGAGTGCTGAAGCTGCAGTGCGTTCCTGCATCAAATCCGAAAACATGAAGCATGTCGAGAACGTGCAAAAGGAGCTTCAAAGCTCAGAGTTGAGCATCCAAGATCTTGAAGAAGGCCTTGAAACCCTCTCCAGGCGTATGATCAAAACTAGAGTTCTTGTTCTTAATATCATCAGCTGTTAAATATTGGCATCGCAGTTGTACATATATACTGTAATTTTACAGAGGTTATACAATAGAAAAGAAATACAAAGATTATACAATCTTCTTTCTCAAAATTCTACCTCTTGTGAAATCATTTAGTTATATTTCCAAAATGGTTGCAGTAATTTTTTACTTCAAACATATTCAACCACGAACAAGAAAAAACTTCAAAAATACTTTTATCCAGCACATGCTAATATCCAAAACTTACACCCGAATCCCAGTAACTTAGACCTACCTTTAATTTTTCCCAAGTTGAATTATACAGCCTCATCATCACAACTGGTATCTTGGAATATCTCATGAAACATTTCTACGAATATGTGAGCTGCCAGGATTCCTCTTGTCCCACTGAAGACAATGGAAGACTTGCTAAAAATTAAAAACTCCATGTCCGTCAGTTTATCACATGGAAGATGGCAATTAAAAGATGCTAATTTGATATTATGTTAATCATAAAATTTTCTTATGTTAGGGGAAAAGGAAGCAAGGATCAGAAAGTGTATCTTGTTCAACTTCAAACCCTTCTTTACTTGGTTATCAAATTGCATGAAAAATAATGGTAAGTGCTAACACACACGTGGAAATAATGAATTGGTTGTCTGTTTTTCCTTAATATATTTGAAAAATGTCACCAACTCCCGTGCATTGGCAACTAGGATGGTTTCAACGTGTGCAAAGAAACGGCAAGGATATATATATATTAAAGTGCTTGGATAGTGAGCTGGAGAGATGGTAGAGGGGAGACATTGCATGAACATTGCTGCCACCCTTTGATCGAGATCTTAATTAATCATGTCAACATTAGCAGATAGTAGAAGCATTTGAGATTCCATTTGTCTCCATGGATTGATATGCATAAACAAAAAAAATGGCAGCCACTCGATCCAACAGTTTCCCCCGCTCATCTAGACAACACCCACTAGCAACAGAAGTTAATGAGCATTTGAATAGATTGAGGGCTTCTAAGGAGGCATCTACTTCATCATCATCAATAAGCCATAAACTAAATGGATTTCAAGATTTGTATGATTGTGTTGTTAAGTTTCTTCAGTTGCCTCTGTCCCACCATGCTTTGGCCCACGAATGTGCTGATGAGTTGTTGGATGGTTCTCTTAGACTCCTCGACCTTTGCCGCACTGCTAAAGATATTGTGCTGCAAACAAAAGAAAGCGCAAGTGAACTTCAATCGGCTTTGCGTCGAAGGAAAATCGGTGAAGCTGAGATCGTAAGTGAAGTGAGGAAATACATGAGCTCCAGGAAAGTTGCCAAAAGACTATCCACAAGGCATTGGGAAACTTGAAGGTCATACAAAGGAAAAACACAGTCTCACCTTCAGAAACTGTTAGCATGCTGAAGGAGATTGAAGCAGTGACTTGTTCTATGTTTGAGGATTTGTTATCTCTCATCTCTGGACCAAAGCCTGGAAGTTGGTTATCAGTTTCGAAACTATTGCATCAAAGAAGAATAGCGTGCGAAGATGCTAGAAGGAACGTGAATGAATTCGAAAAGGTTGATGTTGCTTTGAAATCCTTCGGAATAACCAAATCTGAGATCATAAATCTTGAGATGCAAAACCAGCTAAAAGACTTGGAGCTGTTTATTCAGGATCTTGAAGATGGACTTGAATGCCTCTTTAGGTGTATGATCAAAGCAAGAGTCTCGCTTCTTAACATCCTTACCCTGTAAAAAGCAAACCCAATTTTGGGTTACATCATGTATAGAAATCAAATATACATACATACATACATACATATAAATGAAATACTCTTTTCCATTTCCATACGACAAAAGCTCCTGTTATTTTTCCTCTTTCAGTAGCATTTGTTTTAACCTTCTTTTCTTCCAGAGAAAACAAAAAAGTTACATAAAACAGTAACTAGATAGTAATGAAACAAAGTTAACCTTGGGTTTTTGTATTCTACTTTCTTCTTAAATATGATGCAATTAATTTATCAAGTTTGAGGCTGGTAGGATTCCTTTTGTATCTAAATTAAACAACAATCAATCCATTCACACGGATGCATGCATTAATAGTGATAACAGCAAGCTTATATTCAAATCTATCACATGTTTCAATTGATGAAAAATGGTGAGGCCAGCTTGTTGCCAAATATCAACCATTAAACTCCACCCTTTTTTCTATTTGTTGGCAATATGTGTAGAAATTATTAAGCTTGCATGTAGATATTGCCTCCCTCCGCCACAACAAGATAATCGTATAATAAACTCCACCCATTTTTCTGTTTTGTTGCCAACATGTGCAACATGCACATATTGCGTGCAAATCCCTTGTTTTTACAAATAGTTGAATTGTAGTAGGAACAAAATGACTCTCCAAATAAATAAGGGAGGTGAGTTTATGTCAACTGAATTCAACACCTTTCGTGAAGCAAATGGAACAAACAAAGAGTTCACAACACCTTATATATCTGAGCAAAATCACGTAACAAAATGCTAGAAGCTGCATTTGTTGTTGAAATCTGCAGAAGCATGGTGAAGCAGTTGCCGCAACAACGGAATATGCAACTGAAATTATGCTCCACTTGGTCTTCTAGTCTATAGAGACTAGATCTCTTCAAAAATGGTAAGTACAATGACTAAATGGTAAAATTCTCATTTCTACGGTAAAAGGGCAACGATGTAATTTTCACCCCAATGAATTCATATTAAAGGTTGAATGTGAGTTATGAGATTTGAGTGGCTAAATAATTACTTGTTCTGAAGAAATTGATCTAAAGGGTAAAACGGAAATTTTTCCAAAAGGGCATTTTGGTCATTTCTCAAGAATATACACAATCCCTCCAAAAAGAAAATATTCACAACATATACAAGTGGAAACCCAAATACCAAAACCTAAGTAACTCGACTCTCAAAACTAGTTCCAAGTGGAGTCGCCTAGTTGCATAACGTGTTAGTTGAGAACCTAGCAAGCTAGACACGAAAACCTAAAAATGTAGTGTTGTCACTAACCAATCCGAGCTAGTTTGGTTAACCACATATTGCCTAAAGTTTGAAGACTAAACTTAATATGAATATAAGGAAGAAAAAAAAAACTTAAATACTACCCCCTGATCTCATTACCAAAATCTAGGTTTGGGAGTATGATTATGTGCGTAGAATGTTTGAGAATCCCTACAACGCCTATTCAAAGATAATCCTATGAAGTTTGGTGTTTAGGGTTTTTAAATCAAAATTCTAAACATGAATTTCAATATACGACCTACCTTCAAAAACTAAAAGAGAGCTAAAACTAAAATCCAATAATTAACATAGGATATTAAAAGAAAATTTAATTCTAAAATTAATACCAAAAATTGAAAATCAATAAATTTAACTTAAATGTATAAATTAAATTTAACTTGAAATACTGAGATTGACGATTAACACTAAGAATTTTAAAGTTTTTAAAATCTAATATTTAAAATCTAAAACAACAATGTTAGCATTAGTTTTTCAAAAATTTTGATATAAAAAAAAGTATATTAAAAATTCTCTACTTAAATCTGCAAAAATTGTTTATAAGTCCTTAAAATTATTTTCAAAGTGTTGGACAAAATAAATTGTTAAAAAGCCTTAAATTAACTTATTTTTAACAAGTTTTTAAAGTCTGAAGGACTTTTACCGATACTTAGGTGGACAAGTATCGGTAGAACTCAAGATGAAGAGACCTTGAAAAAGCTACAGAATTCTGCCGATAGAACTGGGAGTTCTACCGATAAACCCGGACTTCTATCTATAGAACGCACTCCAGTAAGCAAGGCAGTCTTGGCCTGAGACTTCTATCGATACCCTGGTCCCTTCTACCGGTACAACCAAAATCACGTAGCAAAACACAGGAACTGCACAGTTGTTGAAATGTGGAGAAGAATGGTGAAACAATTGTCGCAACAGTAGAATATGCAATTGAAATTATGCACCACTTGGTCTTCTAGTCTATAGAGACTAGATCTCTTCAAAAATGGTAAGTACAGTGACTAAATGGTAAAATTCTCATTTCTACCGTAAAAGTTTAAGACCTAAATTGCGAAATCAATAAACCAAAAAAAATATAAAACTTAGTCTAAAGCTAAATTTAAATTTGCTAAATACCTAAAATTCTAATTAAAACCTAAAAACTAAATAAATATAAAGGGGCATAAATTTTATCAAATTTCAGTAAGATCTAAACACCTAAATAACTCAAATCTAAAAAAGAACTTAACTTCTAGATGTAAATTTATACACAACTAATTATCACAATATACCAATTTCGTCAACATTCCATGTAGAACATGTACATTCAACCATCCCGGATGACCCAACAATGATGACTTTTACTATTTGCATATTCTACCATCCCAAGTGGCCCAACAATGATGGCTTTGAATATTTACATATTCTATCATCTTGAGTGGCCTAACAATGATGGTTTTGAATCATTATATCATGTTAAAGTAGCAACACCAACATTGTTTATGTTGCTTATGTTTGGTCTATTGGTCTGATTAATTGTTTTCTGCTGATTTATTAATTGATTCTTTAGTCAATGTTTAATTTAATCAGTTGTTCTTGTTTTCTAGCATGGTGGGTTGTCATGGGATGTGTCCCTAGTTTTAAGGGTTGTGGTGTGTAAAGGGGTGTAAGCCTATATAAGGCACACAGCTGATTGATTTTAAATTATCTATCAGTTTAGTTTAGCTTCCCTTTTTTTATTGTTTTCCTCTATTATCTGTTGTGTGTTCCTCATTTTGGTATCTGAGCCAGGTTTTTATATTGTTTGTTGTGTCTCCTCTTGGCAAAATCAGTGGCCTTCATGCCATCGGTGGAGTTAAGAAACTCAATAATCAGAGCTACAACACTTGGTATACATGTATAACGTTGTACTTGCAAGGCCAAGTGTAACAGTCCGATTTTGACCCTAATCGGAATAGTGGTTTTGTGATCACGAATTCGAGTTCGAAAAATAGTTTAAAATTATTTTCAGTGTTTATTATGTGTGAATTTGCTTGTGTGAAATTTTCGTGTTTTAATTTCGTCGTTTGAGTGTCCGATTAAATAAAAGGGCTTAATCGCGTAAAATGAAAATTTGCTTATGACTTACTAAGCTTAAATAGCTTACTCTGTGTGTGTTTTGTTTACCTCTGTTTTATAGATTTTGAAGTCACGTTACGAGCTCGGGGATCGTCAGCAAAGCCTATCACACAATCGACTATTTCTTTCTGTATTTTACTAAGTTGAACTTGGGCTTATGGCATGTATAGCCTAGATGGAATGTTTGATTTTGGGACATGTGTATATATATATAAAGCCATGCGAAAATGGCTTGATGAATTTGTTTAGGTTCGGTTATATGAGTTCTTGTTTAAATGTTTAATGTGTTTGGTTTTATCATTTTGACCATGGCTTAATTATATGCGGTGTATGGTTGTTATATTAGTTAATATTATGGTAAATGTTTTGATATATATAAAATGTGTGGTAGGTTTGGATTTGGTTTTTAAATGAGTTTGGTTAGGTCTTATAAAATGAGCTGTGTATATAAAGGTTAGAAGCTATTTATATGTCCGAATGTGTATAGGTTATATTGATTAGGTTTGTATTGGTATGTTTGCATTGGTGAAACAGTTTAGAAATGGTGGAATATGTGTATAAGAATATTTGCTAAAGTATTAGACTCATATAAATGGGTATGTGATATGGTTTATGTTATGTATTGAAGTTATCTTAGATGACCGAATATATAGTTAGTGATTGGTTATGTGTGTATGTATTTAAAGAATGTGAATTGGGTGTACTTTTAGTGTAATTTGTGCACAAATGGTTCAAATTAATATGGTCATTTACGCATGAACTTGTGTCAAGAGAAGAAATATATTGGGTCATTGAAATGATACTTGTTTAAATGAGTATATGTGAATGTATGACTAGTATGCCGTGTGGTTAATTAATGGAATAAGTTAATATTGATTCGGTAATTATGCGTAGATATAATTTAGACATTTGAAAATATGCATATGATATTATAGTAAATAAAGCATGTTTGGTTATGTTTTATATTACCAATGCCGTATAAATGATTAAATGAAAATTTTAATAGTAAAGTTTGGTTTGTTTGAAGTTTAAATTTGTATATGTGCAAGAGTTATTATATATTTATAATATTAATTTTGATATATGACTAATGGAATAGTTGTTTTGTTATACGTTCTTTATATGATATGTTTAGATAGATCTTTGGGTTATGTTTTAACTATGCAAAGTTTTGAATGTTATGATTTTTTTTTAAAATTTGATATTTGATTAAGTTACGAGCCTTGATGTGATTGAATTTTGAGTTGTGAAATGTAATGAATATCTGTATGAACTGTGACATGACCGGTAATGCCTCGTAATCCCAATCCGCGACGGATACGGGTTAAGGGTGTTACACCAAGACCCATGGAGATGGTGAATGAAAGCTAAAGCATACAACCGGTGGCAGAGCCTATAACAATCCGTTTTTCAATCTTTGTAAGAAGCGGTGGTTTCGGAACCCCATTTTCGATATTCGAGTCTTCAATATTATTATTTAACATTTATGAGGTTAGTATAAAATTTAATTAAAGTTTGATCCCTTAATTTGTCAATTGGATAGTTAATTATGGTACAAGAACTAAATTGTAAAAGTGGTAAAATTTTATCACTATGAATTTGTAATTAATTGAAGACCACTTTGAACGGTGGTGATAGACAACTATCATCCACCTAATTGGCTAATTAAGGTTAACATTAGTTAATTATTAATTAATTAAGTTAATTATAATTAATTAAAGTTTAATCTTAGTATAAAAGATACAATACAAAAATAAAAAATAAAAAAAAATGGTCACTTTAAGTCTGCTTATTGTAATTTTTATATTTCTGAGGTCCCCGAAGCTTGATTTAGCTAACTTGTGTACCAATTTGTAAAACCTTTAAAGTTTTAAAAATTTTTCATTTTTTATTTCTTGAAGTTTTTGGTGATAAATTGTTTGATTTTAAGCTTAGAAGTGAAAAATGACAAGTTTGTAAAGTTTAATTGCTAGTTTTTGAAAATAAGGACTAAAATGCATTAATTTACAAAATGGTATAATATTTCTAAAATTTTGTATAATATAGGGTTATAAAAGGATGAAACTGAGACCGGTTTCAAAATCAAAGCTCAAATTTGAAAGTTATGGCAAGTTCAATTTTAGGGACTAAATTGAATCAAAATCAAAACTTTAGGAAATATTTGAAAAGTGAAATTGAAGTGACTTATTTTTATAATAAGATGAAATAAGGTATTTGGAATTGATAAATTGAAATGGATTATCGTATAGATCGGGAATTGAATCAATCAAAGGATAATCGAGGAAAATGCAAAATTACAGATTAGTCCTCGACATCTTATTTGTTGTTGTTTCTGCCAAGTAAGTTCATATGGGACTTACTTTATTAATTCATGATTTTTTTTTTGTTTTGTTTTTTTGTTTTTCTTTCTAGTTTGAGTTGTTATTAATATAATGTCTTTTGGCATCTAATGGACTAAATCATAAAATATGAAATATATGACAAATACGAATAGGTACATGGTATGGAATGGATGTGAAATGTTATATGATTAGACGATATGTATATGACGATGTTACAAGGATTGGAATGATACAAAAATGGTAACGGTGCCCGTGTGAACTTAGTAATCAATTAGGATACGAATAACATACCATTACGGTCCCAAAAAGGAAAACATGTGTTTGATCAAGGATTAATACGATGATTTGAGATCCATCATCTATTGCGGATTCTCTGAAGCTTGTGAGAGCAACTTAAGTTTGAAGCTTGTGTGAGCAAATCAGTCTCATGTATCCGATTTAAATTTATTATAATTCTCTAGACGAAAATAGAAATGAAAACGTTATTAAATGGTAATGAAATGATTGAAAAGAATTCTTATGAATGGAATTATACATGTTTGCAATTTGATTATTGATAAGTGCTAAAAGTAACATGTTTTAACCTCATTATTAATGCGTTTTTGGGTGATTATTCGATGTTACACAGCCTTGTGTCCCCTGATGTTGATATTAGAACCAAGACAGTATGCTCCACACGGTCTCACACACGGGCGTTTGACTGGCCGTGTGGTACAAATCAGTATACCCCTTAATTGGCACACGGCCTAGCACACGGGCGTGTGACTTGGCCATGTTGCATAAGTCAGTATACCCTACAGTTTTGGCATGGCCTAGCACACGAGCATGTGTGGCCACTTCGAAGGGCACACGGGCTAGACACACGGGCGTGTGGGTGGCCGTGTGACCCAAGTCAGTATGTACCCCCTGTTTTCACACGGCTAGAGACACAGGCGTGTCTGGTGGCCGTGTTAGACACACGGCCTGGTTACACGGGCGTGTGTCCTCCGTATTGAGAAAAATTTTCAAAGTTTCGTAGAAGTTTTATAAGTTATCGGTTTAGTCCCGAACCGCTCCTAAAGCATGTTTAAGGCCTCGTAGGCTATTGTAAGGGACAAATTGAATGATGATTGTATGAAATGGTTGAATGTATGAGAAAAGTATTGTTATATATGTTAAAAGTCCAGTAATGCTCCGTAATCCTATTCCGGCTTTGAATAAGGGTGAGGGTGTTACAAAAATAAATAAATGAAGGATAAACTTGGATATAATTTGCGAATATAGACAACCAGAAAACAACTAACACTATATAACAACGCGACCCGTTTTCTATATTGTTGTTAACACTCAAAAGTTTTGGTGGATAAGGTTGATCGCCACACTTTGGGATGGAGAACAAAGTGATAGGATCGGGTTGGTGAATGCCACAAGAAAGGAATTTCTTGATAAGTTTGATAAGTTCTTAAAGAACAAAGAGCTTTACTTAAATGAATTTTTATCATACAACGTCTAACCATTACAAAGTTTAAACTAAACTATTTATAGGCAAACAAAGGTAACACGAATGACCACAAATCAACCATTAATATTGTTCTAGAATATTCTTAAAGTTATTGAATTGGTTCTCTTCACCGAACATCTAAGGGAGTTTCATAAATTTGTTCATTCATCCTTAGCTAAGAATAAAGATGCTCAAGCTTCCATCTATGCACTTGAAATAATGTTGGTGGCTGCTCATTAATGTATGCACCGATTTTATGCATGCTTAAAGGCTAAGCAAGCTCTAGTAGTCACATTCAGCTCCTATGGTGGACGGTGGCCTTTAATTGTTTATGGGTAGTTTAAAAAGTCAGCTTCTAAAAGGCTTCTCCATGGCTTCATTCATCTCCCAACTTAATGATGCATTAACTCAATTTTGGTGTTGATCGAATGGTCACTTTCAATGCCCATATGAACGACCAACTTTACAAGTGAACAAAATTGATGCTCTTGCAAACCGAACAACCTCATGGTGTGAAAATACTTGATTCATTTTGGCAAAAATGAGCAGCCCTTTGAAGCTCTAAATAGGCTGGCCATTGGACTCCTCTAGGACAATTCTAACATGCATTAGGACACCATAAATGCAACAATAAAGCTGTAGTATATTTGGACATAATTTAACACACTTTGAAGACACATTAAACATGCTTAAGACATCTAATAAACATGCAATAAAAAGGCATAACATTAAAAGACGTATTTAAGACTCGCCACTCTAAGACACATTAAAACCATGTAATAACAATGACACAATTATAACACTTATTAAAGACAAAATAAGAAATAAACTTAATTTCAAAAAAAGCTATAGAATTAAATTACTAAATTAAAATAAATCATTGGCTTCCAACGTCCACATGCAAAATTTTGCAAGAAATTAAACAATCTCATCTTGCATTTAGGCCCTTCGATCTTGGCCTAATCTCGGGTTCTTTTAATCGAATCACATGTAACAGCCCGACTTTCAGTGTTGTCGGAAAATAGTGATCCGGGATCACTAAATCCGACAAGTTAATTCAAAATTTTAATAAATTAATGTATTAGTCATGTGTGATTTTAGAAGTATTTTTTAATTAGTGAATTTTGTGATTTAAAAGAATTTATTAGGTAAATTGGGTCGAAAACGAGGTATCGAGACCTCGACTTTATAAACCGAGCCATAAATATTTTTAAAAATATTTATGGAGTGTCATTGAGTTAGTATTAAAGTTTCGTTAGAAAATTTTAACGTTTTGATAGTTAATTAATTAAAAAGGACTAAATTGTAAATTGTGTAAAAACTTGTTAGAGTGATTAAATAGCTTAAGTGTCTAAGAAGGAAGGATTTAAAAGGCAATTAGACCCAAAATATATGGTCTGGACGGTATGGGCAAAGAAAATAAGCAAGGAAACAATGTGAACAAGGGGCAAAATTGGAAAACAAGTAAACTTAATAGTTAAAATTGAATTTTCATGAGAAATGTAGATATTTTCTTCATTTTCCTTCAGCAAAAAACCATGGGAGGTCTCCAAGAAGCTGGTTTCTCATATTTTTGGCACCATGTGAGTTTATTTCTTGCTCTTTTCTTGTAATTTTTGTGTTTTTAAGACTTTTGCAATTAGGTCCAACTATCCAATTCATTAGTTTTTGATTTTATGGGTAATCTTGGAAGTTACCATTGATGAGTGCTGGATGTTTATAATGAATTAACATGGAATTGAAGTTTTAATTTTGTTATATGATGATTTTATCAAGTAATTTCAATAGAAATTGATTTTAGGACCTAATTGTGAAAAAGTTAAGAATTAGGGTTTGGTATTAAAATTCTGAATATTAATGGCTGTATGGTAGCCTAAAATAATTAGGTAAATTGTCAATTGAGAAAAATTAGCTCAATTGATGGGTTAATTGCACAGGAAATAAATTGTAAAAACTATAAAATTTAGGGTAAAAGTGTAATTTTGAAAATTGAAGGGTATAAATTGTAAAGTGAATTAGAAATGGAATAGGTGCTAATGAATTTTAAAAACTTTATAATTTGGTTCTATTTAATGCTCGGGTCAATAAAAGAGCTTTCGTAAGCTCGATTAAGACTCGGATTTAATTGTATATTATATTATGAATGTGTTTAAGACATGAATGTTTGTTTAAAATGATATAATTACAGTATGTTTGACGGTAGTTGCTCTGACAACAGTTTTAGCATCTTGTAACTCGGACCCAAACGATCAGGTCGATTAAGGGGTGTGAAATTTAGTGGTATCAGAGCTACGATTTAGCCAATTCTAGGACTGAATCATAGCGCGTACAAGTCTAGAAATATATGACACAATAACCTGTGATAGTGTGATGCCTTCAGATCCGATTTGACTCTATTTTCCTTATAGATAATCATGCCGGCTGAATTAAATCATGTCGTATCTGACGAAGTAGATAGTAACGTTCCCTCTTTTGATTAGGGAGCAGCAAATAGTATGCTCGTTGCGCAAGGGCCTGAAAGTGAGGTGTGAGATGCCTTCTTCCAAATGATGAATTAATGGTGTACACAATTCATGGGAGCTACTCCCTTGGCTCCACAACCTCTACCCCCAATCGTGCCTCCTACAACACCCTATTGTCCTTAAAATACAGTAAGTGTTCATTGGCCTCTGGTTGATATAATTTGAAAGTGCGGGGATTAAGAATTAAAAGGTAAAAAGGATGACGATCCGGCCCAGCTAGAACTGAATACTGGTTGGAAAATAATTAGCGAGTTTTCGATGAAATGATGTGCTCACCCGAGGATAGTTAGAGATGTGCCATATCACTACTGAGACAAGAAGCTTACAAGTGGTGAACTACTTTGATATCAGTCATTCCGAAAGGCCGAGTGAATTGAGATTTCTTTCTATATGAATTCAAAAAGAAATATATCAGGTGACGGTACCTTAAAAAAAGAAAAGGGAGAATTTTTAGAATTGAAGGAAGGGAGCATGTATGTGGCAAAGTATGAACGGGAATTCATCTGACTTACTAAGTACGCCCGATAGATTATGCCGACAGAAGATGAAATGTGCACCTATTTTTAGTAGGGTCTGAACAAAGATATCCGAATGTTAGTGGGAGCACTTGAATTGAAAAAGTTTGTGGTTTTATTTGAAAGAGCACAAAAGATGGAAGACATGTGCAACAAAAAGAAACTAGCCAAATTGAAGCTCCAAGATTCCGATAAACGGAGTATGACCAGATTGTTTTGAGCTCCTCCATCGAAAAAGTCAAAAGATGTTCATAGTCGTTTTACATTTTAAATCAACGTTTTCGAGGGCCGAGAACATTTAAATTATTTGACAGCCTTGAGCATGAGAAAAACATAACTCTAATTAACACTATCAATTACGCAGACCATTTAAATTACATAGCTAGTTCCTATGACATCATCCAATTGCACACCCAATCAAACCATGCCGATTTGTTCTTCAATAAAATAAAATGATAAATACGGATCAAGTTATATTTAACAACCGTGTATTGTTCAAAGCATCGAACAATGAGTCTTTCTTGAAATGAAGCCAAAAGCGATACTAAGAGACGATCTTTATCTTTCTCGTAATTTAGAGAAAAAAGTGAATATCAAGGCAAACATGAGATGAAGTGCGGTTTCAAATCTCACAGTTCCAACACCAGTTTTTTGTTAGCCTTAGGCTAGACTGAAATTTAACTAGACTTGTTAAAATAATAAGCAACCAAAAAAACAAAAGAATTTTTTTTAATTAAAACGGGAAATAAGGAATAAAGGTGGACACGTTTGAAATTCGCAGTAATGGGACTTACATTTATATATTGAGAGTTGGTACTTGTATATATAGTAGAAGATAGATAAACAATGAAGCACCAAATTTAGTAGAATCCATATCCAAAATTCATTGAAAAATGTAAAGGGCTCGGAAACAGAACATGTTTTTCTCTTGTTGAGATGATGATGATAGCAAGGCCATGGTTAACTTGGTAAGGGAGATTGAAACCGTGACTTGTTCCATGTTTGAGAAGTTGTTGTCCCTTATCTCAGGGCCAAAAGAACAATGAAAGAAGACCAGCTGGTTGTTAGTTTCCAGAATCGAATAGTAAACAGGAAGAGACATTAATGAATTTGAAAATGTTGATGCTGGTTGTGGGTCAGGCGATGAACACATCATGTTGAGATGCAAAACCAGCTAAAGGACTCGTATTGGCTAAAAAACCAGTAGTAATAATAATAAAGAAATAATTTCATTCCCACACATGTGTTGCTGCATAAAAAAATAAATTGTTAGAAGCAAGCGGATCTTGCCTCCTTGCAGAACCTAATCAACAAGACAGCTATAACAATAAGACTAGACAAGTTAAAAGCAAATGATTCATTAATACAAGGCATTGAATATAGTACCACCGTGCGCATTATTATATAATATTTGTCGATATGGATATTATGGCATGAAAACTAGTAGTGTTTGTTACTACCGAAGGGTGATGAGTTGTTGTGATTGTGGAAAGGAGACACAGCAGAAACATTTTGGCGATAGTTGTGAGGATCGAGATCGAGTTAGTTCATGTTTCTTGCTTCCAATTGATATTTAAAATGATTGAGATTCCTCGTGTCTGCCCTCAACCTGTAACAGCAAATAGCTAAGCAGAGTTGAAAACACATATCGCTTTTGCATAACAAGAAAATGGCAGCCTCTTACCATGCTCGATCAAACAGCTTGCCCTCAAGGAAACACCCCATCGTTTCACAAATCGACGAGAACTTGAACCGATTGAGGGCATCTCAATCAGCCTCTACATCATCATCGATAGGCCATAATCTAAGTGGTCTTCAGGATTTGCATGAATGTGTAGATGTATTGCTTCAATTTCCCCTCACCCAACAGGCTCTCGCCCAAGAGAAGCAAAGGGAAATGGTTGAAGAGCTTCTGGATGGATCTCTCATGCTCTTGGACGTATGTACCACTGCCAAGGATGCCTTGTTGCAGACAAAGGAATGCACACAAGAGCTTCAATCAATTTTGCACAGAAGACGTGGAGCCGAAGGGCTTGCTAATGAGTTTAGGAAATACTTGACATCTAGGATAGCCATGAAAAAGGCAATCTGCAAGGCCTTATAGAACTTGAAGCATGTACAGAATAAACTCAGTACTCCTGGCGAGAATGGAGCTGTGATTAGCGTCTTAAGAGATGTAGAAGCAGTTACCATCAGCGTGCTAGAATCTGTATTGTCCCTTATTTCAGGGCCATAGGCAGAATCAAAATCGAGCCGTTGGTCGCTGGTTTCGAAGCTAATGCATAAGAAGAAAGTAATGTGCGAGGAAGAACAGAAAGCAAATGAAATTTTGAGTTCTGAAGCTGCAGTGCGTTCCTGCATCAAATCCGAAAACATGAAGCATGTCGAGAACGTGCAAAAGAAGCTTCAAAGCTCAGAGTTGAGCATCCAAGATCTTGAAGAAGGCCTTGAAACCCTCTCCAGGCGTATGATCAAAACTAGAGTTCTTGTTCTTAATATCATCAGCTGTTAAATATTGGCATCGCAGTTGTACATATATACTGTAATTTTACAGAGGTTATACAATAGAAAAGAAATACAAAGATTATACAATCTTCTTTCTCAAAATTCTAACTCTTGTGAAATCATTTAGTTATATTTCCAAAATGGTTGCAGTAATTTTTTACTTCAAACATATTCAACCACGAACAAGAAAAAACTTCAAAAATACTTTTATCCATGTTGGGGCTATAGTGCAACAATCAGCAGCAACTGTAGTGACTTGAAAAACAAGGCTCGAGACTTACAGTGGAAGAAAGAAAGCAAGAACAGAAAATTTACAAGGAGAGACGAGAAGCAAGGATGGAGCATTCAAACTTGAATAAAAATCAAGTGTTCTTCATTACATTAACATCATTGGCATACAGCCATTACATATAATGAAAGATGACAAAAGAGATTAGAGCAAGTTTCTACCTAATGTCAACCTAATCCCACTAATTTGCATAGAAACTTAAAAACTTTTCTTGCACACATTATATTGCTGATATAATTAGCTCAATCATCCATCAAATCACATAAAATATTAACCTAACATGATTCAAAATGAACTAGACTAAGTTACGATTTCATTGGATTACTAAACAACAAAATGAGAAGCTAGTTCACATGACATAATGGTCCCTGTACAGCTGGTTTACATGAGCTGGCTCCTGGACGTTGCATGGGCTGCATAGAGGGCAATATTCAAACACTCCCCCTTGGACTCTATGCAGTAGACTCCTATTTGATCTCTCAATTTATAAAACCTTGACTTACTGAGAGCTTTGGTCAAAATATCAGCAGCTTGATCTTCAGAGTTGCAATGGATTAATTCGATCTCTTTAGCTTGCTCTATTTCTCGAACAACATGGAGTTTGATGCTAAAATGTTTAGTTCTTCCATGGAAGATAGGATTTTTAGCAATTGCTACTGCTGATTTGTTGTCACAATAATTTTTTGTAGCTCCATTTTGAATGAGGTTTAGATCAGCCAAGATTTTTCTAAGCCACTTGGCTTGATTTACTGCAGCAGCAGCAACATACTCGGCTTCTGCAGTTGATTGTGCTACCAGGCTTTGCTTCCTTGAACTCCAACAAAACATGCTTGATCCAAGGCTGAAAACATATCCAGAAGTGCTTCTCATGTCATCACACGATCCAGCCCAATCACTATCAGTATAGCCAGTCAATTCCAAATGCTCAGCTCTTTCAAACAGCATCCCATAGTTTAGAGTTCCTTTGATGTATCTAAGGACTCTTTTAGCAGCTCTATAGTGACTTTCATTACAACAATGCATGAACCGAGAGAGTAAACTCACAGCATACATTATGTCTGGTCTAGTGGCAGTCAAGTACAACAAGCAACCTACTAGACTTCTGTAGGATGTTTCACATACCTCCTTAAAATCACTTTGGCTTGATAGCTTTTCACCAATGACCACAGGAGTGCTTATTGCTTTGCAGTTTTCCATTGAAAACTTGCTTAAGATCTTTGCAGCAAAGGCTTTCTAGCTTAGGCATATTCCCTTCTGAGTTTGTGAGACCTCCATACCTAGGAAGTAGGTCATCAGCCCCAAGTCAGACATTTCAAACATTTGCTTCATTTTTGTCTTGAAATCATCGAGTGTAGCTTCATCTCCTCCTGTCACATGTAGGTCATCGACATAAAATGAAACAACGAGTTGTGTTTGAAGTCCTTTCTTCTGAACATACAGTGTAGGCTCACTGATGCTCCTATTGAACCCCAAGCTGATCAAGTAGCTATCGATTCTGCTGTACCATGCTCTTGGGGCTTGTTTTAAGCCATACACGGCTTTGTTCAACTTGTACACCATCTCTTCTTTGCCAGTCACTTGAAACCCTTGTGGCTAGTCAACATAGATCTCTTGTTCAAGGAAGCCATTGAGAAAGGCTGATTTCACATCAAGCTGGTGGATTTTCCAGTTCATTTGAGCTGCTAAGGCAACTAGCAGCCTTATTGTATCGAGCCTGGCCACTGGAGCAAATGTCTCCATATAATCCACCCCATATCTTTGGCTGAATCCTTTCACAACCAGCCTAGATTTTAGTTTATTCAGACTTCCATCTGCATTTTGTTTTGCTCGATAAACCCACTTGACTCCTATAACCTTTCTATTTGAAGGCCTTTCAACCAGATCCCAAGTTTTATTCTTCTCGATCATATGCATTTCACCAGCCATAGCTTGCTGCCAACCTTGGTGAGTTCGAGCTTCTTCAAAATAGGTTGGCTCAACAATGGCCGTTTGAGCCCTTTCATAGACTTCAGCTAGAGACCTCGTTCCCTTGATTGGCACATCATCATAATCCATTTCTGGACCTTCTCCATCTGGTTCAATCTGGCCTGTTGTGATTTCTTCAGAAGTAGCCATTGGCACATTCTTTTCCCAGTCCCAGCATGCTTTCTCATCAAAGATAACATCTCTGCTCACTATAACTTTGTTTGTTGAGGAATCAAGGACTCTATAACCTTTTTTAATCAAGCTGTAGCCCACCAGTATGCCTGCTTGGGATCTCTCATCAAGTTTGCTTCTTCTAGCAGCTGGAACTTGTGCATAGCATAGACATCCAAAGGTTCTAAGGTGAGCCAGTGATGGCTTGAACCCGAACCATGCTTTGAATGGAGTTTTCTGGGCTAAGGCTTTGGTTGGGAGCCTATTTTGTAAATAGACTACAGTTTCTACAGCTTCTACCCACAAGACTTTTGGTATATTTTTCTCAAACATAAGGCATCTAGCCATATAAAGCAAGCTCCTGTTCTTTCTTTCACTTACCCTATTCTGCTGAGGAGTATAAACATTTGTCAATTGATGTTGGATGCCTGCACCAGTGCAAATGGCTTGAAATTGAGCTGAGGTCTATTCAGTTCCATTGTCTGATCTAATTGTCTTAAGCTTGCAACTTGTTTCTGTCTCAACCTGTGCTTTAAACTTCATGAACACATGAGATACTTCTGACTTTTGTTTTAGGAAATAAATCCAACAATATCTTGAATAGTCATCAATGAACAAGATGAAGTACCTGTTTCCACTGAGTGATTCAGTCTTCATTGGACCACATACATCAGTGTGCACAAGTTGGAGCTTTTCTGATGCTCTCCAAGCTTGATTTGATGGGAAGGGTTGCCTTGCTTGTTTACCCAACTGACATACTTCACAAACACCTTCCTTAATCACTGAGTTGGTGAAGTTTTTAGCTAGACCTTGAGTGATCATTTTGGACATTGATTTGAAGTTAGCATGCCCAAGTCTTTAATGCCAAAGTTTGGAGTCATCGATCGAGGTCAGATAGATCGAGCTTGTGTTGTTTGTCCAGTCAACAACAAAGCTTTTATCAACCATTTTGATTGACATGAGGTTGGATCCTTGTGGATCACCGATCTTGCGATCCTTGCCCTCGAACACAACAAAGATAGCCCTTGTCTAGCAACCGAGCTATGCTAAGCAAGTTTCTGTCTATCTCGAGGCACCAACAACACATTTGAAACAAGTTTGTTGCCTGTAGGTGTGTTTATCAAAACATCACCTTTACCTTCTGCCTCAATGAAATGACCATTTCCCACCTTGACTTTGGCCTTGAAGCTTCTGTCTATTGACTTGAAAATAGAAGCATCTAGTGTCATATGGTTGGTGCAACCACTGTCCAGGAGCCACCCTTTGTTGATTTCTTCCTTTGCAACTAAGCATGAGACTGCAAATACCTTCTCTTCATGTTCACTGCCTCCTTCAGCTAGTCGAGCCTCAGCCTTTGGCTGTTGATATTGTGCCTGTTTTGGTTTGCCTTTGTTTTTGCAAACCTTCTCAACATGGCCTTTCTTCTTGCAGTGCTGGCATACTGCATCTGGCCTGAACCAGCATTTGTCCTCAGGGTGACCTGGTCTCTTACAAAACTTGCAAATTTATTCTCCATCCCTTGTAACATCAGGCTTGAGCCTGTTCTTCTAGATCCTTTTTCCTTTGTAGGTAGTATTGCCAGAAGATGGTTTTGATCTGGCTTGGAAGGCACCTTCTTGGTGTGCTTCTTGTCTACTAGCTCTCCTTTGTTCCTGAGCATATAATGCATTGATTAGCTCAGTTAGGAAGATGCTAGCAAGGTCTTTCGAATCCTCAAGGGATGAGATCTTTGCCTCATATCTCTCAGGTAGTGTTGAGAGCACTTTCTCCATAATTCTTGCCTCACTAAACTCTTCTCCTAGCAACCTTATAATGTTTACAACAGCCATTATTCTGTCTGAATATTGCTTTACTGTCTCCTCTTCTTTCATCTTTAAATTCTTAAAATCCCTTCTCAGGTTTAAGAGTTGCTACTGCCTGGTTCTTTCAGTGCCTTGGAACTCTTCAATCAGCTTGTTCTAGGCCTGCCTTGGAGTTTCACAGGCCATGATCCTTGTGAAGATCACATCAGACACACAATTTTGTATGCATGACACGGCCTTGTGCCTCTTGGTCCTTTCATCTACATGCTGTCTTATCTGAGCCACCGTTGGATTGGCTTGAAGAGGAGCTGGCTCAGCATCTGAGGTGACCACTTCCCACAGATCGAAGGCCTGCAGGTAAGTCCTCATCTTCACCTGCCATATGTGGAAGCCTTCACCATTGAAGACTGGTGGTGCAGCTGGTGAGAAACATGATGAAGCCATTCAATTTTTGAGTTTTAACAGCAACAGGTCCTCTAAGAATGAAGCTCTAGATACCAATTGTTGGGGCTATAGTGCAACAATCAACAACAACTATAGTGACTTGAAAAACAAGGCTCGAGACTTGCGGTGGAAGAAAGAAAGCAAGAACAGAAAATTTACAATGAGAGACGAGTAGCAAGGATGGAGCATTCAAACTTGAATAAAAATCAAGTGTTCTTCATTACATTAACATCATTGGCATACAGCCATTACATATAATGAAAGATGACAAAAGAGATTAGAGCAAGTTTCTACCTATATAACTTGGGAGCAGATGCCTAGTATTTCAGTGAAAATTGCAAGAAACGTTGATTCAACAAATAGGATTCTTTGCTCAGAACAAAAAAAATGGCAGCCACTCGATCTAACAGTTTCCCCCGCTCATCTAGACAACACCCAATAGCAACAGAAGTTAATGAGCATTTGAATAGATTGAGGGCTTCTAAGGAGGCATCTACTTCATCATCATCAATAAGCCATAAACTAAATGGCTTTCAAGATTTGTATGATTGTGTTGTTAAATTTCTTCAGTTGCCTCTGTCCCACCACGCTTTGGCCCACGAATGTGTTGATGAGTTGTTGGATGGTTCTCTTAGACTCTTCGACCTTTTTGTAGCATCGCTAAAGATATTGTCTTTGCAAACAAAAGAAAGCGCAAGTGAACTTCAATCGGCTTTGCGTCGAAGGAAAATCGGTGAAGCTTGAGATCGTAAGTGAAGTGAGGAAATACATGAGCTCCGGGAAGTTGCCAAAAGACTATCCACAAGGCATTGGTAAACTTGAAGGTCATACAAAGGAAAAACATAGTCTCACCTTCGTAAACCGAGCAGCATGTGAAGGAGATTGAAATAGTGACTTGTTCTATGTTTGAGGATTTGTTATCTCTCATCTCGGACCAAAGCCTAGAAGTTGGTTATCGGTTTGAAACTATTGCATCAAAGAAGAATAGCGTGCGAAGATGCTAGAAGGAACGTGAATGAATTCGAAAAGGTTGATGTTGCTTTGAAATCCTTCGGAATAACCAAATCTGAGATCATAAATCTTGAGATGCAAAACCAGCTAAAAGACTTAGAGTCGTTTATTCAGGATCTTGAAGATGGACTTGAATGCCTCTTTAGGTGTATGATCAAAGCAAGAGTCTCGCTTCTTAACATCCTTACCCTGTCAAAAAAGCAAACCCAATTTTGGGTTACATCATGTATAGAAATCAAATATACATACATACATACATACATATAAATGAAATACTCTTTTCCATTTCCATACGACAAAAGCTCCTGTTATTTTTCCTCTTTCAAGTAGCATTTGTTTTAACCTTCTTTTCTTCAGAGAAAACAAAAAGTTACATAAAACAGTAACTAGATAGTAATGAAACAAAGTTAACCTTGGGTTTTTGTATTTTACTTTCTTCTTAAATATGATGCAATTAATTTATCAAGTTTGAGGCTGGTAGGATTCCTTTTGTATCTAAATTAAATAACAATCAATCCATTCACACGGATGCATGCATTAATAGTGATAATAAACAAGCTTATATTCAAATCTATCACACGTTTCAATTGATGAAAATTGGTGAGGCCAGACTTGTTGCCAAATATCAACCATTAAACTCCACCCTTTTTTTTCTATTTGTTGGCAATATGTGTAGAAATTATTAAGCTTGCATGTAGATATTGCCTCCCTCCTCCACAACAAGATAATCGTATAATAAACTCCACCCATTTTTCTGTTTGTTGCCAACATGTGCAACATGCACATATTGCGTGCAAATCCCTTGTTTTTACAAATAGTTGAATTGTAGTAGGAACAAAATGACTCTCCAAATAAATAAGGGAGGTGAGTTTATGTCAACTGAATTCACCACCTTTCGTGAAGCAAATGGAACAAACAAAGAGTTCACAACACCTTATATATCCGAGCAAAATCACGTAACAAAATGCTAGAAATGCTTTGTTGTTAAAATCTCTGAAGCATGGTGAAGCGATTCATAACAACCTGAATATGCAGCTGAAATTATGCTCCACTTGGTCTTCTAGTCTATAGAGACTAGATCTCTTCAAAAATGGTAAGTTCAAAATGGTAAGTACAATGACTAAATGGTAAAATTCTCATTTCTCTGAGAAAAGGGCAACGATATAATTTTCACCCCAATGAATTCATATTAAAGGTTGAATGTGAGTTATGAGATTTGAGTGGCTAAATAATTATTTGTTCTGAAGAAATTGATCTAAAGGGTAAAACAAAAATTTTTCCAAAAGGGCATTTTGGTCATTTCTCAAGAATATACACAATCCCTTCAAAAAGAAAATATTCACAACATATACAAGTGGAAACCCAAATACCAAAACCTAAGTAACTCGACTCTCAAAACTAGTTCCAAGTGGAGTCGCCTAGTTGCATAACGTGTTAGTTGAGAACCTAGCAAGCTAGACACGAAAACCTAAAAACGTAGTGTTGTCACTAACCAATCCGAGCTAGTTTGGTTAACCACATATTGCCTAAAGTTTGAAGACTAAACTTAATATGAATATAAGGAAGAAAAAAAAACTTAAATACTACCCCCTGATCTCATTACCAAAATCTAGGTTTGGGAGTATGATTATGTGCGTAGAATGTTTGAGAATCCCTACAACGCCTATTCAAAGATAATCCTATGAAGTTTGGTGTTTAGGGTTTTTAAATCAAAATTCTAAGCATGAATTTAAATATACGACCTACCTTCAAAAACTAAAAGAGAGCTAAAACTAAAATCCAATAATTAACATAGGATATTAAAAGAAAATTTAATTCTAAAATTAATACCAAAAATTGAAAATCAATAAATTTAACTTAAATGTATAAAATTAAATTTAACTTGAAATACTGAGATTGACGATTAACACTAAAAATTTTAAAATTTTTAAAATCTAATATTTAAAATCTAAAACAACAATGTTAGCTCTAGTTTTTCAAAAATTTTGATATAAAAAAAAGTATATTAAAAATTCTCTACTTAAATCTGCAAAAATTGTTTATAAGTCCTTAAAATTATTTTCAAAGTGTTGGACAAAATAAATTGTTAAAAAGCCTTAAATTAACTTATTTTTAACAAGTTTTTAAAGTTTGAAGGACTTTTACCGATACTTAGGTGGACAAGTATCGGTAGAACTCAAGATGAAGAGACCTTGAAAAAGCTACAGAATTCTGCCGATAGAACTGGGAGTTCTACCGATAAACCCGGACTTCTATCTATAGAACGCACTCCAGTAAGCAAGGCAGTCTTGGCCTGAGACTTCTATCGATACCCTGGTCCCTTCTACCGATACAACCAAAATCACGTAGCAAAACACAAGAACTGCACTGTTGTTGAAATGTGCAGAAGCATGGTGAAACAATTGTCGCAACAGTAGAATATGCAACTGAAATTATGCACCACTTGGTCTTCTAGTCTATAGAGACTAGATCTCTTCAAAAATGGTAAATCTGAGTGACTAAATGGTAAAATTCTCATTTCTACCGTAAAAGTTCAAGACCTAAATTGCGAAATCAATAAACCAAAAAAAATATAAAACTTAGTCTAAAGTTAAATTTAAATTTGCTAAATACCTAAAATTCTAATTAAAACCTAAAAACTAAATAAATATAAAGGGGCATAAATTTTATCAAATTTAAGTAAGATCTAAACACCTAAACAACTCAAATCTAAAAAAGAACTTAACTTCTAGATGTAAATTTATACACAACTAATTATCACAATATACCAATTTCATCAACATTCCATGTAGAACATGTACATTCAACCATCCCGGATGACCCAACAATGATGACTTTTACTATTTGCGTATTCTACCATCCCGAGTGGCCCAACAATGATGGCTTTGAATATTTACATATTCTATCATCTTAAGTGGCCTAAAAATGATGGTTTTGAATCGTTATATCATGTAAAAGTAGCAACACCAACATTGTTTATGTTGCTTATGTTTGGTCTATTGGTCTGATTAATTGTTTTCTGCTGATTTGTTAATTGATTGTTTAGTCAATTTTTAATTTAATCAGTTGTTCTTGTTTTCTAGCATGGTGGGTTGTCATGGGATGTGTCCCTAGTTTTAAGGGTTGTGGTGTGTAAAGGGGTGTAAGCCTATATAAGGCACACAACTAATTTCAGAAATTATCTACCAGTTTAGTTCAGCTTCCCTTGTTTTTATTGTTTTCCTCTATTATCTGTTGTGTGTTCCTCATTTTGGTATCTGAGCCAGGTTTTTATATTGTTTGTTGTGTCTCCTCTTGCCAAAATCAGTGGCCTTCATGCCGTCGGTGGAGTTAAGAAACTCAATAATCAGAGCTACAACACTTGGTATACATGTATAACGTCGTACTTGCAAGGCCAAGTGTAACAGTCCGATTTTGACCTTAATCGGAATAGTAGTTTCGAGACCACGAATTCGAGTTCGAAAAATATTTTAAAATTATTTTCAGTGTTTATTATGTGTGAATTTGCTTGTGTGAAATTTTCGTGTTTTAATTTCGTCGTTTGAGTGTCCGATTAAATAAAAGGGCTTAATCGCGTAAAATGAAAATTTGATGGTTAAATAAGAAAGTGCCTGATTGTTGTTGTCTTTATAATTTTGAGGTTTTATGATGCAAATAGCCCACTATATAACTTAGTGGACAAAAAAGGACTTATATAACCTTATTGTATATGTTTTCTATATTAATTTGTAAAGGTTAATTAAGTAAAATAATAATAATGATAATATATGTTATATTATATCACAAATTAAAAAGCCATGTTCTCATCTTCTTTGACCGAAACTAAAGAAAAGAAAAATAAAGAAACTTAAGCTAGGTTCGGCCATCTTTGAAGCTTGATTCAAGGTTAGTTTTTGTTCGGTTTTTGATAATTTTTACGTTTTTGTAATCGTTGCTTTGAATACTTCAAGACCCATGCTTGAATTTTTGATTTTGATGAAGATTTTGAAATGTGCCATTGATGAGTTTGTAAGTTTTATGATGTTAGTTGATAAATTATGAAATATATGTGTTAGATTAATATGTTTTGTCTTTGAATTTTTGATGAATTTGAGTAATTAGGGCTAAATTGTAAAAATAAATTTTTGAGGGACTAAAATGTGAAATAAATGAAATGTATGGACTTTTAAGGGCATGGGTGATATTCGGCCTAGCTATGGTGATGTGAAATTTTGTGTATTTTGTGTTTTATGCGATAGGGACTAAATTGCAAAAAGTGTAAAATATCAGGGGCAAAATGGTAATTTGCCCATTTATGTGTTTTTGGATTAAATTGAATGAATATGTTGTTAAATTAGTTAAATTTGAATTTATTTAGATCAAGAACGGAAGAAAACGGAATTAGATCGAGGGAAATCGAAAGTAGTCGAATAGTCGATTAAACCGTCCGACAACATCCGAGGTAAGTCTATAAGTATTTAAATGTTGTTAAACTTAAGAATATATATATATATATATATTATGTGATGTAATGAATTATTCGAATATATATGTGTTTGGCCGAATGTGATTTGAGATAGGGAACTATGTTTCGAGCTCGTTTCGATCGAGATTCAATGTCTGAAAGTCTCGTACGAACCCGAGGAATAGATAGGATACATATGTCATGACATAGGATTTTCGATATGTGTTATCATGTAAGACCACGTCTGGGACGTTGGCATCGACTTGTGTTTACGTGTAAGACCATGTCTGGGACATTGGCATTGTATTTGATTCGTGTAAGACCCTGTCTGGGACAGTGGCATCGATATGTGATTACATGTAAGACCACGTCTGGGACGTTGGCATTGTACGAGCTTCCGACTATCCGCGTATCCTTTTTAATTCCGAACGGTTCAACGGGCAATGTGAAGTAAAGATCAAATGTGAAATTAAATTACAGGTTCAGGTATGTGTTAGTTATTTGTTTATATGGAAACAAGGTAAGTTGGTTATTTGAAAAGATAAAAGGTTATGTGAATATGAATTATGTGTTAACCTATTTGAACATATAAATGAATCGGCCTATTGTTGTATTTGTAATAATGGAAGTGAAATTATATATATGTATATGAATGATTATGTTCGGCCATATGGTATATGTATGTGAGGTTCAAATGTGATCTGGTAGTAAATGATGACTTGTATTTGATATTATACATATTCGGCCTTGTTAACAAAATGTTAATATGTAATTATTGTTATATATGTTTTTGCTTATGACTTACTAAGCTTAAATAGCTTACTGTGTGTGTGTTTTGTTTACCTCTGTTTTATAGATTTTGAAGTCACGTTACGAGCTCAGGGATCGTCAGCAAAGCCTATCACACTATCGACTATTTCTTTCGGTATTTTACTAAGTTGAACTCGGGCTTATGGCATGTATAGCCTAGATGGAATGTTTGATTTTGGGACATGTGTATATATATATAAAGCCATGCGAAAATGGCTTGATGACTTTGTTTAGGTTCGGTTATATGAGTTCGTGTTTAAATGTTTAATGTGTTTGGTTTTATCATTTTGACAATGGCTTAATTATATGCGGTGTATGGTTGTTATATTAGTTAATATTATGGTAAATGTTTTGATATATATAAAATGTGTGGTAGGTTTGGATTTGATTTTTAAATGAGTTTGGTTAGGTCTTATAAAATGAGCTGTGTATATAAAGGTTAGAAGCTATTTATATGTCCGAATGTGTATAGGTTATATTGATTAGGTTTGTATTGGTATATTTGCATTGGTGAAACAGTTTAGAAATGGTGGAATATGTGTATAAGAATATTCGGCTAAAGTATTAGACTCATATAAATGGGTATGTGATATGGTTTATGTTATGTATTGAAGTTATCTTAGATGACCGAATATATAGTTAGTGATTGGTTATGTGTGTATGTATTTAAAGAATGTGAATTGGGTGTACTTTTAGTGTAATTTGTGCACAAATGGTTCAAATTAATATGGTCATTTACGCATGAACTTGTGTCAAGAGAAGAAATATATTGGGTCATTGAAATGATACTTGTTTAAATGAGTATATGTGAATGTATGACTAGTATGCCGTGTGGTTAATTAATGGAATAAGTTAATATTGATTCGGTAATTATGCGTAGATATAATTTAGACATTTGAAAATATGCATATGATATTATAGTAAATAAAGCATGTTTGGTTATGTTTTATATTACCAATGCCGTATAAATGATTAAATGAAAATTTTAATAGTAAAGTTTGGTTTGTTTGAAGTTTAAATTTGTATATGTGCAAGAGTTATTATATATTTATAATATTAATTTTGATATATGACTAATGGAATAGTTGTTTTGTTATACGTTCTTTATATGATATGTTTAGATAGATGCTGGATTATGTTTTAACTATGCAAAGTTTTGAATGTTATGATTTTTTTTTTAAATTCGATATTTGATTAAGTTACGAGCCTTGATGTGATTGAATTTTGAGTTGTGAAATGTAATGAATATCTGTATGAATTGTGACATGACCGGTAATGCCTCGTAACACCAATCCGGCGACGGATACGGGTTAAGGGTGTTACACCAAGACCCGCGGGAGATGGTGAATGAAAGCGAAAGCATACAACTGGTGGCAGAGCCTATAACAATCTGTTTTTCAATGTTGTAAGAAACGGTGGTTTCGGAACCCCATTTTCGATATTCGAGTCTTCAATATTATTATTTAACATTTATGAGGTTAGTATAAAATTTAATTAAAGTTTGATCCCTTAATTTGTCAATTGGATAGTTAATTATGGTACAAGAACTAAATTGTAAAAGTGGTAAAATTTTATCACTATGAATTTTTAATTAATTGAAGACCACTTTGAACGGTGGTGATGGACAACTATCATCCACCTAATTGGCTAATTAAGGTTAACATTAGTTAATTATTAATTAATTAAGTTAATTATAATTAATTAAAGTTTAATCTTAGTATAAAAGATACAATACAAAAAAAAAAAAACGGTCACTTTAAGTCTGCTTATTGTAATTTTTATATTTCTGAGGTCCCGAAAGCTTGATTTAGCTAACTTGTGTACCAATTTGTAAAACCTTTAAAGTTTTCAAAATTTTGCATTTTTTATTTCTTGAAGTTTTTGGTGATAAATTGTTTGATTTTAAGCTTAGAAGTGAAAAATGACAAGTTTGTAAAGTTTAATTGCTAGTTTTTGAAAATAAGGACTAAAATGCATTAATTTACAAAATGGTATAATATTTCTAAAATTTTGTATAATATAGGGTTATAAAAGGATGGCGAGACCGGTTTCAAAATCAAAGCTCAAATTTGAAAGTTATGGCAAGTTCAATTTTAGGGACTAAATTGAATCAAAATCAAAACTTTAGGAAATATTTGAAAAGTGAAATTGAAGTGACTTATTTTTATAATAAGATGAAATAAGGTATTTGGAATTGATAAATTGAAATGGATTATCGTATAGATCGGGAATTGAATCAATCAAAGGATAATCGAGGAAAACGCAAAATTACGGATTAGTCATCGACATCTTATTTGTTGTTGTTTCTGCCAAGTAAGTTCATATGGGACTTACTTTATTAATTCATGATTTTTTTTGTTGTTTTGTTTTTTTGTTTTTCTTTCTAGTTTGAGTTGTTATGAATATAATGTCTTTTGGCATCTAATGGACAAAATCATAAAATATGTAATATATGACAAATACGAATAGGTACATGGTATGGAATGGATGTGAAATGTTATATGATTAGATGATATGTATATGATGATGTTACAAGGATTGGAATGATACAAAAATGGTAACGGTGCCCGTGTGAACTTAGTAATCAATTAGGATACGAATAACATACCATTACGGTCCCAAAAAGGAAAACAGGTGTTTGATCAAGGATTAATACGATGATTTGAGATCCATCATCTATTGCGGATTCTCTGAAGCTTGTGAGAGCAACTTAAGTTTGAAGCTTGTGTGAGGAAATCAGTCTCATGTATCCGATTTAAATTTATTATAATTCTCTAGACGAAAATAGAAATGAAAACTTTATTAAATGGTAATGAAATGATTGAAAAGAATTCTTATGAATGGAATTATACATGTTTGCAATTTGATTATTGATAAGTGCTAAAAGTAACATGTTTTAACCTCATTATTAATGCATTTTTGGGTGATTATTTGATGTTACACAGCCTTGTGTCCCCTGATGTTGATATTAGAACCAAGACAGTATGCTCCACACGGTCTTACACACGGGCGTTTGACTGGCCGTGTGGTACAAGTCAGTATACCCCTTAATTGGCACACGGCCTAGCACACGGGCGTGTGACTTGGCCGTGTTGCATAAGTCAGTATACCCTATAGTTTTGGCATGGCCTAGCACACGAGCATGTGTGGCCACTTCGAAGGGCACACGGGCTAGACACACGGGCGTGTGGGTGGCCGTGTGACCCAAGTTAGTATGTACCCCCTGTTTTGACACGGCTGGAGACACAGGCGTGTCTGGTGGCCGTGTTAGACACACAGCCTGGTTACACAGGCGTGTGGCCTCTGTATTGAGAAAAATTTTCAAAGTTTCGTAGAAGTTTTATAAGTTATCGGTTTTGCAATATCCCGGGTTAGGGGCTATTTTGATTATTGCATTGTTTGCATGTATTTGGCCTGCAATGTTGTGTTTCAATTGTTTTGGGGCTTAGTTGTAAGCTTGGTGTAAGCTTTGAGTGGTTGGGGAAACTTTAGTTTTAAGCTTTAGGTGAGGAGCTGAATGAGTGGGGTTTATAAATATTTTTAGGAGAATGTTAGCACAAGAATTGAGCTAGTAGAGTGGCAAGTTAGGCGCCACTTGGAGCTTGGGTTTGGCGTCACTTGCGGGGAAGGAGGTCCCGTGTTCAAGCTGCAGAAGTCTCATATTTTTGCTTCCATTTTTTGACGGCAGGAGAAGAAGAAGTTGTGGGCGTTCAAACTCGCCATAGACCAAGTCAAATTGTTCAAATGGTGGGTGGAGAGTAAATTGTGGAGGTTGACTAGTTCAAACTAGTTTGAATTAGTGGTTGGGAGTGTTTGGAGGTAGTGGCCGAATGTTGGGTGCTTCATGGGGAGTGGCGGTTTTGGTAAGTGGGTAAGTTGAGAGGGTCGAAATTCTTTTGGCATTTTGGAGCATTTTCGGTCAAATTTGTGTAAGCCAAAATCCTTCTTTTGTCAAAAGCAATGAAATTTCAAGTGAGTTTTCTGCATTTTCTTCTTGAAACCGAAAGTCCAAGCACATACTTGGCTTAGAAAATTGCTTGTTTCTCTTGATATTCTTTGATAGTCGAATGTTCTCTTCCATCTTTCTTTCTTTTCATTTGTGTAAACCGAAATTAGTACCCTATTCTTCTCATACTTTCTTCCTTTCTTCTCTTGAAACCTTGATAGCCAGAAAGTTATTCCCCAAAACATTTTCTCCATTCCTTCTTCTTTTCAAAACCAGAAAGTACTTTCCTTCTTCTTCTTCTTTTTCCCATTTTACATTATTGGCCGAATATCAACCTTTCTTTTCATCTTTCTCTTGTGTTCTCCTTCTTTGTGTAAGGCCGAATCTTCTTCTCCTTTTGTTTAAGTCTTGGCCGAATATTGGTGTGGTGTGATCTCTCTTGTGTGTGGTGTCCAATCGGGTTTAGAGCAAGGTAAGTGGTTGGCCGAATGTTCATTTCTCTTCTCCCTTGTTCTTTGTCGATTTTGGTTTGGTTAAGAGCCGATTTTGGCCTTTGTTGATAGGAGTTAATCTTTTGTGTTGGAATCGATTTTATCATAGGGCATCCAGGATTTTGGAAGCAAGCAAGAGGAGCCGTCTTCCTCTGTTAATCGATTGGTAAGGGGTGGTAAGGGTTGGTTCTTTTAGTCCACTCTTTTAGTTTCGTTAAGTCAAAGTTTCAAAGGATTAATCTTTCCTCTTAATAGGGTGTGCCGTGTGCATAAAGAAGAACCATCGTTTGGTTCGGGATTTGGTAGGAAACCAAATCAAGTGTAAGGTAAGGGTTCAAACGTTAACCCCTTTGGTTTAATGGTTTTAGCCGAATGGCCTAGGTGCTAATCTCATATGTGGCCGATTATAGGAGCAAGATAATCGAGGGTCTTAGATCGGTTCCTTGGGATTAAGGCTTGCGTTTTAACAGGTGTGTAAACTAACACACTCTTTGCTTAGTAATATGCTTAATAATCTGATTGTTTAATAAAGCAAGCAAAGTATGGTTGATTGATATGATACCCGATTGGGTATGTGCGGATTCGGGTAAGTCCGTTTCATTACGAGTTCTATTGTTGATATACTTGAGATCATGACCTATGATGTATGTGTTATGAGATGCAACATTAAACATGTAGCATGATTTGCATGATTTGCACACTTTACATGAGTCGGTATGATAATGGGTGATATGAGAGGAGGGGGAATATGATATCCGTACCTTTGGGACACCAGAGGTTTGGCACCTCCAGTGGTTTGGTACCACAGATTATTTTGTGACTTTGGGTCACCAGAGGTTTGGCACCTCATAGCGTCTCGTCCCGGTGGCTTAGCACCACTGGTGGGTTGGCCCACGTGATTGATAATGGGATTGACGCCGGTGATTTGGTATCACACGATGGGTTGGCCCCATCACTTGATTCGTGACTTCGGTCACCAGTGATTTGGTATCACATTCGTGTCTTTGGGACACCAGAGGTTTGGCACCTCATAGCGACTCGTCCCTGTGGTTAACACCACCGTGGGTTGGCCCCACTTTTGAGATATGGGATCGTCGCCAGTGATTTGGTATCACACAATGGGTTGGCCCCATCATTGGATTCTTCGTGACTTTGGGTCACCAGTGGTTTGGCACCACACTTATGGATATCGTGACTTTGGGTCACCAGTGGTTTGGCACCACCAGTGGTTTGGTACCACACGGGGTAGAAAAGGTGTTGTGATGGCTAAGATTGGGTGCATTAATGACATTGCTCTGTATTGTGTGTGTTAGTATGTTGTATTAATCGGGAGGGGATTTATGCATTGAGTCTTGCGACTCACCTTCTCCCTTATCATTTCAGTGACACTTAGATCGC